>OU342736.1:487852852-488504443 GCA_910589765.1 Avena atlantica
ACCTAGAGGCGAAGGTTCCGGGCCCGTATAAGGGTGGAATCTCCCCGTCGAGTTGAAACCGGGTAGGATAGTGCCCCAACTTGTGAGCCACATGGTTTGACATCACCCTATGACCTAAACAAACACAAAACAGAGATAGCTACGCGGGCTATAACCCCTGTCAGAGGAACGTCTAGGGGGGTAGACGATCCGAGTGTGCACAGAGATCAGGGTTTCGACGGAGGAAGACCACGAGAACATCGGAATGAGATGAAACTTGCATGTCCCCTAGCATGTGTGTGTGGGTGTGGTTAGAGGTTGTATATATAGTGCTTGCATGTGTCCCCCCTCGCATGCATGCGCTCTAACCTAGAGGCGAAGGTTCCGGACCCGTATGAGGGTGGAATCTCCCGTCGAGGTGAAACCGGGTAGGATAGTGCCCCAACTTGTGAGCCAACATGGTTTGACATCACCCTATGACCTAAACAAACACAAACAAAAGAGAGAGCTACGCCGGGCTAACCCCTGTCAGAGGAACGTCTAGGGGGGTAGACGATCCGAGTGTGCACAGAGATCAGGGTTTCGCCGAGGAGACCACGAGAACATCGGAATGAGATGAAAACTTGCATGTGCCCCTAGCATATGTGTGTGGGTGTGGTTAGAGGTTGGTATATATAGGGTGCTTGCATGTGTCCCCCCTCGCATGCATGCGCTCTAACCTAGAGGCGAAGGTTCCGGGCCCCGTATGGGTGGAATCTCCCCGTCGAGGTGAAACCGGGTAATAATGACCCAACTTGTTGAGCCAACATGGTTTGACATCACCCTATGACCTAAACAAACACAAAACAAGAGAGAGCTACGCCGGGCTACCCCTGTCAGAGGAACGTCTAGGGGGGTAGACGATCCGAGTGTGCACAGAGATCAGGGTTTCGACGGAGGAAGACCACGAGAACATCGGAATGAGATGAAAACTTGCATGTGCCCCTAGCATATGTGTGTGTGGGTGTGGTTGAGGTTGGTATATATATTGCTCTGCATGTGTCCCCCTCGCATGCATGCGCTCTAACCTAGGCGAAGGTTCCGGACCCGTATAGGTGGAATCTCCCCGTCGAGGTGAAACCGGGTAGGATAGTGCCCCAACTTGTGAGCCAACATGGTTTGACATCACCCTATGACCTAAACAAACACAAAACAAGAGAGAGCTACGCCGGGCTAACCCTGTCAGAGGAACGTCTAGGGGGTAGACGATCCGAGTGTGCACAGAGATCAGGGTTTCGCCGGAGGAAACCACGAGAAAATCGGAATGAGATGAAAACTTGCATGTGCCCCTAGCATATGTGTGTTGGGTGTGGTTAGAGGTTGGTATATATAGGTGCTTGCATGTGTCCCCCCTCGCATGCATGCGCTCTAACCTAGAGGCGAAGTTCCCGGGCCCGTATAAGGGTGGAATCTCCCCGTCGAGGTGAAACCGGGTAGGATAGTGCCCCAACTTGTGAGCCAACATGGTTTGACATCACCCTATGACCTAAACAAACAAAAACAGAGAGAGCTACGCCGGGCTACCCCTGTCAAGAACGTCTAGGGGGTAGACGATCCGAGTGTGCACAGAGATCAGGGTTTCGCCGGAGGAAGACCACGAGAACATCGAATGAGATGAAAACTGCATGTGCCCCTAGCATATGTGTGGTGGGTGTGGTTAGAGGTTGGTATAATATGGTGCTTGCATGTGTCCCCCCTCGCATGCATGCGCTCTAACTACTAGAGGCGAAGGTTCCGGGCCCGTATGAGGGTGGAATCTCCCCTCGAGGTGAACCGGGTAGGATAGTGCCCCAACTTGTGAGCCAACATGGTTTGACATCACCCTATGACCTAAACAAACACAAAACAAGAGAGAGCTACGCCGGGCTACCCCTGTCAAGGAACGTCTAGGGGGGTAGACGGTCCGAGTGTGCACAGAGATCAGGGTTTCGCCGGAGGAAGACCACGAAAACATCGGAATAGATGAAAACTTGCATGTGCCCCTAGCATATGTGTGGTGTGGGTGTTGTTAGAGGTTGTATATATAGGTGCTTGCATGTGTCCCCCCTCGCATGCATGCGCTCTAACCTAGAGGCGAAGGTTTCGGACCCGTAGGGGTGGAATCTCCCCGTCGAGGTGAAACCGGGTAGGATAGTGAGCCACATGTTTGACATCACCCTATGACCTAAAAAACACAAAACAAGAGAGAGCTACCGCCGGGCTACCCCTGTCAGAGGAACGTCTAGGGGGTAGACGATCCGAGTGTGCACAGAGATCAGGGTTTCGCCGGAGGAAGACCACGAGAACATCGGAATGAGATGAAAACTTGCATGTGCCCCTAGCATATGTGTGTGTGGGTGTGGTTAGAGGTTGGTATATATAGGTGCTTGCATGTGTCCCCCCCCCGCATGCATGCGCTCTAACCTAGAGGCGAAGGTTCCGGGCCCGTATGAGGGTGGAATCTCCCCGTCGAGGTGAAACCGGGTAGGATAGTGACCCAACTTGTGAGCCAACATGGTTTGACATCACCCTATGACCTAAACAAAACAAAAAAGAGAGCTACGGCGGCTACCCCTGTCAGAGGAACGTCTAGGGGGTAGACGATCCGAGTGTGCACAGAGATCAGGGTTTCGCCGGAGGAAGACCACAGAACATCGGAATGAATGAAAACTTGCATGTGCCCCTAGCATATTGTGTGTGGGTGTGGTTAAGGTTGGTATATATAGGTGCTTGCATGTGTCCCCCCCCGCATGCATGCGCTCTAACCTAGAGGCGAAGGTTCCGGCCCGTATAAGGGTGGAATCTCCCCGTCGAGGTGAAACCGGGTAGGATAGTGCCCAACTTGTGAGCCAACATGGTTTGACATCACCCTATGACCTAAACAAACACAAAACAAGAGAGAGCTACGCCGGGCAAAACCCCTGTCAGAGGAACGTCTAGGGGGGTAGACGATCCGATGTGCACAGAGATCAGGTTTCGCCGGAGGAAGACCACGAGAACATCGGAATGAGATGAAAACTTGCATGTGCCCCTAGCATATGTGTGTGTGGTGTGGTTTAGAGGTTGGTATATATAGTGCTTGCATGTGTCCCCCCTCGCATGCATGCGCTCTAAACCTAGAGGCGAAGGTTCCGGCCCGTATGAGGGTGGAATCTCCCCGTCGAGGTGAAACCGGGTAGGATAGTGCCCAACTGTGAGCCAACATGGTTTGACATCACCCTATGACCTAAACAAACACAAAACAAGAGAGAGCTACGCCGGGCTACCCCTGTCAGAGGAACGTCTAGGGGGGTAGACGATCCGAGTGTGCACAGAGATCAGGGTTTCGCCGGAGGAAGACCACGAGAACATCGGATGAGATGAAAACTTGCATGTGCCCCTAGCATATGGTGTGTGGGTGTGGTTAGAGGTTGGTAATATAGGTGCTTGCATGTGTCCCCCCTCGCATGCATGCGCTCTAACCTAGAGGCGAAGGTTCCGGGCCCGTATAAGGGTGGAATCTCCCCGTCGAGGTGAAACCGGGTAGGATAGTGACCCAACTTGTGAGCCAACATGGTTTGACATCACCCTATGACCTAAACAAACACAAAACAAGAGAGAGCTACGCCCGGGCTAAACCCTGTCAGAGGAACTCTAGGGGGTAGACGATCCGAGTGTGCACAAGAGATCAGGTTTCGCCGGAGGAAGACCACGAGAACATCGGAATGAGATGAAAACTTGCATGTGCCCCTAGCATATGTGTGTGTGGTGTGGTTAGAGGTTGGTATATATAGGTGCTTGCATGTGTCCCCCCTCGCATGCATGCGCTCTAACCTAGAGGCGAAGGTTCCGGGCCCGTATAAGGGTGGAATCTCCCCGTCGAGGTGAAACCGGGTAGGATAGTGCCCCAACTTGTGAGCCAACATGGTTTGACATCACCCTATGACCTAAACAAACACAAAACAAGAGAGAGCTACGCCGGGCTAACCCTGTCAGAGGAACGTCTAGGGGGGTAGACGATCCGAGTGTGCACAGATCAGGGTTTCGCCGGAGGAAGACCACGAGAACATCGGAATGAGATGAAAACTTGCATGTGCCCCTAGCATATGTGTGTGTGGGGTGTGGTTAGAGGTTGGTATATATAGGTGCTTGCATGTGTCCCCCCTCGCATGCATGCGCTCTAACCTAGAGGCGAAGGTTCCGGGCCCGTATGAGGGTGGAATCTCCCGTCGAGGTGAAACCGGGTAGGATAGTGCCCCAACTTGTGAGCCAACATGGTTTGACATCACCCATGACCTAAACAAACACAAAACAAGAGAGAGCTACGCCGGGCTACCCCTGTCAGAGGAACGTCTAGGGGGGTAGACGGTCCGAGTGTGCACAGAGATCAGGGTTTCGCCGAGAAGACCACGAGAACATCGGAATGAGATGAAAACTTGCATGTGCCCCTAGCATATGTGGTGTGTGGGTGTGGTTAGAGAGGTTGGTATATATAGGTGCTTGCATGTGTCCCCCCTCGCATGCATGCGCTCTAACCTAGAGGCGAAGGTTCCGGGCCCGTATGAGGGTGGAATCTCCCCGTCGAGGTGAAACCGGGTAGTATAGTGAGCCACATGGTTTGACATCACCCTATGACCTAAACAAACACAAAACAAGAGAGAGCTACGCCGGGCTACCTCTGTCAGAGGAACGTCTAGGGGGGTAGACGATCCGAGTGTGCACAGAGATCAGGGTTTCGCCGGAGGAAGACCACGAGAACATCGGAATGAGATGAAAACTTGCATGTGCCCCTAGCATATGTGTGTGTGGGTGTGGTTAGAGGTTGGTATATATAGGTGCTTGCATGTGTCCCCCTCGCATGCATGCGCTCTAACCTAGAGGCGAAGGTTTCGGGCCCGTATGAGGGTGGAATCTCCCCGTCGAGGTGAAACCGGGTAGGATAGTGAGCCAACATGGTTTGACATCACCCTATGACCTAAACAAACACAAAACAAGAGAGAGCTACGCCGGGCTACCCTGTCAGAGGAACGTCTAGGGGGGTAGACGATCCGAGTGTGCACAGAGATCAGGGTTTCGCCGGAGGAAGACCACGAGAACATCGGAATGAGATGAAAACTTGCATGTGCCCCTAGCATATGTGTGTGTGGGTGTGGTTAGAGGTTGGTATATATAGGTGCTTGCATGTGTCCCCCCACGCATGCATGCGCTCTAACCTAGAGGCGAAGGTTCCGGCCCGTATAAGGGTGGAATCTCCCCGTCGAGGTGAAACCGGGTAGGATAGTGCCCCAACTTGTGAGCCAACATGGTTTGACATCACCCTATGACCTAAACAAACACAAAACAAGAGAGAGCTACGCGGGCTACCCCTGTCAGAGGAACGTCTAGGGGGGTAGACGTCCGAGTGTGCACAGAGATCAGGGTTTCGCCGGAGGAAGACCACGAGAACATCGGAATGAGATGAAAACTTGCATGTGCCCCTAGCATATGTGTGTGTGGTGTGGTTAGAGGTTGGTATATATAGGTGCTTGCATGTGTCCCCCCTCGCATGCATGCGCTCTAACCTAGAGGCGAAGGTTCCGGGCCGTATGAGGGTGGAATCTCCCGTCGAGGTGAAACCGGGTAGGATAGTGACCCAACTTGTGAGCCAACATGGTTTGACATCACCCTATGACCTAAACAAACACAAAACAAGAGAGAGCTACGCCGGGCTACCCCTGTCAGAGAACGTCTAGGGGGGTAGACGATCCGAGTGTGCACAGAGATCAGGGTTTCGCCGGAGGAAGACCACGAGAACATCGGAATGAGATGAAAACTTGCATGTGCCCCTAGCATATGTGTGTGTGGGTGTGGTTAGAGGTTGGTATATATAGGTGCTTGCATGTGTCCCCCCTCGCATGCATGCGCTCTAACCTAGAGGCGAAGGTTCCGGGCCCGTATGAGGGTGGAATCTCCCCGTCGAGGTGAAAACCGGGTAGGATAGTGACCCAACTTGTGAGCCAACATGGTTTGACATCACCCTATGACCTAAACAAACACAAAACAAGAGAGAGCTACGCCGGGCTACCCCTGTCAGAGGAACGTCTAGGGGGGTAGACGATCCGAGTGTGCACAGAGATCAGGGTTTCGCCGGAGGAAGACCACGAGAACATCGGAATGAGATGAAAACTTGCATGTGCCCCTAGCATATGTGTGTGGGTGTGGTTAGAGGTTGGTATATATAGGTGCTTGCATGTGTCCCCCCTCGCATGCATGCGCTCTAACCTAGAGGCGAAGGTTCCGGCCCGTATGAGGGTGGAATCTCCCCGTCGAGGTGAAACCGGGTAGGATAGTGAGCCAACATGGTTTGACATCACCCTATGACAAACAAACACAAAACAGAGAGAGCTACGCCGGGCTACCCCTGTCAGAGGAACGTCTAGGGGGGTAGACGATCCGAGTGTGCACAGAGATCAGGGTTTCGCCGGAGGAAGACCACGAGAACATCGGAATGAGATGAAAACTTGCATGTGCCCCTAGCATATGTGTGTGTGGGTGTGGTTAGAGGTTGGTATATATAGGTGCTTGCATGTGTCCCCCCTCGCATGCATGCGCTCTAACCTAGAGGCGAAGGTTCCGGGCCCGTATGAGGGTGGAATCTCCTCGTCGAGGTGAAACCGGGTAGGATAGTGACCCAACTTGTGAGCCAACATGGTTTGACATCACCCTATGACCTAAACAACACAAAAACAAGAGAGAGCTACGCCGGGCTACCCCTGTCAGAGGAACGTCTAGGGGGGTAGACGATCCGAGTGTGCACAGAGATCAGGGTTTCGCCGGAGGAAGACCACGAGAACATCGGAATGAGATGAAAACTTGCATGTGCCCCTAGCATATGTGTGTGTGGGTGTGGTTAGAGGTTGGTATATATAGGTGCTTGCATGTGTCCCCCCTCGCATGCATGCGCTCTAACCTAGAGGCGAAGGTTCCGGGCCCGTATGAGGGTGGAATCTCCTCGTCGAGGTGAAACCGGGTAGGATAGTGACCCAACTTGTGAGCCAACATGGTTTGACATCACCCTATGACCTAAACAAACACAAAACAAGAGAGAGCTACGCCGGGCTACCCCTGTCAGAGGAACGTCTAGGGGGGTAGACGGTCCGAGTGTGCACAGAGATCAGGGTTTCGCCGGAGGAAGACCACGAGAACATCGGAATGAGATGAAAACTTGCATGTGCCCCTAGCATATGTGTGTGTGGGTGTGGTTAGAGTTGGTATATATAGGTGCTTGCATGTGTCCCCCCTCGCATGCATGCGCTCTAACCTAGAGGCGAAGGTTTCGGGCCCGTATGAGGGTGGAATCTCCCCGTCGAGGTGAAACCGGGTAGGATAGTGAGCCAACATGGTTTGACATCACCCTATGACCTAAACAAACACAAAACAAGAGAGAGCTACGCCGGGCTACCTCTGTCAGAGGAACGTCTAGGGGGGTAGACGATCCGAGTGTGCACAGAGATCAGGGTTTCGCCGGAGGAAGACCACGAGAACATCGGAATGAGATGAAAACTTGCATGTGCCCCTAGCATATGTGTGTGTGGGTGTGGTTAGAGGTTGGTATATATAGGTGCTTGCATGTGTCCCCCCTCGCATGCATGCGCTCTAACCTAGAGGCGAAGGTTTCGGGCCCGTATGAGGGTGGAATCTCCCCGTCGAGGTGAAACCGGGTAGGATAGTGAGCCAACATGGTTTGACATCACCCTATGACCTAAACAAACACAAAACAAGAGAGAGCTACGCCGGGCTACCCTGTCAGAGGAACGTCTAGGGGGGTAGACGATCCGAGTGTGCACAGAGATCAGGGTTTCGCCGGAGGAAGACCACGAGAACATCGGAATGAGATGAAAACTTGCATGTGCCCCTAGCATATGTGTGTGTGGGTGTGGTTAGAGGTTGGTATATATAGGTGCTTGCATGTGTCCCCCCTCGCATGCATGCGCTCTAACCTAGAGGCGAAGGTTCCGGGCCCGTATAGGGTGGAATCTCCCCGTCGAGGTGAAACCGGGTAGGATAGTGACCCAACTTGTGAGCCAACATGGTTTGACATCACCCTATGACCTAAACAAACACAAAACAAGAGAGAGCTACGCCGGGCTACCCCTGTCAGAGGAACGTCTAGGGGGGTATACGATCCGAGTGTGCACAGAGATCAGGGTTTCGCCGGAGGAAGACCACGAGAACATCGGAATGAGATGAAAACTTGCATGTGCCCCTAGCATATGTGTGTGTGGGTGTGGTTAGAGGTTGGTATATATAGGTGCTTGCATGTGTCCCCCCTCGCATGCATGCGCTCTAACCTAGAGGCGAAGGTTCCGGGCCCGTATGAGGGTGGAATCTCCTCGTCGAGGTGAAACCGGGTAGGATAGTGACCCAACTTGTGAGCCAACATGGTTTGACATCACCCTATGACCTAAACAAACACAAAACAAGAGAGAGCTACGCCGGGCTACCCCTGTCAGAGGAACGTCTAGGGGGGTAGACGGTCCGAGTGTGCACAGAGATCAGGGTTTCGCCGGAGGAAGACCACGAGAACATCGGAATGAGATGAAAACTTGCATGTGCCCCTAGCATATGTGTGTGTGGGTGTGGTTAGAGGTTGGTATATATAGGTGCTTGCATGTGTCCCCCCTCGCATGCATGCGCTCTAACCTAGAGGCGAAGGTTCCGGGCCCGTATGAGGGTGGAATCTCCCGTCGAGGTGAAACCGGGTAGGATAGTGACCCAACTTGTGAGCCAACATGGTTTGACATCACCCTATGACCTAAACAAACACAAAACAAGAGAGAGCTACGCCGGGCTACCCCTGTCAGAGGAACGTCTAGGGGGGTAGACGTCCGAGTGTGCACAGAGATCAGGGTTTCGCCGGAGGAAGACCACGAGAACATCGGAATGAGATGAAAACTTGCATGTGCCCCTAGCATATGTGTGTGTGGGTGTGGTTAGAGGTTGGTATATATAGGTGCTTGCATGTGTCCCCCCTCGCATGCATGCGCTCTAACCTAGAGGCGAAGGTTTCGGGCCCGTATGAGGGTGGAATCTCCCCGTCGAGGTGAAACCGGGTAGGATAGTGAGCCAACATGGTTTGACATCACCCTATGACATAAACAAACACAAAACAAGAGAGAGCTACGCCGGGCTACCTCTGTCAGAGGAACGTCTAGGGGGGTAGACGATCCGAGTGTGCACAGAGATCAGGGTTTCGCCGGAGGAAGACCACGAGAACATCGGAATGAGATGAAAACTTGCATGTGCCCCTAGCATATGTGTGTGTGGGTGTGGTTAGAGGTTGGTATATATAGGTGCTTGCATGTGTCCCCCCACGCATGCGCTCTAACCTAGAGGCGAAGGTTCCGGGCCCGTATAAGGGTGGAATCTCCCCGTCGAGGTGAAACCGGGTAGGATAGTGACCCAACTTGTGAGCCAACATGGTTTGACATCACCCTATGACCTAAACAAACACAAAACAAGAGAGAGCTACGCCGGGCTACCCCTGTCAGAGGAACGTCTAGGGGGGTAGACGATCCGAGTGTGCACAGAGATCAGGGTTTCGCCGGAGGAAGACCACGAGAACATCGGAATGAGATGAAAACTTGCATGTGCCCCTAGCATATGTGTGTGTGGGTGTGGTTAGAGGTTGGTATATATAGGTGCTTGCATGTGTCCCCCCTCGCATGCATGCGCTCTAACCTAGAGGCGAAGGTTCCGGGCCCGTATAAGGGTGGAATCTCCCCGTCGAGGTGAAACCGGGTAGGATAGTGACCCAACTTGTGAGCCAACATGGTTTGACATCACCCTATGACCTAAACAAACACAAAACAAGAGAGAGCTACGTCGGGCTACCCCTGTCAGAGGAACGTCTAGGGGGGTAGACGGTCCGAGTGTGCACAGAGATCAGGGTTTCGCCGGAGGAAGACCACGAGAACATCGGAATGAGATGAAAACTTGCATGTGCCCCTAGCATATGTGTGTGTGGGTGTGGTTAGAGGTTGGTATATATAGGTGCTTGCATGTGTCCCCCCTCGCATGCATGCGCTCTAACCTAG
Source organism: Avena atlantica (assembly GCA_910589765.1). Lineage (NCBI taxonomy): Eukaryota > Viridiplantae > Streptophyta > Magnoliopsida > Poales > Poaceae > Avena > Avena atlantica. The sequence continues at coordinate 487,862,905 of OU342736.1, forward strand.
AGGCGAAGGTTCCGGGCCCGTATGAGGGTGGAATCTCCCCGTCGAGGTGAAACCGGGTAGGATAGTGACCCAACTTGTGAGCCAACATGGTTTGACATCACCCTATGACCTAAACAAACACAAAACAAGAGAGAGCTACGCCGGGCTACCCCTGTCAGAGGAACGTCTAGGGGGGTAGACGATCCGAGTGTGCACAGAGATCAGGGTTTCGCCGGAGGAAGACCACGAGAACATCGGAATGAGATGAAAACTTGCATGTGCCCCTAGCATATGTGTGTGTGGGTGTGGTTAGAGGTTGGTATATATATGTGCTTGCATGTGTCCCCCCTCGCATGCATGCGCTCTAACCTAGAGGCGAAGGTTCCGGGCCCGTATAAGGGTGGAATCTCCCCGTCGAGGTGAAACCGGGTAGGATAGTGACCCAACTTGTGAGCCAACATGGTTTGACATCACCCTATGACCTAAACAAACACAAAACAAGAGAGAGCTACGCCGGGCTACCCCTGTCAGAGGAACGTCTAGGGGGGTAGACGATCCGAGTGTGCACAGAGATCAGGGTTTCGCCGGAGGAAGACCACGAGAACATCGGAATGAGATGAAAACTTGCATGTGCCCCTAGCATATGTGTGTGTGGGTGTGGTTAGAGGTTGGTATATATAGGTGCTTGCATGTGTCCCCCCTCGCATGCATGCGCTCTAACCTAGAGGCGAAGGTTCCGGGCCCGTATAAGGGTGGAATCTCCCCGTCGAGGTGAAACCGGGTAGGATAGTGCCCCAACTTGTGAGCCAACATGGTTTGACATCACCCTATGACCTAAACAAACACAAAACAAGAGAGAGCTACGCCGGGCTACCCCTGTCAGAGGAACGTCTAGGGGGGTAGACGATCCGAGTGTGCACAGAGATCAGGGTTTCGCCGGAGGAAGACCACGAGAACATCGGAATGAGATGAAAACTTGCATGTGCCCCTAGCATATGTGTGTGTGGGTGTGGTTAGAGGTTGGTATATATAGGTGCTTGCATGTGTCCCCCCTCGCATGCATGCGCTCTAACCTAGAGGCGAAGGTTCCGGGCCCGTATGAGGGTGGAATCTCCCCGTCGAGGTGAAACCGGGTAGGATAGTGACCCAACTTGTGAGCCAACATGGTTTGACATCACCCTATGACCTAAACAAACACAAAACAAGAGAGAGCTACGCCGGGCTACCCTGTCAGAGGAACGTCTAGGGGGGTAGACGATCCGAGTGTGCACAGAGATCAGGGTTTCGCCGGAGGAAGACCACGAGAACATCGGAATGAGATGAAAACTTGCATGTGCCCCTAGCATATGTGTGTGTGGGTGTGGTTAGAGGTTGGTATATATAGGTGCTTGCATGTGTCCCCCCTCGCATGCATGCGCTCTAACCTAGAGGCGAAGGTTTCGGGCCCGTATGAGGGTGGAATCTCCCCGTCGAGGTGAAACCGGGTAGGATAGTGAGCCAACATGGTTTGACATCACCCTATGACCTAAACAAACAAAAACAAGAGAGAGCTACGCCGGGCTACCTCTGTCAGAGGAACGTCTAGGGGGGTAGACGATCCGAGTGTGCACAGAGATCAGGGTTTCGCCGGAGGAAGACCACGAGAACATCGGAATGAGATGAAAACTTGCATGTGCCCCTAGCATATGTGTGTGTGGGTGTGGTTAGAGGTTGGTATATATAGGTGCTTGCATGTGTCCCCCCTCGCATGCATGCGCTCTAACCTAGAGGCGAAGGTTCCGGGCCCGTATAAGGGTGGAATCTCCCCGTCGAGGTGAAACCGGGTAGGATAGTGACCCAACTTGTGAGCCAACATGGTTTGACATCACCCTATGACCTAAACAAACACAAAACAAGAGAGAGCTACGTCGGGCTACCCCTGTCAGAGGAACGTCTAGGGGGGTAGACGGTCCGAGTGTGCACAGAGATCAGGGTTTCGCCGGAGGAAGACCACGAGAACATCGGAATGAGATGAAAACTTGCATGTGCCCCTAGCATATGTGTGTGTGGGTGTGGTTAGAGGTTGGTATATATAGGTGCTTGCATGTGTCCCCCCTCGCATGCATGCGCTCTAACCTAGAGGCGAAGGTTCCGGGCCCGTATGAGGGTGGAATCTCCCCGTCGAGGTGAAACCGGGTAGGATAGTGACCCAACTTGTGAGCCAACATGGTTTGACATCACCCTATGACCTAAACAAACACAAAACAAGAGAGAGCTACGCCGGGCTACCCCTGTCAGAGGAACGTCTAGGGGGGTAGACGATCCGAGTGTGCACAGAGATCAGGGTTTCGCCGGAGGAAGACCACGAGAACATCGGAATGAGATGAAAACTTGCATGTGCCCCTAGCATATGTGTGTGTGGGTGTGGTTAGAGGTTGGTATATATAGGTGCTTGCATGTGTCCCCCCTCGCATGCATGCGCTCTAACCTAGAGGCGAAGGTTCCGGGCCCGTATGAGGGTGGAATCTCCCCGTCGAGGTGAAACCGGGTAGGATAGTGACCCAACTTGTGAGCCAACATGGTTTGACATCACCCTATGACCTAAACAAACACAAAACAAGAGAGAGCTACGCCGGGCTACCCCTGTCAGAGGAACGTCTAGGGGGGTAGACGATCCGAGTGTGCACAGAGATCAGGGTTTCGCCGGAGGAAGACCACGAGAACATCGGAATGAGATGAAAACTTGCATGTGCCCCTAGCATATGTGTGTGTGGGTGTGGTTAGAGGTTGGTATATATATGTGCTTGCATGTGTCCCCCCTCGCATGCATGCGCTCTAACCTAGAGGCGAAGGTTCCGGGCCCGTATAAGGGTGGAATCTCCCCGTCGAGGTGAAACCGGGTAGGATAGTGACCCAACTTGTGAGCTAACATGGTTTGACATCACCCTATGACCTAAACAAACACAAAACAAGAGAGAGCTACGCCGGGCTACCCCTGTCAGAGGAACGTCTAGGGGGGTAGACGGTCCGAGTGTGCACAGAGATCAGGGTTTCGCCGGAGGAAGACCACGAGAATATCGGAATGAGATGAAAACTTGCATGTGCCCCTAGCATATGTGTGTGTGGGTGTGGTTAGAGGTTGGTATATATAGGTGCTTGCATGTGTCCCCCCTCGCATGCATGCGCTCTAACCTAGAGGCGAAGGTTCCGGGCCCGTATAAGGGTGGAATCTCCCCGTCGAGGTGAAACCGGGTAGGATAGTGACCCAACTTGTGAGCCAACATGGTTTGACATCACCCTATGACCTAAACAAACACAAAACAAGAGAGAGCTACGCCGGGCTACCCCTGTCAGAGGAACGTCTAGGGGGGTAGACGATCCGAGTGTGCACAGAGATCAGGGTTTCGCCGGAGGAAGACCACGAGAACATCGGAATGAGATGAAAACTTGCATGTGCCCATAGCATATGTGTGTGTGGGTGTGGTTAGAGGTTGGTATATATAGGTGCTTGCATGTGTCCCCCCTCGCATGCATGCGCTCTAACCTAGAGGCGAAGGTTCCGGGCCCGTATGAGGGTGGAATCTCCCCGTCGAGGTGAAACCGGGTAGGATAGTGACCCAACTTGTGAGCCAACATGGTTTGACATCACCCTATGACCTAAACAAACACAAAACAAGAGAGAGCTACGCCGGGCTACCCCTGTCAGAGGAACGTCTAGGGGGGTAGACGATCCGAGTGTGCACAGAGATCAGGGTTTCGCCGGAGGAAGACCACGAGAACATCGGAATGAGATGAAAACTTGCATGTGCCCCTAGCATATGTGTGTGTGGGTGTGGTTAGAGGTTGGTATATATAGGTGCTTGCATGTGTCCCCCCTCGCATGCATGCGCTCTAACCTAGAGGCGAAGGTTCCGGGCCCGTACGAGGGTGGAATCTCCCCGTCGAGGTGAAACCGGGTAGGATAGTGACCCAACTTGTGAGCCAACATGGTTTGACATCACCCTATGACCTAAACAAACACAAAACAAGAGAGAGCTAAGCCGGGCTACCCCTGTCAGAGGAACGTCTAGGGGGGTAGACGATCCGAGTGTGCACAGAGATCAGGGTTTCGCCGGAGGAAGACCACGAGAACATCGGAATGAGATGAAAACTTGCATGTGCCCCTAGCATATGTGTGTGTGGGTGTGGTTAGAGGTTGGTATATATAGGTGCTTGCATGTGTCCCCCCTCGCATGCATGCGCTCTAACCTAGAGGCGAAGGTTCCGGGCCCGTATAAGGGTGGAATCTCCCCGTCGAGGTGAAACCGGGTAGGATAGTGACCCAACTTGTGAGCCAACATGGTTTGACATCACCCTATGACCTAAACAAACACAAAACAAGAGAGAGCTACGCCGGGCTACCCCTGTCAGAGGAACGTCTAGGGGGGTAGACGATCCGAGTGTGCACAGAGATCAGGGTTTCGCCGGAGGAAGACCACGAGAACATCGGAATGAGATGAAAACTTGCATGTGCCCCTAGCATATGTGTTTGTGGGTGTGGTTACAGGTTGGTATATATAGGTGCTTGCATGTGTCCCCCCTCGCATGCATGCGCTCTAACCTAGAGGCGAAGGTTCCGGGCCCGTATGAGGGTGGAATCTCCCCGTCGAGGTGAAACCGGGTAGGATAGTGACCCAACTTGTGAGCCAACATGGTTTGACATCACCCTATGACCTAAACAAACACAAAACAAGAGAGAGCTACGCCGGGCTACCCCTGTCAGAGGAACGTCTAGGGGGGTAGACGATCCGAGTGTGCACAGAGATCAGGGTTTCGCCGGAGGAAGACCACGAGAACATCGGAATGAGATGAAAACTTGCATGTGCCCCTAGCATATGTGTGTGTGGGTGTGGTTAGAGGTTGGTATATATAGGTGCTTGCATGTGTCCCCCCTCGCATGCATGCGCTCTAACCTAGAGGTGAAGGTTCCGGGCCCGTATGAGGGTGGAATCTCCCCGTCGAGGTGAAACCGGGTAGGATAGTGACCCAACTTGTGAGCCAACATGGTTTGACATCACCCTATGACCTAAACAAACACAAAACAAGAGAGAGCTACGCCGGTCTACCCCTGTCAGAGGAACGTCTAGGGGGGTAGACGATCCGAGTGTGCACAGAGATCAGGGTTTCGCCGGAGGAAGACCACGAGAACATCGGAATGAGATGAAAACTTGCATGTGCCCCTAGCATATGTGTGTGTGGGTGTGGTTAGAGGTTGGTATATATAGGTGCTTGCATGTGTCCCCCCTCGCATGCTTGCGCTCTAACCTAGAGGCGAAGGTTCCGGGCCCGTATAAGGGTGGAATCTCCCCATCGAGGTGAAACCGGGTAGGATAGTGACCCAACTTGTGAGCCAACATGGTTTGACATCACCCTATGACCTAAACAAACACAAAACAAGAGAGAGCTACGCCGGGCTACCCCTGTCAGAGGAACGTCTAGGGGGGTAGACGATCCGAGTGTGCACAGATCAGGGTTTCGCCGGAGAAAGATATAGGGGTAGCCCACGTCTAGGGTTTGCTGGGAAAACAAGCATAAGACGAAATAAAAAAGTATATAGTAATAATATATTATAATTTTTTATATTAGTAGACACCTTGTATAATTTTTTATATTTGTGCTTGTATAATTTGTTACTAAAAAAAACCTTGCTACGCCGACGGCTGCCCTCGGCGTACGCCTGGCCGTCGGCGTAGCCCTATCCCTTTAGCTACTCCGCGGCCCACCCCGGGCCACTCACACCCACCCTTTGCTCTAGCTACCCCGTGCCCTGACCCCGACCCCGACCCCGCGCCGCCACGAGCTGCCAACCGCCGCTCTCCCCCGACCCCTCCGCACCAGCCGCCACCGCTCGCCGCTCGCCGTGCCCGCCTCCTCCATCTCGCCCATCCCCGATCCTCGTCCCCGCCTCCTCCTCCCCATCCCGAGCCCGACCCCGCCCTCCTCCCCGCCGAGCCTCCCTCCTTCCTGAGCGCCGCCGCCTCCCTCCTTCCCGAGCGCCGCCGCCTCCCCTTTCCCTTCCCAAGCGCCGCCGCCTCCCCTTTCCCCCAGCCGACCCCTGCCCCGCCGCTAGATCCCTCCCCCGCTGCCAGCAGCCCCTCCCAGCGCCGCGCCTCTCCCAGCCGACCCCTCCCCCGCCGCTAGATCCCTCCCCCGCCGCCTCCAGATCCCTCCCCCGCCTCCCCAAGCTCGGCTCCGCCGCCCCGAGCTCGCCTTCGCCCCACAGGTACCCCGTCCACTCCCCTCTTCGGTTTAGGTTTAGGTTTAGAAATATATTGGTACAAATAAAATTGTAATAGTATTGGTACAAATAAAAATATAATAGGTTTAGGTTTAGGTTTAGAAATAGAAATAAAATATATTGGTATAATATATTGGTAGAATTGTTTAGAAATATAATAGGTTTAGGTTTAGGTTTGAAATGTATTGGTACAAATAGAAATAAAATTGTTTAGAAATAGAATTGGTAGAAATGGGACTAGAAATGGTATGTGAGAAGTAGAATATTTTTTGAATGAGCCTAATTATACATGTTGTGACTAAGGAGTTCTCTTTATGTCAATGTATAGACTTTGTAGTGTTTCGGGAGTGACCATCCTTGGCGGACTGACTGTCGTTGCGGGAGATGGTGTAGGTGACACCTCGATCCCGTCTCTGAGTTCCGTCGCCGACCTCGACACTCGGTTGATCGACTACTTCCTCTACCGCCGAGGGTGAGAATCTGTTCGCCTCTCTTGTACCTAGGTTTTATTTTTGTGTCTAGATCACCAAGTCTGTCGCGTCACCTAGGCGTCATCCCGGCCGTAAGCGTTACGCGACTTAATATGCATTAGTGGTCTCGCATATTTTGGACCGTAACGTTTATGGATTTTATCAGGCAGTCGGCGGATTCGTAGTTGGGTTTGGTTCTCCCTGGCTCTACCTCGATTCGAGACAGGATTTCGGTGGTGCCTCCTCGTTGTTCCCCGGATGCACATCCTCTTGGCTTTTTGTCGAGACCTGTATCGGGAGAGCAGCGGGGAGGTGCTGCCAAAATTCTGCTTGGATCGGGGTAGAACCAGGGAGAACTTACCCAATATACGGATCCGGCGGCTGGTTAGGACCCTCTTTTCCTATTGGACATGTAGGTTGATGAATGCGTAAAAATATGAAGCATTTAATCTCCTGTTTGATATAAAATGTTATATTTGTTGTTTGTCTCCCAATAAAGCAGAAGAGGATGGCTGATAATGGGTGGATGTACAGTGGCCGTATTAGTGCGACTAATAAAACAGACGATTGGGGTACGGAACACTCATTTGTTAGTGAATGAGTTAGCGCGTGGTTCGAAGGCAATGGTTCGGGCACTTTGTCCCTGCGCTCATTGCACTAAGCGTCATCGTCAGGGAAAGGATGACATGTACAAACACCTTCTGCAATATGGGTACATGTCTAACTATGTCACGCAAGTCGACTTTGCTCGGTACGAACGTGACAGAGGTGAGGTGATGCGTCAGCGGCTCAATGGCAATGAGCACGATGGGATTAGAAACATGCTAGATGATCTTATCGATGCCGACCAGCCGAATTCGCCACCTCCACGGGAGGAATCATCAGAACGGAGGAACCGCTAGAACCGGAGGAACCGGAGCCAACCGCGAAGGCCTTCCTTGATATGATGGCCGCGGCTAAGAGGCCTCTGTACGAGGGTGCAAAGATTTCTCAGCTCGATGCCATCTCTCAGTGTCTAGCCGACAAGTGCCAGTACTCCGCCACCCGTTCTCACTTTGAAGCTAATCTGAGAACATGTGGTAACATGTTGCCCGAAGGGCATTGTCTGCCCAAAACCTTTCACGAAACGAAGAAACTCATGAAGGAGCTCAACATGGATTATGAAAAGATAGATTGTTGTCCAAAAGGCTGCCTTTTGTTTTGGAAACAGTTTGAGGGTGACAAGTACTGCTTCATTTGTAAGGCCTCTAGATATGAAGAGATAAAGGGGAAGGATGGTCAAGTGAGGCAGTCGAAGGTCCCTAAATCCAGCGGCTTTACTTGAGCGAGGAGACTGCCAAACAGATGATGTGGCACAAGAAGGGGAAAAGATACGAGGACGGGCACGGACGGAAGAAGATGGGACATCCATCTGATGGTAAGGCATGGAAGAACTTCGATGACAAATACCCCCGGTGGGCAGAAGAGGCTCGGAATGTTAGAATTGCGATAGCAACAGATGGCTTCAACTCATATGGTATGTCGATGGCCTCGTACAGCTGCTGGCCGGTGTATGTTATTCCGCTCAATCTCCCTCCCGAAGTATTAATGCAACGGAAGACCATGTTTTTGTCGCTGATAATTCCAGGACCTGAGTATCCGGGGAAGAACTTGAGTGTCTACATGCAGCCGATTGTGGATGATTTGAACCACTCTTGGATACACGGGACGTTGACATACGACCGAGCATCAAAGAGAAACTTTTTGATGAAAGTTTGGTTACAATATACTATGCATGACATCCCCGGGTACGCCCTAACGTGCGGATGGTGTACAGCTGGTAAGTGGCCATGCCCAGTGTGCAGACACCGACTTGAGTTCCTTTGGCTAAAGTCGGGTCGCAAATATGTTGCGTTTGACACGAATCGACAGTACCTCAAAAGAAATCATTCGTTCAGAGAAGATAGAAAGAACTTCAAGAAGGGCAAAGTTGTGCATGAAGTAAAAGAGGTACCAAAGTTCGAGGGTGCAGTTGTTGATGCCGAGATACGTGCTCTCGTGCCCGCGGCGCCGGGAACTGGCCATCAATTTGCGGGATATGGTGTAACGCATAATTGGACTCACGTGGCAGCCTTAACAAATCTCGTGTATTACAAGGACCTCGAACTTCCCCATAACATCGATGTGATGCACACCGAAAAGAATGTCGGGGAGTCCCTTTTTCACACAGTCCTGAACATTCCTGGGAAGTCAAAGGATAATGTCAAGGCTAGAGTTGATGTTGAGAAGCTTTGTGATAGGAAGAGATTACACATGCAGCCTCCTACTGTCCGTCGAAAGAATTGGTTCAAGCCGCATGCCTACTACTGCCTTGATAATGTCCAAAAGAAGGAGTCATTTAGGTGGCTCAAATACGTCGTGATGTTCCCTGACGGTTATTGTTCGAATATAAGTAAGGGAGTCAATCTTTTGACAGGACAAGTCAACGGGCTCAAGAGTCACGACTATCATATATGGATTGAGCGGCTGATGCCGGTGATGGTTCGAGGGTATCTCCCCGAAAAAGTATGGCGAGTGCTTGCGGAGTTGAGCCATTTCTTCCGCACCCTCTGTGCTAAGCAGATATGTCCTCTGGTGATTGAGAAGCTGCAAGTTCAGGTGCCGGAGTTGCTATGCAATTTGGAGATGATCTTTCCGCCAGGCTTCTTTACTCCGATGGCACATCTCATTGTGCACCTCGCGAACGAGGCACTATTGGGGGGGCCGGTGCAATTTCGTTGGAAATTTTGTATTGAGAGAGAGTTTAAGTATATTCGAAAGATAACTGGAAACAAAGCCAAGATTGAAGCATGCATAGCTGAAGCAACATGCCTTCGGGAGATGGCAGACGCCGCGACAACCTACTGGCCCGATGATGTTCCCACTATGCATAACCCGGTCTCTCGTTACAATGTCGACCTGCCCAAGAATGACCCCAATCTCGAACTATTCCAATTTCCCGGTGGCAAGGCCGGTAAAGGACTAAAATATAGGTTGCCGAAGGAAGAGAAGGATTGCATAATGCTCTATGTGCTTATGAACATGAAGGAAGTGGTCGATTTCATTAGGTAAAATGGTGAACACCCTATTTCTCTATGCAGCTAGTAACTCGGTCTCCGTCTAATGCTTATTTTCTCCTTCTTAGCGATTTCACGGATGAACAGTGGCCGGGATCGACTGATCCCTCTCCCATGGAGTTGGACACTCTACTGAAAGAGGGTGCTCCCGGAAATAAAAAAAACTTTGTGTCCTGGTTTATGGAAAAAGTAATTTCTAACCTGTCCCTCTTACCTTGCAATATGTGACTTGTCGCTCTTATTCCACGTAACTACTGAACGCAACAAATTCCTCTTGTACCTGTAGGGAGCTGATCCCAACGTTGAGATGTCAGATGAGCTGAAATGTGTTTCCCAAGGTTGTAACAATGTCGTCATGAAGTATGAGAAGTATGATGTGAATGGGTTTCACTTCCATACAGAGACGCACCAGAAAGGGCGACCGAATGCAAAAACGGCAAATACTGGGGTGTTCACCAAAGGAGCCGATTCCCTTGATTACTACGGAAGGTTAGAGAATGTATACGAGCTGACCTTCAATCGTACGAATGTCGAACTCAATCTTGTTGTGTTCAAGTGCCACTGGTTTGACCCAAGGGGTGGAATGAGAAGTACCCCTTCCATTGGGTTAGATGAAGTTAGGCCTTCAACCACCTATAGCGGAGCCGACGTCTTTGTTGTTGCTCACCAAGCAAACCAAGTTTATTATTTGCCCTACCCATGCCAGAAAGCGGAACTCCAGGGCTGGGAAGTCGTGTTCCAGGTATCGCCACATGGTAACCTACCGATTCCCTCCGAGGACGATTACAACAACATTAACCCTTTAACGTACGAGGGAATTTTCTATCAAGAGCAAGAGGACTTCGGACACTTTGATTTAGAACCGGTTGATCTTGAGGATCTTGGGAATGATGTAGAAACTCGGGGTGAGTCAGTGGTGAATCTACATGACATAAGTATGCTCGAGAAGCTCCATACCGAGAATGACAACGATGATGAGCCTACACCCTTCGATGAGAATCCAGATTTCTACTCAAAAGATAGTGATAGTGAGAATGAGAATGAGAATGTGAATGAGAATGAGAATGAAAATGATAGTGAGTATTTATTTTTTAATGCATTTTATTTTGTCTTTGTGCTTAACTGTTTTCTTAATTGCATTATGCCTTTATTCTTTGTGTATACATTTTATTATGTCTTTGTGCTTAACTGTTTTCTCTTACTTAATGCAGGTGATTGAACAATATGAGCAGCGGCAAGGCAACCAGTTCGTCCTTGCTTAATGCGCTGAAGCAGCGCAAGAAAAGTGCTACACGGAGTGGGAGACAGGCAAATCCCAATCCGCGTTACCCCGATCTTGCTCCTGCTGGCGGAGGACGGGGTCGAGGCCGAGGTCGAGGAGGACGAGGACGAGGTGCCACGGGAGGAGGCGTGGACTTTGACCCACCACCCTCTGCTTCTGGCGACGTGGCTCCTGAGTTGTTCCTGACAGAGCAGCCTTTCAGGGCCGAGAGGGAGGCAGAGTCCGAGAGGGAGGCAGAGTCTGAGAGGGAGGCGAGGACCGAGAGGGAGGCGGGGACCGATACGGAGGCGGACACTAGCCGCGAGTTGGTGGGGCCGAAGAAATTGCGGAATCGTGGGGAATCGGGAGTCCCTGACGAGAAGTTTGAGCCTAGGACTCAGGAGGCGAAAGCCCTTATTATTCCAGATGGCCTTGAGTAAGTTTACTAATTTGGCAATTTAAAACATTTTATTTCATGTTGGTCATAAATAATTATTGTGTACTAATGTTTATTTTTGTGCAGCAATTGGACATTTCCTCCGGGGACCAAGGCTCGCCTTCTTAACAGCCTCGTTGGAGCTCTGATTAGGAAGTTCTGGCCGGGCTATCACATTACCCCCGAGGGTGACAGGAAGCTAGCTACTACTTGGGCGGACTACCAGACTACCCGTGTCCCGGGCTTTCCGACAGCTGCTGATGCTGTCATCACCAAGTTTTGGGTAAGGCATATTTCTCGAGTTATGTTCATACTTGATGACCCCACCGTGCTAACTCATGACTCTTATGCATGATTGAAGTGCTTTTACCGTGTGGCCGAGGAGGACCAGGAGAAGGCGCAGAGGACTTTGCTTGGGGCTTGTGTGAAGTTGACCCCCCAGGTGTGGTACAACCAGAAGGACACGGCCGCTAGCCACTTCTGGGCTGACAGGGGCGTGAGGGTCAGGAAGGAAGACATTGTCGGTAGGAACCCTAATCCTGAGTACTCGATGACGCCAGAAGAGTACATGTCGGTGAGTAAAATGTCAATGAGATTCTACATTGCTTCTAAGTTGCCATTGCATTTTCTGGAGTTGAGTATTGCATTTTCAGGTTATCCCCGATTGGGCCGAGCCGCATCGACTCGCATGGGAGGAGCTGGTTAGGACGAGGTGGCTCAGAGAAGACGAGGAGTTTGCAGCCTTGTCGAGGCGGAACGCGGATAACCGAGGCGATGGTGGAACGCACTGCGCGGGAAACCGCAACTTTGACCGCTTCAAGGGGAAGGTGGTACGTATATACATGGAACGACCTGCGTGCATTTCTGCTTATGTTTGTACTTCATATGCATAATATTTTCTTTTCGCGATACAGGTGGCCGAGGCACAACCCGGGGAGGTGATTCATGACGTCGCCGTCTATGAGATGATGCGGCGAAAGAAGCCCAATTACTCGGAGCCTCAACCCTCGTTGCCCGTGTACTTCGGCACTGCCCAGAACGACTTGGGGAACTACAACACGATGGTGAAGGCTCGTCACCCCCATGTGGATGACCCCATTCACGCGAAGATCGACGAGGAGTCGTTGGTCCTGTCGGGGCACAGATTGCAGCATGGACGCCTCAAGATTCTGATTAAGAAGGTCAAGCCTACCCTCAGCACGAGCTTCAGCCGTCTCAAGGCTACCTACCCCGCCGACGGCCCCCCTATCCCGCCTCGTGGCCAGCCTCGTCGCTCCGCCGAGGATGTAAGTTTTTCTCGTTTTCATCATCTTTATGACTTTTGTTCCTGCATGGCTAACCGCTGACGAGATTCCTTGTATTTGAAATTGTAGCCTGAGTTAGACGCGGCCTACGAAGCCGCTTATGAGGAATATCAGGTGGCCTTTCGGCAGCATCAGGAGGCGACTGCGATCTACATGCAATACGTAAATGTAAGTCCGAACCTTTATTTTTTGCAAAAGATACAAGTCCCACTTCCCCCCGTTTGTTGTACTACGGCCTGACTTCTAAACTATCTTGCAGGCCATGATGGTGAATATTCAAACTGGCCAGAATAGAGATTTAGGGCCCGTGCCTCCCATGCCAGGTCCGATGCTATTTTGGCAATCGAAGGAAAGCTTCGCTAGGACCTACTACGCATCGACACCGGTAAGTTCTTTGCGAACCCACTGGTTATCGCTTTACTTTGCCTCACAAGTTGCTAACATGTAGGCAACATGTAGGGAACGGGAGCTTCTGGGAACCGGCACTTTGGCCACGCCTCGCCGGATGGGCGTCAGATCACACCGCTTCATGACGATGGTCCATCTCCTGGCCATTCTGCAGGTGGTTCTCCCGAGCTTCACACTTCTCCTACTCCCTCGTCAGGTGGCTCTTCTGCTGCTTCTACTGGACGCAACCCTCGGCAGAGGTCGCCACTTTTCACCAGGGGAGATCTCGGGTACACCCCGTCTCCTCCAGAGTTGTAGGTTGTTATTGTCTATGCATGTGCGATGATGTTGATACCCCTGTATGAATGGTGTGATCTTGTTTGATACATGTTTGAATAATGTGATCTTTGTTTGATACATGTATGGCATATGTGATGTTGTTTGAATTGCTATGGAATATATTTCCACATATTGTTGTGAGTATTGCTGTGAAAATTGGTACATATTGCTGTGAAACAAAACTGTGTCATTTGGTATATATCGCTGCGGAACAGGAAAAAAAATTCTGGGCAGGTGATACGCCGAGGGCCTTGCCGTGTGCCATTTGGTCTGCGCTACGCCGAGGGCCTGGCCGTCGGCGTATAAGTGGGCCATACGCCGAGGGCCGTGGCCGTCGGCCTAGCGTCGGGCTGGGAGGCCCAGGCGCCTGCCACGTGCTCCTCATACGCCGAGGGTTGGGGCCGTCGGCGTACGTCGCCCCCCGGGAAGGTCAGCGCGTGCCACGTGTCGAGGCTACGCCGAGGACGCGGCCGTCGGCGTACGTGCCTCGCCGTTAGCCGGCCGTGTAACGGCGAGGATGCCATGCGCCGACGGCTAATACGCCGACGGGCAGCCAACGGCCGTCGGCAAAGCCATACGCCGACGGTGAGTGGATACGCCGACGGCCAGTGTTGCTCCGCCGAGGGAGACCTCCGCCGAGGGAGCTACGCCGACGGCAGCCCTCGGCGTAGCGTACGCCGACGGCGAAAGGGGCTACGCCGAGGGCTTTTTGCCGTCGGCCTAGCAGTCTGTTCCTGTAGTGAGCTGTATTTACACATTTCATAGTCGAAAACATAAGAAAATGCGATCTACCTCGCTATGTCATCTCTTGTTTGAGTTCTCTCATAAAGTTATGTGTCACCTTCCTTGAGCTCTTGGTGACATCCGACGAGTGTATTGACCTTGTTGTAGACCTAAATTAAGTCTGGAATAAAACCCATGTGTAACATCCGATGGAATGTTGTAAAATGTGTGTGTGTGTGTGTGTGTGTGTGGGGGGGGGGGGGGGCACTGCTTAGCGGGAGCCATATCCTCGTGTCTCGTTGCGTCTATTTCTGATGATGCTTTGTTTATATTCAGGTGGCCTGGTGATCAGGTCGGTCCTCGAAGAGTGTTGGAGCCGTCAACATTCTTTGCGTGAATTTTCCTGCCTTCTGGTTGTGTGCCTTGGGGGATTGGCACTGGTGGCTAGCTAGATCCACGCCCACCTTTTGTTTGCTTCCTCTATAGGTGCCACACTATAAGTGTCTCACCGTGCTCTCCAGGAAGGCGTCTCGTGGTTTCTGTCGACGGATGCGACCCTTGCTAACTCGCTATGTCGACTCTTGTTCGAGTTTTCCCATTAAGTTATATGGCACCTTCCTTTGAGCTCTTGGTGACGTGGGACGAGTGTCTTGATGTTGTTGTGGACCTGAATTAAGTCTCACATAAAACCCATGTGTAACATTCCAAGGAATGCTTGAAAATGTGGATGTTCATGAATGGGCTCAACTTGAAGCCCCAATAGAAAATGAACAACCGGAAGAAGAGACATTGGAGAAGATATATGTTATGTGACAAGGTGTCAGTTCTTGAAGGGGCTCAACTTAAAGCCCTTATCCAAATTGAACATATTGAAGAAGTGGAGATGCAAGGAGATACAACTCGTCGTGACCATGGAAGGGCTCAACTTACTCCTAGCAGTGACACATCATGCATCCCCAATGAAAAATGAGTCGGTGGAACATATAGCAACGGAAGAAGATATATGTTATATCAACACAGATTTTACTAACTATGATGCTGGTATGTATATGCTATGGTTTGTTCGACTTGAGGTCCATTTTCTCCCTTTACTCACGACTTCAAACGCGTAATTGAAAATTTAGAAAATTGGATCTAATCTAAGAACTTGAATTGATTTAAAGAACCGATCCGATCTTTGATCGAAACCAGGTGCCATGTCCTCGAGGAGTAATCTCTCCGGGGGCGGCGCGTTGCGGAAGTGGTGGAAGAACCTAGGATCGGCGCCGTGAGGCTAACCGCTCTAATACCATATAGAAAATATTGAATCCCTAGAATATTGTGTTGTATTGATTTGACCCTCACATGGAGTATATATAGACATACATGGGGTAGGCGGAGACTTGGAGTACAAGATGTAGAGTCCTAGTCTATCTCTAGTCTATACATGTATACGTACTCTAACACTAAACATTGTTTTCTCTGCCGTTCACATATATTTGTAACCCGTTCCCCCAACCTCGTGCCTCAACGAAGAGATGGGGACCGAGCGGGGGCTGGTTAGTGTGCGGCAGGATGCGCTCATCGACTACTTGACGTGCCTTCTCTGCATGGGCCTCCTTTGTCAACTGCCTCTAGACATTTTTTTGGTAAAGAGTATATATTAATATCATATGGATAATTACACCCAGCCTCTGCAACAACGCATGCTCTAGCGGCTCTACGGATGCACACAGCCTAGAAAAAAAATTACAAAAAAGAAAAGTCCCGCTACAGAGAACTAATCCTCAAAGCAACGACACTGACACCATCAGAACAACATCAGTAGTCCTAAGTCCTCGCTCACAAAACAATGTCTTCAACAAGGTCATAATTTTCACCCTGTAAGGTAAGACTGGGAACTCCCCATGTGTTGTCTTCCCGCACCAACAGTCACTGCAACGAGTCCTAGATCACGTAGCCAGATCTCTGTTGCCACAAGAGCAAAAATAACCATCGCTACCCTCATGTTTCCGCTTTTCTGACATTCTTCGCATCTGACTTCACCATGGCTCTAAGATGGCACTTGGTGGAAACAAATAACAGAGCTTCGCAACGCTCCCACTGAAACCAAACGGCCAGAAAAACAAGGTGCACATGACCGAATACCTTTCAATCCAGCAATCTCCAGGCATGGTACGCCCATGGGAGTTCGCCAACGGAGCCTTCCGAAACCCGCCTCCCAGACCAGATCCACGAGGGCAGACATCAAGCAGATCTTCGTCTTCGAGCGAAAGAAACCAAAGGACCAAGACAGGCCAACCATCGACGCCACCTCGACGTTAGACAGCTCCACCAACCTGCGCGATTCCATCAGGCCACATCCAACACCGAAACTCTGCGACACCTTGCCGTCGAGACTCGCCGTCTACAACGCCACCGATGAAAGACCGCTCCACCTTATTCCTTCCGTATCCAGCACTTGCTCTAAGAACGATGCCCTCAAGAGGGAGAAGACGTTGAACGCGCCGCCATCGACTGATCCGAAAAGGCCCAGATCTGGGGTTTCCCCCAGAGCAGCTCGAGCGACGAATAGACGAAGGTTGCAAGGTTGATGCCTCCAACAAGGAAACGGCGCTGTTGCGCCGCCATCGCTCGCCGTCATCGAGTGAGAGTCCGGTTTTCACCGGATCCCCTGCCTCTCGACACCCACAGCCGGCTGGATCTCCGCCGATTCGTGCAGATCGGCTCCGCACTAGCCTCTCAACCGCGCTGCAACTGCCTCTAGACATGTGAGTTCCCTTTATATTTTCCCTAGCACCTCTCTATTTATTTTCGTTTCGTCCAACCTCTACTTTTCTCTTTCATGTATACACCCCACAACTTGGTGTCCCTCAACTTTCCCGTGTTGGTGACGTTGCACATCGGTCTCCTCTATCCTAGTGTCGCGTTGTGTCGGTGTCTATATCTGATGATGGTCTTTCTCATTCGGGTGGCCAAGTGATCAGCTTGGTCTCGGAAGAGTACCAGCGCCGCCAATGTTCTCATGTGAATTTCCTTGCATTCTGGTTGCATACCCAGGGGTATGGTTTTGATGGCTAGCTCGTGCCTCGTTTGCCCTCGTGTTTGCTTCACATTTGGTCGTCTTTCTAGTCAAGGCTCACTGTGCTTTGCAGGTGGGCGTCCCGTGGTTGTCATCGACTGCTGCAATCCATGTTGCCTTGCTATGTTGACTCTAGGTCTTATGCCAGAGCTAGTGTCTAAAAGTGCAAGTTACACTTTTCACCCTACACTTTCCTGGAAAGTGCAATAAACTTTAGTTACACTTTCCATAATCAAGTCGACTTGAACATAAAAAATCCCAACTACCTCGCTATGTCGACTCTTGTTCGAGTTCTCCCATGAAGTTATGTGTCACCTTCCTTTGAGCTCTTGGTGGCGCTCTAATGAAGATGTAGCAATAAAGAAGATACCTAGTTGGTAGGTACGCATATGTTATGGGTCGTTCAACCTAGAGAGCATTTGCTCCCTTTACTCGCGATGACAAACATCCTTAGGTTATCTAAACATTGTTTTCTCCGACGTTCACATATACTAGTAACCGATTTCCCCAACCTCGTGCCTTGCGGAGCTCCATCGCCACCATTGCTGCCTCCGCCTTCTCCCGAATAATCAATGCTCTTCACGCCATCGCCCATCCCCACGTATTCCAGATTCTCCACCACACCAGGCTTGACAAGGAGGTTAATGAGGATTGACTAAGAGAAGAAGATGGTAGTGGTTGTGGGTGGCGGAGAGAGATGAGGACCGAGAGGGGGTGGTCCACATGCAGTGTGTTATAATCGTGACAAGTAAATAACGAAGAATGAAACGGAAATCACAGCAAGGGGACACAGATTTAACATGAAAAAACCTTTCCAACAAAGAGAGGAAAAAACCACGGGCGCCAGGCAACGAAACTTCACTATATCGAGGAGTGTTTACAAATGTCGAAGATTTTTTATAGATATAACTTATCCCAATCGGCGGCTTACAAGAGGTATATATAGAGGTAGAAACATAGGTCTTTAACTTACCCCAACCTCCGGCGACGGGCCTCGCTCCGCTCGTTAGAAGTTAGCCTCCTTAATGAATTTGGATCATACTTCAACAAACTCCAACTTGAGACAAATTCCTTCTTATAGCATGAACACCAACCATCTCCCTGAACAAACAAAGCAAATACTTTCGGCGCCAATAGCCACTTGGGCTAATCAGTTACACCAACTAAGCTCGAACTTAGCAACAAGAACAAGTTTAGTCATCATATCAGCAGAATTATCATGAGTGTTGATCTTGCATACATTTAGTTTACCTTGAGAAATAATTACTCTAACAAAATGGCACTTTATATCAATGTGCTTAGTTCTCTCATGAAACATATGATCTTTTGTAAGGTATATGGCACTTTGACTGTCACAAAACAAAGTAATGCAAGAATCAACTCCACAAAGCTCAGCAAAGAAACCTTTAAACCAAACAGGTTCTTTGCAAGCTTCAGCAATAGCCATATAGTCAGCTTTAGTAGTAGATTGTGCAACAACAGCATGCAACATAGCCTTCCAGCTAACAGCACAACCACCAACATTAAACACATAACCTGTGAGGGATCTTCTCTTATCTAAATCGGCAGCAAAATCTGAATCCACATAGCCAACGAGTCTCTCATCGGTCCTGCCAAACTTTAAACAAGCATTGGAAGTGCTAAGAAGGTACCCAAAAACCCACTGAACATCCTTCTAATGTTCTTTACCAGGATTAGCCATGTTCGGCCCAAGCCTCCGGTGACGGGTCTTGCTCCGCTCATCAAAAGTAAGCCTCCTTAATGAATTTGGATCATACTTCAACACGGTGGATCCCATAGTTCACATTCTCTTGGTCTATAGTTCACTTTCTCTTGGTCCCATATACCCTTCTACCTCTCTGGTTTCTTTTCTTTTTGTTTCATTTCATCCTCGCTCTATAGTTCACTTTCTATCTAGATCCCACCACCGTTGGCCCCTCAGGCGATGAACGGGAACCACCCCACCCCAAGCCCTAGCATGCTGCCAATGGGACGCACATGCTAGTTACTAGTACTAAATTCTCCCTCCCTCATTCTCGAGGTCTCCACTTAGGCGACGCGGTGCGAAACCGAAGCCTCTCCCACCATTGAAAACCCAAACCCCGATTTAGAACAAAGAAGAATCAGGATTAAAACCCAACCAAAAGCCTATAGCACCAAGCGCCTACCCCTCCTCCGGTCCTTCATCGCTCCCGCATTGGTGTCTCACAACTTTCCTATGTCGCCGATGCGCCTGTATCTTAGTGTTGCGCCGCGTTGGCGTATGTGTATGATGATTCTATTTCTTAATCGGATGGACTGGTGATCAGGCCAGTCCCGGAAGAGTGCCAGAGCCACCACCATTCTCGCGTGAATTTCCTTGCATTCTTGTTGCATGCCCCAGGGATCTGGCTTTGGTGGCCAGCTCGCGTCGTGTTCGCCTTCGCGCTTGCTTCCCCCATACATGTCGTTTAGTCCAGGGTCACCGAGCTCTGCAGACAAGCGTCTCGTGGTTGCCATCAGCTGCTGGGATCCCTGCTACCTTCCTATGCTGACTCTTGTTGTGTTCTTATGCCTAAGCCGAAAAAGTGCAAGTTACACTTTTCACCGAGCACTTCGCTATAAAGTGCAATGAACTGTAGTTAGACTTTTCCTAATAAACATACGAAAATCCCAACTATGCAATTCACGGCCGGACACCTAGATGCCACCACTATACTGATTCCCAAACCCTAGAGATTGTCTGGCGAGATGCTGAGCTGACTCATTTGTGCGAAGGCACGAGGAATTCTATCTGGGTGGTATTTGGCTTATGTAGAGGAAGAGATGATGTGGTGGAGGCGCTGGCTGAAACACACGGAGGACACGGTGAAGAAGTTGAGCGGCCACCTGGTGAAGCCGATACTGTCACGGATGGTGTATATGTGTGCGTGTGTGCGTGTGTGTGTGTGGGTGGGTGGGTGGGTGGGTGTGTGTGGGGGGGGGGGGGGGGGGGGCGCAGGGTCCTTGCCATACAGTATTTCCTTAAAATTTACCATTGTAATTATATTAGTGTGTTTTCCTTTGATATTCCTGACAATATCCCTAGGTGTATTCTTGAAATCCTCGTCGCACATTTTGTTTTTGTTCAGCATAAATTTATAATACATTTTTATTATACTCATAGAAACACTTTCTTAAATACAGTTAAGAAAATGTTCCTCTGTGTATACGATGCTTGTAATATATAGCTGGTTAGCTGCTAACCCCACTACAGGAAGCGCTTGGTATGTCGATGGCTTATTGCCGAGGGCTGGCGAAGGGGGTTGGCCTGGTCCGATCCTACGCCGACGGCCCCGACATTTGGCCGTCGGCGTAGCGGCTCACCGCGCCATTCATGTAGTGCCCATCACACCTGTGCGTGGTTTTGCAGATTCACACGTACAATTATTATCATAGGAAGGAGTGCTCCGCTTTCTGATGTAGAAGAATTGTGAGTGCTCAGCTGATGACAACCGCAGTTTCCTTTCGCTGATGCCAAACGGTTTTTATGAGTGCTCCGCTTTCTGATGTCTAGAAGATTTGTTCGCATTCTTGAGTACAGTGCATGAGCGTGAAAACAACTCTGGAAAGGATATGACAGAACACCAATACAAGCTTGTGAGATCGCTGTAGAACTCGATGCGATGGAAAGGTTATCCCTACATGGAAATGTGGCTAATATTCGGTATAGTGCTAACTCCAAGGGTATATAAGGTCAATCATAACAAAGGAATATGTTGGAGCAGCTGGTATTTCACACAGTACCAACCATCCAGCAGGCCAGGAATCGATAAATAAAAGAACCTTTGGCACTTTGGATGGACCACGGATGCTTCAACAACTAGTATTTCCAGAGGTGGGGCGTAGAACAGGTCGGATTTATCATTACAGACCTTAATTTATGCATCCATCTCTGCCGTTTTCAATCTTGAGTTAGCAATGTTTCCTCACTTGGGTTGCCCTCCAGAATTTTTATGTCATCAAACAAACTGACCAGAAGAAGAGCATGGATCATAGTTTATGTTAATTTTGTACATAAAGGTTTACATGAGTTTCTATTCCAAATTGTCCTAAATTCGAACTGCTAATAAATCTAAAAAACGAGCTCGGGTTGTACACCTGCTTTATAGAAAATGACCTAAGAACAAGTGCATGGTCCCAGAGTGTACCCCAAAAATGTACATCTCACTTGCTTTTAACTAGTGTAACGCCATTTTGTTTCAGGTCAAAACGGTAACATCACCAAAGAAAATTTGTTTAATTATTTTTTGTGACACAGTTCCTCTCATTTGTTTTGGTTGTGTAGAAGTTGCTAATAATCGAGACTTGATTTAATTTTGTCAACTAGCAGATTGAAAATAACCTGGGACATTATAATGGTTATTGCCCTTGTACATGAGCAGATAGCAGCTGATTGTTTGCTGGAGAACACTAATTATATGGTTATGTAACTATGATCGATTGTGTAAAAGTGTGATCTATGAACTCGATTTTGCTAATAGTATGTGCATTTTCTGTTTGATCCACTTATGCATCGTTTGCGGCTCATTATGGTAAACTTATCATCTTAATAGGTATGAGGGCCCAGACTTCCGTGTTCTCAACAAGATTTTGGCATTCTCATTAAAGAAAGGACGACTACCAAGTTGTTCATCGTTGAGTATAAGGAAACCACGAATCACAACTTTGTGGAAATGTCTCTAGAAGATCTGATTACCAGGTTTCTTTTACATACTAGATAGTTCTATATTGTAGTTTACATCCCTTTAATCAACCAGTCGTTAGTTTATTAAATAAGACCATTGTATGGTACATTTTGATGGAAAGTGGTGCCCTTTAAAATGCGTGGCTTGCTTTGCCTTCAGTTTTGTCCTCTGGTGGCAATGCATTCCATGTATATGTGATGCAGGTGTGATCGTGATTATTATGTAAATCATGTTTATTTTTCTTCCTCCTTTTCCTCTAAAATGAGGATCTTTTGCTTAATGTTGTATGATTGTTAGCTATTGCAGTTTCTCGACGATATTGACATTTTTTTCAGTTTTTTCCTATTTGACAGTGTGACTTCTCCGGTATTTGAAATAATCCTTTCCCAAAAACATATGTAGCTGTGTACTATCACATTCTCCCATATATGGAGATTTTTTTGAACTCCTCCACAAGTAACATAAGATTTGTTCTCGGCTATTTATGCCTAAAACTTTTTTTTAAAATGAGCATATCTTAATTTCACACGGATACCAATTACACTCAGTCTCTACAACAACACAGAACCTATTGGCAATACGGATGCACACAGTCGAAAAAAAGGAAGAAGAAATACAAAAAAGAAAAGTTCCGCTATAGCCATTAGATCCTTAGTAGCAGCGACACTAACCCCACCACAACAACATCAGAAGTCCAACATCTCCAATAACGACGCATTCAAGAAGGAAACAGAGCACAAGCATCGTCATCGTCCGATCAAAGATCATAGGTTTTCACCTTGGAGAAAGTCCTCGCTCATAAAACAATGCCTTCAACAAGGTTATTGCTAGGCACAACCAATAAAGGCTAGACACGAATAGCACATCTAAGACACGAATAGCACATCTAAGATGCGAAAACAAATTACAAACATGTCAACTTCAAAGTAAAACAGACGAGCAATAGAAGCAACGGGTGCCAATAGCAACCAGAACTCCGACATCAACAAGCATAAGAAAGACAACAATAAAAATGTATGAAGCCTCCAGGGCTACAGCAGCAGAGGGTCCAGATTGCGAGAGCCCCATAATAGAAAACAGATTACTTATTGTTGCTGATTTAGAAGCTTCAAAACTTGTGACTACGTCAATAAATACAAAAGTAACAGTGCGCAGGATCTATAATCCTACAATCCGATGAGTCATTCTCTAACCCGATTTGGATATTATTGACCCGTCATTTGTTATTTGTGTTCTGATACAATTAACTTTAGGTGGACAAGGACAAAACACAGAAGCAGTCTATATGTCGCAATATGCCCCAATATGTCTTTCCTACACAGGTAAGCTATTAATTACAGCTTGTAAGTATTGAAAAGCTACAATAGTAGCTCGCATTAGGATCACATGTGGCTAAAATGGTTATAGAAGTAAACTTTCAAATATGATGACCTCATAATAACTATAAATTTTATTATTCTGTCCTTATCAATACAAATGTTATTGTGATGCCTGTTGTGCTTTATTCTATTTGCTTGTGTTTTCCTACTCACTCTATTACCATAAGTATTGGGACATCTGTCATAGCCTCGTAGGCTACAACATGTTGCCACCTGAATGTTTTGAATAGTGTGATACACACTTCTGGTGTTAGGGATTAGATGAGGGGAAAGCTGACCCAATCGAATATACTACTAAATGAGATATAAGGGAAACTCCAACAACACCCCATAAACGGATACGGCATGTCCACTTCTGTCTGCTCGGACATAAGGAGGACCCCAACGGGGTGCCGCAAACGCACAACAGTCATAGATCTATCTGGCAGGCCCCCATTTACAGCCCAAATTTTGACTAGGAATGCGTCGGATGCAGGTCGCCCATGTGTCAGTGGGTGTCCTCCTCGGGCCTGCTCATCAGCGACCGAAGGCAACAAACCCTAGCCGTTTTTATGGGGACCGTGTCGTCCCCATCATATCCAGTCCACTCCACTCCAAGTCAACCACAAACCCTACCCAAACCATAGTGTGACCGCTCTACACCCCACTAGTTTAGACCTAGCCGCAATTACCACGAGGTCAGGTCATCCTCCGCCATCGGCCTGCACCCCCCTTCGAGCAGTGTGTCTGTCTAGGTGGAGGTGGCCCGCATGTTCACAGAGTTCAGAGATCCACTGCCGAGGGCCAACGTCCACCTCCCAAACGGCTGGCACCTCAAGTAGACTCGTGTATCGGTTTCGGCCTTACTAGCCTCGGGGTCAGCGCCGACGGCATGCCTTCCTCCCTCCGGATCTGCGAAGGGACCTGGGCTTCCGGCCTACGCCATTGATTCCCCTCTGCGGAGGGACACCAATGACCAAGGATGATGCGTGGTTGGGGAAATCGCATGCTCCGGTTTCGTCAGCGACTACCACCGGTTTGGACTATTGTGATGAGCCTACCTCTCCGTCACCTTCTGCCGTCGGTGATGGGGTGGCAACCAAATGTCGTCGGTGCTGCTACTTTGCGACACGAACAAAGGTACTATGGTGGATCATAGCCAAGAGTAGTACTAGAGGCAGTCTCCTCGTGATTCACTTGATGCATGATTCCAATATGGCCACCGCTTCCAATCTGACCTCCACCTCCAGTCGCCGCCGAGGATGATTGAGCGGGAGCAAGGATGGTGGTGCCGGCAAAGAAAGGCCCAATGCCAGAGCAGGCCAGGCTAGGAAAGTTGTGCATGTTCATGGTATACGAGTTGAACATCTCCATGTTGAAGTCAAAGTAAGTGCTGACTAGGTCAAGGAAACGTGAAAAATACAACGATATGTGCACCTACGACCCAGCGGTAGTGATACGACGATGATGCTTCTGCTTCTGGTGGCCTTTGTTTGCCTTCTTGTTCTCCTGGTGCACCTTCTGGTGACAGGCTTGCCCCCAAGCAGCTGGGATCGTGCGCGAACAGTATTCCAACTTGAACTCATGGATAATCTCTTGTACCTTTTTTCTGGAAGCCAGTGACGACATTGATCTCTCCTCGTCATAGATGGCTTGCGACAACAGCGAGGTGTCGGCAGCGAGTATGGGGGTGAGTGAACATGAGCGATAAATAAGTCTAAAATAAAATCCATGTGTAATATCCAAGGGAATGCTTGAAAATGTTGATTTTCCTGAAGGGCCTCAACTTGAAGCCCCAATAGATTCTCCACGGCAGGCTTGATGAGAGTTGACCAAGAGAGCGAGGATGTGGTAGTAGTTGTAGGCGACGAAGAGAGACAAAGACCGAGCGGCATGCAGCGGATGCGCTCACCGGCTGCTTGATGTGCCCGCTCCAACAAGGCCTCCGAAAGGAGGCCTCCGCCTTCGCGTTTGCTTCTTCTGTGGTCGTTGTCCTAGTGGGGGCACACTTTTCTTTGTGGGGCAGGTATGTTGTGGTTGTTGTCGGCTGTTGCAATCCCTGCTACCTCGCTATGTAGACTCTGCTTGTTCGAATTCTTATGCCTAAGCCAATGTCTAAAAAGTGCAAGTTACACTTTTCACCTAACACTTTTTAGGAAAGAGCAAGAAACCGTAGTTACACTTTCCATAATCTACTTAAACATATGAAAATCCCAACTACCTTCCTAGTCAGACTCTTGTTCGAGTTCTCTCATGAAGTTAATGTGTCACTTTACTTTGAGTTTTTGGCGATGTTGGACGAGTGTCTTGATCTTGTTGTTCACCTGAAAAGAGATGTTTTTTGTTAATTAGCCAATACGATGAAGTCTAGATCTAGTTTAAGAAAATGAATATTATAAACAGTTCCAATATCATTCAAAAAAGAACGACAATTCAACCATGACGAAAAATTTAAGTCTGGAGGTGACAAAACCAACCCAAGACCCCAGTCCTAGAGCCTCAAGGTTAGGTAATCGGTAGTATGCTCCTGATTGATCACTTTACTCGTGTGTTGATGGACTCTAAGATGAACCCCATCTCCAGTCCGGACGTCACCTTCCGCCACCGGTGCTGGGCAGCAACCAAATGCCACCGATGCTTCTAGTTTGTGAGACAAAGAAAGGTACGACGGTGCAGCATAGCCAAAATTAGTACCTGGTAGTCTCCTCGTGATTCACTTGATACAAGATTACAACTTGGCCACCACTTCTAGCCCTCCACCACCAGTCTCCGCCAAGGACGGTTGAGTGGGAACAAGGACACCAGTGTCGGCGAAGAAAGGCCCGATGCCAGAGTGGGCCAAGCTAGGGAAGTTGTGTATGCGCGTGGGATACGATTTGAACAACTCCGTGTGTGATTTAAAGTAAGCGATGCATAGTTCAGGGACATACGAAAAACGACGATGAGACGCACATATGTGCGACCTAGCGGGGCGAGACGATGGCGTTGCTTCTTCTTCAGGCCGCCTTTATTCACCTTCTTGGTCTCCTAATGCACCTTCTGGTAAAAAACCCAACCCGCGAGGCCTGGAACGTGCGCAAACAGTACATGCACTTGAACTCACTGACAATATCTTGCACCTTTTTGCTGGAAGCCGAAGACAGCGCTGGTCTCTCCTCGTCATGGCTACTCATGACATCAACGAGGTGTCGGCGGCAGGCGCGGGGGTGAGGGCACATGAGCACTAGTTAAGTCTAAAAAAATCTATGTGTAACATCTAAGGAATGCTTGAAAATGTTGATTTTCGTGAAGAGGCTCAACTTGAAGCCCCAATAGAAAAGGAACAACAAAAATAAGTGACAACGGAAGACGTTATATGTTATGGTGACAAGGCATCGGTTCTTGAAGGGGCTCAAGTTTAAACCCTTTATCCATATGGAACATGTTGAAGAAGTGGATATGCAAGAAGATATAGCTCGTGGTGAAATTTTGTCAGACCATGGAGGTGCTCAACTTACTCCTAGTAGTGTAACATGAATCCCAATGAAAATGAGTATGTGGAAGATGTAGCAATGGAAGATTAAAATAGATTTACTTCATACATTGCTAGGTACATATATGCTATGAGTTATTTCACCTGGAGATCGTTTTCTCGCTTCACTCGTGATGGCAAATGCGGTTGTTAGTGTCTGTAAACACTATTTTTTCAATTTTTGCTTTTTTGTGACTAGTTCCCCAACCCTTGCCTCACCTGAGCTCCACCACCACCACCCCTACCACCTCCCGCCTTCTCCCCATTGTCCAATGCCCTTCATGCCATCATCCTTCCCCGCATATTTCGGATTATCCTAGCAGGCTTAATGAGTTGAACAAGGATTGACCAAGACAAGGAGGATGCGGTAGTGGTTTTAGGCGACGAAGAGAGACGGAGACCGAGCGACGGGTGTTCTGTGTGCAGCGTATGCGCTCACTGGCTACTTAACATTCCCACTCTACCAAGTCCTCCTTCATGAGGCCTTCGCATTTGCTTATCATGTGGTCGTAGTTCTAGTGGGAGCTCACTTTGCGTTGTAGGGCAAGTATCGTGTGGTTGATGTCGGCTGCTGCAATCCCTGTTACCTCGCTATGTAGACTCTTGCTCAATTTCTTATGCCTAAGCTAATTTCTAAAAAGTGCAAGTTACATTTTCTGAAAAGAGCAAGAAACACACTTTCCATAATATACTTAAATAAAATCCCAACTACCTTGTTATGTCAGATTCTTGTTCGAATTCTCTCATGAAGTTAATTTGTCACTTTTATTTGAGTTCTTGCTGATGTTGGACGAGTGTCTTGATCTTGCTGTTCACCTGAAACAAGATGTTTTACGAAATGGTATTATCAAACATTTTGATAATTAGCCAATACAGACAATTCCAATATTATTCAAAAAAGAGCCACAAATCAACCTTGACGAAACAATTTAAATCTTGAGGTGACAAAACCAACCCAAGACCCGATCCTAGAGCCTCAAGGTTAGGTCAACCCATCGGTAGTCTCCTCCTGATTAATCACTTTACTCATGTCTTGCTAGACTCTAAGATGAACCCTATCTCCAGTCTAGAGGTCGCCTTCCGCCACCAATGCTCGGGCGGCAACCAAATGCCACAGATGCTGCTAGTTTGTGACACGAGCAAAGGCACAACGGTGCAGCATAGCCAAAATTAGTACCTGGTAGTCTCCTCGTGATTCACTTGACACAACAATCCAACTTGGCCACCACTTCTAACCCTCCACCTCTAGTCTCCGCCGAGGAGGATTGAGTGGGAACAAGGACATCGATGTCGGTGAAGAAAGGCCTGATGCCAGAGTGGGCCAAGCTAGGGAAGTTGTGCATGCGCGTGGGATACGAGTTTAACAACTCTGTTTGGGATTTGAAGTAAGTGATGCATAGGACAAGGACATGCGAAAACGACGATGAGACGCACACCTGCGACCTAGTGGGGCGAGACGATAGTGCTGCTTCTGCTTCTGGCGGCCTTTCTTCACCTTCTTGTTCTCCTAATGCACCTTCTGGTAAAAGCCCCGCCCCCGCGAGGCCGGGAACAAGTGCAAACAGTACATGCACTTGAACTCACCGACAATATCTTGCGCCTTTTTGTTGGAAGCCGGAGACAGCGCTGGTCTCTCCCTGTCATGGATACTTGTGACAAAAATGAGGTGTCGGCGGCAGGCGCAGGGGTGAGGGCACATGAGCATTAATTAATTCTAAAAAATCCATGTGTAACATCCAAGGAACGCTTAAAAATGTTGATTTTCCTGAAGAGGCTCAACTTGAAGCCCCAATAGAAAAAGAACAACCGAAAGAAGTGACAACGGAAGATGTTATATGTTATGGTGACAAGGTGTCAGTTCTTGAAGGGCTCAAGTTAAAACCCTTTATCCAAATGGAACATGTTGAATAAGTGGATATGCAATAAGATATAGCTCGTGGTGAAAATT
Organism: Avena atlantica; assembly: GCA_910589765.1. NCBI lineage: Eukaryota > Viridiplantae > Streptophyta > Magnoliopsida > Poales > Poaceae > Avena > Avena atlantica. Next base: position 487,891,739 of record OU342736.1, read on the forward strand.
TGTCAGACCATGGAGGTTCTCAACTTACTCCTAGTAGTGCAACAAGAACTATGTGAAGATGTAGCAATGTAAGATTAAAACAGATTTACTACATACATTGCCAGGTACATATATGTTATGGGTTATTTCACATGGAGATCATTTTATCTCTTCACTCTTGATGGAAAATTTGGCCGTTAATGTCTATAAACATTGTTTTTTGATTTTTGCATTTTTGTGAATGGTTCCCCCAACCCTTGCCTCACCTGAGCTCCACAGCCACCACCTGTACCACCTACCGCCTTCTCCCCATTGGCCAATGTCCTTCATGCCAGCGTCCTTCCCCGCGTATTTAGAATTCTCCATAGAAGGCTTGATGAGGTGAACGAGTATTGACCAAGAGAAGGAGGATGTGGTAGTTGTTGTAGGCGATGAAGAGAGACAGAGACCGAGTGGCGGGTGTTCTGCGTGCAACAGGATGTCTGTGTGCGCAATATGCGCTCACTGGCTACTTAACGTGCCTACTCTACCAAGTCCTCCTTCAGGAGGCATTCGCATTTGCTTCTCATGTGGTCATAGTTCTAGTGGGAGCTCACTTTGCTCAGTAGGGCTGGTATCTTGTGGTTGTCGTCGGCTTCTGCAATGCCTGCTACCTCGCTATGCAGACTCTTGTTCAAGTTCTTATGCCTAAGCCAATGTCTAAAAAGTGCAGGTTACACTTTTCTGAAAAGATAAGTAACTGTAGTTACACTTTCCATAATTTACTTAAACATAACGAAATCCAAACTACCTTGCTATGTCAGATTTTTGTTTGAATTCTCTCATGAAGTTAGATGTCAATTTTATTTGAGTTCTTGCTGATGTTGGACGAGTGTCTTGATCTTGCTATTCACCTGAAACGAGATTATTTTTGAAATGGTATTATCAAACATGTTTATAATTAGCCAATACGATGAATTCCAGGTCTAGTTTAGGAAAACGAATCTCACAGACAATTCCAATATCATTCAAAAAAGAGAGACAATTCAACCTTGACAAAACAATTTAAATCTGGAGGTGACAAAATCAACCCAAGACCCAGTCCTAGAGCCTCAAGGTTAGGTCAACCCATCGGTAGTGTCCTCCTGATTGATCACTTTACTCATGTCTTGCTAGACTCTAAGATGAACCCTATCTCCAGTCCAGACGTCACCTTCCGCCACCAGTGCTCGGGCGGCAACCAAATGCCACCATGCTGCTAGTTTGTGACACAGACAAAAGAACGACGGTGGAGCATAGCCAAAAGTAGTACCTGGTAGTCTCCTCGTGATTCACTTGACTCAAGATTCCAACTTGGCCACCACTTCTAACCCTCCACCTCTAGTCTCTACCGAGGATGGTTGAGTGGGAACAAGGACACCGGTGTCGGCGAAGAAAGGCCCGATGCCAGAGCGGGCCAAGCTAGGGAAGTTGTGCATACACGTGGGATACGAGTTGAACAATTCCATGTGGTATTTGAATTATGCAATGCATAGGACAGGGACATGCGAAAAGACGACGAGACGCGCACCTACGACCTAGCAGGGCGAGACAATGGCGTTTCTTCTGCTTCTGGCGGCCTTTCTTCACCTTCTTGTTCTCTAGATGCACCTTCAGGTAAAAACACCGCCCCCGCAAGGCCGTGAACATACGCGAATAGTACATGCACTTCAACTCACCGACAATCTCTTGCGCATTTTTTCTAGAAGCTGGAGGCAGCGCTGGTCTCTCCTCGTCATGGATGCTTGTGACAACAACAAGGTGTCGGCGGCGGGCGTGGGGGTGAGGGCACATGAGCATTAATTAAGTCTAAAAAAATCCATGTGTAACAATGAAAGATGTTATATGTTATGGTGACAAGGCGTCAGTTTTGAAGGGGCTCAATTTTACAGCCTTTATTCAAATGGAACATGTTGAAGAAGTGGAGATGCAAGAAGATAGCTGGTGGTGACAATTTGTCAAACCATGGAGGTGCTCAACTTACTCCTAGTAGTGTAACATGAATCCCAATGAAAAATGAGTATGTGGAAGATGTAGAAATGGAAGATTAAAATAGATTTACTATATACATTGCTAGGTACATATATAATATTGGTTATTTCACCTAGAGATCGTTTGCTCTCTTCACCCGTGATGGCAAATGCGGCCGTTAGTGTCTGTAAACATTTTTTATTTTTATTTTATTTTTTTGAATGGTTCCACAACCCTTTTCCTCACTTGAGCTCCACCGCCACCACCCCTACCACTTCCCGCCTTCTCCCCATTGGCAAATTCCTTTAACGGCATCGTCCTTCCCCACGTATTCGGATTCTCCGTAGAAGGCTTGATGAGGTGAACTAGGAGGATGTGGTAGTGGTTGCACTGGTGGAAAACATGGCTCTAGTCCCGGGCCGCAACGGGCTCTAGTCCCGGTTTCATGCCTGGGACTGCGAAAACGGGACTAGAGCCCTCCCCCCCCCCCCCACTAGTCCCGGTTAGCTACGGCCCGCGACTGATAACAGCCACGTGGCTGTTTCAGCGCCGCGGGGGGCGGAAATCCTCTAGTCCCGGGCCGTAACACCACCCGGGACTATAAGGTTTCCTGCCACGGCAGAGAATTGTGTGTTTCTCTGCCACGGTAGAGATTGTGTATTTCCTTTTTTTGCCATTTCGTTCCTTTTTCGTTTTGTGTTTCACTATAATTTCAAACATATATTTAAGTACACATATTCTATGCTACTACATACATAGTACACGTTGATGCATCTATATAATTAATCGATCCCTTGCAAGCATACATTGATGATATATATATCAAAAGGAAGAAATATTTTGAAATTACATGGTCATTGATGAATATATATCATATCAGCTACATGGAGATCACTAAGGAAAAGCGAGTTCCACGTCATCCGCATAATGCTCTCCATGTACATCAAGGACTTCCTTCATCATAAATCCCGCCAGCTCCTCTTTAATTGCTCTTATGCGCTGGTTTGGCTCTAGTTTCTCCCGCAAATCATAAATATAATGTGAGTCAACTTTCCGCTCACTGGTCAACTCGCGGATGTACTCGCAGACGTAGTATCCACATAAATGAGTTCCCGGTGGCTGTTGTAAACTCTTTACCATTTTATAAGTTAACTCCTCTTTGAATGGACCTGGCATTTTCTGTCTGAACCATGTCCAACACCTGCTCGGCAAAGAAAATGAACAAGGGAGTTATTAGTTACTTGATATCAGGAAATGAATGAAAGAGGACGATATAATGCGATAATGATTGAAATTACTTATGGAGCATTGCTTTCATGTCAACTTAATGAGTCGTGAACTTCAACTAGGGAGTTATCAACTTGAATGTTTAGCAAGATCCAGTGAAATCTACGGACGTTTACATAAGCATACATGCATAGCTCATCCAGTAAGCAAAAATGAAATGTGTACAAGATATAAACACTCACTTGAAGTTGTAAGAAAATAGTATTTCCTTAACAAAATTATTCTCGGTTAAGAACCTGCACAGGTCTTCCTCCATGTCCTTGGGGTGATTCTTTAACGTATATTCATTAACGATATATGGGTCAATGAACCCAATGTCGTATCTTCTAGCTCTTTTGCATTCAAGCATCTTCATTCTGCAGAATATAATATCATCATACAAAAGGATATATAGTTAGGATAATATATTAAATGCAATGAACGAGCTGAGCTACAAACTTAATTATAGAAATAAATCACTTACATAGCAACCAATGATAGATTTGTCGAGGACGTGCTGGTTGTATAACTGAAATAGTTCGGTCATTTGAAACTATTCTGGATGCAGGCCATCTGGGTCTTTCATACGTTGATGGTCCTTTCGTGCTTCCGGTGTATCTTTTGTCTTCCTATACACGTCCAAGAAGCCTAGCAGGTTCACGCAAAGATTCTTCGTCACATGCATCACATCGATTATAGAGCGGACCTCTAAGAATTTCCAATATGGTAGCTCCCAAAATATAGATTTCTTCTTCCACATGGGTGCGTGTCCTTTAGCGTCCTTCGGAACAGATTTTCCGCCAGGACCCTTTCCAAAGGTTACCATTTGATCCAAATCTTTGACCATATCAAATATATCAGCACCAGTACGCTCCTTAGGCTTTGTCTGGTGACATGCCAGACCGTTGAAATGCTTGCTTTTCTTTCTTAAGAGATGCTTGGCCAAAAGAAATCGACGATGATCATTGTATACATTCTTCTTACAATGTTCCAAATATATACTTTCAGTCTCATCTAAACAGTGTGTGCATGCATTGTATCCCTTTTTTGACTGTCCTGAAAGGTTACTAAGAGCAGGCCAATCATTGATTGTTACGAAAAGCAATGCTCGGAGGTTAAATTCTTCCTACTTGTGCTCATCCCACACGCGTATCCCGGGTTCGCGCCTACAACTGTAAAAGTTCTTCCACTAATGGCCTTAGGTACACATCAATGTCGTTACCGGGTTGCTTCGGACCTTGGATCAACACTGGCATCATAATGAACTTCCGCTTCATGCACAACCAAGGGGGGAGGTTATAGATGCATAGAGTCACGGGTCAGGTGTTGTGACTAGAGCTCTGCTCCCCAAAGGGATTCATGCCATCTGTACTTAGACCAAACCTTAAACTCCTTGCGTCATCTGCAAAGTCCGGGTACTTCCTACCGATTTTTCTCCATTGCGACCCATCAGCAGGGTGTCTCAACATCCCGTCTGATTTAAGTTCCTCTTTATGCCACCACAACAACTTGGCGTGCTATTTGTTCCTGAATAAGCGTTTCAACCGTGGTATTATAGGAGCATACCACATCACCTTGGCAGGAACCCTCTTCCGGGAGGCTCGCCCTCAACGTCATCAGGGTCATCTCGTCTAATCTTATACCGAAGTGAAGTGCATACCGGGCATGCATCCAAATTCTCATACTCCTCACCGCGGTAGAGGATGCAGTCATTAGAGCATGCATGTATCTTCTAAACCTCTAAACCTAGAGGGCAGACAACCTTCTTTGCTTCGTATCTACTGGCGGGCAATATGTTATCTTTTGGAAGCATATTCTTCATCATTTTCAGCAACTTTTCAAATGAGGAGTCAGGTATAGCACATTCAGCCTTCCATCGCAGCAATTCCAGTGTGCTGTCCAGCTTTTTCAGAGTATTTTTGCAATTTGGGTACAACAACTTTTTGTGAACCTCTAACATGTGATTGAACTTCTCCCTATCCTTTTCAGTTTCACAATCTCTTCGTGCATCGGCAATGGTCCGACCAAGATCATCAGCGGTTTCATCATGTGTCTCTTCTTCATCCTCCCCTTCAGCATCCCCCATGGAAGTATCTCAGTACTCAGGGAAACCATGATAGTTGTCATCCTCCTCCTCTTCTTCATTGTCTTCCGTTATAACCCCTCTCTCTCCGTGCTTGGTCCAACAATTATAACTGAGCATGAAGCCGGACTTCAAAAGGTGGTTGTGAAGGGTTTTTGAGTCAGAATAATCCTTCTGATTCCTACATCCATTACATGTACAGAATACAAAACCATTGCGCTTGTTTGCATCAGCAACACGGATGAATTCATGCACGCCATTAATGAACTTGCCAGAGCGTCGGTCAGTACCGTACATCCATTCCCGGACCATCTGCATTATAGTAAAAGTATATCAAAAACCATTACACAACATGATAAAATTATTACAAGTTATATTGAGAGCTTCTAGAGCATTAATTTTGAATTTTAAAAAATTTACATGCACCAATTTGTGAATTGGAGAAAACAATCAACATGATAAATGTCGAGTTTTTTATTATTGTTCTATAAGTGAAAACCTCATTTTATTCTAAGCTCTAAAACTCTAAAATTACACATTTCAATTTTCAGTAACTATGTGCCTAATCAAAATTTGTTACACATATATATCAGAATCCTTCTAGCTACTTCTAGAGCATGCATGCATTGATCCATATCTCTATACTTCTAGAGTATTATAGAGCTAAAGTAGCAATAAGAGACGAAAGAATGAAGTTCTAACCTTTTAAAGCTTTGGATTTAGGTGTTGCAAACTAAATCTTGACAAATCTTGAGAAAAAAATGGCATGAACTCTCTTGCTTCTTTGAAAAAAATGGCCACCGTATGTTTTAGGGCAGTAGGACAGGAAGCAGAATATATAGTGACTAGTCCCGGGCCGTGATACGACCCGGGACTAATAGTCCATGAAAAGACCAGCTGGCCTGCTTCAGGTCATTAGTCCCGATCCGTATTACGGACCCGGACTAAAGATCTGGTCCGGCCCGGGACTAGTCACTACGGCCGTTTCTTGCCGTTAGAGGCCTCACAGGCCGGGAGTACTGGTCTTGTTCACGTCGAACCGAAGATGATTTTTCCGGTAGTGTTGTAGGCGACGAAGAGAGATAGAGACGAAGCAGTGGACGTTCTGCATGTAGCGGGTTGTCTGTGTGCGGCATATGCGCTCATCGGTTACTTGATGTGCTCACTCTGCCACGTACTCCTTCATGTGGCTTCCGACTTCTCTTTTGCTTCGCATGTGATCGTTGTTCTAGTGGGAGCTCTGTGAGGAAGGTGTCTTGTGGTTGCCGTCGGCTGCTCTAATTCCTGCTACCTCGCTATGCAGACTCTTCAAGTTCTTATGCCTAAGCCAATGTCTAAAAGCACTTTTGCTTCGGTCCAAACTTTGACAAACAAAAACTCATACCAATTGTTTTCAGGACCGTACGAACCCACCCGAAGTCCATATGGTCCTCTTAGACGTATACTCTCCATACACGAATACTCATGTGCCTGCAGAAGCGAAAATCGTAAGTTATATAACAGCAACAACAACAAAAATTAAATATGACATGCAAAGACGTAGATCGCGATAATAAAAGGTGGGATCAGCCGTCCCGGACATGGATTATATTCAGTTCAACCGAGTACACATATATGGAGATATATGTGGCCTCGATATGGATTTCGACGGATCAAAGAAATAAAACTGCCCATGAAACTTAAGTTTAGGGGGGGGGGGGGGACCCAAGCACACCTCGTCTAAAAGTGCAAGTTACACTTGTGTTAAAAGAGCTAAAAACGGTAGTTACACTTTCCATAATCTACTTAAACATAAGAAAATCCCAACTACCTTGTTATGGCAGACTCTTGTTCGAATTCTCAAATGAAGTTAATGTGTCACTTTTATTTGAGTTGTTGGTGATGCTGGACGAGTGTCTTGATCTTATTGTTCACCTAAAACGAGATGTTTTTCGAAATGTAATTATCAAATATTTTGATAATTAGCTAATACAATGAAATCCAGATCTACTTTAAGAAAACGAATCTTACATACAATTCCAATATCATTCAAAAAATAACGACAATTCAACCTTGACGTAACAATTTAAATCTAGAGGTGAGAAAACCATCCCAAGACCCGGACCTAGAGCCTCAAGGTTAGGTCAACCCATCGGTAGTCTCCTCCTCATTGATCACTTTACTCATGTCTTGCTGGACTCTAAGACGAACCCCATCTCTAGTCCGGACATCACCGTCCGCCACCGGTGCTCGGGCTGTAACCAAATGCCACCGATGCTGCTAGATTGTGACAAGAAAAAAAGGCATGGCGGTGGAGCATAGCCAAAAGTAGTACCTGGTAGTCTCCTCATGATTCACTTGATGCAAGATTCCAACTTGGGCACCACTTCCAACCCTCCACCTCTAGTCGCCGCTGAGGACGATTGAGTCGGAACAAGGACACCGGTGCCGACAAAGAAAGGTCTGATGCCAGAGCGGGTCAAGCTAGGGAAGTTATGTATGCGCGTGGGATAGGAGTTGATTAACTCCGTGCGGGAGTCGAAGTAAGAACTTCCTAGGCCGGGGACATGCAAAAAAGACAACGAGACGCGCATCTGCGATCCAGTGGGGACGAGATGACCGCGCTGCTTCGGCTTCAGGCGGCCTTTATTCACCTTCTTGTTCTCTTGATGCACCTTCTGGTGAAACCCCGCCCCCGCGTGGTCGGGAACGTGCGTGAACAGTACATGCACTTGAGCTCACGGAAAAGCTCTTGCACCTTTTTGCTGGAAGCCGGAGACGGCGCTGGTCTCTCCTCATCACGGATGCTTGCAACAACAATGAGGTGTCGGCGGCGAAGAAAGGCCTGATGCCAGAGCAGGCCAAGCTAGGGAAGTTGTGCATGCGTGTGGGATACGAGTTGAACAACTCCGTGTAGGAGTCGAAGTAAGCGCTGCCTAGGCCGGGGACATGCGAAAAATACGATAGAACACGCACCTGCAACCCAGTGGGGGGGGGGGGAGACGACAGCGCTGCTTCTGCTTTAAGTGGCCTTTCTTCACCTTCTTGTTCTTCCTATACACCTTTTGGTGAACCCCCACCCCCTTGCGCGCGTGGCCAAGAACATGCGCAAACAGTACCTGAACTTGAACTCGCGGAAAAGCTTTGCACCTTTTTTCTGGAAACCGGAGAGGGCGCTAGTCTCTCCTTGTGACGGATGCTTACGACAACTACGAGGTGTCGGCGGCGGGAGTGGGGATGAGGGCACATCAGCAAGAATTAAGTCTAAATAAAATCCATGTGTAACATCCAAGGAATGCTTGAAAATGTTGATTTTCCTTAGGAGGATCAACTTGAAGCCCAATAGAAAAATAAGAACGGAAAGAAGTGACAATGGAAGATGTTATATGTTATGGTTACAAGGCATCAGTTCTTGAAGGGGCTCAAGTTTAAACCCTTTATCCAAATTGAACATGTTGAAGAAGTGGATATGCAAGAAGATATAGATCCTGGTGACAATTTGTCAAACCATGGAGGTGCTCAACTTACTCCTAGTAGTGTAACATGAATCCCAATGAAAAATGAGTATGTGGAAGATGTAGCAATGAAATATTAAAACAGATTTACTACATACATTGCTAGGTACGCATATGCTATGGGTTGTTTCACCTGGAGATCGTCCGCTCTCTTCACTCATGATGTCAAACACGGTCGTCAGTGTCTGTAAACACTGTTTTTTCTGATGTTTGCCTTTTTGTGACTGGTCCTCAACCCCATGCCTCACCTGAGCTCCACCGCCATCACCCCTACAACATCCCACCTTCTCCCCATTGGCCAATGACCTTCACGCCATCGTCCTTCCCTGCGTATTTCAGATTCTCCGTAGAAGGATTGATAAGGTCAACGAGGGTTGACGAAGAGAAGGAGAATGTGGTAGTGGTTGTAGGCGATGAAGAGAGGCGGAGACCGAGAGGCGGGTGTTCTGCGTGCAGTGGATGCGCTCATTGGCTGCTTAACGTGCCCACTCTACCAAGGCCTCCTTCAGGAGGACTCCGCCTTCGCCTTTGCTTCTCATGTGGTCATCGCTCTAGTGGGGGCTCACTTTCCTCTGCAGGACAGGTGTCTTGTGGTTGCCGTCAGATGCTCCAATCCCTCCTACCTCACTATGCAGACTCTTGTTCGAGTTCTTATGCCTAATCCAATGTCTTAAAAGTGCAAGTTACACTTTTCACCTAACACTTTTCTGGAAAGAGCAAGAAACTATAGTTACACTTTCCATAATCTACTTAAACATAAGAAAATCCCAACTACATTGCTATGCCAGACTCTTGTTCAAGTTCTCTCATGAAGTTAATGTGTCACATTTCTTTGAGTTCTTGGTGATGTTGGACGAGTATCTTGATCTTGTTGTTCACCTTAAACTAGGTGTTTTTAAAAATGTATTTATCAAAAAATATATAATTAGCCAATACGATGAAGTCTAGATCTAGTTTAATGAAATGAATCTTATAGACAATTCCAATATCAATCAAAAAAGAGACAATTTAACCTTGATGAAACAATTTAAATCTCGAGGTGACAAAACCAACACAAGACCTGATCCTAGAGCCTCAAGGTTAGGTCAATCCCATCGGTAGTCTCTAACTGATTGATCACTTTTGTCATGTCTTGTTGGACTCTAAGATGAACCCCATCTCCAGTTTGGATGTCACCTTCCGCCACCGATGTTGGGGCGGCAACCAAAGGCTGACGAAGGCCGTTGGTGCTACCAGTTTGTGACACGAACAAAGGCACGCGGTGGAGCGTATCCAGGAGTAGTATTTGGCAGGATGTTTTGCTTAATTGTGTATGATTATTAGCTATCTCTTTTTCTTGGCAATACTAACATTTTTTCAGTTTTTCCTATTTGATAGTATGATTGCTCTGGTACTTGAAATGATCCTTTACCAAAAACAATTTGTAGTTGTGTACTATCACATTTTCCCATTTATGGAGATTTTTTTGAACTCCTCCACATGTAATATAAGATTTTCTCTCAGCTATTTATGCCTGAAACTAGGACAATAGAACTTGTCGAGCATAATGGTAATTGGTCATAACACTTGACATGTTTCAGGAAATGGCGGGTGGTCTGCGTGCAGCGGGTAGTGCATGCGGTAGGATGCACTCCGCTGCTTGATGTGCTCACTCTTCTAGGGCCTCCTTTCCCATGTGGTTGTCGTTCTAGTGGGGGCTCACCATGCTCTGCGGGGCGGATGTCTTGTGGTTGCCGTTGGCTGATGCAATCCCTTATACCTCACAATGCGGACTCATATGTTCGAGTTCTTATGCCTAAGCCAATGTATAAAAAGTGCAAGCTACACTTTTCACCCAACACTTTTCTAGAAATAGCAAGAAATTATAGTTACACTTTCCATAATTGACTTAAATATAAGAAAATCCCAACTACCTTACTATGTCATACATTTGTTCGAGTTCTCCCTTGAAATTAATGTGTCACATTTCTTTGAGTTCTTGGTGGTGTTGGACGAGTGTCTTGATCTTATTCACCTTAAACGAGATTTTTCTCGAAATGTAATTGAAGGAAATATGCCCTAGAGGCAATCATAGAGATGATTATATTACTTATGTATCCATGAGTTATTGTAATGTTCCTTAAATATCCATATCAGGCAACTTGTATTGATTGGTAATTGTGTGAATTGTTTATGAAACTCTTTACTTGTATGGTTATTTAATAGTTGTCCGTAGTCGGAGTTCATGTGAGGACACATGTGAATATTAGACTAGCACATCGATTGGTTGATGTACTAAACCTTGTGATGGTTCGTCTGATATGATCTTTGTATGTGTTTAGGAGTTGGCACGTCTTGCTAGAGGCCGCTACCAACTATTGACAGAATAAGTATATTCGTGTCATGTCTATACGTATATGAACCTATAGGGTCACACACTTAAGGGGCTGGAAGCCTAATGAGGATTAGATCCGAATTGGACCAGGCTTAGGGTTCTAATGGGCTGCTAATGTAGAAGCCCACTAGGGACGCCTGTATAAGAGAGGGTGGGGCGAGTTGACCAGGGTTAGACCATTCCACCCAGCCGCCACTCCTCATGCCTATGTTGCACGCGCGGACCTAGCAGTCCGGCGTCTGACGCTTCCACCCTGTACGTGTGGATACCTCGAAGGCACTGCATCTGTAGCGCTTGGACGAGCCGCGCAAGGGGAGCTACTCGTGGGATGAGAAGGAGGAGGAGACGTAGATCGTCTACACTGCATCGACGCGCTTCATCAAGTACCGCAACTGCGCGCCTAGTGGTAATCCTGTAATCTATGACAACAGTAATCCTGGTTTACGCGGTAGAAAATTTTGATTTGCGCTAGTGTAGCCTACCCGTATCCCTTCAGTGGTATCAGAGCCGATGCTGTTCAGTTTTAGATTCGGGATGGTTGCATATGGTGATATGCAGATTGATATGAATGATGTGATCGTTTGTATTGCGGTGGTTCAGGATTGATCTATGATCTTGCTTTCCGTGATCGTGATTCTGAGGTCATCGAACGACTTACCCCTACCGGTCGGCTTCCTCCATCGGGGTAGACAGTGACACATAAATCATGTTGAATCACGCGAAGATCAATATGATTGATCGAATCGAAACCTAAATCTAAAATTGATGTACCGTGATCAAAGGAGTTTGATTGAATCGGAACAAGAGTCGGTTTATGGTAAATTTGATTTGCCGATAAAAATCCTTAAAGAAAATTGTGTAGATCCGATCTCTCATTTTTCACAGTTTTGAGGGGCGTTGCCCCTTCGAACCCCGTAGGGGGAGACCCCCCTAGTCGTAGAACATTTTTTGTATCTCGTTAAGGTAACTAGGTGCTGCGAGGTCACATGATCCGGTAGAATGTGATTCTATGGATAACTTACTTTTGCAGGATGTATGTGATCAGTATGGCCCATATATGTATGTGATGCATGTATGAAATTTATCATGACCTGCGTGTCGTGAGTAGGGCAACACGGCTGGAGCCATGTGTGTTGTCAATTATTGTAATGGCATGCGTGCCAACTTGTGATGATCCCAATTCTATGTAATTTTGATTACTAGCTGTTAGGGGTAATATCTTGTATTAGTTCTTGGAGGACTCATCACTTGGAGGATGGCTCGCATGGAATATGAATATGAAGATCATCATGGTGGACAGGTTCTATGGCGATAGAGATCACCATGAGAAAATGGGTCATACTGTGTCACAACTATTTGAATGCTATTCTTATGTGTTTTACTCTATGCATGCTTAGATGATAGTAGTTAAACGATCCCTCACAAAGTTTAAGTTAAACCATGCCCTCCCAACCAAACCTTGCACCATCCTATGCCATGTACAATCATTGGTGCGCCTATGCAATTAGGGTGCCGCGGTTTTCCTTGGCTGGATGGGTTTGTATCGGATACCTACACACATAAGGGTTGGTGAGCTTGACAAGGTCATCTTAACAGTTAAGGACCTTGGGGCATAAAGGTTGGGCGCCTAGTTTTGACATAGAGATGTCACCCAACAACAAGAGTCATATGTGATATGATTAGCAAGTGTTGCTTACCGATTTACCTTATCTTCTAGCAGTAATGCTAAAGCTCACTAGTCGACTTGTTATTTGTGGATCTTGAATCACTTAGTATCAATAGAGGGATATTGATTTAAGTGGGAGTATATGCTATTAAATTGTTTAATATGTTTTACTCTTTCATGGTTACATGACTTAGTATTTTGCATTTTTTCTGTTGTAGATCAATGGCACCAAACACTACATCACCTTTTTCTTTGCGTTCGATTCTTGACAAAGATAAACTAAATGGAACAAACTATACGGAATGGATCCGTAACCTTAGAATTATTCTCAGATCTGATAAAAAGGAAACGGTTCAGAATACCCCAATCCCTGATGAACCTGCTGATAATGCATCTGCTGCCCTAAAGAATGCTTACAAGAGAGCATGTGATGATTCTCTTGAGGTTAGCTGTCTTATGATTGCATGCATGGAACCTGAACTTCAAAAGAAGTTTGAGGATCAGGATGCGTACGATATGATCGTTGCGCTTAAGGACATGTTCCAAGATCAGGCAAGGACTGAGAGGTACAATGTTGCCAAGTCCTTTGTTGAATGCAAGCTAGCAGAGGGAGCAACTGTAGGCCCCCATGTGATCAAAATGGTTGGTTACAGTCAGACTTTGGAAAAGCTTGGTTTTCCACTAGGCCAAGAGTTGGCTACTGACTTCATTTTAGCATCTCTTCCATCCAGCTATGGGCAGTTCATTTCGAACTACCAAATGCATGGGGTGGAGAAGGGCCTTAATGAGTTATTCGGGATGCTAAAAACAACAGAAAGTGACATGAAGAAGTGTGCAGGGCATAGCCATGTGATGGCTGTGCAGAACAAGCCTAGCTTCAAGAAAAATGGTACTTCTTGGGAGAATAAGGGCAAGGCTAAGGATACGATCCCTAAGCCTGCACCCAAGCAAAAGGCTGGACCTGTAGAAGACACTGAGTGCTTATTTTTTCATGAACATGGCCACTAGAAGAGAAATTGCAGCAAGTACCAGGTTTCTTTGAAGAAGAGTGGAAGTAAGAGTACTTCCCACTCAGGTACGCTTGTTGTAAATGTTGTGGACATTCTTCTCGCTGATTCCTATGTTAGCTCTTGGGTATTTGATACCGGATCGGTTGGTCATATTTGCAATTTGATGCAGGGGCTAATAAGGACTAGAGAAGTGCAGAAAGGCGAAGTGGATTTTCGCGTCGGAAATAAAGCAAGGGTTGCTGCATTGTTCGTCGGCGTCATGCAACTTCACCTTCCGTCAGGATTTATTACGGAGTTGAATAATTGTTATTACATTCCAAGTATGGGTCGAAACATTTTATCACCTTCATGTTTGATGAGGGATGGATATTCATTTGCGAGTATGAACAATGGTTCTGTAATCTCTAAGAATGATATGTTTATGGCTGATGCTCCCATTGTGAATGGGTTATTTATTTTAAATCTTGATGATGCATCTGTTTACAATGTTAGTGCTAAAAGGCTCCGGCCTAATGATTTGAGTCCTACCTATTTATGGAATTGTCGTCTGGGGCATATAAGTGAAAAGCGCATGAAGAAGCTCCATGGTGATGGTCTTCTAACTTTGTTTGATTTTGAATCATACGAGACATGCCAGGCTTGTTTGCTTGGAAAGATGACCAAGTCGCCTTTTTCGGGTTTACCAGAGAGAGCGACAGACTTGTTAGAACTCATACATACTGATGTATGTGGACCAATGAGCACGACAACCAGAGGAGGATATCACTACTTCATTACTTTCACTGATGATTTCAGTAGATATTGTTATGGCTACTTGATGAAGCATAAGTCTGAAACTTTTGAAAGGTTCAAGGAGTTTCAGAGTGAGGTAGAGAATCAACGTGGCAAGAAAATAAAGGCCTTGCGATCTGATCGTGGAGGAGAATATTTGAGTCACGAATTTAGCAATCATCTGAAGAGTTGCAGAATTGTTCCACAGCTCACGCCGCCCGAAACGCCTCAAAGAAACGGGGTCTCCGAATGGCGCAATTAAACTTTGTTGGACATGGTTCGATCGATGATGAGCCAGTCGGATTTACCATTATCATTTTGGGGTTACGCTCTAAAAACGACAGATTTCACACTTAACAGGGTACCATCTAAATCCGTAGTTAAGACACCATATGAGATGTGGACTGGAAAGAATCCCAGTTCATCTTTTCTAAAGATTTGGGGTTGTGATGCATTTGTCAAGCGACTTCAGTCGGACAAGCTAACACCCAAATCGAATAAGTGCATTTTTGTGGGATATCCAAGGGAAACCTTAGGGTATTACTTCTACAACCGAGAAGAGGGCAAAGTGTTTGTCGCTCGCAGCGGTGTTTTCCTAGAGAAAGAGTTTCTCACAAAAGGAACAAGTGGAAGGTCGATGCGACTTGAAGAAGTTCAAGATGAGCCAGTTGGGGATGCTTCTACAAGTGATGCTATTGTAGCAGAACAAGTTGAGGAACCTGTGGCAATAGAAGCACCACAACCACGAAGGTCGGCGAGGCTCCGCGAAACACGGGAATTATTATTGTTAGACAATGATGAGCCTGCGACCTATGCAGAAGCGATGGTGGACCCAGACTCAGAGAAATGGCTGATCGCCATGAGATCTGAGATAGATTCCATGGGTGACAATCAAGTTTGGAACTTGGTTGACCTGCCTGATGGTTTTAAAGCCATCGAGTGCAAATGGATCTATAAGAAGAAGATTGATATGGATGGAAATGTTCACATCCATAAAGCTCGACTTGTTGCAAAAGGTTTTCGACAAGTTCAAGGAGTTGACTACAACAAGACTTTCTCTCCCGTAGCGATGCTTAAGTCTATACGGATCATTCTAGCCATTGTTGCACATTTCGACTATGAAATATGGCATATGGATGTCAAGACGGCTTTCCTAAATGGAATCCTAACTGAGGATGTGTATATGATGCATCCCGAAGGTTTTGTCGATCCAAACAATGCTGGAAAGGTATGCAAACTTCTGAAATCCATTTATGGGCTAAAGCAAGCATCTCGGAGTTGGAACATTTGATTTGATGAAGTTGTAAAGGAGTTTGGATTCATCAAAAACGAACAAGAAAGTTGTGTTTACAAGAAGGAAAGTGGGAGAGCGCTGGTATTTCTAATCTTATATGTAGATGACATATTACTGATTGGAAATGACATTCCTATGCTCGATTCTGTTAAGACCTCGTTGAAAAATAGTTTTTCGATGAAGGACTTAGGAGAAGCGGCATATATTCTGGGCATCAAGATCTATAGAGATAGATCAAGGAGGCTAATTGGATTAAGACAGAGTACATACATTGACAAAGTGTTGAAACGGTTCAGTATGGAAGAGGCTAAGAAGGCGTTCTTGCCCATGTCTCACGGCATAAAACTCAGCAAGACTCGGTGTCCTTCGACTACTAATGAGCGTGAGCGCATGAGTAGGGTTCCATATGCTTCGGCTATTGGATCCATCATGTATGCAATGATATTTACTCGCCCAGATGTTTCCTATGCTCTAAGTGTTACGAGCAGATATCAGGCTGATCCAGGTAAATGTCACTGGACAGCGATAAAGAATATCCTTAAGTACTTGAGAAGGACTAAGGATGTGTTCCTAGTTTATGGAGGTGATGATGAACTCAGTGTAAGGGATTACACAGATGCGAGTTACCTTAACGACTAAGATGATTACAGATCGCAATATGGTTATGTGTTTATCATGAATGGTGGTGATGTGAGTTGGAAAAGTTCTAAGCAAGATACGGTGGACTCCTCTTCAATAGAAGCTGAATATATTGCCGCCTCGGAGGCTGCAAAGGAAGCTGTTTGGATTAGGAATTTCCTGATCGCTCTTGGTGTGGTTTAGGGCGCGTCCAATCCCATGGACCTTTATTGTGACAACAATGGTGCTATTGCACAAGCCAAGAAACCTAGACAGCACCAGAAGAACAAACATATTCGCATGCGTTACCATCAGATTCGTGAGTTCGTTGAGGATGGTAGTGTCATGATATGAAAAATACATACGGACTCAAATGTTGTTGATCCTTTTACAAAGCCACTCCCGCATCCTGCGCATGTAAGAGCAATAGATATTAGATACAATCAAGATTGACTCTAGTGCAAGTGGGAAACTGAAGGAAATATGCCCTAGAGTCAATCATAGAGATGATTATATTTCTTATGTATCTATAAGTTATTGTAATGTTCCTTAAATATCCATATAAGGCAACTTGTATTGATTGGCAATTATGTGAATTGTTTGTGAAACTCTATACTTGTATGGTTATTTAATAGTTGTCCCTAGTCGGAGTTCATGTGAGGACACATATGAATATTAGACTAGCACATCGATTGGTTGATGACTATGTTTCGCAAGTCATAGACATGAAGATGTCAAAGCAATAATGTGGACACATGTTATGAACATGGGGTTGGACTCACCCAACTTGAGACTGGAAATTAGTTGCAGCTCTCTCTCTACATGTCGTGTACGTTTTGTCCTTAGATCTGAGATTGTCGCGTGTACTTGAGATGTGGATCGACATACTTTGGGGCTGTCAGACGCTACTCCGTAACTGGGTAGTTATAAAGGTAGCTTTCGGGTTTGTCCTGAAGCATGCTGCAAGGCATGGTCAATCAAGATGAGATTTGCCCCTCTCTACTTGAGAGAGATATCTCTGGGCCCCTCAAGTGATCGGATCCATAAATGCATGGCCATGCTAGATATGGTTAAGAGTTAACCTAGTAAAGGGATTCCGAAACACAGTATCGAGAAAGGGAGGTCAGCTTGGAGCTAGACCAAATATCGTGAGGCAAAGGGAAAGACATGTACTAAACCTTGTGATGGTTCGTCTGATATGATCTTTGTACGCGTTTAGGAGTTGGCACGTCTTGCTACAGGCCGCTACCAACTATTGAGAGAATAAGTGTATTCGTGTCATATCTATACGTATATGAACTTATAGGGTCACACACTTAAGGGGATGGAAGCCTAATGAGGACTAGATCCGAATTAGACCAGGCTTAGGGTTCTAATGGGTTGCTAATGTAGAAGCCCACTAGGGACGCCTATATAAGAGAGGGTGGGGTGAGATGACCAGGGTTAGACCATTCCACCCAGCCGCCACTCCTCACGCATGTGTTGCACGCGCGGACCTAGCAGTTCGGCGTCTGACGCTTCCACCCTGTACGTGTGGATACCTCGGAGGCACTGCATTTGTAGCGCTTGGACGAGCCGCCCAAGGGGAGCTGCTCGTGGGACGATAAGGAGGAGGAGACGTAGATCGTCTACACTGCATCGACGCGCTTCATCAAGTTCCGCAACTGCGCGTCTAGTGGTAATCCCATGATCTATGACAACAGTAATCCTGGTTTACGCGGTAAAAAAATTTGATTTGCGCTAGTGTAGTCTACCCGTATCCCTTCAGTAATAGGCAATACGATGAAGTCCAGATCTAGTTTAAGAAAACAAATCTTATAAACAATTCCAATATCAATCATAAAAGAGAAACAATTCAACCATGACGAAACAAATTAAATCTGGAAGTGACAATACCATCCCAAGACCTGATCCTAGAGCTTCAAGTTTAGGTCAATCCCATCGGTAGTCTCCTCCTGATTGATCACTTTAGTCATGTATTGTTGGACTTTAAGATGAACCCGTCTCCAGTTTGGCCGTCACCTTCCTCCACCGGTGCCAGGCGGCAACCAAAGGCCGAGGAAGGATGCTGGAGCTGCTAGTGTGCATCACGAACAAAGGAACGACGGTGGAGCGTATCCAGGAGTGGTACTTGGCAGTCTCCTCGTGATTCACTTGACGCAAGATTCCAACATGACCACCGCTTCCAACATGGTATCCTCATGCTTCACTTGTCGTTCTCGTGTGAATTTCCTTGCATTCTGATTGTGTACCCTGGGGGTATGGCTTTGTTGGCTAGCCCGTGCCTCGTTCGCCCTCGCGTTTGGTTCCCATGTGCCCGTGATTCTAGTTGGGTATCAATATGCTCTTTAGGCGGTGTCTCATGGTTGTTATCGTTTGCTACGATCCCTGCTGCCTTGCTATGTTGACTCTTGTTTGATGTCGTATGCCAGGGCTAGTGTCTAAAAAGTGCAAATTACACTTTTCACCCAACACTTTCCTGGAAAGTGCAATAAACTATAGTTACACTTTTCACAATCAAGTCGAATTGAACATAGAAAATCCCAACTATCTTGCTATGTCGACTATTATGTGTTACCTCCTTTGAGCTCTTGGTGGCGATTTTATGAAGATGTAGCAATGGAAGAAGATATATGTTATATCAAAATGGATTTACTACCTATGTGCTAGGTACACATATGTTATGGGTCGTTCAACCTAGAGAGGATTTGCTCCCTTTACTCACGATCTAAAACGCCCTTAGGTTCTCTAAACACTGTTTTCTCCGACGTTTACATATACTTGTAACCAGTTTCCCAACCCCGTACCTTTGCGGAGCTCCATCATCGTCACCCTTGTTGTCTTCGCCTTCTCCATATTAGTCAATGCTTTTCACACCATTGCCCATGCCCGCGTATTACGGATTCTACGCCACACCAGACTTGACGAGGAGGTTGATGAGGATTGACCAAGAAAAGGAGATGGTAGTGGTTGTGGGCGGCGGGGAGAGATGGGGACCGAGCGGGGGTGGTTCGCATGCGGTGGGGCGTGCTTGCCAGCTGCTTGATGTGCCCGCTCTGCTAAGGCCTCCTTCGGGAGGGTAGCGTATTGAATTGCATGCACTAGCCGCATAAACAAAAAATCTAAACTGATCAAAAGGGTTTTGCGATATACTATATTTCTGACACTCCCCCTCACATCTAGGCCGGTGGATTTTTTTCTTCATGGGTCTAGGACGTGGATTTAGGGTGTCTGTGGATATTTATTTTAATACTACGTTCGCCGGGATTTGAACTCAATACCTCTAGCTCTGATACCATATTGAATTGCATGCACTAGTCGTCTAAATCAAAAGTCCGAACTGATAGAAAGGGTTGTGCAATATATTATATTTCTGACACTCCCCCTCTTTCTATTTTGCCTGGTGCCTCTCTGGCTTATTTTAATTTCGTTTCATTCACGCTCTATAGTGTTCTTTCATATTTATCACGCGTCGTGTTCTGTTGAATTGTTGGGTTTATTTAGCATCAGGGTTTGGTCACATGTAGGCTTTATGAGAGATCACCTCTAGCCATTGCATTGCAAACACTTGTCAAGAGTTGAATAGGTCTACAGCTACCAATAACCAGTAACTAATGTTATGGAGGATCTGGATGATTGCATTAAGGGAAAGGCAATTGCTGATCCCATGGCCATATCAGAGTCTACAAAGGTGGTTGTAAGAGCTCGAGCACCCCTGTCCCAGCCACGTTGGTCGCTGCGACCTACAGGATAGTTATAGATTAATGTAGATGGATTTTTTAGCAAGGAGTCATGTTAGGCGGTGTGGGGATGATTATCAGTGATAACACTAGTGTCATCATTTTTTTCTCCTGCCGGTTTTTGTCCAACTGCTCATCACCCCTTATGGCGGAGGTTGCGACATGTAGGGAGAGTTGTACTCTAGCCCTCGAATAGAGCACACTACCTTTTATTTTGGAGGTTGATAACACAAAGGTTGTTGCTATGATCAAGTCTGCAAAAGATGATAGATTGGAGATTACGTTTATGCTAAACGAGATTAGCCGTTTGTTACCTGACAGAGTAGGGTCTAAGATAGAGAGTATTAGGCATGAGCAGAATTCTATATGGAGGATTGTAAGATGGGTGATTAAGTAATATAAATCATCGTTTCGCAGATAAAAAAGTTTGATTGTTGTCATCTATGCTCTCTTTTGACCTCCCACTTATTGTTTCGATCACTTTATCTTTTCAGAATATGCCAAATCAGTGTATATCTTACATGCCCTTATTTTGACATGAGAATTCTCGCCTTACCCGACACGAGGAGAGATACTCTACACCAGCCAATATGATGATGGACCTTTATAATAAGGCATGGGAAGAGGTGCCCTGTAGTTGCCATTACCTGCGCCAAAATGCTTAATTAAAGTTTGGAATATGGGAATTTTAAGTACAACTTAGAACCAAACACTGTGAAAAACAGAACCGTTATGGTACCTTGTCTAGCTATTATACATTTTATAGGTCGAATTCTCACGTTGTTTTCGTGTGTTAATTTTTAGAGTGAATTCCACTTTTTACCCTCTATTTATGCATTTGAGACGCTAATTACCCCATTTAGTAGAAGTTGTATCTGAATATCCTATTTAAGAAAATTCTAAGCATGATTTTTGCCTCGTTTTAGCATTCAACACGTGTTATTGGATAAGACCGACATGTTAGGACGATGTGATGCAACAAAATATGTCAAGATCGGAGGACGTCATTGCCGATTATATCTACCCTTCTCTGCCTCAAATGTTCTATTCTTTGTTGCTATCTCGATAATTTTGAGGTTCAATCATCACCTCACACATTGCCCAATAGATATGCATCAAAAAATGAGGGTTTAAAGTTTCAGAACATGGTAGTTTAGATGAATTTTCACTAAAAGGGTAATTAGTGTCATAAATGCACAAGTATAGGGTAAAAAGTGTAATTCACTCGGATTTTTATTAAGGTCATGATAAACCAGATTGTTATTTGGAAATTTCATAATGTTACAGTTATACTATCAATTTTCTGATGAGAATGAACACACAAATTATCGGGAAAAATATACAATATTTCTTGTTGGTTGATAATGTTTTTATAATATTCGGTTGCTTCATTGTCCTTAGTCTACCATCTGATAATTTAGTACTGTCTTTTGGTATTTTGCACCGCCACTTTGACCTTTTAATGGTACTTACCCCGTTTAGCGAGCCGCTCCACGTCCATTGCACGAATTTTGCTGCACCCCACTCATTATCCCGCCTCCTACCTGATGGTGATCGACTCCGGATGGTGATTGCAAGCGCATGATACCACACTCGGTAAGATGTTTCTTCCCTTAAATTGTTTTTCCCTGGTTTAGAGTAGATTTCATTTAGTGATGGTTCCACTTTTGTAGCATAATCATGGCATACTAATGATCTTACGGTCGCATTGGCTTAATGCTCGGGACTTGGGCTAGTACACTAATCAAGAATGTCGTTGAAAGCTCACATGAGACATAGATCTTATAGTATTTGAAAGGATCGTATGGGCACCAAGAGGGGGTGAATAGGTGCTACTTTAAATTTTCTTCTTTTTCATATTAGGGTTTGACAAGAAAGGTAAATTTTCTAGATTATGCAACTAAGGTGAATTTACCTATATGTCAAACAAGCAATAACTAGCACAACACTAAGCAAGAACAAGTAAGTAAAGTGCGGTAAAGGATAGAAGTAACCAAAGTGGTGGATGCGGAGACACAAGGATTTGTTTCCCGTAGTTTCTTCCTTTTGAGGGGAAGTACGTCTATGTTTGGAGAGGGGGTGGTTTCAAACCACCAAAGCCACGAGAGGCCTCCCTTGTTCTCCGATGAACCTCACCCCAAGGGGTTCGATTCACTTTCCACTATATCGGCAACCTTCGAGGTGGAAGCCGACACCTTTACAACAAGTTCGGGGCACACATCCACAACTTAATTGGAGGCTCCCAAATACAAGCAAGCTATCAAAACAATCAAAGACAAGCTTGTAAGAACCAAATCAAAGCTAGGGTTTCCAAAGAAACCCTAGATCAAGGGGGCCCTCAAGTGAATGAGGGGGAAATGAAGATCTCTCTTGGTGAAGCTGTAGATCAAGGCATCCTCCTTCGATTCTCCAAAGATCAATGACTTTGGATGGATGGATGAAGAGATCTTGTTGATTTGGTGGCTCAAATGGGGGTAGTGTTCTTGAGTGGGTCGAGCAGCTGGAGGAAGGGGATAAGGTCCCCTATTTATAAGTAACCCCCTCCACGAATCGTTTTCTGACCGTTGGAAAAAAGTCAGGCCGGAGACTCCGGCCTGCACACCAGAGACTCCGATCTACACCGGAGATTCCGACCTATCTCCAGACCAGCCTCCGGACAAGTATACTGATTGACCGAGCCCTTCTGTGAGCCAAGTGGGCCGGAGACTCTGGTCCAGCGGAACCGAAGACTCGGGTCTGAGGCTCATATCGGAGACTAAGTCTCCGAACCTTGCTCTGGACCCCCTCACAGACTGTCCCAGCCAGAATCCTGATGCCCCCTCCGGGGATTCCTACGGAAACTCTGGTCCACACAGGAGACTCCGGTCCAGCCAGACCGGAGACTCCGGTCTAGAATTTCTAGAAACATGTCAATCTTGCAGGAATCTTTCCATAGTGTAAGGTCCTTTTCACTTAGCATTATAACAACCTGTAGACAGTAACATACTGTAAAATGATCTACTTGTTGTTAACGAACACCAAAAGTGATTATGACAGTAAATGTCCTTTCAATCTCCCCCTTTTTGGTGTCCAATGACAACAAGTGATTTTGCATGGAATAATTTGTATTAATCTCCCACTAACTATGTGCATTAAGTTAAACAAGTAAATCATGCAAGATAGATAGTATCAAAGATAAATCACATAGTTCTCACATGAGTTACAATAATAGAAGCACAATCACATAGTCATACACATAAGTGGCAAATAACACACAAAGTTCAAATAGGGCAAATAAAAGCTAATCCAAAGCCCAAGCCCATGCAAATTGATGACAATGTCTTCTCCCCCTTTGGCATCAAAACACCAAAAAGGGAAAAGACCTAAGCTAGCGCCCCAATAACTCAGTAGTCCTTGGCATCCTCGTCATCCTCATCCGAGTTCTGATCCTCACCACCCTCAACATAGTCATCATCATCATCGGGGACTGCAGGGCTTTGCCGTGAGGGCGAGAAGAGGAGGTACCCTGGTACCTGTATCCAGAGGTGATATCTGAAAAAGTCTTCCAGACCACCAGGCTATCCTATTGGGCATTCCATGCCCCCAAAAGAAAGAGTGTAATCTGACTATGTGGACTGCTGAGCACCATGCTCATCATTGTACTCGCCCTCTCCTTCCTCATCATCCTATTCACCCTGAGCCTTAATTTCCTTGAGGAGCTTCTCAATGCGCTGGTCGCTTTGGTAGGAGGCGTTTTGTTGCTTACGGATGTCTACATTCATGCAGCATAGGGTCCTCTCCCAGAAAGTGGCCTTCTTGACCTTCTCATGTACATAGTAACGAGTCATGGAAGGCATAGGTGCATTGGAGGAATTCTTCCTCCAAGCTCTAGGAGGAGAGGGGGCCCTCTTAGTCTCATCATCTCCTCATCCTCATTGCCATAGTGACGCCTAGGAGGAGGCCCCATGCGCCCCTTCTGCTGAAGTGAAACCAGAGTGTGCTCAGTGAGATTGGGAGCCAAGCCAAGTGGGGAATCATGCTCCTTGGAGTTGATGAGTCTCATAACCAGTGGTGCATATGGAGGAGACTTCTTGTACAGAATGGCATGGAACATCTCCTCAAACATGAATTCCATCACATCAATAGGATTAGCATCTGCCTCGGGGCCAGCACTGCAGATCCGGTGGGTATGATAGAGTAGGTTGACCAACCCACATATAATAGCATCGTCATTCACAGCACTTGGTGAGATGGTATGACGAAATATTCTCAACATTAGGTTGTAGAGGGGCTTGAGTCCCTTGGACCCCCCCACCTACAACACCCTCGTGGCCATACAAATGTGCAAGCTTCATCTTGTTATCACCAAGAGACGTTGAGTGCATGCGCAGCCCAACAGGAGTGGATACGCCATGGAAGGTATCAAAGATGACATTAGCAAAGTCATAGAAAGTATCTGAGCAGCGGGTCATGCTAGTCATCGTCCTGTCTTGGTCAGATCCAAACACTATAGTGGCATAGAACTGATGCACAAGTGTGACGTTGTGATCTCCACGGAGCTCAAGTTGAACAGTCCCAACTTTATAAAAATCCACAATGCATCATTGAAGTAGGGGCTGAGCCTCATCTTCTCAACACTCATGAACTTCTGGGGCCACACAGGTGATTTCGTGAGCACACCATACACATCCTTCATGAACACAGCCTGCTCATTCCTCTAGAAACGAGGATCCTCGCTGGTACGTGGCAAGTCATAGAAATCAGTCTTCCGCAGCTCACGATACTCATTGTTGGACATGTTGGCCAAAGACTGAAGATTGTCATATTTGGCCTTCTTGGCACGGTTCTCTTGCTCAGTCCTTTCCTGTTCCCTCCTCATATATGCTACATCACGGGCCTGTTGTCTCCGATTGGAAGGGGGCACGATAAACTGACCCTGGGACTCATCATAGCGAGGATTGTCCCTTCTTGACTTGGCCTTGGTGCGAGGAGGACGACGAGAACCATCACCTGTGAATAGCAGTGAGGGAGATAGCATGGAGATAAGAATATATGTCCCAAAGATGCAGTACAAGAGCTTTGATGCATTATTGAACCTTTTTGAGTCACCCCACACCGGAGTCTCCGTAGCTCATACCGGAGTCTCCGGCACAGACCGGAGTCTCTAGCCCTGTGGACCGGAGTCTCCGGCCTGGACCGGAGTCTCCAGCCCTGGGGCCGGAATCTCCGGTAGGGAGGCTTGGGCATGAGATGGGGGGATGGTGGTGGGGGTGAGTCACATAGATTGGTCAATGCAACAAGGCTAAAGTATTAGAGTGCACGCATACGAGTGATTCCAATGGACAAAACAACACCAATCCTCAAAAACACATCTAGAGATGAACCCTAGGAGAAAAGGAGGAGGAGAGGTACCAGATATGTCCATGCGATCGAATCTGCCGGTGGGAATGACCCAATGGAGGAGAGGAGAAGGTTGGTCGGTGGCACGGTGGATCCCGGGGGCTTCTTGACCTCCGGGGAGGAATTTTGTAGGAGGGGTCGACGGGTGTGAGGGAGGGGAATGGGGGTGGATGAATGAAACTGCTATTTCAGTTCACCTCGTCTCCTCCCTTTAAGTGGCAGAAATCGTCTGGACCGGAGACTCCGATCTACACCAGAGACTCCGGTGCAAGTGCACCGGAGACTCCGGTCCTCCTCGACCAAAAACTCCAGGTTTTGTGTTTGGGGACATATATGAGAGATGGAGTGTTTTAAGACAGGGTATAGGCTTGGGTTAAGATGTCAATCTACGAAGAATCAATAAGAGCCATAGAAATCCACTAAAATGTTCAAGAAAGCTCCAAATAGGCACGAACCAACAAATGACAAACACGAGTAAGCATCAACCTCTCGAATGTGAGAGGGCGGTGGCCTAGGCCACCATGTTTGAGTATACTCGTCTTGGCACCATGAAGATATATCTTGGGTCCGTTACTCATCATTTAAGCTCACATATCACAAAATGATATTAAGAGAAACACATTTTATCGCTTTGGGCATAATGGGGGAGGGATAGTCCAATCAATTAGGACCGCACTCCCCCTATATCCATGCATGCACCTAAACCAAATAAGGGTCAAGACATAGGTGAGTATGCAAGGTGATCAAGTCAAGCTCCTTGAATCTATGATATTTAGTTCATTCCTCAAATAACAAAACCTTGCTTCATCAAGTGGCTTCGTGAAGATGTCGGCAAGTTGGTCTTTGGTTGACACATAAGATAGATCAATATCACCTCGAGCAACATGATCTCTAATGAAGTGATGGCGAATCTCAATATTCTTTGTCCTTGTGTGATCCACCAGATTGTAGGAAATCTTGATAGCACTTTCATTGTCACATAGAAGAGGCACTTTGTCACGATGGACACCATACTCCTGTAAAGTTTGCCTCATCCATAGCCATTGAGTGCAAGCACTAGCAGCAGCCACATACTCGGCTTCGGCAGTGGAGAGAGATATACAATTTTGCTTCTTAGAAGACCAACATACCAAGGACCTACCAAGGAATTGGCAAGCCCCGGATGTTGATTTTCTATCATCCTTATCACCAGCCCAATCCGAGTCCGTGTATCCACAAAGAGCAAATGTTGACCCTCAAGGATATCACAGACCATAATGTGGGGTATGAACCAAATATGAAAGATTCTCTTGACCGCCATCAAATGGATTTATTTAGGAGCCGCTTGATATCTTGCACACACACCTACACTCAACACAATATCGGGTCTAGATGCACAAAGGTTAAGCAAAGAACCAATCATAGACCGGTATACCTTTTGATCCACATCTTTACCATTTGGATTTTGTTCTAGATGAGTCTTTGTAGCCATGGGAGTAGGAGCTCCATTTAAATCTTGCATATTGAATATTTTGAGCATATCTTGAGTATACTTGGCTTGGTTGAAGAATGTACCTCCTCTAACTTGCTTGATCTCAAAACCAAGGAATACCCTTAGCTCCCCCATCAGAGACATCCGGAACCTACTAGTCATAAGCTTTGAGAATTCATCATTAAAAGCTTTGTTAGATGAGCCAAATATAATATCATCATATATTTGACATACAAAAAGCTCCCCATTGACCTTCTTAGTAAAAAGAGTGGGTTCGATTTTCCCAACCTCAAATCCACGGTCAACAACAACTCTCTAAGGTGCTCATACCACGTGCGTGGGGCTTGTTTGAGCCCATAGAGCGCCTTAACAAGTTTGTAGACATGGTTTGGGAAGTTGGGATCCTCAAATCCTGGGGGTTGTTACATATACCAACTCATTCAATGGACCATTAAGAAAGGCACTTTCTACATCCATTTGTTGCAACTTAAAGTTATTATGTGCCGCATAAGCAAGAAGGATATGGATGGACTCGAGGCGAGCCACGTGTGCATATGTCTCTCCATAATCAATGCCTTCAATTTGAGAGAACCCTTGTGCAACCAATCTTTCCTTGTTCCTTACTATAATTCCATGCTCATCTTGCTTGTTCTTGAATATCCACTTGGTGCCTATAACACTGCGGCAATCCTTTGGCTTCTCAACTAACTTCCATACTTTGTTTCTCTCAAAGTTGTTGAGCTCTTTGTGCATTGCTTCAAACCAATCCGAATCTTCAAGAGCTTCCCACACTTTCTTTGGTTAAATCATGGAGATGTGTGCTTCGTGTTCACTAAACCTCTTCAATTGTGCTCTTGTGGAAATGCCTCTCCTTAGGTCACCAACCACATTTTCTAGAGAGTGGTCTCTTAATTCCAACATCCTATATGTTCTAGCTTTGTGACGAGTGTGGATCTCCTTGTTGTTTCTTGGAGGAACCTCTTTATCATTTTGGTCCTCATCTTGACCATTAACTTGACCTTGATCGTCATTGGAATCATTCTCTTCATTAAGAGGCAAAGATTGACCTTGGTCTTGATCAGGCACACTACTAGAATTGAGTTGAGCTTGTCTCAAGGAAGTTTGTATGAATCTTCCTTGTGTAATTGACTTGGCAACACTTGACATTCTGGAGAATGATCAAGCTCCTCCTCACTAGAGATTTCACCTTGATCAACATGTTGAGGGTCCACAGCTTGTCTTTGGCTTGGGTCATTGTCCTCCTCGATAGATGAAACATGTTATTGTTGTGAAGATGAGGGCTCCACTTGAGTAGATCATAGTTCTTCTCGATCTGCCATAAGGGGTTCCTCAGCGAGGCAGATATATCCCACACCCATTCTTCCTATGGAATCCTGAGGCATTTCATCATATGCATCACAAGCATCAACATGCCCCCCTTGGGGAACATTATATTCTTCAAAGGTCACACTACAAGATTTTATGACGGCTCCGGAGAGCTTATCATAGATTCTATAAGTGTGAGATTCGAGACCATAGCCAACAAAAATACCCTCTAATGCTTTAGACTCGAATTTGGACAAACAAACACCTTTTATGAGATAGAAACACTTACAACCGAATACCCGGAAGTAAGATATGTTGGGCTTGTTACCGGTAAGTATTTCATATGGATTCTTGTTCAATTCTTTGTGGAGGTAGAGCCGGTTTGATGCATGGAAAGTGGTGGATATGGCTTTGGCCCAAAAGTTGTATGGAGATTTAATCTCCGCCAACATGGTCCTTGCCATCTCAATAAGAGTCCGGTTCTTCCTCTCGGCTACACCATTTTGTTGAGGGGTATATGCAGCGGAATATTGGTGTTTTATCCCCTCATCACTAAGAAAATCATTCAAGGTGTAGTTCTTGAACTCGGTGCCATTGTCGCTTCTTATTATCAACACGGGGACATTGTATTGATGTTGAACCAAGTTGATGAAGTCGATGAAGGTCTTTTGGAAAGTTTTTTATCCCCTCATCACTAAGAAAATCATTCAACTTGAAGAAATATACCCATGAGTATCTTGAAAAGTCATCAACAATCACCAAACAATATTTCTTCCCACCAAGACTTGCATGCGATGGAGGACCAAACAGATCCACATGAAGGAGCTCCAAGATCCTCGTTGACTTGATGTAGTTCTTTGGCTTGTGGGGAGCATCATGCATCTTTCCTTGAACACAAGCCTTGCAAATACGATCTTTGGCAAAGGAAGCATTTTCTTTTAGTCCAACAATATGGCCCTCCTTGTGGAGACTTTGCAAAGTTCTCATATTGACATGGGCTATTCGGCGATGCCATAACCAACCCACATCGGCCTTTCAGAATAAGCACATCACACTTGTAGTGGTTTGCCCCGAAAAGTCTACCACATACAAGTCATGTTAGACGTACCCAACGAAAGCGACCTTGAGAGACTTGCTCCACATGAGGACCACAATATCATCATCAATAAAGACGGCAAAGACCATATTTCCAAGAGCACGGACTGGAAGTAAATTGTAACCAAGGGTCTCAACAAGCATGACGTCCACGAGTGTAATATCGTGGGCAACCACTACCTTGCCAAAACCCATTACCTTAGACTTTGACTTGTCGGCATATGTCATGGATATTTGATCATCATTTGGCCTTAATTATTTGACAATAGAAGAGCTTCCGGTCATATGACTTGTGCAACCACTATCAAGCACCCATTTTGACCCTCCGGAAGCATATGTCTACAAAAGATCAAGATAATTTTTAGGTACCCATTTTTCAATGGGTCCTCTTTTTTAGCAAGGGTCTTGGGGACCCAAATATACCAAGCAATATAACCATCATATGGCCAACATATTGTGCATACACATCACCATAATAATCACGCATTAGAACATAGTGAGGGTTAGCACTTCCCGCAAAATCATCATGAGACATAGTTTTACCACTTGTGGTCTTACTATCCACAATGGCCTTGTTTTTCTCTTGTGCGGGCTTGGCCTTCTTCTTGTTGTTGTTATTATTCTTGGCTTTGGAGATAAAACCAATGCCCCCTTTCTCAACATTTGACATTTGCTTACTCAAGAGGTCATCAATGGACTTGTTACCTTTTGGAAATATGGCCTTAGCTAGCTCCCCCTTCAACCTAGCATTTTCTTCAAGAATAGTTGTACTACTAGATGGAATGAAATTACTAGGTGAAGGAATATTGGTCAATTGAGTTTGAAGCTTTTCATGGGACTTTGTGAGTGACAAGAGTTCACTTTACAATGCTTTGTGAGCCTTGTTAAGCAAACTAAAGTCCTCGGCAAGTTTTTCATGAACCACACCAAACTCAATCTTGTCCTTTTTAGCCCTTTTATATTTAGCAATAGCAAGGTCACATTCCTTAATGAGTCTATTCACAATTAAATCATTTTCCCCATCAAGCCCTTCAAGTTTTAGTTCAAGGGACAACCTATTCTCTTGTTCCTCTTCTAGAGCATTATTTAGGGCTTCTACCTCAATCATGTGTTCTCTTCCTAGTTTACATCTTTTATCAAGAAGCTCTTGGGTGTGAGAAAGTTGATCTAAGAGGTCCAGAAAATGTCTTTTGTGTTCCCCTTGCAAGTTATTCATGAACTCATCAAAAGCAATTATTTCCTTTTTAACCTTAAGAGACATTTCATCATCATTTTCATCATTACTCAAGAGGGTGGGGTGATATGATGAAGATACCTCTGTTCCTCTTGCCATAAGGCAAGTGACGTTCTTGTTGGAGAGATTCTCATTTGGGGAGTCGAAGAGGGAGAATGTGGGAGTAGAAGTAGTGGCAAGAGCAGCCACACCACTTGACGTTTCCTCTTCATTATCTTCATCATCTTCATCATCGGAGGAGTATTTTTCATGAGTGATCAACACAATTTCACCTGACTTCTTGTTTATGGGATTCTTCTTGATGAAGGGTTTCTTGTAAGGATCTTTGGAAGTTTTCTTCAACACAAGTTTACCCCCATGATCTTCTCTCTTCTCATGGGGACAACCCACCACAAAGTGATAGCGGTCACCACAATTGAAGCAAGTTCTCAATTTAGTGACATTTTCTCTTCTTCCATTTGGGTTGCTTCTTCGTTGCATTTCCATCTTGGCCTTGGAGGGGTTCTTCCAAAAGTTCTTTGCATAGAAGGCCATATATTCACCATGAGCATTCTTGACATCATCGGGGTGGCTCATGGATAGGCCTTCATCACTATCATCTTCATCCCCATGTTCCACAACTTTGGCCTTCAATGCAAGGTTGACAACATTGCTCATTCCAAGGGCTCGAGCACGGGCATCTTTGGCATTCTTGGCGGTAACCTTGAAAGAGGCCATCTCTTGCATAACTTCATTGGAGGTCATGAGGTGGTAGTTGTGTCTTCCTTGTAGGATCTTCAAGTCGGTGGGCTCAAAGGGCATGAGTGCACTCACATATTTCCTTTTTATCCAAGCATCATCCATATGTGCGGCACCCACATTTCTAAAAGCGGTGGCAGTGGACTTGAGTCTACGGTACATGTCTTCATGATCTTCACCTTCCTTCATATACAAGCATTCGGCTTCATTGCTTAGTGCATCATACCGGTTCCTTCTCATGCTCTCATTCCCAGCATACAACACTATGAGAGCATCCCAAGATTCCTTGGCGGTGTTGAGGTGCTCAATGTGTGGGTAATCCTTTGTACCCAATCCTTGTTGAATCATGTGCAAGGTGGTGGCATTGAGTTGACTATTGACAACTTCTCTTCTTGTCAAGTTGTTTGGATCCCCAATATAGAGTCCTTGTTCAAAGATGTTCCATAGTTCAATGCAAGAGCTGCGCACATGAGATTTCATTAGAGATTGCCATTGAGCAAAAGTAGATGCCTCTAGCTTTGGTGGGTCTCCTCTATTATTTATATGAGGGTGAGGGATTGGAGGGTCGGGAGTGTACCATCCATGAGATTCATGGTGCTCTCCCTTCCCACCATCCCTTTTTGTGGAGGAATTAGTGTTGTCTTGATTACCCCCCACCACCATACCCTTGGGTGATACCGGGGCATTCCCCTTAGGTAATGGTGGAAGTTCCTCTTGGGAAGAAGGGGATGATGAGCCACCTTTATCTTTAACAAGTTTCTCAAGTAACTTGTGCAATGGTCTGATCTCGTTTGCCATGGTGGAGATCAATCTTGTTTCCAAGTTATTGAGATCATACATGGTCACCGAGGTAGGCGCACCACCACCTTCCCCATCGTTGCTACCCATATACTCTTAGGCGGTAAAGCCCGAATAAAGAGCCGAGGCTCTGATACCAATTGAAAGGATCGTATGGGCACCTAGAGGGGGGTGAATAGGTTCTACTTCAAATTTTCTTATTTTTCAAATTAGGGTTTGACAAGAAAGGTAAATTCTCTAGATTATGCAACTAAGGTGAATTTACCTATATGTCAAACAAGCAATAACTAGCACAACACTAAGCAAGAACAAGTAAGTAAAGTGTGGTAAAGGATAGAAGTAACCAAAGTGGTGGACACGGAGACACAAGGATTTGTTTCCCGTAGTTCCTTCCTTTTGAGGGGAAGTACATCTACGCTTGGAGAGGGGATGGTTTCAAACCACCAACGCCATGAGAAGCCTCCCTTGTTCTCCGATGAACCTCACCCCAAGGGGTTCGATTCACCTTCCACTATATCGGCAACCTTCGAGGTGGAAGCCAGCACCTTTACAACAAGTTTGGGGCACACATCCACAACTTAATTGGAGGCACCCAAATACAAGCAAGCTATCAAAGCAATCAAAGACAAGCTTGTAAGAACCAAATCAAAGCTAGGGTTTCCAAAGAAACACTAGAGCAAGGGGGCCCTCAAGTGAATGAGGGGGAAATGAAGATCTCTCTTGGTGAAGCTATAGATCAAGGCATCCTCCTTCGATTCTCCAAAGATCAATGACTTTGGATGGATGGATGAAGAGATCTTGTTGATTTGGTGGCTCAAATGGGGATAGTGTTCTTGAGTGGGTCGAGCGGCTGGAGGAAGGGGATAAGGTCCCCTATTTATAAGCAGCCCCCCCTCCATGAACCGTTTTCTGAACGTTGGAGAAAAGTCAGACCGGAGACTCCGGCCTGCACACCGGAGACCCTGGTCTACACCGGAGATTCCAGCCTATCTCCGGACCAGCCTCCGGACTTGTATACTGATTAACCGAGCCCTTCTGTAAGCCAAGTGGGTCGAAGACTTTGGTCTAGCGGAACCGGAGACTCCGGTCTGAGGCTCACGCCGGAGACTCAGTAGTCTCCGGACCTTGCTCTGGACCCCCTCACAGACTGTCCTAGCCATAATCTTGATGCCCCCTCCGGGGATTCCTGTGGAAACTCTGGTCCACACCGGAGACTACGGTCCAGCCAGACCGGAGACTCCAGTCTGGAATTTCCAGAAACATGTCAATCTTGTAGGAATCTTTCCATAGTGTAAGGGTCCTTTTCACTTAGAATTATAACAACCTATAGACAGTAACATACTGTAAAATGATCTACATGTTGTTAACGAATACCAAAAGTGATTATGACAGTAAATGTCCTTTCAGTATTGTCACTGAAAATTTTGAAACACCCCTTGTAGGCTTAAATTTGACATTACAACCTTAGTGTGTATTTGTTAAATGATATTGCAATTGCACCTTTTGAAATTATGCCACCATATGGTCATGTTAGTGGTTGTTGGTTGTTCTTCACTTGGGAACCTAGTATTAAGTACTAATAAAGCCTCTTTGAAAGCCATATGGTATTACGAACCAAGTTCAGGGTTTAGTAACTGGGATGGATTATGCCAATATATACAAACTAGATAACAATTTTTTGGTGATCACAATGATTTGGCATGATTTTCATGTTCTTTCACAAAATCACATTGCTTCACAATACAGAGTAAAAATATTTAGAAGAGATTCAAAAAATTCACAATCACTCTTTTGTACTTTTAAAATTGTGAAAATGGTCACATGCATGTTATTTTGTAGGATAACATTATTTAGTAATCATAAGGAATTTGCACTTTGTATTCATCAGGACCACTTCATGATTGTAAACACTTTGTATTCACATGGTTTGGTTTTAACGTTATAGTGCAGAGAGCAAATTGGTTATAAAAGAGATAAGCAAAATGTGAATGTGGTAAATTTGAAGTGTCAATGGCAATCACCCCATCACATATTTTTTTAGCTTAGATAAATTGATTCTAAAAGTGAAAAAATGCGTGCATTGTTTGTAGATAGATATTCTCAATGGTAATTACACCATCAATATAATTGTTCATGAAAGGAATATGTCCGAGAAGCAATAATAATGTGGTTATTATGCTATTCCAGGTTTATAATAGATATTTATTTATCATGCTAGAATTGTATTAATAGGAAACATTAATACATGTGTGATTTATAAACAGTAAAGGTTCCTAGTAAAGCCTCTCTTTATCTAGCATGTTGATTAATGGATGATCAAAGGTTTCTTGATCATATTGGATGTTGTTAATAACAGGGTCATATTATTGGAGAATGATATGATGAACAGTCACCCGCAGTAGATGTAGCAATACGATCATGTCATCAAGTTTAAATTTCTATCACATTCGTAGTAACTCAATGTCCTTAGACCATGAGATCACGCCAATCACTTTCACTGGAAGAGTACTTTGATTACATCAAACGTCACACTATAACAGGATGATTATAAAGGTGTCGTCGGGTATTTGGAAAGTGTTAGTTGAGGCTTGTGGATCAAGAGTGGAATTTGTGCATCCGTATGATGGAGATATATACCCAGGTCCCTCTCGGTGATATTACATTAACATAGCTTGCACAAGTGATTTGATTACTAGAATGTCATTCACAGGAACGAGAAAAGAGTAATTGTCAGGAAAGAGATTAAACAAGGTATGGATAATACCAAGTGATCGAATCTCAGATAAGTAAAATATCGCGAGACAAAAGGAATTTGATTACAGCGAAAGAGGTTCGGACGATCATGAGATCTTCAAGGAACTAGTGGGAGTTATTATGGGTCTGTAGGTCCCACTAATGATTATTGATTGGAGAAAGTATCGGTCATGTCTACATAGTTCCCAAACCCGTAGGGATACACACTTAAGGTAAAGCAACGCATTTGAGCGAAGAAACACAGGAGAAGTTCAATGGACATCGCAGAAAATTGTTCTGCCGAAACAGCCGAAATAGTTTCGGGGTATCGAAACAAAGCAAGGGGTCAAAATGTTAATGTGTTCATTAAATGAAGTACTCATTAAATGAAGTGTTCATTAAATTTAGTTGCATTAACCCAAAGGAATTAAAGTGCTTTAATGGAAATACCTTTGGTTTTTGAGTGGAGATTAAATGGAAGAAAGTGGAGAGGGGCATTATGTGAGTGGGAGGAGCACTAGGAACCCCCTTGGATCCGGCCAAGGGAATGGGCTGCCCCCCTATCCCCTATAAAAGGAGGTGGCCTCCTTCCACTCTCACACACACACTCTCCATAGCCTCTCTCATATGCCCTTTGGTTGGAATCTTCTCCCCCTTGCTTGCCTTGCCCATGGCCACTAGAAAAGGTTCCCAGTGAAGCCCTACTCTAATCCTTTCCCTCCACCACCACTAACATGGCGTAGCACTGTTGGAGTTCCCAAGGATCCGTTGCTTGGCTGCAAGCGAGGATTCGGGGGTCGTTGGCGCACCGTACATGTGACCGATTGCGAAGGCGCTGCACGTTTGTGGCGTTGATCGTCTGCACGTCCTTGAGGACGTTCGTGTACATCTACGTCAACCACTTTTGTTTGCTGGAACGTTTTTTCTCTTACGGTCTACGAGGGTGATTCCATCTGTAAACGTTACAAGTATCGCCTAGATATGATCTTGGCAGTTGCAATCATAGGATTTTTTGTTTTCTATGCAACGAACCCCATTAGTTCATTCATGTGTTTACATGTAACTATAGAGTAATTAGAACAACAACCACTAATTGTTGGTTATCATGAAAATATGGCATTCTCCATGTGGAGTGTTAGTTACATTTTTCATGACCGTGGATGTGGAAATCGAGGGCCAGAGTTGATTGACTAGGAGATAACTTTTTTAGATGTAAATAAAAGAGAAGATGAGGGAATTAAGTTTCAATCCTTGGGAGACCATGTACTTCAGAATGAAGGGAGCAATGTGAACTTCATGGTTGAGCTAATAGATGATGCATATGTGATGAATATGTTAGATAAGTTTTAACCATACAAGGAGATTCACTTGCATTTTTTTCAAGACTGTGGCTCTAATTCTTACAGTTTTCAAAGAATGGTGCATAGTCTTACAAGTCATAATTGTGGTACCCATTCAAGAGAATTATGAATAGTTGGGTCAAAATATTTGAATTGGTTTCATATTTGGAGTACAATGAACCATGGTATTAGTGGAAGGAGTTCTGTTCACAAGATCATGGAAGTGACTCAAGTGATGATGATTTCGATGTTGTCGTTGTAAAAGAGAGGTCGAGAGCAATGTGTTAATAAGAAAGAGAATGATTTGGCAGAAAAAGGCATATATTATTCAAGGATGAATTAGTTGATTTGTTTTATGATACATAAGACTTATATCGCATATATTGATCTTGGGAACATTGATTTGTCCTAAAGACATACTAAGGCAGAGATGACATGGTACTAGCCTCTTTGATTCATAAGAAAACATAGAAACAAGAAAGAAAACATAGAAACAAGAAAGAAAACATACAAACAAGAAATCTAGCTACTTGGTTTCGCAACGAAAGGACAGCCTCTTGCTGCTTCATCTTATCAGCAAAATTTATTCTAGAGTCCACGTAGAGTTTGACATGGTGGAAGCAGGAGTTACAATGAATGTACTCATATTCGAGCCTAACATATAGTAGATCACTAGGTAATGCAAGTCATCACCCAGTTTATCCATTTTTCGCAAAAGCAAAACAAATTTGGGATAGCTTGAGATGCCCCTAATCAAACTGATCGATACCTTTCATAAGTAATTGGTAAGCACAACAATTGAATCTACCTTTGGTTCCTTTTTTAGATCGAGTGGACAATTCAAAAGATACCAGAGCATTTTTCAATAATCATTCTTCTAGGAAAATATGAACCGCTCCGCGTGTCACCTCCTCTAGGCGACAAGGGGCAAAACCTAACTCCTCGCCGCCGCCACCCCTAGTCGCCCCCCGAGGCAGCCGCCGGACAAAGTCGTGCAGCATCGGTGAAGGGGGCGGCTGGAACCTAGTCCCGTTCAGCTACTAGCGCGACGGTTTGGAGGGAGGCCTCCCAGCTAGGGACCGAAGGCTGTGCACGAGAAGGGACGACGCAGATGTCGATGCGGAGCTGACGAGGCATGGCAGAGGTGGGGCTCGTGCACGACTTGCCTCCAGGTCACACTAGATCGTCTCTAGATCTGTGGAGGGCTGGCTTCTAGGTGGTCCTCCTCCTGCGACGGTGGTGGACGGAGTTGTTGCTCCAGTGACAACAGCGACCCAGCTGCTTGGATGAGACCATTTCAGTCTCATTTCTGGTGCATTTTGGGTGGCTGTGGCGGTGTAGTGGGCTTTGCGCTCCTCCACTGGCAACCAGCTGCTTCCTACGGTTGTCGTTCAGGTCAGCAATTTCCTTCTTGTCTCTGTCTAGCCGGGGGGCGGTCATTGTCCCGGGTGGAAACCCTACTTGGTGCTTCAGATGCTGACAACAGTGACGCTTGCAGGTGCCATTTCCTCCTTGGAGGCATGATCATGTTCCTAAAGTTCATCCCCTCTATGCCAGGGGAAACCATAGGTCTGCCTTGTCGGACTGGGCAGTGGCAGCGCAACCATGTCGTTTCCCTTCATGAAGGCGATGCTTAGGTTGTGAGGGGTGTCCCCAATATGGCACTCGGAGAAGGTACAAGACGAAAAATCACTTACCAAAGATGCTCGCCTCGGCTTGCTGGAGCGTCTCCGCCATGGAGTCCCATTCTTGTCGGAGGATCTTGTATGCTTCAAGATTGTGCTGATTTTGCTCATCGGCAGCTTTCTTCTGCTCTTTCAGCATCGCAATCTCCTCCTTCAAGCGGTTGATCTCAGTGTTGGCAGACTCCTGCAATGCCTCCATGGACTCCTCGTGCATCTTTAAGGTATCAGTCCTCTCTTGCTTAAGGATCTTGTTTTCGCTATCCAGCAACTCAATGTGCTTGGATTGCTCAACAATGTCCTTGTCCTTAGCGATGGTTTCTGCAAGTCGAAGAAAGAATAGCACACAATGAGTAGTCGAAGAGTGATGGCACAAGACCAAGATGATTGCAAAATTGAAAGGAAAAACAGACTCTTGCTCTTGGTGATTTGTTCCTTCAAGAAGGCAGTTTTACCCTTTTCAGCTTCAAACTCCGCGCGCATCTTGTGGAACTTCTCGTTGGCGACGCCTCTCCGATCATTCTCGTTCTATGGAAAGAATATCAAAACCACTTAGTCTACTAGGAGCATCTAGTCGGATAATTATCCACCTAGAGGCTTGGGGGCTACAGTGAGAGTTTTTAACTCGGCATAATGCTTAGTATTTCTTTAAGCATCTAGTCGGAACTAATTCAGTTCTCAACTAGAAGCTTGGGGGCTACAGTACTGAAATT
Source organism: Avena atlantica (assembly GCA_910589765.1). Classification (NCBI taxonomy): domain Eukaryota; kingdom Viridiplantae; phylum Streptophyta; class Magnoliopsida; order Poales; family Poaceae; genus Avena; species Avena atlantica. Next base: position 487,930,532 of record OU342736.1, read on the forward strand.
GACAAACACTGCGTATGCTACTCTGAAAAGTATCTAGTCGGAATAATTCATTCAAACTAAATACTTGGGGGATACAGTGCGAAGTTTTCTAGCTTAGTCATGTAGGGTTCGCAGCATAGAAAACAAAAAATTTCCTACGATGTGAACTATATACCAAGATCCATCTACTAGATACAAACAACATTTGGCGGATGTATATCCGTAGAGAACATACCCTTGAAGACCGACAAATCTTAACGAGTTCAACTCGTGGTTGATGTAGACGATCTCTTGCCGATCTCAAGATCGAGAGGAAGTCCTAGCACCGCAAATCAGCAGCGCATCCGTGCTCGCACACACGTTCGAGGCACCGAGCAACCTCCGCCTCCTCGCTCCAGCGATGCAGCGGAAGCACAACTCTTTCTTGCCGAATAGCCACCGGGAACATGTATCTCGCTAGTCCGAGACCATGGGGAATAAATTCTAGAGGGGGAGAGAGATCCTTCACGAGGAGGTGTGAGAGACAAGTGAGGAGGGGGGCTCCTTTTATAGGAGGAGGGGGCAACCCCAAGGGGGTGGCCGGCGCATGGGGGCTGCCCCCTTGCCCTCCCCTCTTCATGTGGGTGGACACTCCACTCACAAATCTCCTTTAAATTCCCTCCACTCAAAAGTCCACTCAAATTCCCATTAAATTTCCACCAAATTTAATGCAAACTCTCATTAAATAAAACTCTTTTATTTTATTCAGAATTTTGTCAATTACTTTAATGACAAAGATTCACAAATAACCCCTTGCTAGAATTCTATTTCACATGCATAACCACTTTATGCAATTTCACCCGAAAACCTGTTTCGGTATCTAGTGAAATAAATTCATGTGCTTGTTCATTCTTTCGGCATGAAACATTTGCTCCAATTGGATGTCGGTGTCTCTTAAGTGTGTCACCCTACGGTTCGTGAATAATGCGGACATGATCGAGACCCTGCTCGGATCAATAATCAGAAGCGGGATCTGGAGACCCATACTGACTCCCACACATTCAACGATGACTTTCTTGTGATCGTCGGAACCTTTTACGCTAGTATCTTAATCCCTTTGTTTCACGATATATTACATGTCCGAGATTCGATCATCGGTATCTCCATACCTAGTTTGATCTCGTTACCGACATGCACTCTTTTCTCGTTCCTGTGATATAACATTCTAGTGATCAAATCACTTGCTTGCAAGCTAATCAATGTGATATCACCGAGAGGGCCCAGAGTATATCTATCCGTCATCGGGATGAACAAATTCCACTCTCGATCCATGAGCCTCAACATAACACTTTATTAGTTCTGAATCCATCTTTATAATCACCATGTTACGGTGTGACGTTTGATGTTATCAAGAAACTCTTCCGGTGTTAGTGATTGACATGATCTCATGGTCTAAGGATTAGGATCACTTCGTAAGTTGTTATAGCAATATAAACTCAATGACTTTGATCGTAATGTTATACTTCGGATGAATGTTCATCACACCATTACACTAATGTTGTGATCCCGTTATTAACAACATCCAATGTCCATGATCAGGAAACCTTGATCATCTTGTTAATCAACGAGCTAGTTTATGAGAGAGGCATAACTAGGAACTTTCTGTTTGTTTACTAAACACACATGTATTAACGTTTCCGTATTAATACAATTATAGCATGCAAAATAAACATCTATCATATACTTGGAATACACATAATAAACACTTTATTATTGCCTCTCAGGGCATATTCCCTTCAGTCTCCCACTTGCACTAGAGACAATAATCTAGTTACATAGTGATAAATCTAACACCCATTGAGTTCTGGTGTTGATCATGTTTTGCTCTAGGGAGAGTTTTAGTCAACGGATCTGCTACATTGAGATCCGTATGTACTTTACAAATTTTTATATCTCCATCCTTGACATGCTCGCGGATGGAGTGAAACCGGCGCTTAATATGCTTGAAATGCTTGTGAGACCTTGGCTCTTTGGCATTGGAAATGGCACCATTGTTGTCACAATAGATCACCATTGGGTCCAACGCGTTTGCCACCACTCCTAGTTCGGATATGAACTCCTTCATCCAAACTGCTTCCTGAGCTGCTTCTAAAGCAGCAACATATTCGGCCTCCGTTGTTGATCCCGCTACCACAGGTTGTTTGGAGCTCCTCCAACTAACCGCTCCGCCATTCATGAGAAATACGTATCCGGATTGAGACTTAGAGTCATCCGGATCGGTGTCAAAGCTAGCGTCGACATAACACTTAGCGACGAGCTCTTCTTCACCTCCGTATACAAGAAACATATCCTTAGTTCTTCGTAAGTACTTAAGGATATTCTTGACCGCTATCCAGTGTTCCGAACCTGGATCCGATTGGTACCTACTAGTCAAACTAATAGCATGTGCCACATCCGGTCTTGTACATAGCATGGCGTACATTATAGAGCCTATGGCTGAAGCATAGGGGACTTTGTCCATTATCTCTCTTTCTTCCGCCGAAGCCGGACTTTGAGTCTTACTCAATGTCTTGCCTTGCAACATAGGTAAGAACCCCTTCTTACTTCCGTCCATTTTAAACTTCTTTAAAATCTTATCAAGGTATGTACTTTGCGATAGCCCTATTAGGCGCCTAGATCTATCTCTATAGATCTTTATGCCTAATATGTATGACGCTTCACCTAGGTCCTTCATTGAAAATTTGCTGTTTAGATAACTTTTAACACTGTTTAAAAGATTTATATCATTTCCGATCAATAATATGTCATCCACATATAATATCAGAAATGCCACATTGCTCCCACTCACTTTCTTGTAAATACAAGCTTCTCCATAAGTTTGGACAAATCCAAACTCTTTGATCACCTCATCAAAGCGGAGATTCCAACTTCGTGATGCTTGCTTCAATCCATAGATGGATCGATGAAGCTTGCACACCTTGTTAGCATCCTTAGGATCGACAAAACCCTTTGGTTGTATCATATACAACTCTTCTTCAATATTACCATTGAGAAACGCGGTTTTGACATCCATCTGTCATATCTCATAATCGAAATATGCAGCAATTGCTAACATAATCCTAACTGACTTTAGCATCGCTACGGGAGAGAAAGTCTCATCGTAGTCAACTCCTTGAATTTGTCGAAACCCCTTTGCGACAAGTCGAGCTTTATAGACGGTCACATTACCATCAGCATCAGTTTTCCTTTTGAAAATCCATTTGTTCTCCACGGCCTTTCGGTCGTGAGGTAATTCCACCAAGTACCAAACTTGATTTTCATACATGGATTCCATCTCGGATTTCATGGCTTCTAACCATTTGTTGGAATCCGGGCTCATCATCGCTTCTTCATACGTCGCAGGGTCATCATTTTCATCAACCATGAAATTCATGACAGGATTTCCGTACAGCTCGGGAGCTGCACGCGTCCTGTTTGACCTGCGAGGTTCGGTAGTACTCTCTTTCGGAGTTTCATGATCATTATCATTAGTTCCCTCTTCAACAGGTGGAGCCAACTCCGGAACAACTTCCGGCGCTGCGCTACTCGCCATACTTTGAAGAGAAGGTTCCACAACCTCTTCGAGTTCTACCTTCCGACTACTCACACCTTTCGCGAGAAACTCTTTCTCTAGAAAGGATCCATTCTTGGCAACAAAAACCTTGCCCTCGGATCTGTGATAGAAGGAATACCCAATAGTTTCTTTAGGGTATCCTATGAAGACGCATTTTTCCGCTTTGGGTTCGAGTTTATCCGGTTGAAGTTTCTTCACATAAACATCGCATCCCCAAACTTTAAGAAATGACAGCTTAGGTTTGTTTCCAAACCACAATTCATACGATATCTTTTAAACGGATTTAGATGGTGCCCGATTTAAAGTGAATGCAGCTGTTTCTAGTGCATAACCCCAAAATGACAACGGCAAGTCCGTCAGAGACATCATAGATCGAACCATATCTAATAAAGTACGATTACAACGTTCCGACACACCATTTCGCTGTGGTGTTCCGGCAGGTGTGAGTTGTGAAACAATTCCACACTCTTTCATGTGAGTGCTAAACTCGTAACTTAGATACTCACCTCAACGGTCGGACCGTAGAAATTTGATCTTTCTATTACGATGATTTTCCACTTCATTCTGAAATTACTTGAACTTTTCAAAGGTTTCAGACTTGTGTTTCATCAAGTAGATATAACCGTATCTACTAAAATCATCTGTGAAAGTAACAAAATAACGATATTCACCTCGCGCTGACACACTCATTGGACCACATACATCAGAATGTATGATTTCCAATAAATCTGTCGCCCGTTCCATTGAACCGGAAAACGGCGTCCTAGTCATCTTGCCCATAAGGCATGGCTCACATGTATCAAATGATTCATAATCAAGTGATTCCAAAAGTCCATCCGAATGGAGCTTCTTCATGCATTTAACGCCAATATGACCTAGACAGCAGTGCCAAATATATGCGGATATATCATCATTAAGTTTAATCCTTTTAGCATCAACATTATGAATATGTGTAACATTATCATCGAGATCTAATAGAAATAAACCATTCATCATCGGTGCATGACCATAAAAGATTTCATTCATATAAATGGAACAACCATTGTTCTCGGATTTAAATGAATAACCACTTCGCATCAAACACGATCCAGATACAATGTTCATGCTCAGTGCAGGCACCAGATAACATTTATTCAAGTTTATAACTAATCCCGACGGCAAGTGGAGAGGCAACGTTCCGACGTCTATCACATCAACGCTTGATCCATTGCCGACACGCATCTTGACCTCACCCCTTGCTATCGGTCGCTTGTTCCGCAACCCCTGATTCGAGTTACAAATATTAGCAACTGAACCGGTATCAAATACCCAGGTGCTACTGCGAGCACTAGTCAAGTACACATCAATAACATGTATATCATATATACCTTTGTTTGCCTTGCCGGCCTTCTTGTCTGCCAGATACTTGGGACAGTTGCGCTTCCAGTGGCCAGTCCCCTTACAATAGTAGCACTCAGAATCAGACTTAGGTCCAACTCGGGGTTTCTTTTCAGGCGCGGCAACGGGCTTGCCGCCCTTACTTCCCTTCCGTTTTCCCTTCTTGTCTTTCTTGAAACCAGTGTTCCTATTGATCATCAACACTTGATGTTCCTTTTTGATCTCCACTTCTGCAGTTTTAAGCATTGACAGAAGCTCGGGGAGAGACTTCTTCATGCCTTGCATATTATAGTTCATCACGAAGCTCTTATAGCTAGGTGGCAGAGACTGCAGAACACGATGGATGCCTAAGTCAATGGGAATCGATATTCCCAAGGACACAAGCTTATCGGCGTAACCCGACATCTTGAGTACATGCTCACTAACGGAGCTGTGCTCTTCCATCATGCAGCTAAAGAACTTTTCTGAAGCGTTGTAGCTCTCTACAGCAACATGTGTGTCGAAAATCATTTTCAACTCACCCATTGTATCAAATGCATTGCCGTTTTCGAAACGCTTTCGAAGTTCCGGCTCTAGCCCATACAATATGCCGCAATGAACTAGGTTGTGGTCCTCCTGACGAGTCTGATAGACATTCTTATCCTCGTCAGAGGCATCATCTAAAGGTGGGGGGCCTAACGGCGCTTCTAGCACATATTGCTTTTGTGCAGCAGAGAGGAGAATCCTCAAATTCATGGCCCATTCGGTAAAGTTGCTACCGTTCGTTGCTAGTTTCTCTTTCTCCATGAACACATTGAAATTAAAAGAGGTGGTGCCATCTACAATAGAATTTGTAAAGTTTAGACTAAGTGTATGATAGATTGAGTTCAACTAATATATATTACGAATGAACTCCCACTCAAAAACGACATCCCTCGTGCCTTTTTGGTGATTACATGAACCAAATCCACTACACCAAGTCTGATCATCACGTGATTCGGTATAGCTTCAAAGGCGAGCATCAAATGGGCATCATATCAACTATATGACTCATGCTTAACCTTTCGGTCTGTGTTCCGAGGCCATGTCTGTACATGCTAGGCTCGCCAAGTTAGAACCTTAGTATTCGCGTGTGTAACTGTTTTACACCCGAAATATGGTCGTGGATCCAAGAACACCCGATCATCACGTGATGTCTTGGAGCGACGAAAACATAATCGGTGCATACTAAAGGAAGAACACATTCTTATCTTGATATTTAAATGAGGGATCATCTTATTATGCTAACAAAGCGCTAAACAAGCAATATAAGATGCTATCAAACATCATATGTTTATTAGTGAAATTATATAGTTCCCGCAGATGATCTCTATCATGTGCATCGTGGTATGATCACTATCATACCTATATGTGTAAATCCAAGGTCTATGGATTTTACACGCTATGTGTGTTGTAAGAGTATCATCTCATACTTCTACTTACAACACTACCATATCATAACACTAGCCCAGCAACAATCTAAACTAGACGCCTCTAATTTATCCATTGCAAGTTTTACGTGGCTTAGGGCTTTCGAGATAGAACCGTTCTTACCTACGAACATGAACCACAACGAGGATAATCAAATTGTTGACAACTCGCTTGCTAAATAGATATTGACTATAGTAGGAGAGATAGACACCCGCTAGCCACTTATGCAAACTAGTTGCATGTCAAGCGTGGAACAGGTCTCATGTGCGAGGACATGTAAAGTTTGTCCGGGCCGCTTCATCCCACTATGCCACCAATATCCAAAATTACAACAAAGGAGCAACAACATGATCATCATCGCCCACATACTCATATGTGTACTACCCGTGTAAAGTATCTACGCATAGATCCGGCTCTGATACCACTGTAGGGTTCACAGCATAGAAAACAAAAAATTTCCTACGATGTGAACTATATACCAAGATCTATCTACTAGATACAAACAATGGGCGGATGTATATCCGTAGAGAACATACCCTTGAAGACCGACAAAGCTTAACGAGTTCAACTCGTGGTTGATGTAGACGATCTCTTGCCGATCTCAAGATCGAGAGGAAGTCCTAGCGCCGCAAATCAGCAGCGCATCCGTGATCGCACACACGTTCGAGGCACCGAGCAACCTCCGCCTCCTCGCTCCAGCGATGCAGCAGAAGCACAACTCTTTCTTGCTGAATAGCCACCGGGAACATGTATCTCGCTAGTCCGAGACCATGGGGAATAAATTCTAGAGGGGGAGAGAGATCCTTCACGAGGAGGTGTGAGAGACAAGTGAGGAGGGGGGCTCCTTTTATAGGAGGAGGGGGGAACCCCAAGGGGGTGGCCGGAGCATGGGGTCTGCCCCCTTGCCCTCCCCTCTTCATGTGGGTGGACACTCCACTCACAAATCTCCTTTAAATTCCCTCCACTCAAAAGTCCACTCAAATTCCCATTAAATTTCCACCAAATTTAATGCAAACTCTCATTAAATAAAACTCTTTTATTTTATTCAGAATTTTGTCAATTACTTTAATGACAAACATTCATAAATAACCCCTTGCTAGAATTCTATTTCACATGCATAACCACTTTATGCAATTTCACCCGACAACCTGTTTCGGTATCTAGTGAAATAAATTCCTGTGCTTGTTCATTCTTTCGGCATGAAACATTTGCTCCAATTGGATGTCGGTGTCTCTTAAGTGTGTCACCCTACGGTTCATGAATAATGCGGACATGATCGAGACCCCTCTCGGATCAATAATCAGAAGCGGGATCTGGAGACCCATACTGACTCCCACACATTCAACGATGACTTTCTTGTGATCGTCGGAACCTTTTACGCTAGTATCTTAATCCCTTTGTTTCACGATATATTACATGTCCGAGATTCGATCATCGGTATCTCCATACCTATTTTGATCTCGTTACCGACATGCACTCTTTTCTCGTTCCTGTGATATAACATTCTAGTGATCAAATCACTTGCTTGCAAGCTAATCAATGTGATATCACCGAGAGGGCCCAGAGTATATCTATCCGTCAAATTCCACTCTCGATCCATGAGCCTCAACATAACACTTTATTAGTTCTGAATCCATCTTTATAATCACCCTGTTACGGTGTGACGTTAGATGTTATCAAGAAACTCTTCCGGTGTTAGTGATTGACATGATCTCATGGTCTAAGGATTAGGATCACTTCGTAAGTTGTTATAGCAATATAAACTCAATGACTTTGATCGTAATGCTATACTTCGGATGAATATTCATCACACCATTACACTAATGTTGTGATCCCGTTATTAACAACATCCAATGTCCATGATCAGGAAACCTTGATCATCTTGTTAATCAACGAGCTAGTTTATGAGAGAGGCATAACTAGGAACTTTCTGTTTGTTTATTAAACACACATGTGTTAACGTTTCCGTATTAATACAATTATAGAATGCAAAATAAACATCTATCATATACTTGGAATACACATAATAAACACTTTATTATTGCCTCTCAGGGCATATTCCCTTCAAGTCACTCTAAGAGCATTCAGATACAAAGACCTATGGTTTTTCGTCTAAATCCTCGGGGAATACATTGGGATACTCATATGAAATGCAAAAGGCAAATAAAACTTACAGGTGCGATGATCTTGAGATTGGTGGCGCTCTCGGCAAATATCTTACTAAAGGAAAGGCTATTTCCTTGCAGGATATTAGCTTGCCTGAGGAGCTCTTCAAGACCGCATGTCGGAGATGTCGGAGATGCACCAGGAGCCAGAGTAGAGCTACTCGGCATGAGCGCCGGGTAGACTATCTTCGGAAGTTCTATCGTTATCCTGGGTGCAGAGGCGTCGCCTTCGATAGACGTTCCGCCTACCACCATTGCCTTAATGCTACCAATGGCATCCTTAGACGGAGCTTCAGCCATTTTGGTTGCGGTGCTTTCTTGCATTGCCTGCTCGCCGGCAACGACGAGCTCCGCGGAGACAGCTGGATCCACTTCCATGGCGGAAGGGCCAGATGCATCCTTAGCCAGAGAGCTTGTCGGAGCAGCGACAGGCTGGGCGCTAGGAGTTGTAGGGGCGATGGCGGGAGATGCTTGGTGCGAGACATCTCGGTGCAACATATCTCTAATGTTTTTAGGAGCCCCCGATATTTTTTAGGAATTCTTCAAACTGATACTTGCCTTCTTCCTGAAACATGCAAAAGTATAAGTATAGAAATAAGATGAGCAAGAGACGATGTCAGAGGATGAGAGGCTTACACAACAGTGGGTACTTTGGTAAAAGGGATCTCGGTAATCTTTCTTTTCTTTGCCTCTAGGGCGACGGTTGTCTTCTTGGAGGCTCTACCCTCCGTCTTCTTCTTCTTGCCTCCGTCTGCAGCGTCAGAGGTGGAGCTCTTCCGCTTTCGCGCCAACGGAACATCGTCGTCGGACACGACGGTGACTTCCTTCATCTTGGGGTCATAGATTTGGACAGCCATGCTATCCTCCTCTAGACTTTTGAGCTGTTAAGTGAAATTCCAAAGTGTTAGATGAGATGGTATTGGCTAGAAGGAAGAACTGGAGCATATGTCATATACGGAAAATAAACAGGTACCTCTGGGCACTTGCCCTCCTCGAACATGTCGTAGGTGATGGCGAAGCCACGCTTCCTGTCCTTCACCTTGACGATGTCCTTGAGGTGGAGCTTGACGGAGTCACTCGAGAAGTTGTCCTCGGAGATGCGAAGGCTATCCTTACTCTCCTTGGTATATTCATGCATCAGCTTCAAGCGGTGTTGTAGAGGCTGGATCCGCCTGACGAACCATCACATGGCTAGGTCTAACCCGGTCAGACCCGTGCCTACGAAGCACTCTATTCACCTTATTGCGTGGGAAGCGTCATTGTCAGAGGGAAGGGTGGCCTGGGATCTCCATGTCGGGACTTCAGCGGCAGCTCCATCGACGAAGTCCGGGTACGTTTCTTCTCGGCAAGCCAGAGGGATGTCTGGGCCGTAGAAGTACGTCCGTTGCCAATTCTTGCAGGACTCATGGCCGACGATGTTGGGGAACCGCCGACCAGGCCAGATCTTAAAGCTAATCGTTCCGCAATTCCTGAGCTCTTCCTTGCTCGCTCCGGCTTCCCTCTTGACGGTAAAGAAGTAGATGAACAAGTCTAACCTAGGCCTAATCCCTAGGTAACCCTCGGAAAGTGCCGCATAATTGCTAAGCGCTAGGATGCTGTTGGGGGACAAGTTCTAAGGTTGAACCCGGTAATGCTTGAGGACATCAAGGAAGGAGTCGGAAATGGGGAGGGAGACGCCGCTTACCAATTGTGCTTTGAGGTACACCTTCTCTCCAGCTTGGGGAGAACGGGTGGCCTCGCCGCCCGGCACCGCCCGCCAGACAAGTCCCTCCGTCGCGAGGAGGTAACCTTCGACGAGCAGCTCTTTGATATCACCGTTGGTGATATCAGAGCCGCGCCACTCCCCCTTGTGGGAGTCACCTTCCTCCAGCGGCTCCAGCGTCGCTGGGATATGGTCGTCGCCGGTGGACTCCACCACAGCGGACCGTGGCAGCAACAGACCCTCTGGGGGCACCTAGACGGAGCTCGTCGGCTTTGCCGCAGCGTCAGCCGATGCCGCCATGGATGGGTTGGAGCTGCTGCTCGCCATTGGGAGTGGAGAGAGGTGGCTGAGAGATTGGGGAGATTAGGGTTTTTCCCGTGCGCGCGTAGGGCTCGAGGAGATGCTCGCAGGAGGAAGACGAAGGCGCATGGGAAGAATGAGGTGAAGAGATGAAAATCTACCACGGTTAAAATTTATAACGCCAGCATCAAGATTCGTGCAAGCGATCGAATGGTCAGCGCGTGGACAACGTGTGTGGGCGCATGCGCGGAAATTTCGCCACGTTCCCAACCGCCGCCGCCAATGGTTCATATCCTTCACGCGGAAAAAACGGACATGATTGTGTTCTCTGCATGTGTGAGTAACGAGGCGCCGCTCACCTATGTCTACGTCGCTCTAGCTGACATGGGCAGGTGAACCATCCCATCGGAATATTCCTGCATGGATGGATCCAATCTGGCTACGAGAAGAGTACGATGTAAGATTCAGCATTTTCTTCGACTTACAAGTTGAAGACGGAGAACATTGCAGGGTTCTTGGGAGGACTACAAGATATTGCTTGACGATTTGCTAACATCCATCTAGACGGAGCATTCAACCTGAAGAGGCAAGACAGCACAAGATCTCGGAGTTCTCCGGTGGCTACTGTTGGGGATATGCTATATGGGTATCCTCATAGCATGTCTCTTATCCGGATGACCCACATTTGGTAGCATGGCCCATGGCCTGGTGGGCGGTCCAGTTAGATGGATCCAGAAGGGAGGCCCATGTCGGATAAAGGAAGGCTACGGAGGAGTCACCGACGTACTCGGAGCCTTGGAGTACAAGACACGCTAGACTAGTTATATGAAGTGTAGGACTCTGTAACCTGTCCAGCTAGGACTTTCCCTGTAACCCTAGGACCTGGCGACTATATAAGCCGGACCTATGGGAGCCTTTAGGGCAACAATTCATACCAATCAACTCATACTTCGCATAGCGAACCGATCCCTGTAACTCGGCGTATTGCCATTATAGTGATTTATAGCAGGAGTAGGATTCTGCCACCATTGTGGGATCTGAACCTGGATAAGCTGTGTTACCTCGTACCCGTCAACTGCCCTCCTTACCCCACGTCTCTAAACACGCACTGTGAGGACCCCTCCATGGCGTACTCGTCGGCAATACCACGACAACTACACGACATGGCCCGTTCGAATCAGCGCATCAAGGCGGACCTAAAAGGAGTGGCGTCGCTGCGGAGTGGTCACCGGAGCGTAGGCGCGAGCTACCTACTAAAGTGACAATGGCGATGCTACGGCAAGAGCGTGATATTGAGAGGGAGGGAGAGGGTGGAGAGGCTCTGGAGAACAACCAGCTCACATGGATGCTCATGGTGAGGTCGTAGAGGCTGGGCGAGGTCAGGTGCTGCCGGAATCTATGACTACGGCGGCGACCAGAGCTCGTCGGGGTCGGGGAAGATGCAATCGGGGCGGCCGATTGTGGCCCCCCCCCCCGTGTCAATTCCTTTTATGAGGAAGATCGACACGGCGAGGCGGAGCTCATGGAGCCTTCAGCTGGGCACGGGGTGGCTCGAGGCGACGGCGACGAACGGCAAGCGTCGGCTAGGGTTTGGGCTCGCGAGAGGAAAGAGAGAGAGATAGGGGGGTTATCCGAGAGGGAGAGAGATGATAAGGAAGGGACAAGGGGTCGGCGTGGGTCTTATCCTCGTCTGAGGGCGGTGGGCGCATCACAGCGGCTGGCGGCGGTTGACGGCGGCCGACGCGATAGGGAGCAACTTGGCGTCGGGTACGAAGACGACGAAGCAACAACGAAGCGGTATGGATCGGAATGGGCCATGCTTGGGCCGTGGGCGCTGCGCGCCAGCGAGAGAGAAGAGAGAAGGAAGAGAGGCAAGCTGGGATGGGCCTGGTTTACTACTGGCTTGTTTTTTTATTTTGCAGAAACCCTTTTCCTTTTTTTGTTTTAACTTTTCCATTTGTATTTTCAAATTCAAAACTATTTTTAAACATTTCAAAATTATTAGAAGGTTTACAAAGTATATAAAATACCGAGGGGCCCTTTAAGTTAATTTGGGCTCCAAATTTTGGTAGTTTTCTCAATATTTAAAACTATTTGAATTATTTTCAAATAGAGGGGGAAGAGTATGGTTTAGGGTTTGCATTTAATTTTCTTTGCATGCATTTTTAAGAGATGATGCTTATGATGCACAACAAACCCTAATATAATAATAACTAAAATTGGGGTGTTATATGATATATTTTTAAATATTGTATGGAATAGCACGTTCTGAAGTTATATAATTAGTAAACATATGATTCCATTTTACAAGTTACTGAGTTGAACAAAATAAAGGTCCCATTTTATAAGTCGCACCGAGGGCCCAAATTTTGGAGACGGGGCTGACCTTCTTAAAGGCGTTGTTGCAATCTCCCTCCTTTAGATTCAGAAATCCCGCCAGGCTACTTCCCGACGTAGTGGCGTTGATGGTACGGTGGAGGTCCATTGGATTGCACATTTTCGACGTTGTCCCCGTGCAACAGAAGTCAAGCCTCCTTCACTTAGATCAATCTATCTTCTTTTGTTTTGTGCTTCATTTTGATTGGCTTGGTTTTCCCATCTTTGTTGTCTTCTCTTGCTTCGATGCGTGCTCTGATTTGTGCAGCTGGTATCCCAGCGGGTTCATGTAAGTTAATGGTGAGAACCAAACGCTGTCTTGGTAATAAGGCTAACAAGTGCACAGCCAATTTATTCGGGGTTCGAGTCTCCATAAAAATCATATTAAACGGAGCTTTATCCGAACGTATATAATCCGTTATTGGAGAGATCTCATCTATCTAACGATAATACATGAGAGAAGTTTTTATATAAGTTAATGGTTGATGGTTTAGCTTCAGTAATTCAAAGCCCGACTCGTTTCGAGCCTGCAATGGGCAATTAGGACAAGTGAACATCGTGTATAGCGGGAAGTGTGTGACGCATCTCCTACCCACCTAACCCCAACTCCATCCCCATCCCCAACACTCGCTTCTTCTCCCCCCTTCTGGCAAACCCTAGCTCTACCTCATCGCCGCACCCATGGAGGAGGAGGAGGTGGAGAGCCGCGACTGGGCCGAGATGCCGTCAGATGCGCTCTCCGCAGTGCTCGGGAAGCTGGATGTGGCCGAGCTCCTCACGCGAGCCGTGCTGGTGTGCCGCGCGTGGCGCCGGCTCGTCGACAACGACTCCACGCTGTGGCGCCGTGTGGACATGACCGTCCATGGAGACCTCCTGGAGACCGAGGAGGCCGAGGCGATGGCGCGCGCCGCCGTCGACCGCGCCGCTGGCACCCTGGAAGCCTTCTGGGCCGACACCTTCGTCACCGACGGCCTCCTCCGCTACATCTCCGAAAGGTCGCAACAGCTCTCGCTTCCCTATTACATGTCACAATCCCCAACTGTATTTGCGTTAATTACGGTTCTGTAGACCAAATTCGTACTCTTAATTCCAAATTAGTCTGCGATAGGCTCGCTCTTTGCTTGGAAATTGACCTCTCTGCAGTCAGATTCGACAGCCATTTTGCATTTCTTGTTTGAAATGTTGGTCATGTTCTGCGTTTGAACCTCCAATTTACCTTATAGTGCCTTTTGATGTGAACCATCGACCTGGAATTATGTCAACAAGAGGAGCTGGCATATGGACAGTTATAGGGATTCATCCATGGAAATGAACTTGTTATAATAAAACTTCTCAAATTGTATAAGTGATAATCAGTATATTTCGTGCCGAAGGTTAAGGGTTGTTTAGGTTAGGATCACATGGCATGCTGACAGCCTCAGAGTGGTTGAATCGTCCCCAGATCAGTATGGAATACATACAGAGCCTTTTTCCTTGCTTGGAACATATTGCATGTTACTAGTGCTGCATCTTCGTGTGGCTTAATGTACCTTGCTAAATTATATCTAGCCTGTAGCTTGGACAGACAGTGAAGCAACACATAACATGTATACAGGGTAGCATAGTGAAGGTTTTTATATCCCTGAGAGAATTGGCCTGTTCATACTTAACTCAACCAAGATAGGATTTATGTAGCTGGTCAGAGTGGGGGTATCAGTGTGCTATTTGGATAGAATATGGGGATCTTTCACTAAAAAATAAAAGGATTGGTGAGTGCCAATGTGGAGACTTTACAGGGGAAAAGGCCACCTGAATTTTTTTTTTGATTGGTTTCCAACAAACTATATTCTCCTGATGATTTACTAGCCGTAAAGGTGAAGTCTAACCAACACACTCAAACCATTGTATTCGTGAACAAAATAATCACGTTGACGGTCTGAGCTGCATTGTTAACTAACCGTATATGTTACTGAATATTCTTGAGCAGTTGGTAGTATAAGGGTGCCATGATGCATGTCCTTCCTTCTGTATTAACTGGTGTGTAAAAGCAACACTTAAAAATAAAGCTGTATGTTGACTCTTTGCTGCTGTGGTGTAATTGAGTTACTTTTATGTGCTCTTTTCTGCTTGCTGTCATCTCCTAAAGGTAGGTAGTTTCACCACATGATTGGCTCATACAGATCTTTTATTGATGCATGATGGAATTTGGCATTTCAGCCAATTCCTTCCTTTGGTAGTTTCAGATGTTTCTCTGTTAATCTTCTGGTAACTATTTCTGGTTCATGCATCTTCAAGTATCTCTCATCTTCCATATTTGTTTCTCGCATTTAGATAATCCAGAAACTCACAACCTCAGGAACTGTCACATTGTTATCCAATTTCTTCAGTCCATCAGAATCTTTCCAAAATAACTGATGTACTTAAGGTTGAATGTCTTAATGTGCCTGCACATTTGATAAAGATAATTAAATGTTTGGTTGGCCCACCAAATGGGTTTGAGTCCTCATGTACAGTACTCGAATTCTGGTTCATATTTATTCTACTGTCAGGGCCTCCTCTATAACATTTACTACATAAAAAAATTGAAGGACCAGACTGAATGTGCTTTTCATTCCATCCGGTGTTAATCTGTATCACGTAGTACTAAATATCAATCAACAACAATGCAACAAAAGATAATATGTACCTGTCATAGCTACTCTCTGTTATGCTAATGCAACTGTTATATCCCCTCTCTGAAGTAAAACCTGTAAGTTGTTCATAACTTTATATTCTTGTGATCATCTGTTTGCTAGATAAATATGGTGCTACTCATAATTGATATTTTATTTTTGTTGTGTGTTCTTTGATGCATTGAAATAAACTAATTCTACTCTTATTGTTAGAATTTGCTGGAAATACCAAGTTTGATTTCTGCCAGAAGCATGGTTCGCGGTCCCCTTCTCATGGTTTGACTAGATGTGATATGTAGAGTTCAGACACAGACACACAGTATCAAGTCACATGGTATTTATTTTAGAATTGCATGTTGAAGTTGATTTGCATTTGACTGGCATTATAGACTTTTCTGGAGATTATTTTTAATGTAACAGCATATGATGTTTTACTTTCACATGGTTATTTCAATCAGTTCCTTTTGTTCATGTGATATTTCTTGTTGTGAGCTTAGAAAACATGTTTTGATATTTCTTATTGTGAGATTAGAAATCATATTTTGATTTGGCATAGATAAATGTTTGGATTGTGAAAGTTACCATGTTTCATTGCAGGGCGTTGTTATTGAAGAGCCTTCAACTCAGCTTGTGTGATGACGTATCTAATGAAGGTCTGGCAGAGGCAATTAAGGGCTTTCCTCAGCTGGAAGAGCTGGATATTACATTCTGCTCATTGTATGGCAGTGTGTGCGAGTCAGTTGGCAAAGCCTGCCCACAACTTAAATCCTTTAGGCTGAACGAACGCTGGAATGTTGTTGTAAGGGGGTTTGCAGCCTATGAGGGCACGGATGATGACACCGAAGCATTAGGGATTGCTAACAATATGCCTGAGCTCAAAGACCTCCAGTTGATCGGCAACAACCTAACTAATGATGGACTGCTGGCAATCCTTGACCATTGCCCCCACCTTGAATCCCTTGACATACGCCAGTGCTTCAACCTCCGGATGGATGATGCTATGAAATCTAGGTGTGCTAGAATTAGAGATCTCAAGCTTCCTCATGATCCCATCTCTGATTTCAAGTACCGAGCTTACATGGGCAGCATTGGGGACGACCATGGATCTGATTTCGAGATCGATATGTACGACGATCTGCTCGATGTGGTCACGGATGACGATGAGGCTGAATTTGATGATATGGATGATTTCGATGACGCGGGCTCAGAATCTGCCATGTATGATGATGTATTCGATATCTGAAGGAGTTGTGACCAGGACTCTCGGTTTTCACTGAGGCAGCAACTTTGAGATCAAATGAGGCGGTGTTTCCCTGTGTTGGAATTCTCGAAGTTTGGTTTGAGCGCTTGGTTACAGGAGATTGTCTTATGTTTGCCTTCTTTCTTCACTCCTGTTCTTACAAGAAACTAGTCTACTCTCTATCTATGAGACTGGGTTGTTCTATTAGCATTTTCTCTCTAATTTGTGCTCCATTTATGACTTGTCATAGAATCGTATTATTGTAAATGAAACATATGACGCCCCTTGTTGTTGTTGGTTGAAATAATTAGAGGGATGGCCGTGTATGTCCAGTGATCCAGTAACACAAGGCAGCCAGTATTTGGTTTGTTGTCACATGGATTAGTTCAGGTGGATAACGGGAAGATGAGGATTCTTTTTTTTTTCTTTGAGATGAAGATGAGGATTCTGAAACTATTGGTACTCAAAAGTAACCGTGGCGTGGCTGGTACTAATGGCGCAACACAGTTAACAACTTAGACACGTGCAGAACGCAAGAATACGTTTAGCCTTCTAACCTCCCAGATTAAATATGCCGCCAGTAGAGGCCGATGCGCTTCCTACACGTTGCTCCATCCCTCCTACGATCTTCTTGTGATGGAAACATACTTCCATGGTGAGGGCATTGCAAGAGGGCCTTTGTGGCCGGTGACATGGACGGCTGTGGCAAGTGTGACGATCACTCTCATTGTTGGACGGGCTTGGAGATCGGTCATGAATCCCCTGAGACGAATGATCCCGAAGGTATATTTTTCGAGACATGGCCTCCTCGGAATTGGCCACTTGCTCTTCATGGCGATCAAGTGATTCCTCATGTATTGATTGGGCGTGACTGTGTGGCAAATTATAAAATCCCCCTGAATATCCTACCATGCCTTGCTACACCACAAAGTCTTGATATTCTCGCGACAAGCATACGATAGTGAGAACATCGACTTTACGACAACACA
The DNA here is from genome assembly GCA_910589765.1 of Avena atlantica. NCBI lineage: Eukaryota > Viridiplantae > Streptophyta > Magnoliopsida > Poales > Poaceae > Avena > Avena atlantica. The sequence continues at coordinate 487,948,352 of OU342736.1, forward strand.
AACCTTACTCGAACCCATTAGATCCATGGAAAGTAGACTTGGAGGAACCCAACGCGACACCACCTCGATCAAATTCGTAGCATGATAAATTTTTAAAGTAAAGCGTGGCAAATGATAAAATATTCCGGATATTCAAGTCTCTCATCACTCCCATGATTAGCGAGGTGTTGGCCCCCAACGCTTTTTGGTGGGGTGGTGCCTCTACGATAGTTACTGTCTTCAATCACCGCCGATAATGGGGGACACGGGAGTTGACCGGGTCAAGATAGGTGGCCTTTCTTTCAACATAAATGGCTTCAAAACTGGCACCTTCATTGCGTCTGAGGTAATTCCTTTATTTCTTGATTGATTCGATACATTCTTTCTTTTTTTAGGGAAGCCTCGACTTCATTCGGAACTACATGATGTGGTGTGATATAACGTTGTTGGTTTTCAACAAGCGAATGGGTTCCCCAAGGTCGGTGCAATTGTTGCTGTTACAGAATAACTGAGTAGTTTTGTCTAATCTCCAAACGGCATGACACAATATTCTTGCAAGATTTACACAAGCGATGTCTTTTGAATTGGTTTGTCGCTCGTGGGAAGAGGCTGCGAGAGGAGCGTTTCGACTAGTGTCTAAGGCCAAAGGAGATACCATGAAACTCCCCCTCCTTTGTGTTGGATCCGATCCTTGTAGAGGTCCTCCGAAAACTTACCATTTATCAAAAACTCTTCTTAGATACCTTGAGAGTCTCTCCTCTAAACTTGTATTCCAAGTGAGAGTGAAGGTTGCATGCCCATGGGATTGTTTTTATAGGCTAGCAGTGCTTGATAAAAGACCAATAGGCTACCCTGATTAGGTTAGATGTGAGGGGTGCTGAGATTAATGTTGGTCTACAAGGTAAATGGTGGACTAGGAGGGGAGAAAGTTATGGTCTATGGTGGACCAAGCCTTCTCATCCCTTCTTCGGGATGGACTCCTTTCTTCTTGGGCCTTGATAACCCACAAGTATTGGGCATCAATTGTAGTACCTTTTGAATAGAAAAGATTGTGAAACACACGAGGATGTAAGTATTGGTTAGACGATTCAACAAGTAAACAATTATAGATGCAAAAAATTTGTAATTTTGTATTATAGTTTGTTGGAAAGTAAATAAAATGCAAAATAAATTGCGAGTAAAGTTAATGCTCTTTTAGAGAAAGTCTGATCCCCTACTTCACAAGGGGACAAGCTTATGGTGTGTACTTATATGATACAAGAGTTTCCATGGACAACATAGATTTTATGGCAAAAACACTACAACATGCGGGCCCTAGGGGTTTTAAATGTCAAGGCACACGCCTAATCGCCGCGCTTGCGCTGATGTGGCAAAAAAGCCGCCCGGGATAACTTCTTCAGGGAAAGTGGATAGGCGGTGCTTTTTTTCTCTCGGTGGATCATTATACGCCAAGCTAACGCTTCCATGGAACCATAGAGGATGAGTCTTGGTATATTAAAGAAGGCGGCAGAACTTTATTATCGTGTCACCTATCGGATATGATGTGCTTTGTACACCATCAATGATACATAAATTAATTACAATAATAGTAATCAAATTAGGTTGCTAATTCCAATCAAATTAAAAATTTCAGTTCATTGAGATAGAAAACTTTATTCATTACATCACATTATACATAATTTGAGCCCCTCTCTATTCAAAACTGGAGATAGTTTCTGTCAATAACATCAAAGGTATTGAGCCCCTCTCTATTTAGCAGTATTACCTCCTAAACTAAAACTAAACCAAATTACGAAAAAAATCTTATCTAGTGTCATAGTTATTGAGCACCTGTCTATTTCGTACGACATTAGCATCATGTCAGGCTGCTAGATCTACGGGCCAGCCTATGCGTGCCAACATCATCACATTGGATTTGATTGTCGTGGTGAGAAGGCCTTCGAGCATACACCATCCACTCATAACTTCTGTTGAAAATGCAATACAGATAACAAAGATGATTAAGAGAAGCAAGAACAGAGAGGCGGATCTAAAAACCAAGACGAGCATAGATATGTAGATAGGAAGATGAACAAACATGCAGATCGGACACGCTAATATAAGAGTATGGTGCAAGCTCATGGGCCTCACAAGACCCGACGCGGCTCAGGGCACGCAAGATCCTGTGCGTGGGGTTCCCGTATTACTAGGTGAGATTGGGGGTTCATTCTTGCCTTTGGTGGAGAGTTGGAGGGGCGGCGGATAAGGATAGGCAGTGGGGAGTTGTAATGGAAAGTGGGACTAGGATTTTCTCTATTATATAGAGAGTGGGGAGCGAGGAGTGACAACTCTGGAACATTTGAACAAGTATGGTCTAGCCGTATAGCTTTTTAGGTTGCATTTGCTCAAAGGGCTCATAAAGGAAATGCTTAAAACTTCCCCACTCTATCATGCTTTAGTTGGGGCGTGGGATATTTACAAGCTGGAGAATTAATAGCATTATTTTTACAAGAACTACCTCGTGACTTACAAACCGTCTGGAATGGTGTATATGATCTTCTGCTCCGAATCTATAAAAAACAGAGGAAGTTTAAAGTGTAAATAGTTTTTGACCGTGTTAAAGTGTAAATAGTCCCAATATGATCCACCTTTTTTCACGTCACTTGCATTGAACAACGCAACAATTTGTGCCTCCGTTGCTCAAGCGTGACATAAAAAGGTGTCGCTTTTTGCGTACCACCTATACCACAACACTTGTATGTACCGACATCGCGTTTGACATGGGGTATACTTGGCCACCGTCTTAAAATGGTGTCGTGAAAGGTCATCCGCCAGGTAATCAACTTTTGCAAGTACTTTTCTCTTGTGCTACCAAAAAAAAAAGTATTGCGCATAAGTGTATTTTTGTAGTGAAAGAATGCCAAAAATCATGTTAAGTATCTTGTCAAGTTTTATTCTCATTGGACGGAGTCTAAAATAGGTGTAGACACATATATGCATAAATAAACTCCTAATGATTGGTTCCAAATGTACTTACATCCTCAATGGATTCATTAATACATAAATTTCTAACAATTGCCTAACATTTTGGGGTCCCTGATCATGTAAACACTCCTAATGCAACTCAGAGGATCAAGACAAGGTTTGTGTCATCTCACACTATCCCTACCTTCTTCATTACACGTGCAGCCCTGTGAGTCCATATAGGTGAAATAACACACAGTCGACGTTTGTATGTTGACATAATAGAACCACATAAAAGCATAAAAATTCATTAAATACTCATAGAATACTATATATAAATCATAGCCAATCCATCTTATACCCTTAGGAACATTGAAAATACTCACAACGATGGAACATGATAATGACTGATGACCCACAAGTATAGGGGGTGTATCGCAGTACTTTCGATAAATAGGAGTGTCGATCCCAACGAGGAGCAGAAGGTGTTGTCTAGTGGTATGGCGCAGGAAATCTATGTAAATACTTAGCAAACGAATTTTTAGTGGTTTTCTGATAAAGCAACAAAACAAAGTGCATGTAATAAAGACAACGAGCAAGTGTCCCAATCCTTTCTTAGCAAAGGACAAGCCGGTGGAAATACTTATAAGGACCAAACGTTCTCGAGGACACATGGGAATTCTGTCAAGTGCTTTCGCTTCAAATAGCTGAGTACTCTTCTTTGGTGTTGTAAGTGTTGTGTAGGTGAACTTGTGCTAATATACCGACCTTACTTGGACTAATACATACTTGTGATTAAACCCCCTGCAAGCATCCGCAACTACAGGAAAGTAATTAAGATATAAACTTAACCACAACCTTAAACTCTGAGATCCTGATGTCTACGCACTTCTATTCTTGTAGATAGTTGTTGGGCCTCCAAGTGCAGAGGTTTTTAGAACAGCATCAAGTTTCCCTAAAGTGGATTACCCAAGGTTTATCGAATCTCAGGGAGGAAGTGGTCAAAGATATTCCCTCTCAAGCAATCCTGCAATCAAGATACAAGAAGTCTCTTGTGTTCCCAACACACCCAATACACTTGTTAGGTGTATAGGTGCACTAGTTCGGCGAAGAGATAGTGAAATACAAGTGGTAACGGTGCTAGAAAATAGCTTGACGGTGAGGTAAAGACTAAAGGCAAAAGGATTGAAGCAAGCAAACATGCAACAGATCTAGAAGCAAACGGTGTTTCAATGTTTAGAAACAAGGCCTAGGGATCATACTTTCACTAGTGAACACTCTCTCATATAAATATTCTCTCTTTATGATACTACTCTTAACTACTCTCCGGTTGGACACTCTAATCAACGATAGGGCCTTCCCCAATCTAGATAACCTCACACTGTCACCTTAAGCGCTAGATGGTTCCAACACCACAATTTCATAAAGACATCCAACTCCATATATAACTCATAACAAATATATATGTAACCTAGCTTAAGTGCCACACACGGTGTGCATGCTGTCACTTTCACACACATGGGGAAAAGCATAGATCTATTAAAGAACGATGAGTATTTATGTAACCTCTAGCCTAAGTGCCACCACGGTATGCACGTTGTCACTTACACACACATGGGGAGAGCTGAGATCTATTGAAGCACTTGAGTAGCAAGGTAGATCTACTTGATTACAAATCTCATGACCACAACAATATCATGCATAGAGAGAGAGAGAGAGAGAGAGAGAGATGAACACATAGCTACCGATAGAGCCCTTAGCCTCGAGGAAGAACTACTCACTCCTCATCATGGTAATCAGCAACGGCGATGGAGATGGTGATGGAGATCGATGGAGATGGCTCCGGGGCCACTTCCCCGTCCCTGCAGGGTGCCAGAACAGAGACTTTCGGTCCCTCGAATCTCCCCTTCGGTGGCGACGGCGATGCGGAAATTTTTCTGGAAGTATGATGGATCATTTAGGGTTTTCTCCCCGGGGGCTTCTTATAGGCGAAGAAGGCAAGGTCGGTGGAGGGCCAAGGGGCCCACACCCCTTGTAGGATCCACCAGGGCTTTCCCGTGCCTAGGGGTGCGGCCACCCTGGCGCCCTACTCCGTCTCTGCTTCGTAGTTCCGTGTTGGTCCGGGAAAATAATGACTTTGGATTTTGTCCCGTCCAATTCCGAGAATATTGTTTTTCTGCCTTTCTGGAACCAAAAACAGAAGAAAACAGGCAACTGGCACTGTGGCGTCTTATTAATAGGTTAGTACCAGAAAACATATAAAAACACCTCAAAGTGAAGACAAAACAAAGCAAAGTAGATACTAAACAAGCATGGTGCAGTGACCCAACATACCACTGCATGTGTAGTACACTATAATCGTTGACATGACATCCACAGAACACCGTTCTGTAAATATCACATCCCTCAGAGTGGTACAACAGAAACATTGCGGGTCCATATTATAGACATTCACACATTATTATTATTACAATACCAGAAGTTCAAGACTTCAAAAGGATTTAACTTATAAACCAAAATATAAAGTGTTTCAATGGAATTTAAAAGTAGCAACTCCAACTAGGAGTTGAGCTCAATAGCTTATTCTATAGAGTTCATGCTGCTCGGCTCCGTTGGTTACTACTAACTAGGATACTTAGTTGGACTCGTTATCATCGACACCATAGAGGATTTTGTAATCCACTCCTTCAACACCTCCTGACACGTCAGGCTCCTCGTAGAACACATCTTCTTGACATTCGGCTGCATACATTGGCACGTCTTCGGGATCCTCAGAGTCTAAGCAAGGGATCAAAGGAAAGGATAAGTAACAACGTTACCCAAAAAGTTCATTATATGCAAGGTGGGAAGTTTGTAGGGGTTCGTAGCATGGAAAACAAAAATTTTCTACCGCATGCAAACAAACAAGCCAAGATCTATCTACTAGATTGTAGCAACGAGTCGATAGAGGAACTCACCCTCGAAGATTCCAAAGTGGTTAACGAGAGCATATTCTCGTGGGTGATGTAGTCGTACTCTTGTCGATCTCAAGATCGCATAGACGATCCTTCCGGGCTGCGTTCCGGCAGCGCTTCCACTGTAGGTCACACGTTCGGTACTCAATGAAGACCTTCCTCTCCCTTGTTCCGGCAGGCAGCAGAGGTTGTAGCACTCTCCTCGCGATTCCGGCAGCACGACGGCGTGGTACCGGAAGTAGAGGGGAGATCTCGCAGGGCTTTGCCTTAATCCGGAGCGAGTATGGTGGACTATGAGAGAGGCCCTTGGTGATCTAGGGTTTAGAGGGCACCAAGCAGAGGGTGTGGCCGGCGGCTAGGGCTTGGGGAAGCCCCAAGTCGCCGAGTTGGAGGGGAAACCCTAGGCGGCGGCTGCACTTAGAGGTGGAGGCGCGCAGGAGCTAGGGTTTGAGGTGTGGGAAAGAGGGGCAGCCCTGCCCCTCCTTATATAGGTGGGAGGGAGCGGCTTGGGAGGAGGGAGTCCTCCCCCAAGTCGGCCTCCTTGGCCGGCGGGTGGAGGGAGAGGAACTCCTCCCCAAGTAGGTTTCCTACTCTCCCTCCACCAAGCAAACTTGCTGTTTGACTTTTTCAAATTGGCGTTTGACTTTCAAACTAGGATTTAATTTCTTCCTTTATTTTGCCCAGCCAAGTGACCTAGCACATGATGCAACCATTCCATATTATTATGACACATTCATGTACCCTTCCCCTCCGGAGTGCCGGACCTTCCGGACCCTTCTAGAACATTCCTGGTGAAAACACCGGAATCATTCCCCAACTCTGAAACATGACTTTCCTTATATGAATCTTATTCTCCGGACCATTCTGTATCTCCTCGTGATATCCCGGATCCCATACGAGACATCAAACAACATTCGGTTTATTACTCATCATTCCATAACTACTCAACAACATCGAATCCTTAAGTGTGTCTCCCTACGGTTCGTGAATTATGCGGACATGACCGAGGCACTTCTCTGATCAATAACCAATAGAGGAATCTAGAAATTCATATGGCTCCCACATATTTCTACGATTACTTTGCGATCGAATGAACCACTTACATACGATACCAATTTCCCTTTGTCTCACGATAGTTTACTTATCCGAGGTTTTGATCGTCGGTATCTCTGCATACCTAGTTCAACCTTGTTACTGATAAGTACTCTTTTCTCGTTCCCATGGTATTTGATCCCTTGTGATCCAGTCACATGCTTGCAAGCCAATTGGATGACATTCCACCGAGAGGGCCCAGAGTATATCTATCTGTCATATGGATGGACAAATCCCACTCTTGATCCATGTTCCTCAACCCATACTTTCCGAACACTCAATGCCACCTTTATAGCCACCCAGTTACGGTGTGGTGTTTGATGTCACCAAAGCATCCTTCCGGTGATGGTGATTAGCATGATCTCATGGTCGAAGGAATTAGGTTACTATGTATCAGAAAGCTTATAGCAATTGAACTATTAAAATGACTTGATCTTTATGCTACGCTTATCTATAGGAGTATGTCCATCATACCATTCTCCTAATGATATGACCTTGTTATTAACAGCATCTCAAATGTTCATGATCAAGAAACCATGATCATCTATTAATCAACAAGCTAGTATTATGAAGAGGCTTTACTAGGGACTCTAATTTAGTTTACAAATCACACAAGTATTAATGTTTCTTGTTAATAATGTTATAGCATGAATGTAAACATTTATCATAAACACAAAGATATAATAATAACTACATTTATTATTGCCTCTAGGTCATATCTCCAACAGTCTCCCACTTGCACTAGAGTCAACTAATCTAGATTACATGGTAGTACACCGAACACCCATGGCGGTTTGGTGCTGGTCTTGTTTTGTCCTCGGGAGAGGTTTAGTCAACGCATCCGCCACATTCAGATCTGTGTGTACTTTGCAAATCTTTACGTCACCATCTTGGAAATGTTCTCGGATAGCGTGAAAACGTAGCTTGATGTGCTTCAGCTTCTTGTGTGACCTTGGTTCTTGCGCATTGGCTATGGCGCCCATGTTATCACAGTAGATAGACATTGGGTCCAACGCACTTGGAACCACACCGAGCTCTGTAATGAACTCCTTCATCCATATCGCTTCTTGTGAAGCCTCCGAAGCAGCTATGTATTCCGATTCAGTTGAAGATCTCGCCACAACGCTTTGCTGTGCACTCCTCCAGCTAACTGCTGCACCATTCAAAGTAAATACGTATCCAGATTGAGATTTAGAATCATCCGGATTGGTGTTCCAACTAGCATCGGTGTAACCATTAACAACGAGTTGTTCATCACCTCCATAAGAAAGAAACATATCCTTAGTTCTTCTCAAGTACTTAAGGATGTTTTTGACCGCTGTCCAATGATCCACTCCTGGATCACTTTGATATCTGCTAGTCAAACTAACAGCATATGCAATGTCGGGTCTAGTACATAGCATGGCATACATTAGGGATCCTATGGCTGAGGCATAGGGAGTCTTACTCATCCTTTCTCTATCTTCTGTTGTTGCTGGACTTTGAGTTTTACTCAAGGTCGTATTGGGCAACATGGGCAAGAACCCTTTCTTGCTATCTTCTATTCCAAACCTCTTTAGAACTTTGTCCAAATATGTACTTTGTGACAATGATATTAGGCGTCTCGATCTATCTCTATAAATCTTTATGCCTAATATGTAAGCTGCTTCGCCAAGATCTTTCATTGAAAAACTATTATTCAAATATTCTTTGACACTATTAAGAAGGTCTACATCATTCCCAATCAACAATATGTCATCTACATATAGTATTAAGAATTCTACAGAGCTCCCACTCACTTTCTTGTAAATACAAGCTTCTCCATAAGTTTGTATAAAACCAAAACTTTTGATTACCTTATCAAAATGTTGATTCCAACTTCGGGATGCTTGCTTCAATCCATATATGGACCGCTGAAGTTTACATACATTGTTAGCATCTTTAGGATCAACAAAACCTTTTGCTTGCATCATATACAACTCTTCATCAATGTCTCCATTGAGGAAAGCTGTTTTGACATCCATCTGCCATATCTCATAATCGTAATATGCAGCGATTGCTATCATAATCCTCACAGACTTTAGCTTCGCTACTGGTGAGAAAGTCTCATCGTAGTCAACTCCTTGAATTTGTCGAAACCCTTTTGCGAAAAGTCGAGATTTATAGACAGTAACATTACCATCAGCATCTGTTTTCTTCTTGAAAATCCATTTGTTCTAGACAGCCTTCCGGCCATCCGGTAAGTCCACCAAAGTCGATACTTGGTTTTCGTACATGGATCCAATCTCAGATTTCATGGCATCTTGCCATTTATTGGAATCTAGGCTCATCATCTCTTCCTCATATGTCGCAGGGTCATCGGTGTTGTCCACCAACATGACACTCATAACGGGATCATACCAATCAGGAGTGGTACGAGTTCTTGTTGACCTGCGAGGTTCTATAGCAACTTCAACCGAATTTTCATGATCATCATCATTAGCTTCCTCTCTTATTGGTGTAGGTGCCACCGAAACTACTTCCCGTGTTGCGCTACTCAAAAGTTCGAGTGAAGGTTCAACAACCTCGTCGAGTTATACTTTCCTTCCAGTCACTTCTTTCGAGAGAAATTCCTTCTCTAGAAAGGATCCATTCTTAGCAACGAATATTTTTCCTTCGGATCTATGATATAAGGTATACCCAATAGTTTCCTTCGGGTATCCTATGAAGACGCATTTTTCGCTTTGGGTTCAAGCTTGTCCGGCTATAACTTCTTTACATAAGCTTCGCAACCCCAAACTTTAAGGAACGACAATTTAGGTTTCTTCCCAAACCATAATTCATACGGTGTCGTTTCAATGGATTTAGATGGTGCCCTATTTAAAGTGAATGCGGCTGTTTCTAATGCATAACCCCAAAACGATAGTGGTAAATATGTAAGTGACAATATAGAACGAACCATATCTAAGAGAGTTCGATTACGACGTTCGGACACACCATTACGCTGTGGTGTTCCCGGTGGTGTCAATTGTGAAAGTATTCTGCATTTATTTAAATGCTCGCCAAACTCGTAACTTAGATATTCACCTCCACGATCAGAACGTAGAAATTTAATCTTCTTGTTACGTTGATTCTCTACCTCACTTTGAAATTCCTTAAACTTCTCGAAAGTTTTGGACTTATGTTTCATGAAATAGATATACCCATATCTACTCAAGTTATCCGTGAAGGTAAGAACATAACGATAACCACCGCGCGATGCTACACTCATTGGTCCACACACATCGGTATGTATGATTTCCAATAAGTCTGTAGCCGCTCCATCATCCCAGAAAATGGAGTCTTAGTCATTTTACCCATCAGACATGCTTCGCATCTTTCAAGTGATTCAAAATCAAGTGATTCAAGAAGTCCATCGGAATGGAGTTTCTTCATACGCTTCACTCCAATATGACCAAGACGACAGTGCCACATATAGGTCGAGTCATCGCTCAATTTCAAACGTTTAGCTTCAATGTTATTAATATGTGTATTTCCACTATCGAGATTCAATAAGAATAGACCATCTATCAAAGGTGCATGTGCATAAAACATATTACTCATATAAATCGAATAACCATTATTCTCGGACTTAAACAAGTAACTGTCTCGCAACAAACATGATCCAGATATAATGTTCATGCTCAACGCAGGCACCAAATAACAATTATTTAAGTATAAAACTAATCCTGATGGTAGATGAAGAGGTAGCGTGCCGACCGCGATCACATCAACCTTTGATCCATTTCCAACGCGCATCGTCACCTCGTTCTTCGGTAGCTTCCGTTTATTCTGCAGTACCTGTTTCGAGTTACAAATATGAGCAACCAAACCAGTATCAAATACCCAGGCACTACTACGAGTACTAGTGAGATACACATCAATAACATGTATATCGGATATACCTTTCTTCTTGATGTTATCGTTCTTCAAATCCGCCAAGTACTTTGGGCAATTCCGCTTCTAGTGACCTTCTCCCTTGCAGTAAAAGCACTCAGTATCAGGCTTAGGCCCAACCTTGGTGTTCTTCGTCGGTGCGGTAACTTTCTTACCACCCTTCTTGAAGTTTCCCTTTTGCTTAGACTTGCCTTTCTTGAATTTGGTGGTCTTGTTGACCAACAACACTTGATGCTCTTTCTTGATCTCCACTTCTACAGATTTCAACATGGAGAAGAGTTCTGGCAAAGTCTTGTTCATGCTTTGCATATTGTAGTTCATCACAAAGTTCTTGTAACTTGGTGGTAGTGATTGGAGGACACGGTAAATCCCCAAAGCATTAGGAATCACTATACTCAAACTTTAGAGTTTGTTTGCATGCCCAGACATCTTAAGCACATGCTCACTGACGGAGCTGACCTCTTCCATCTTGCAGTTAAAGAACTTTTCAGAAGCCTCATAACTCTCAACTGCCGCGTGAGTCTCAAAAATAATTTTGAGTTCACAGACAATATCATATGGGTCTTGGTTCTCAAACCTTTTCTGAAGCTCCGATTCCAAACCATACAAGATAGCACACTGAACTGTGGAGTACTAATTTTTCCGAGTGAGGTAAACATTCTTTACTTCATCGGTATCAGTAGCTGCAGGTGGTTCACCCAGCGGTGCATCCAGCACATAGGTCAAATTACCAGCATTGAGGACAATCCTCAAATTGCGGAACCAATTCGCGAAGTTGCTTCCATTGTTTTTCAACTTTTCTTTCTCTAGGAATGCATTAAATTGATGGTAGGGGCCGCCATTGATCCACAACATATTTGCAATAGTTTAGACTAAGTTTATGACAAATTGAGTTCTAATTAATAGTTAAATTAATCTAGGTGAACTCCCACTCAAAATAATATCCCTCACATTGTTTTAGTGATCACACGAACAAAATCCACCACATCAAAACCGATCATCACGAGAGTTGATGTAGCTTCAATGGCGAACAATCAACATGTTCATCATATCTACTATATGACTCATGCTTTACCTTTCGGTGATCCGTGTTCCGAGACCATGTCTGTACATGCTAGGCTCGTCAAGACCAAACCTTAGCTTCCGCATGAGCAAATCTGGCTTGCTCACGTTGTATACACCTGCAGAATCTAACACACCCGATCATCACGTGGTGCTTCGAAACAACGAGCTTTAGCAACGGTGCTTACTAAGGATGAACACTTTGGAACTTGAAATTTGTGTGCATGAGGGATCATCTTATAACGCTACCGTCGTTAACTAAGAAATACAAGATGCATAAAGGATTAACATCACATGCAATTCATAATATGTGATATGATATGGCCTTTCTTATTGTGCTTCCGATCTCCATCTTTAAGCACGAACATGATCTCCATCATCACCGGTAGCGTCAAGGTCAATGGCGTCGTTTCATGGTTGTCATCCACCAGCTTCAACTATTAAAACTACTTTGAATAGACATGTGGGTCTTAATAGAATTTAAAGACAACCATATGGCTCCTGCCGGTTTCCAACTTACAATAAGGGACATTGCATACATCAAATATAATCACAATCATGGCCATATCACATCACAGCACACCCCTGCAAAACAAAGTTAGACGCCTCTAATTTTCTTTGCATATTTTACGTGGTTTGGGGCTTTCAATAAGTGTCGATCTAACTTACGAACACGAACCACAATGTTGATGTTTGAACTATCAAGTGCCCGTTGTAAATTGGATCTATACTATAATGGGAGAGACAGACACCCGCAAAGCCACTTATGCAATACAAGTTGCATGTTGAGCGTGGAGCAAGTCTCATGAACGATGTCATGTAAGGTTAGCCCGGGCCGCTTCATCCCATCATACCGCAAGATGCAAAGTACACAAAAAGCAATTGATAATAAAAGTACCACCGCCCACAATGACCATTGTGTTCTACTCGTGCAACAGATCTACATATAGACACGGCTCTGATACCACTGTAGGGGTTCGTAGCATGGAAAACAAAAAATTTCTACCGCATGCAAACAAACAAGCCCAGATCTATCTACTAGATTGTAGCAACGAGTCTGTAGAGGAACTCACCCTCGAAGATTCCAAAGTGGTTAACGAGAGCAGATTCTCGTGGGTGATGTAGTCGTACTCTTGCCGATCTCAAGATCGCGTAGACGATCCTTCCGGCGCTGTGTTCCGGCAGCACTTCCGCAGTCGGTCACACGTTCGGTACTCGATGAAGACCTTACTCTCCCTTGTTCCAGCAGGAAGCGGAGGTTGTAGCACTCTCCTCGCGATTTTGGCAGCACGGCGGCGTGGTGCCGGAAGTAGAGGGGAGATCTCGCAGGGCTTCGCCTTAAGCTGGAGCAAGTATGGTGGACTATGATAGAGGCCCTTGGTGATCTAGGGTTTATAGGGCACCAAGGAGAGGGTGTGGCTGGCGGCTAGGGCTTGGGGAAGCCCCAAGTCGCCGAGTTGGAGGGGAAACCCTAGGCGGCGGTGGCGGCTGCACTTGGAGGTGGAGGCGCGCAGGAGCTAGGGTTTGAGGTGTGGGGAAGAGGGGCAGCCCTGCCCCTCCTTATATAGGTGGGAGGGAGCGGCTTGGGAGGAGGGAGTCCTCCCCCAAGTCGGCCTCCTTGGCCGGCGGGTGGAGGGAGAGGAACTCCTCCCCAAGTAGGTTTCCTACTCTCCCTCCACCAAGCAAACTTGCCATTTGACTTTTTCAAATTGGCGTTTGACTTTCAAACTAGGATTTGATTTCTTCCTTTATTTTGCCCAGCCAAATGACCTAGGACATGATGCAACCATTCCATATTTTTATGACACATTCATGTACCCTTACCCTCCGGAGTGCCGGACCTTCCGGACCCTTCTAAAACATTCCTGGTGAAAACACCGGAATCATTCCCCAACTCCGAAATAGGACTTTCCTAATATGAATCTTATTCTCCGGACCATTCCGGATCTCCTCGTGATATCCCGGATCCCATCCGAGACTCCGAACAACATTCAGTCTCTTACTCATCATTCCATAACTACTCAACAACATCGAATCCTTAAGTGTGTCTCCCTACGGTTCGTGAATTATGCGGACATGACCGAGACACTTCTCTGATCAATAACCAATAGAGGAATCTATAAATTCATATGGCTCCCACATATTTCTACGATTACTTTGCGATCGAATGAACCACTTACATACGATACCAATTTCCCTTTGTCTCACGATAGTTTACTTATCCGAGGTTTTGATCGTCGGTATCTCTGCATACCTAGTTCAACCTTGTTACTGATAAGTACTCTTTTCTCGTTCCCATGGTATGTGATCCCTTGTGAACCAGTCACATGCTTGCAAGCCAATTGGATGACATTCCACCGAGAGGGCCCAGAGTATATCTATCCGTCAGATGGATGGACAAATCCCACTCTTGATCCATGTTCCTCAACCCATAGTTTCCGAACACTCAATGCCACCTTTATAGCCACCCAGTTACGGTGTGGTGTTTGATGTCATCAAAGCATCCTTCTGGTGATGGTGATTAGCATGATCTCATGGTCGAAGGAATTAGGTTACTATGTATCAGAAAGCTTATAGCAATTGAACTATTAAAATGACTTGATCTTTATGCTACACTTATCTATATGAGTATGTCCATAATACCATTCTCCTAATGATATGACCTTGTTATTAACAACATCTCAAATGTTCATGATCAAGAAACCATGATCATCTATTAATCAACAAGCTAGTATTATGAAGAGGCTTTACTAGGGACTCTAATTTAGTTTACAAATCACACAAGTATTAATGTTTCTTGTTAATACTGTTATAGCATGAATGTAAACATTTATCATAAACACAAAGATATAATAATAACTACATTTATTATTGCATCTAGGGCATATCTCCAACAAAGTTTGATGCTCTAACTACCACCTCGGACTATAAGTCCTTGGTACTATGCAGATTTTGTAAATCTTTCTTCAAAGATTGATTTTATTATGAAAATCTATGACCGTCAGCCTTCACAGGTTGACCAGAACTTTCATGGAGTTCCTTTCCTGCGACATTCACAGCTCCTTCCCGGAACAGGGAGTAACAAGTTACAATTTTTACACTCTGCAGAGGTGCGTTACTTTACCCATGAGAGATCAACTCCTTGTTGCACAACTGGGCGTACTTTCCGTCCACAATTCCAATTGATGTGGGGCCCAGTAGTTGGTCCAAGCCAATAACTGCCCCCTTCGCGACCTCGCATGCCTCCTTGGTGTACACCATGCCCACATATTGAATTACGGCAATGGTTTGTACAAACCATTAGATGCCAGAACTATCATGGGACGATGAGGGTTCCCACCCATATGATGCATATCCTCTATGAATTACCAATTAATATGCACGCTACAAGGATAACAGCCACGACCTGCACATCCGGCTTCATGCGAGAGGAAGAAGATACAGCTGACTTCTCTGTCCCATTCCAAATCTCATGGTTAACGCGTAATATACGGTGCTAGAATCACCGATGTCAGGGGTTATTAAGTCCCTAATTGATCATCATTGTTGCAAATAGAACCCTTAGTTCTATTGCTCCATTATATCATCACTTAGGATAATATCTATGATTTCTTTATTTGTGAAAATAATATTTTCTTTCTTTGGAGTATATATGATAACACACAATTTGCAAATACTTTGGTAAAGACTCTTCAAAGGATATGAGCAAGTGATGAACTTGCCTTGTGATGGAAAGGTAGTGAAGTCTGATGCTTGCACTTGACCTTGAGCTTCTATGTCTACAAAAACATAATTATTGCCCGGTAAGGACAATATTTAAAGAAGCAAAATGATTATGCAAAGTCATGTAATGCATCATTTAGCTTTATATGTATTCTCCCCCATTTATTTAAGCTATACAAACTCCTTTAGTAGTAAAGAATTTCTAAATATTAATTTTTTAATATTTATTGAATATTATATTGTTTTATTTTATTTCAATTCATTCGTATTTTATTTAATTAATAATTCCTTTAAGAATTATCATTAAATACCAAAAATTGATATTAAATATTTGTTTAGTATTTTTCTAAAATACTACAATATTAATACATAATGAAAGTGATTTTTACTTATTTTATCATCTTTCAATAATTTTGTAAAATTCCATAAGGAATATATATATTACAAAATTCTCAATAAAGTTTATATGTCTAAAATTTTGTCTCTTATTTTATTTGGATAGTTTGGATTATTTTGAATCCAAAATATTTTATTTATAATTTTTGGACTTTTATTTTATTTTCTAGAATTGATTTAAGTTCAAGGGCATTTTGGTCTTTTCCTATTTATTAAAACAGGCTCTAAAGGATTTGGGCTGAATGTTTGGGTTTATTGGGCCCTTGTAGCCCAGTAAGGCAAAGTCAAAACAACACCCCTAAGGGGTATTGGCCCAACCCAGCCCATCACTCTCTGTCTCTCTCTCGAGCTCACCTCTTTCCTTCTCCTCCCCTGACCTTGTGGTCAGCGGTGTCACCGCCGGCGATTCACGCCGCCGTGGACCTCCCTGGCCGCCGCCGTGGTGCAGGATGAGGTTGTCGGCCCCGCTCTACACTCCTGTCCAATTGGATTTGGACCTGGAGCCCTCCTGTGACCAGATTGATGCCGCTCTGAACCCTAGTGTTGCGCCGCCGCTGCTATCGTGTGTCGTGGGGATGCTCCTCGCCCTCAGGAGTGGCTATGGTCACCGCCGTGGCGTTGTGTGGGTCGCAGCACCCCCTTGGGGTGCTCCCCGTGCCGCCATGTTCGTCGGCCTCCTCTGCTTACTCTTCTATTCTACAGCGAGGACCTTCGGTAAGTTGTTCCTCTCCCTCTCGTGCACTCTATGTTAGGCCATCCCATGCTAGATGTTGGTAGTGGCCTTCCTGGTTAGTGTCCTGTCTAATTCAGATGGTTTGTTCTGCTTAGGGTTCATACCCCTCTGTGAATTAGATATCTGATGGATTGGATCAAGTTTTGATGGTCCTTAAGCATGCTAAGTGGTTGATAGCTATGGCTTGCTGCTTATGATTAGCTGTGGTGATGCCAGTGGTTTACCAGATGATTCTATGGATTAATTTTTATAGGATTCAAATGGTAAAGTTGCTCTAAAAGCAATACTTGAGAAATCTAGTGGCTGTAATAGCTCACCACTGTCATTGCTTGGTTAATGACAGTGAGTGTTGTGTGATAAAGTCACTGTATTAGTACTGTTGGCTTAATAATTTATATATAGCTTGAGATCAAAATGGTCTCTTATAGTGAAGATTTGTATATGAATATTTCTGGTTATGATTCCTGTGATTAAGACAGGAAAATGATTTATAGTTGGTTGGTTGTACCTGTGAAGATTGGATGCTTAACCTTCTTAGTTTAGAACTGTTCTTGTGACACCATCCTTGTATGGCACACATGATTAGATTCTATTACTTGGTTTAGTCTTATTCAAGCTTAAAATTGGCTTGGCATTATGGATAGGTGGAATTCTCTTTCCTTGCATCCCTAGAACCCATGATGTTGGTCTGAGGTTTAGGGATTAAGCCTTTGTCTTGTTGTTTCTCATGGATTGGTTCTGGTAGTGATACCAGCTACTGTTCTTGAAACAAAGTTGGGGAAAATGATTGTAGGATTGATAACTTATATAGATCCATAAGATTAAATTCTAAGGTGCTACTCTTGTCTTAGATATGTGCCTAGAAGTTTAAATCTTGGCTATGATCATTCTTGAATTGAAATATAGCTTGATAGTTTAGATCAATGATGTTGTCCTTAGATCTTAGTTGGATCCTTATACTTTTCTGATTGCTTTCAGTGTTTAAAAACTTCAGTGATGGATTCACCCCACTTGGGTGCTTTATGAGAATTTGAGTAAGAGACATATCAGGTATGCTTGTATAATCTTAGACAAATAGATCATGTGATGGTCTATTTTACTCACCACACTTATTAGATGTTGGGGTTGCCAGTGGTTGATCTTGTGGTGGCTTGATATGGTGCTCTCCTGGTATTTCTAGCTCCTGGCTTGTCCTTGATCTAGCCCTTCACTTCCTGATCTTGTTGGCTTGATCCTGTCCTTGCTATCCACTTGATCTACCCCTCCTTATGTCACCATTTTGGTGATATGATCCAGGGTTTTGATTAGTGTGATCTAGCTTGGCTTTGGCTTGGTTTAGCTGGTGGATGCTGTGCTTGGTGTGTAAGAACAATGGAATGGTGTGGGGATTGGCTTCCCACAGCTGTGTTGATGATTTTGTTTGATTGTGTTGTTGTTGTGGTGTTGACATCACACACCATGCTGTTTGGTGTGTGTGCTGCATGTGTGCCTGCTGCACAGGTTGTGGATATGCTCTGGTTGTGAAGTTACCTTTATCTGGTTACTCTTACTTGACTGGTGAAACTTGGCCATCCTTGCTGTTTGGAGTTATTTGACTTCTGGCTTAAATTATGAAAGATTCAGTTCTTTCATATTGGTGAAATTTGCCCCTTTAAAAGATTACTCAATGATGAAAAGTGAACAGTGCACTTCACTGTCAAATCTGAGAGTAAAATATTTCTAATCCTAACTTTCTTTCTTTTTTAAGTTTCTGTTTATTTTGCAGGTACTAGATTTGAGATCAAGACTTTAGTTTAGGTTTTTTTTCTTTATAGAATAGTCACTTGTAATAACTCTCTGATTCAATTGTAATCTTTCATTTATTCTTTTGTACTTTTTATTTTTATTCTTTTGTGATAAAGATTGTACTATTATTCAATAAATAAAGATTATTCTTTTATTTCTTTACTATTGTAAAGTTTGTTGCTCATTTACATAATTTTCATTTGTGTAACTTATTTATTGAATAAAATTTTGAAATGGAGATTCTTATACTTAATTGTTTTCTTTATATAAAGTGTGAACTACTAATTATTAACTCTTGACTAAAGCATAATACTCAGACATAACTTTAAATTCTTTTGAACTATAAATTCAACACTCAAGTTTAAATTCAAATTTCATTTCCCAAAACACATAAGTCCACAAAGATCATATCAAAGTCTATAACAATCATCCTTCAAGACTATACCTAATCTCAAAGTATGAAAGAAACCTTGATCACTTTAGGTTTTTATTTGGCGAAAAATTTACCCACATTTTCACAGATGAATGCATGCAATATCACAAATTCCTAAATCTAACCTTCGTTGGTTCCTAAATGCTGGGATGTTACAGACTTCCCCCCTTAAATTAAACTTCGCCCCGAAGTTTTTTGAGATGTACCTGAATAGTTCTGGATAGGCTTTTCTTAAATCCTCTTATTTCTCCCAAGTGGCTTCCCTTTCAGGGTGATGTTCCCACTTTACCTTGCAATATTTGATTGCCCTATTCCTCAACCTTTTCTAGTTTTCTTCCAAAATTTTACAGGGCTTTTCAACATAGGTCAAGTCTGCTTGTAGTTCTATCTCCTGATGTGTGACTGCATCATCCGGAACTTTCAAACATTTATGAAGTTGTGACACATGGAAAACATTATGCACTTGAGCCAATCTTGATGGTAACTGTAAAGCATAAGCTATAGTTCTGTTTTTACTCAATATCTTGAATGGTCAGATGTATCTTGGACTCAATTTTCCTTTAACTCCGAACCTTTTCACCCCTTTCATTGGACTTACTTTCGAATATACCATATCTCCCACTTCTGGATGCCAAGATCTTCGACTTTGATCAGCATAACTTTTCTTCCTACTCTGAGCTATTTTCAGTCTATCCTTGATCTTATCAATGATATCTTGTCTTTCCTTGATATAGTCTAGTGCAAACTCCTTGCTGCCTCCAGGCTCATACCAACATATTGGTGATCTACACTTCCTTCCATACAGAACCTGATATGGAGCTGCCTTCAGACTACTCTGATAGCTATTATTGTAGGAAAATTCTGCCAATGGTAGATGATCTTCCCATGTACCTCCAAAATCTAATGCACAGGCTCTTAACATGTCTTCTAGTATCTGATTTATTCTTTCTGTTTGACCTCCTGTCTCTGGATGATAGATTGTGCTAAAATCTAACTTTGAACCAAGTGCTTCATGCAATTGTTTCCAAAATGCTGAAGTAAACACTGATCCTCTATCAGTTACGACCGTTTTTGGGCACTCCATGCTTACTTACTATCTCTTTGATTTGAACTTCTACTAACTTCTCGGCATTATCTTTCTGATTTACCGGAATAAAATGTGCACTTTTAGCGAGTCTGTCCACAATTACCCATATCGTATCCTTCCGTTTAGGTGTCATGGGAAATCCTGTGATGAAGTCCATACCTATTTCATCCCACTTCCATTCGGGAATTTCCAAAGGTTGTAATGGTCCTGCTGGACTTTGATGTTCATACTTAACCCTTTGGAAAGTATGGCATTCTGATACATATTTAGCAATGTCCCTTTTCATGTTATTCCACCAGAATAGTTCTTTCAAGTCCATATACATCTTAGTACTTCCTGGATGTATAGAATATGGTGTTTCATGTGCTTCTCTAAGTATGACATCTCGAATCTCAGTCACATTTGGAACACAAAGACGGTCTTGAAACCATAAAGACTCATAATCTCTAAGGAGAAAAACTGATTTTTGCCCTTGAGATATCCTCCGAATTTCCTCAGCAATGAAAGGATCTTCTGCTTGATGTCTAAAAATTTCGTGCTTAAGATCACTGTCCTGCTCTGCAACTACCTGCATAGTAGATAATCCTCCAAGAACCTCTATTCTAATGAATTGAAGTTCTAATCTTTCCAAGTCCATTTGTAACTCTTTTGGTAACTCCAGATTGCTAGACTGAATATCTGCACTCTTTCTGCTTAAAGCATTAGCTACAACATTTGCTTTCCCTGGAGTATAGTTGATCGTAAAATCATAATCTTTGATTAGTTCCAACCAACACTTCTGTCTCATATTCAACTCCTTTTGAGTAAAGAAATATTTGAGACTTTTATGGTTAGTGTATAACTCACATCTGGCTCCATAAAGAAAATGCCTCCATCCTTTCAGCGCAAAGACTACTGCTACTAACTCTAAATCATGAGTTGGATAATTGACTTCATGTGGTTTCAGTTGTCTTGAACCATAAGCAATCACTTTCTGATCTTGCATTAACACACAACCCAAACATTCTTTAGATGCATCACAGTATACTGTAAAGTCTTTCCCTGTTTCAGGAACTGCTAAGATTGGAGTTGTGGTTAACCTGGTCTTCAACTCCTGAAAACTCGCTTCACATTTCTCATCCCAATTGAATGGTGTATTCTTTCTTATCAATTTGTTCATTGGTCCAGCTATATTGGAGAAACCTTCAATGAATCTCCGATAATAACCAGCCATTCCTAAGAAACCTCGAATTTGCTTCACATTGGTTGGTGCAGTCCACTCTAGTACTGACTGAACTTTAGATGGATTTACAGCAATTCCATCTTTACTGATCACATGGCCGAGGAATTCTACCTCATCTAGCCAAAATTCACACTTACTGAACTTAGCATAAAGTTTATGTTCCCTTAGTTTCTGAAATGCTATTCTCAAATGATCAGCATGATCTTCCTTATCCTTGGAATATATCAGAATATCATCAATGAAGACTATGACAAACTTATCCACATATGGCATGAAGATTTTGTTCATCAGATTCATGAATAGATCTGGTGCATTGGTCAAACCAAATGGTACTACCAGATACTCATGGTGTCCATATGTTGAGACAAATGCTGTCTTTGGAACATCTTCCGGTTTGATTTTTATTTGATGGTATCCAGATCTTAAGTCGATCTTTGAAAATACTCCGGCTCCTTTCACTTGATCAAAAAAATCTTGGATCATTGGTAAAGGATACTTATTCTTGATAGTAACATTGTTCAAATTTCTATAATCTACACACATCCTTCTTCCATCATCCCTCTTATCCACAAAGATTACCGGTGTTCCCCATGGACACTACTAGGAAAACGGCCTTTAGTGGCGCACCTGAAACCATCATCTGTGGCGCACCTGCAGTGCGCCACGGGCCTTGCGCTACGGCTATCTCTCAGCCGTGGCGCACTGCCTAGTGCGCCACAGTTGTGTAGAGATAGGCATAGCGCACCTCCTAGTGCGCCACAGAAGTTTGGCGTGGTGCGCTACTCCTTGGATCTTCTGTGGCGCACTACTTAGTGCGCCACTAAACATCCATGGTGAGCTTTAGGTGTAGTGCGCCACAGAAGGTAGACCATGTGCGCCACATATGTATTTTTTGTTTTTTGTTTTAATTTCCAAGCCAGATTATATGCAATACAGATTATATACAATATTACAGCAGATATACACACACAGATACAAGATATACAATTATATATATAAATACTCAATATGAAAAACAAGATTGAAACAAATACATATAGATAAGTCTCATACATGAATACATAGTCCAAGTTACATTGTTTTGATCATGTTACAAAGTAGTAGTTGGTGACATGCGAATACATGTGTCGATCGAACAAGTTAGAGCTCGGAAGCTCGCCTAGACATCTAAACTAGCTAGCTAGACACAAACGCGGGATAAATAACCAAAGAAGATAAGCATGATCACCGCCGCGACGAAGGTGTAGGTCTTCATCCGGTTCCTTGTCTTAACTACCGCTAGATAGCGCGTGTATCTAGCTTCCGCCTCCGCCATAGTGTTGTACCCTTTGTATCTATTGCCGCTGAAACGGTACACCTGTCTCCGGCAGTCTTCCCAATCATCGTAGACTCCGGGAACCCGTCCCTTGTACACGACGTACCACGTCATCTACAAGTTGAAAATAATAACTAACCGGTGATTGAAAAAACATGTATAATTAAAGTCGCATATGAAGATACACTTATAGAAAGTACTCTTAAATCAAAAAGAGCAAACTCAAAAAGCATGCCTCATATATAACTAGGTTGTTGGACACAGGAATATGCTTATGACGGGACTGTTAGCCAAGTAGGATGCACAATTCCTGGACTTGTGCATATCACAAGGCTAACAATCCCGTCATAGCACATTCACATATATATTGTGCCACGACATTTCAATCATCGGCATATTCTCGAAAAAGACAAAAATAACTCGAAAAGCATGCCTCATATATAACTAGCTAGGTCGTTGGACACAGGAATATGCTATGATGGGACTGTTAGCCAAGTAGGATGCACAATTCCTGGACTTGTGCATATCACAAGGCTAACAATCCCGTCATAGCACATTCACATATATATTGTTCCACGACATTTCAATCATCGGCATATTCTCGAAAAAGACAAAAATAACTCGAAAAGCATGCCTCATATATAACTAGGTCGTTGGACACAGGAATATTCTATGATGGGACTGTTAGCCAAGTAGGATGCACAATTCCTGGACTTGTGCATATCACAAGGCTAACAATCCCGTCATAGCACATTCACATATATATATTGTGCCACGACATTTCAATCATCGGCATATTCTCGAAAAAGACAAAAATAACTCGAAAAGCATGCCTCATATATAACTAGCTAGGTCGTTGGACACAGGAATATGCTTATGACGGGACTGTTAGCCAAGTAGGATGCACAATTCCTGGACTTGTGCATATCACAAGGCTAACAATCCCGTAATAGCACATTCACATATATATTGTGCCACGACATTTCAATCATCGGCATATTCTCGAAAAAGACAAAAATAACTCGAAAAGAATGCCTCATATATAACTAGCTAGGTCGTTGGACACAGGAATATGCTTATGACGGGACTGTTAGCCAAGTAGGATGCACAATTCCTGGACTTGTGCATATCACAAGGCTAACAATCCCGTCATAGCACATTCACATATATATTGTGCCACGACATTTCAATCATCGGCATATTCTCGAAAAAGACAAAAATAACTCGAAAAGAATGCCTCATATATAACTAGCTAGGTCGTTGGACACAGGAATATGCTTATGACGGGACTGTTAGCCAAGTAGGATGCACAATTCCTGGACTTGTGCATATCACAAGGCTAACAATCCCGTCATAGCACATTCACATATATATTGTGCCACGACATTTCAATCATCGGCATATTCTCGAAAAAGACAAAAAAAACTCACACTTGTCGTCCGAGAACCAAAGAGTAAGCAAAAAAACCAAAGAGTAAGCAAAAAAACCAAGCATTGATTGATATATAATAATAAGCAAAATAAGTAAGCGGTGATTCATAAACCTAATAAGATAAGTACACTTGTCGTCCACACACACACACAAAGGTCATCTATAGTTTGCAACTACAACTAGGCCAACATCAAGCCTTCTGGCTCGGCTTAGGGAATGGGAGGACGCCCTGCCTCGTCATGAACTTCCTATAGTCACCCTGCATCTCTAGGCGATCTTCTATGTCACGGTTATTCGGGATATTTCCTCCGTAGAAGATCCCCCCCGAAGTCATGACATCACGAAAGATGATTGCCCCAAACTGCTGCTGGATGCAATACATCTCTTGTCTAATATCCGAATCATTGATCTTGGCCTTTGCTTCGGCCCACTGTTTGAGATGATCTGGCAGCGTAGAATTCTGCTGGTCAAGTAGGAACGCCCTCATGTGATGGAGTGCGTAGTAGGCTTCCTTCTTACTGTTTTCCGGCTGCTTCACACAGGGGAACTCTGTTACGTGGTTGAAGACGTGCCTGCCGAACTTGACCTTCTTACGCACGAAGCTGGTGCCTTCCGTCGAGGCAAAGCCAGTGAGAGCATCATCCAGAACTTCCTTGATCTTGTCGTAGTTTTTCTTCTTTTCTAGACTCCCCGAGTCGAAATACGTGGCGTGGGAATGCTTCGGCGATAAGGAGATGAGCATGCAGTGTTCATCTCTGCGCAAAAAATTCAAATGGAATGTGTTGAAAAAAGAATGATGATGATCTAATAAAGCCAATCGACGGTGGAGACCGACTTACTCGGGAAAGTAAGGCACGAGAATGTATTCCTTTGTCTTGTTCGCCACGAGGATTCTTTTTAGGTACGAGGCCACGATACGTCGTTCGGCGGGGGAACCCAAGCAGCCGTCACGCATGTAGTAGGGGTCCACTATAGCGATGCCCAGTGTGTTCTCTCTAATGATCTGCGTGGCCAGGCTGAGAGAAAAGATACGGACCATGGTATAGTGCAGCGGGTATAGGTGGAACATATTGAAGATGTCCTCGAACCGCAGGAAGAACAGATCCGCGGGGGCAGTGTCGACGAAGCCCAAGCCTGGTGGCACCTTAACCACGAATACCGGGTGCGAAGGATCTTTCTCCGATAGAAGGTGTCTCTCTATCGTCAGCACACCGTCATGCACACTCTGCAGTTCCGAACTGGCGAGCTTCCGCAAATTCTTAGGTAGCATGGGCTCACCCGCCACATGAATCCTCCACATAATACCCTCGGGTCTTGGTGGCCCGTCCCGAAACCTGATCGGATTCGCAGTTGTTGACGCCACCGGCTGGCTCGAGCTGCTAGATTTTCTTTTCCTGCCCTTTTTTCCTTTTGGAGAGCGGGCAGGTACCGCAATCTGAGCACCGGCCGCCCTATGTAGTGTGTCAGGGCTTAGAATAAAGGGCCGGTTGGTTGTATCAGCTGGCTCTGTAAAGGCGCAAGCTGGAGGCGTCTCCTGAGAACCAAACAGACGCTTGGTGATAGTGGCTTTCTCTGTGGGGCCACCAGCTAGGTCTTCTTCGTTGCCAAACTGAGTGCTGAAGAAGTGATCATTCCAGTCTTCGTCGTCCTCGGCCGGATCCTGCGCCATGTGCATATCATCAACATGATCATCCGACCCACCGCGTGGAGGTGACGGCGAGGGCGGTAAGGGGGCCTTGCCACCGCTTGTCGCTGGCACGACAGGCGGTGTTGTTGTCTGTGGCGTGATGGCCCCCGCCGTCCCCAAATGGATCATGCTCTTTGGCCATAGCAAGAACAAGCCGAAGCAACTTCTGAGGACAGACGACTCTTCTTCATCCGCTCCTGGGGGTTGAATGGGAGGTTCCAGGTCGTCACAGCCCCTTAGCACCCGACTAATTTTAACCCTGTGCACGCTATCTGGCATCGGTTTTGAGTGGAACGTGCGCTGCAAGGGTTGAACGATGGTACCCTTGGCAACATCCCTCAGTTCGTTGTTCACGTAGCATAAGAGAGTGCAAGGAACATCCGTCTGCAGAAAACATGTACGGCGTCGTCAGAGCGAGATGCCACAAGAGTAATATATAGATGGCATGAAAGGCGGTAATTAAAGCAATTTGTTTACCGTGATGGCGTCGAGATCGGCTAATGTCGACGCACCGCATACGGCGACGGGCGTGCAAGAGACGGAAGGGCTGCTTGATGGCGCGGTGCTGGCCGCCGGTGTATTCTCCCTACCGACGGGTGCTTGGAGCTCCGGTGCCGCCGCGACGATGGCAGGGGGGCACCAACATGTACTCCGGCGCCGCGCTGATGGCAGGGGGAGTCACCAACACTTGCGGCGCCGCGGTGCTAGCGGGCGGAGTCACGAACACGTAGTTCGCCTGATTCGTCGGCGCCGCGTTGTTCGAGTGGCTGCTGACCATGCTTGGAATCGGGCATGGCCCTACTCGACCACCCGCACTCCAGTTCGCTATTGACTCCACCAAGGTAGGCAGGAAGGACGTAAGGGTGATTGCCTGGTTGTCTTGGACGATCTGCGGGATCCGCGCCACTTGTGCCTTAAGTTCTTGAACCTCTCTGTTTTCCTCCTCGCTCCTTCCCGACGGCGCCACATGCGTCCTCGGCGGTGGACCAAAATGATCCACCCAATTCTTACCCCCGAGGCCGGCCAGCCGGCCAGCCGACGACGGCTTCTTCGTAACCGGCTCTATTTTCTTGGCCCGGTTCATCGCCCTGTTAAAAGGGTTATCCCACCGGGTGGCCGCCGTCGACCCCTGGGATGAGGAACCCTGGGATCCATGACTAGCAACAATTTCCTCCTCCTGCAGAAGAAGTAACAATGAATCATTTAGATCATCGATTAGATTGCAATCGTGTTGATCCGCGGTAATTAGATTATACTTACCACAATTTCCTCGAATTCCTTCACCGCAGGATCCGCGGTGAGTTGTTTGGTTTTTGGGTCCACATGGTAACGGGCCCTGATGAAGTTTCGAACCTGCCCGGGTTCGAATTTAGCAAAGGGGTTTTCTATCCCCTTGGATCTATACTCTTCGTCCTCCTTATTCCATTTGGCCTCCGCGGTTCTGTATCCACCAGATCCGAGATGGTGATGACCTATATTCATCGCCTGCAGCGCCTTTCCCCGATTACTATTGGCCAGGGCTCTTTCGGATTCACACCTCTCCTTGAACTCCCGGAACTGATCTTCGGTGATCTGCGGGTCAATCTTCTGGATCTCCTCGATTCTTTTGCCTTCTTTATAGATCTTCTTCTTTATCCAGGTTCTCCAGCTGGCCAAGGCGGTGCTCATCTTTGTGAGGGCGGATTTGTTTACTTCGTTCCCATGATAATTTGTGTTCTGATACTTAGCGGGGAACTTATATCTTGCGTGCAGCTTCTTGAAGAGGAGTGTGCGCAAGTGGCCATTATCTTTATGCCGGAGATTCTCGGTGTTGATCGAGATGGTTGTCCGGGTGATCGTCGCCACTTGCCCACCGCACCCTTTGACGACAAGGGCGGGCTCCAAAGGAACCCCTGTTGGGCTCACTTCGGTAATTTCCTCCCTGACCGTGCCGACCGTGTTCGGGCGCCGGTCCTTCGGCTTCTTCTTCTTAGGAGGGTTGCTACCACTCCCTGTGCCCTCGCCGCCATCAGTGGTTTCATCGTCCGCCGTTCCTTCGGCTTCTTCCTCCGTGTCTTCCATCTCATCATCCTCGCTCTCCGAAGGATGGTATTCTTCATCGTCTTCTAGACGCTGGGCCGCCTCCAGAATGTCAATTGTTTATTCGGAGGTCTGAGTTCTCCTTCAGCGCTGATGCGCTTAGAACATCCAGCCTCGTCGTTGTCACACATCTTTGCACTAATAAAAAACAAATAATTGGTTAAATGCACGGAAAAATCCGACATGACCTTTGCTAATTTTCTTAAACTAGGAGTGCCCGATTTCTGCCAAAACGGAAGTTAATCAACATTCCGGCAAAAATCGGGACTCATTTCATACAAGAACCTGCATATATATGGCCAGCATAGCTAGCACACAATAAATGGCCATCATAGCCAGCACAACCAGCACACAATAAATGGCCAACACAGCCAGCACATAATCTGGTCACATAGGATAATCTGGCCAACACAACCAACACATAAACATCTAGGTAGAAAACACATTGGTTAAGAATGCATCAACATGCCCAGCCACATCAAGCAATGGGCTTTTACAGTTATCATCTGGATTCACCAGGCACCAAGCATATGATGGAAAGAAAATAACTAAAGCCTGCTAGGTCTCTTGAAAAAAGAAAATAACACATATGAGCATACACAGCAGCAACTAAATCCCAAGGATACATGTTTCTGTCAACTAAAGCCTGCTAGGTCTCTTGAAAAAAGAAAATATCATTCAGTTGTGCTCATATGATGGAAATAACCTGAACAGAGAAAATAACTTATTCTTTTAGTTCCCAGATGCTAATTCATGCCACTACTTCTACTCTCTTTCTAATTACTCCACCACTTATCAACCATCATTAGTATTATAATCCACCTATATGGGGTGCAAGATGTTGATCAGATACACGAATATTTTCTTATCGCAACTTGTGCAATTTGCAAGTATTGTAAAGCATGCCCAGCAAAGAGACTTTAGTTCTCAAATATTGCACCCTGACAGAAGACCTATTACGCATACTTACAGAAACCAGCTAAGCTAGAATCAGACACCATTTGAACTTGCAGTGATTTAGTACTCAGATTTTCACAAGAGTTTAGTACTCAGATTTTTTACAACTTGAATCAGACACCATTTGAACTTGCAGTGATTTCAAGAAATACTGGTGAGCATGTGCTCATCACCCAATACAAATGCATAATGTAATCACCACTTTACTGCTGTGTTCTAAAAAAAGTACTACACACAATGCTGAAAGTTTTGCTGTGTACAGTAGTCAACCTTCCTGAAAATTATCCAGTCATACCACATATATTTTACCCTGATGGTGTCAGTTATAGTTGAAGATTTATTTACCATGGTTGGGACTTGGGAAGTGATCAAATTAAAGATGCACTACTAAAACAAATGAGGATATAATGGTATCATGCCAATAATCATTGTATCTTGTTATTGTCAAAGCTATTGGCAAGTACTCTAATAATCTGTCGCTAACTCCAAATCTGAATCCTAACTCCAAATCTGAATTTCCTTCTCTAAATTTCCTAATCTGAATTTCCTAACTGATTAACATTTCCTAATCTGAATTTCCTAATCTAAACATTTCCTAACTGAATTTCCTAAGAACATTTCCTACTCTGAATTTCTAAGAACATTTCCCAGCGGGAGGAGCTATAGCAGCATCAGGGCTTCTGGTACTAGCTAGCAGAGAGCCCTGCTTGCGGGGATGCCCGCTACTAGGGTTGCAAAGCCTAGGATGCCCCCAAAGCAGAGGGAGAGAGGGGAGAGGAGATGCTCACCTCTGACGGGCGGACGACGACGGGCGGACGACGGCGGCCTCCACCTCCTGAGACGCGCGCGGCGGCTGCTCCTCCTCGGACACGGGCCTCCTCCTGAGACGTGGGCGGACCTCCTCCTCGGACACGTACGGGCGGACCTCCTCCTCCTCGGGCGCGGGCAGGCCTCCTCCTCCTCAGACGCAGCGGCGGCGGATCGAGAGCGGCGGCGGCGGTCCTTCGGCTTCGGGCTGAGAGATGGAGAGATGGGGATGAGAGAGGGGGTCGGGCGCCACACATGTGGATAAAGGCACTTAGGCGTAGCGCACTGAGCCATAGTGCACTACGGATATCTGTAGCGCACTACGGGCTAGTGCGCTACGCCTATCGGCTTCTAACTACTGGATAAGAGAACTACAGACCCACTAGCTAACAACTATACTAGCCTATCCCACTGGTTCTGCCCACTACTCTATTCTAAACCTGAGAGCACCTAGGTTCGAATCCTGGTGCCCCAATTTTTTGTTTTGATTTTAAAAACACTTTTAAATATTCCAAAAAATGCCCAAAAGTGGTGATATATGCCATAGAAGTTTTATTTTGATTTTAAAATACTTTTAAATATTCCAAAAATGCCCAAAAGTAATAATATTCCAAAAATGCCCAAAAATATGATTTAAAGTATAACTAAATTTCATAATACTTTGTCCATGAATATTACAATCTTTTTCAACCACGCGTTTTACAATATTTTTTGAGCTAGCGTTTTACAATCTTTTTTCCCTTCTTTGTCGCGGTTGAATAATTTAGCCCCGGCACTTTAATGTTTCTTCTTTCGAACGGGCTACCTTTTTTGGGTAGGGTTGTCCTTTTTCTTCTTGTGATGTATGTTGCTGCATCGTAGTCGTCGTCATCTTCAATCTTTGGATCGCCGTACTGGTCGAAGTCTTGCTCGTTGGCGACTCCATCCATTCCGATGATGTTTCTTTTTCCTCTCCTCACGACAACACGGCTAGGCTTTGTCGGGTCGGTAATGAAAAAACATTGGTCCACTTTGGTAGCCAGTACCCATGGTTCATTTTTCGCGGCCACGTTTGCACCGGCGGCCTTGGATTTGGCTGCTTCGGGTATAACCATGGTTGTGAAATACCGGTCTTCTCTTTCGACGCTCTTTGCCCATCTGACACGGAACATCGGAACCTTTTCTCCACAGTAGTCGAGCTCCCAGATCTCCTCGATTCTTCCGTAGAATCTTTCCTTCACGTTGTCATCGGTGTAGAATTCCGACGTTACGCCTGAGTTCTGATAATCACACTTGTTGTCCTTTTCCTCCGTGTAGAATGTGTAGCCGTTGATATCATACGCCTGATAGGTCACCAGGTTTTGCATCGGTCCCTGCGACAAGGTGAATATGATCTTTTCCGTGTCAGAAGAATGCGAGCGCGGGGGATTATCAAGGAGTGTCTGCCTAAACCAACGCGTGAAATCTGAGTTGTGCTCTTTGATTATTTCTCCCTGCGTCCTCTGTATGCCCCGGTCACTGTACTTCTTCTCGATTAACCTTTTGTGCTTCTGTACCCAAGGATCGACCAGTTCTAAATGCTGTAGCGCGACGAGGTTTGCTTGATCAAAGTCTGCGCGTCGAAAATCGAAGTCTGCATGCAGTATGCGACGACCCTCTCGGTGACCAGATCCGTCGAGCTTGCCAAGGTGTCTGTTGACGGGAAGACCGACAGGGTTCTCGATGTCTAGATAATTCGTGCAGAAAGAGATGCACTCTTCGGCCAGAAAGCCCTTGGCTATGCTTCCATCTGGACGGGACCTGTTGCGAACGTATCCTTTGATGTGTCCGTTCATCCTTTCGAACGCCATCATGCTGCGGAGGAACGTCGGCCCGAGTTGTACGATGTCCTCCACGACATGGACCAGCAGATGCACCATAATGTCGAAGAATGCGGGTGGGAAGTAGACCTCAAGCTCACATAGTATCACCACGATCTCCTCCTGTAGCCTTCCGAGCTGATTCAAGCCAATCGACTTCCTAGAGATGACGTCGAAAAACTTGCATAGGCCAAATAACGTTTCACGGACGTGCTCGTCCATTATCCCTCTTAGTGCGACCGGAAGTACCTGCGTCATTAGCACGGCACAGTCGTGAGACTTCATGCCACTGAACCTCTGCTTCGCCTCGTCTAGGTATCTGCTTATCTTGCCCGCGTAGCCGTAAGGAAATTTGACTCCTAGAAGGCACTTGAAAAACTGTTTGATCTCATCCTGGCTTAGAGTGAAGCAAGAAGGAGGGCAGTAATATTCGTTCTTCTTGAACTTTTTACCCTTCCGACGACCTTGTGTCGTCTCCGACTCATGATCATCGTCATCTTCCTGATCATCAGGAGTAGTGCGTCCTCCGTGAAGCTCCTTCCGGATACCCAAGCATATCAGGTCGTGCCTTGCTTTCGGACCATCTTTCGTCCTATCTGGCATGTTGATTATGGTGGCGACCAGACTCTCGCACACGTTTTTCTTGATATGCATGATGTCGAGGCTATGAGGCGTGCGGAGAAACTTCCAGTATGGCAACTCCCAGAAAACAGACCTTGTTTTCCATACCTTCATCAGCGGCTTGTCTTGTTGCTGCCTCTTTCGCTTCTTTCCAGGCTTAGGATAATCTTTCCAGTTTTTCAGCAACTCTTCCACTTCTTCGCTGCTCCTATGCTCTGGGATTCCTCGGGTCTCTGATTTGCCATCGAGCAGGTCTCCACGTTTTCTCCATGGATCATTCTTGCCGAGCCACCTCCGGTGCGCCATGAACACGGTTTTCGATGACCCTGGATCTTTCTCTAGTTGGAGATAGCTTGTGTTATCCATGCACCTAACGCATGCGCAGAATCCTTGGATAACCTGCCCCGAGATATACCCGCAACCTGGATAGTCTTGCACCGTAGTGACCAACGCGGCTCTCATAGTGAAATAATCTTGTGCGACGGCGTCGTAAGTATTGGCTCCAGATTCCCATAACGTGGCTAGCTCCTCTTTCAACAGCCCGAGATACAGATTGATGTCGGTACCAGGTTGTTTCGGCCCTTGAATTAGCATACTCATTTGTATGTACTTCTTCTTCATGCACAACCATGGAGGGAGGTTGTACATCCATACAAACACGGGCCAAGTGCTGTGCGTGCTGCTCTGGCTACCGAACGGATTGAGTCCATCGGTGCTCGCACCAAGCCTGATGTTCCTCGAATCTCCACCGAATTCTGGGAATTCGAGGTCCAATGCTTTCCACTGGCTAGCATCTGAAGGGTGCGTCAGCAGCTCATCCTTTTCGGGGTCATCATCATCTCCTGGCTTCTTCCTTTCCGCATGCCATCGCATGAGCTTCGCTTCCTTAGGGTCCGCGAAATAGCACTGCAGACGAGGGGTGATAGGAAAGTACCATACCACTTTTCGAGGTGCTTTCTTCCCTTTCTTGTATCGACTCACGCCGCACACCGGACATGTGGTTTTCTCCGCGTCCTCGCCCCGATAAATGATGCAATCGTTGATGCATACGTGATATCTAACGTGCGGTAGATCGAGAGGACAGACGATTTTCTTGGCATCCTCGATACTAGTTGGACATGTGTTCCCCTCCGGGAGACGATCGTGCCAGAATGCCATCATATCGTCGAAGCTTGCGTCTCTCAATTTGTGCTTTGCCTTCATCTCCATAGCCTTGAGCGTTACATTCAACCGGGTATCATCGGGCCTGCATCCTTCATACAATGGAGTAACCGCGTCTTTCTCAAGTTGCGCAAGCTTTGCTTTCTCTCTAGCGGCAGCCCTGGCGTTACTCGTCTGCTTGAGAAGCAGCTCTTGCACATAAGGGTCCCGCACCCAGCCTGACGTTGTTCCATCGTCGTCTGCTCCTCCGGCATCTAGATCATCATCATCCCGGTCTGCTTCCGCACCTTCACCATCTCCAGGAGCCTCTTCATCATCTCGCCCGTTCTCGCCGTGATGATGATCATCGTCATGTTGGCCACCTTCTTCACCGTCTCCATCATCTACGCCATCGCTTATCCAACGAGTGTATCCATCCATGAAACCATGGCGGAGCAGGTGCGCCTGCAAATTCCCGGAATCTGGGTCGATCACCCAGTTGAGTTTGCATCTTCTGCACGGACATCTTATATCTGTCTTGTTATTTCGTATCATGTCGGCCGTCGCACATTTCAAAAATCTAGCCACAATGCCTTCGCTCATTATGCGGACCATTTTTGCCTGCACGATGTACACGGTACAAGTTTGAAGTCTATTAGAACCACATAATGAATGCATGCATGCAATGGTCGATAGAAAATTTCGGTATGACCTATCCTAAAATTAGGACCTTTGCGAAATGCCAAAGTCTTGCCAAAATGGAAATGAATCAACATTTTGTCAAAACAAATGGCAACTTGTTCACATACAAACACAAGAGAGAGAGAGACCGATCCATACACACATGAACATATCATTATCCTCTCCATACACACATGCATGAGCATCATCGATACTCTCCATATACACACACATATGACCATCGATCCTCTCCACACATACACACATCATGAGAATCGATCATCTACATACATATGAGCACATGCATCATCCATATACACATGAACACATCCTTACATGGACAACTTACCGAGATGAGAGACCGATCGCGAGAAAGATGGAAAGGAGAGGTGCGCGCGTCGACCGGAGACGGATAGATGAGAGACCGGAGACCTCCTCTATTACTTATGTAACATCCAAAGCAAGTTTTACATGCTAAAAATGGTGAATGTATGGAGAAATTGAGGTGGGAAGGAGAAGATCCCGACTAGATCTAAGGAGGAAGAAGAAGGGGAAAGTGAAGTGTGGGTGGTGGATGTGTGGGCACACATGTGCACATAAAGTGCTGTCCTAAAAGAATCGACACATCCGTGGCGCACACGGCCCTAGTGCGCCACAGGGAGTACAAACTTCTGTGGCGCACTAGGCCGAGTGCGCCACAGATGCTCCTAGTCCCTGTGGCGCACTAGGCGGAGTGAGCCACAGAAGTTTGTGGCCGTTTCAGAGCAGAGGTGGGCATGCGCTCAGGCGTAGCGCACCAGGCACACGTGCGCCACAGATGACCCTAACAACCGTGGCGCACGTGACTATAGTGCGCTACAGATGTTTGGCGTGTGGCCAACAGGGCCCTGGCCCACACACATCTGTGGCGCACTATAGTCATGTGCGCCACGGTTGTTATAGTTATTAGTAGGGCACTGCCGACAGGTGAGTCACGCCTGTTTTAGCCGTGGGGCACTTCAACCATGTGAGCCACGGATGTGCTGATTACCTATAGCCGTTTTCCTAGTAGTGGGAGATACACTTTCCTGAATAAATCCTTTTCTGGCTAACTCATCAATTTGCTCTTTGAGTTCTTTTAAATCTTTGGGTCCCATCTTATATGGTGCTTGAGCTATTGGTGTTGTACCGGGAATTAGATCAATAGTGAACTCTATCTCCCGATCTGGTGGCATTCCAGGTAGTTCTGCTGAAAAAACATCTTGAAATTCATTGACTATAGGAATATCTTCCAATTTGACCTCTTTCATCGAGTTCAACTGTAGATCCACCATGATATGACTGTGTTTATCTGCTTGGTAAACTATCCTTGCTCCACTTGGAGTTTTGATTGAGAAAATTTTCTCCTCACAATTTATCGGAGCTCCATGTTCCATCATCCAGTCCATCCCCAGCACTACTGCAATTCCCTTCAAAGGAATCACATAAAGGTCTGCAAAGTATGTACAACCACAGACCAAGATAACCTGATCTTGTTTAATGTGGCGTACAATCACATTTCCCCCTGCCGTAACTACGGTCATAGTGTTTTCTAACGTTGCCCTTATAATCCCGAACTTATCATAGAATTCTTCAGAAATGAATGAAGTAGTTGCACCAGTATCAAATAGAACTTTGCCGGGATTGGTAAGGATGTTGAGCGTACCTATCACTGCATGCTCCGAATTATCCACCTCCTCTAGGGTTGCGCAATTTAGCTTCCCGGTAGGTCTGTTCCTCTTGCCATTGTTGTTCTTGACATTATTTCCTCCTCGATTGGGCTGTCCATTTCCTCCACTGGCTTGTCCTCCTCCCTTGGTAGGCCAACCTCCTGGTGGTTTGCTCGGACAATCGGGCTTGATATGCCCCTTCTGAGCACAACCGTAATAGATTACTACAGGCTTCTTGCATTCCCTCTAGAAATGCCCTGGAATTCCATAGTTGTTACAAATAACATTCCGTCTAGAATTGGATTGATTTCCACCACTGCCCTTGTTATTGTTATTGTTATTTTTACCATAGTTCTTGTTCCGGGGTTTGAACTCCAGATTGGGTTTAGGTTTACTTGCCTGAATTCTCTTGGTTTCCTTCTTAGCTCTCTTCCTCCTATCCTCTTGGACATTCTTGTAGTCATCTTCGAAAGTAATAGCTGCATCCAGAAACTGCTGATAAGTTTGCTTATTAGCTAACCTTAGCTGCATTTTCACAAATGGATTTAACCCACGCAGGAAACGTTTCTTTCGCTTCTCTTCCGTGTTAACACCCTCCTCAGCATAACGAGACAGTTGACTAAACTCCCGGATATACTTCATGACACTAGTATATCCCTGCTGAAGCTCCTCAAATTCTCTCCGCTTCAACTCCATAACACTTTCCGAAACATGATATTCACGAAATCTCTACTTGAACTCCTCCCAGGTGAACTCCCTTCCTAGTTGTTGCATGGCCAACTGATTCTCCCACCATGATGCTGCAGGTCCAGTCATAAGATGAGTTGCATACCTCAATTTCTCCTCATCATTGCAATCTACAGTCTTCAGCTTTCTTTCTGTATCTGCTAGCCAAACTTCTGCATCCATTGGTCCAGGAGCTGATGCAAAAGGTAACGGCCTTGCATTCTGGAAGTCAGATAGACTCACTCCTCCACCTTCAGGTGCCCTCTGATTTTCTCGTCCCAGCAACTCTTCCATGAACTTCTTCTGGGTCTCTTGCATCATTTGCATACACTGCATAAAGTTCTGCTCCATTAACGGCCTCATTGGTGGTGGTGATGGCAATGCTCCCTGATTTGCTGCATATGCATCGGCCTTCTCTTTGGCCTCATGTTCCATCCGCTGTTGTTCAGATTCGGTTTCTACACCCGTATCCATGACCCTCTAGTCCTGCAACATAAAGCGAATACTCATAATTACATCATGCACATGTGTTCTGATCTCGACTTTACGCACAGAACTAGTCACACAATGAAGATCCAAAGAAAATCCAAATATGCATTTCACATATTATACATAATATTATAATAATACAAAGTCATTACAACATATACCATATAGGTATAATCACAACATTACCTTATTTATCTAACTATCTTATTTCTTGGAGCATAATACATGGTACTTGATACCTCTAAATAGTTACCTACTTCTAGTAGTAACTACGTCATCATACATGCCTGATGTCCAACCGTGATGATGTGTCGTTCGTCGCATAGTTTGTGAAACAAATGGCCTTCCAGAAGGAACATACTCAGTATCTGAAGTATCAGGATTTGAGTCATTACTCAACCTGAGCGCATTGACTCCCTCCAGCTCAGCTGAAAAGTCTTCAAAAACATATTCAACATTATCTCCTGCTTGCATCTCCTGAGCTTCATTCCTTGAGTTGTCAACAGGATACACAGATCCTGCTGCTTCCCAGGTGCTCCTTTGGGCAAGATAGTTAAACACTGGATAATGTATATTCCCTGGGTTTGGAGAAGATGTTGATGATTCAAACACTCTCTCCCCGGGATCTTCTTCTTCATCCTGATTATCTATCGACATAGCATTTCTACTACTGTTACTAGGGTTAATTCTTGCACCCATCCAGCTAGATTGTCCAACATTTCTGTCAGAACCATCTATGGACATCTGGTGTTCATGAGATTCTTCATATGATCCCCTTCTCCAACCATCAGAATTCTCAATAGGAAGTTCTGAATTAGAACCATCCTCTGAACCCTGTGGTACTGCATACCTCATATCCATAGTAAGATCATGTATAGGTTCAGGACTTGGTGAATAAGGATATGGTGTAAAAGATTCAGGATCTATAGGTATATCCTTAAAGATAGGTGTTACACTAATACTTGCTTCCTTCTCCAACTGGATTGCTAACTGCTTCCTCCTTTCCAAATCAGTTAAATCCTCTAACATGTCATTTTATCCTTCCACAATCACTTGATGTGTCTTATAAAAAGACGCAACGAGTGTTCGGTATCTATCCATAAACTTGGAAGCTAACTTAGGATGCTTCTTAACCAAAGTAAGATGATCCGGTATAGGCTCCGAGTCTATCGAATCATGGGGTATCACAGAAAATGTGCTACCTTCTAACTCCTTGGCTTTATGCTCCCGGATATTAGCTATAGCCTCCACAACAACAACATGATATGCTGCTAAGTGACTCCTACCTTCACCTATAGGTAGATCGTGATATAATCCAAGCTCCTCTGGAAGTTGGATACTCACACGATACCTGGATAACATCCGGCCATCATAGTAGGTTATAGTATTCACTGGAATTCTAGTTGGACAACTAAAAATCTTTAAAAGTTGACGAAGTTGGTCTGTGAATGATCCTTGATAATCATCAAGAGTCTCCTCTTTCCTTACCAAAGTCTGTTTTGGAAACTATGGTGCCATAGCTCTGTATATTAGAAAAATAATTTTGATTAGTAACCAATAATATATTGCATCATAACAAAGAATTATCACACTAAAACATATAACAGAATATTCTCATTTGAATACCCATTATATTACTTTTAGAGAATTCTTTCTCGTTGCTACACTCTCCTACAGGTAATACCCTTTACTAGGTTTCCAACCTAAGGTCAAAGCAATTTTCTCTGATAACAACTGCGGTGACCCAGCATACCACTGCATGTGTAGTACACTATAGTTGTTGACATGACATCCACAGAACACCGTTCTGTAAATATCACATCCCTCAGAGTGGTACAACAGAAACATTACGGGTCCATATTACAAACATTCACACATTATTATTATTAAAATACCAGAAGTTCAAGACTTCAAAAGGATTCATCTTCCTGACATTCGGCTGCATACATTGGCACGTCCTCGGGATCCTCAGAGTCTAAGCAAGGGATCAAATGAAAGGATGAGTAACAGCGTTACCCAGCAAGTTCATTATATGCAAGGTGGGAAGTTTGATGCTCTAACTACCACCTCGGACTATAATTCCTTGGTACTATGCAGATTTTGTAGATCTTTCTTGAAAGATTGATTTTATTATGAAAATCTATGACCATCAGCCTTCACAGGTTGACGAGAACTTTCATGGAGTTCCTTTCCTGCCACGTTCGCAACTCCTTCCCATGATGTGGGTCCCAGTAGTTGGTCCAAGCTAATCACTGCCCCCTTCGCGACCTCACATGCCTCCTTGGTGTACACCATTCCCACATATTGAATTACGGCAATGATTTATACATACCGTTAGATGCCAGAACTATCATGGGACGATGAGGGTTCCCACCCATATGCTGCATATCCTCTATGAATTACCAATTAATATGCACGCTACGAGGATAACAGCCACGACCTGCACATCCGGATTCATGCGAGAGGAAGAAGATACAACTGACTTCTCTGTCCCATTCCAAATCTCATGGCTAACGCGTAATATACGGCGCTAGAATCACTGATGTCAGGGGTTATTAAGTCCCTAATTGATCATCATTGTTGCAAATAGAACCCTTAGTTCTATTGCTCCATTATATCATCACTTAGGATGATATCTATGATTTCTTTATTTGTAAAAATATTATTTTCTTTCTTTGGAGTATATATGATAACACACAATTTGCAAATACTTTGGTAAAGACTCTTCAAAGGATATGAGCAAGTGATGAACTTGCCTTGTGATGGAAAGGTAGTGAAGTCTGATGCTTGCACTGGACCTTGAGCTTCTATGTCTACAAAAACATCATTATTGCCCGCTAAGGACAATATTTAAAGAAGCAAAATGATTATGCAAAGTAATGTAATGCATCATTTAGCTTTATATGTATTCTCCCCCATTTATTTAAGCTATAAAAATTCCTTTAATAGTAAAGAATTTATAAATATTAATTTTTTAATATTTATTGAATATTATATTCTTTTATTTTATTTCAATTCATTTGTATTTTATTTAATTAATAATTCCTTTAAGAATTATCATTAAATACCAAAAGTTGATATTAAATTTTTGTTTAGTATTTTTCTAAAATACTACAATATTAATACATAATGAAAGTGATTTTTACTTATTTTTATCATCTTTCAATAATTTTGTAAAATTCCATAAGGAATATATATATTACAAAATTCTTAATAAAGTTTATATGTCTAAAATTTTATCTCTTATTTTATTTGGATAGTTTGGATTATTTTGAATCCAAAAATATTTTATTTATAATTTTTGGACTTTTATTTTATTTTCTAGAATTGATTTAAGTTCAAGGGCATTTTGGTCTTTTCCTATTTATTAAAACAGGCTCTAAAGGATTTGGGCTGACTGTTTGGGTTTATTGGGCTCTTGTAGCCCAGTAAGGCAAAGTCAAAACAACACCCCTAAGGGGTATTGGCCCAACCCAGCCCATCACTCTCTGTCTCTCTCTCTCGCTCACCTTTTTCCTTCTCCTCCCCTAACCCTGTGGTCAGCGGTGTCACCGCCGGTAATTCACGCCGCCGTGGACCTCCCTGGCCACCGCAGTGGTGCAGGATGAGGTTGTCGGCCCCGCTCTACACTCCTGTCCAATTGGATTTGGACCTGGAGCCCTCCTGTGACCAGATTGATGCCGCTCTGAACCCTAGTGTTGCCGCCGCCGCTGCTATCGTGTGCCATGGGGATGCTCCTCGCCCTCAGGAGTGGCTATGGTCGCCGCCATGGCGTTGTGTGGGTCGCAGCACCCCCTTGGGGTGCTCCCCGTGCCGCCATATTCGTCGGCCTCCTCTGCTTACTCTTCTATTCTACAGCGAGGACCTTCGGTAAGTTGTTCCTCTCCCTCTCGTGCACTCTATGCTAGGCCATCCCATGCTAGATGTTGGTAGTGGCCTTCCTGGTTAGTGTCCTGTCTAATTCAGATGGTTTGTTCTGCTTAGGGTTCATACCCCTCTGTGAATTAGATATCTGATGGATTGGATCAAGTTTTGATGGTCCTTAAGCATGCTAAGTGGTTGATAGCTATGGCTTGCTGCTTATGATTAGCTGTGGTGATGCCAGTGGTTTACCAGATGATTCTATGGATTAATTTTTATAGGATTCAAATGGTAAAGTTGCTCTAAAAGCAATACTTGGGAAATCTAGTGGCTGTAAAAGCTCACCACTGTCATTGCTTGGTTAATGACAGTGAGTGTTGTGTGATGAAGTCACTATATTAGTATTGTTGGCTTAAGAATTTATATATATCTTGAGATCAAAATGGTCTCTTACAGTGAAGATTTGTATATGAATATTTCTGGTTATGATTCATGTGATTAAGACAGGAAAATGGTTTATAGTTGGTTGGTTGTACCTGTGAAGATTGGATGCTTAACCTGCTTAGTTTAGAACTGTTCTTGTGACACCATCCTTGTATGGCACACAAGATTAGATTCTATTACTTGGTTTGGTCTTATTCAAGCTTAAAATTGGCTTGGCATTACGGATAGGTGGAATTCTCTTTCCGTGCATCCCTAGAACCCATGATGTTGGTCTGAGGTTTAGGGATTAAGCCTTTGTCTTGTTGTTTCTCATGGATTGGTTCTGGTAGTGATACCAGCTACTGTTCTTGAAACAAAGTTGGGAAAAAATATTGTAGGCTTGATAACTTATTTAGATCCATAAGATTAAATTCTAAGGTGCTACTATTGTCTTAGATATGTGCCTAGAAGTTTAAATCTTGGTTGTGTTCATTCTTGAATTGAAATATAGCTTGATAGCTTAGATCAATGATGTTGTCCTGAGATCTTAGTTGGATCCTTATACTTTTCTGATTGCTTTCAGTGTTTAAAAACTTCAGTGATGGATTCACCCCACTTGGGTGCTTTCTGAGAATTTGAGTAAGAGACAGATCATTTATGCTTGTCTAATCTTAGACAGATAGATCATGTGATGGTCTATTTTACTCACCACACTTATTTGATGTTGGGGTTGCCAGTGGTTGATCTTGTGTTGGCTTGATCTGCTCTCCTGGTATTTCTAGCTCCTGGCTTGTCCTTGATCTAGCCCTTCACTTCCTGATCATGGTGGCTTGATCCTGTCCTTTCTATCCACCTGATCTACCCCCTCCTTATGTCACCATTTTGGTGATATGATCCAGGGTTTTGATTGGTGTGATCTAGCTTGGCTTTGGCTTGGTTTAGCTGGTGATTGTTGTGCTTGGTGTGTAAGAACAATGGGATGGTGTGGGGATTGTCTTCCCACGGCTGTGTTGATTGTTTTGTTTGATTGTGCTGTTGTTGTTGTGGTGTTGACAGCACACACCATGCAGTTTGGTGTGTTTGCTGCCTGTGTGCCTGCTGCACAGGTTGTGGATATGCTCTGGTTGTGAAGTTACCTTTATCTGGTTACTCTTACTTGACTGGTGAAACTTGCCCCTCCTTGTTGTTTGGAGTTATTTGACTTCTGGCTTAAATTATGAAAGATTCAGTTCTTTCATATTGGTGAAATTTGCCCCTTTAAAAGATTACTCAATGATGAAAAAGTGAACGGTGCACTTCACTGTCAAATCTGAGAGTAAAATATTTCTAATCCTAACTTTCTTTCTTTTTTAAGTTTTTGTTTATTTTGCAGGTACCAGATTTGAGATCAAGACTTTAGTTTAGGTTTTTTTCTTTATAGAATAGTCACCTGTAATAACTCTCTGATTCAATTGTAATCTTTAATTTATTATTTTGTACTTTTTATTTTTATTCTTTTGTAATAAAGATTGTACTATTATTCAGTAAATAAAGATTATTCTTTTATTTCTTTACTATTGTAAAGTTTGTTGCTCATTTACATAATTTTCATTTGTGAAACTTATTTATTGAATAAAATTTTGAATTGGAGATTCTTATACTTAATTATTTTCTTTATATAAAGTGTGAACTACTAATTATTAACTCTTGACTAAAGCATAATACTCAAACATAACTTTAAATTCTTTTGAACTATAAATTCAACACTCAAGTTTAAATTCAAATTTCATTTCCCAAAACACATAAGTCCACAAAGATCATATCAAAGTCTATAACAATCATCCTTCAAGACTATACCTAATCTCAAAGTATGAAAGAAACCTTGATCACTTTAGGTTTTTATTTGGCGAAAAATTTACCCACATTTTCACAGATGAATGCATGCAATATCACAAATTCCTAAATCTACCCTTCGTTGGTTCCTAAATGTTGGGATGTTACACATGGAGCATCAAAAATTACAGATACGTTTTCGACGTATCAGATCCTACGCTCCCTTGTGCAAAGGTGTCCTAACGGGGGTTCAGGTTTCTATCACTCGGGCAACCCCACAATTAGTAGCCAAATACACAATGCATTTCCCTAGGCCCATAAATGGTGAAGTATCATGTAGTTGACGTTCACATGACACCATTAGAAGAATAGCACCACAACTTAAATACTAAACCATTGAATAATAACTCAACATAAATCCACTACTAACAACATGACTTCTCCCATGTCCTCAAGAACTAAACAAACTACTCACAAGACATCATATGGATCAAGATCAAAGATGATATGGTAATGGATAACAATCTGAACATAAACAATAATCCAATGGTTCC
The DNA here is from genome assembly GCA_910589765.1 of Avena atlantica. Classification (NCBI taxonomy): domain Eukaryota; kingdom Viridiplantae; phylum Streptophyta; class Magnoliopsida; order Poales; family Poaceae; genus Avena; species Avena atlantica. The sequence goes on from OU342736.1 coordinate 487,991,764, forward strand.
ACTCACAAGCATCAACTACAATAGTAATCAACACCGGGAAAGTTTCCACTAATGAACTAAGCAAGTATTCAACACGACTGTTACAAAGGGATGGAGTGGTGATGATGGTGTTGGGTGAGATGATTGTGTGGATGATGATGATGATGATCTCGATGAAGTCTAGCTTGATGATGGTGTTGATAGCGACGATCTCCCCTCTCCGGGAAGGAATTTCCCCGGCAGAAATATGTCTGCCGGAGAGATCTTTCTATCTCGATGTTTTCCGTCCCGCAGAGGCGGCGAAAATCTATCTGTGGTCGCCCCCTTGGTATTAGGGTTCCGTGGGGAAGATATAGGCGAGAGGGAGGAGTCAGGAGCTGGCCAGGTGGGCCATACCTTCCCTAGGCGCAGGGCAAGTGGGCCCGTGCCTAGGGGTGTGGGGGGCCCCTGTGGCCCAGCTATGCCTCCCCTTCTGGCTTCCTCCGTCTTCTAGGAAAATATAATTTTCCAATATTTTCTGGTATTTTTCTGATCTTCGCGAAATTGCATCAAAACACCTCCTTTTCCATCAGAATCCAGACTTCGGCAGTCCATCCTCCAAGAATCATCCAACATGCAAAAACAAAGGAAAATACATAAGTAACACCTCATAATAAGACATATATCGATGAATAGAGGCAAATTATGATATAGAATGGTAATGCAAATTGGACGTACCAACTCCCCCAAGCTTAGACCTTTGCTTGTCCCCAAGCGAAAACTGAGCTCAGTAAACATGTCCACATGTTTATGGAGTGAAGTGTCGATAAAAGAATACAGACAAGAAGCATCACACTTACCATTACACAACTCATAGAAGAAAGCAACTCACCATTATATAACTTAGCTTGCAACAAGTACATGAGTCACAATAGAGATGCATAAAGATAAATCATAATTGGAATTGGCAAAATTTGTTCCTGGTCAGAGAACAGCTGGCAAACAGTTTCACAAAAAGCTTTTTGTAGAAGTTTTGAAATAGGAGTACTCTTTGCCAAAAAAGGTTTTTCACAAAGAAGGCTTTCAAAGTAATACTCAATAGATAAGAGTTTTGTGCAAACAAGGAAGACAAAGAACATGATTGAATAAATCACCATATGAATGTTTGCAACACAACAACTCAAACGCTTGCTGGAGATAAAGAGGAAGTAGGTTTACTGACTCAACTTAGAAAATAGGAGAAAGGTCCCTTCATAGAGATAAGCAGTGTAGAGGTCCCAACCTTTAATAAGGTAGAGACCGCTGTGTTTACAATGCTAGTCCCTGGATAAATAACTAGCATCCACAGTTAAGATGTAATATCAAGAAACAAAGGTCATAATACAACTTTATAACCACGAATAAAATAATTCATTACATCTTACATAGCTCATTTGGCTATCTCATTACAATGCAGCAGAAATAACTATAGCATGGAGTCTTTCATCTTCAAAGTGCCACAGGCAATCATGTTGGTTGTAGACTTGTAATCCTATTCAACACACTTCACTAACATCAAACAAACCTGCAACATTATAAGTTACAGCCACAAGGGTTAATACATTTGAATTGTATTGGCAAGTTTCACTACTATGTAGAAATAAGTGGAACCTATCAATATATGCATATTTGGCTAAGTAGGGTTTAGGCTCTTTTGCAGAAAGAAATATAGTTTTTTTTATCCTATCTTTTCAAAATACTTTTGATCTTTTGACAAATCTTTCTGAACTCCTTGGAAATCTCCAAGTGCTTCTAATCCCTTGTTGACACCATCAAGTTTTACTTTGAGAAATTGGAATGTCGAGATCTTCCATAGCTTCAGGCCTTAGTTGCTCAGAGTTGTCTGTAACCGGGGACACGACTAAGTACTTAGAATTTGATCTTCTGCAGAAGTTGTACACTTTACCCACATGACACAATCTCGTCTTGACGCCACCAGTGGCCGCTGGATAAGTACACACCAAATGGAGTACCAGCAGATCGAGAATGTGACAAAGTCTTTCCATAGAAGTCCTCCCATTACACAATGATAGCTTGTCTACCAGGCACCAATGTAAGGATATATTTCCAATACACAATTCTAGTTAACCTGAAGATGCCAATGCAAGGGTCTTCCACTATGTAGTTGACTAAGCCAGAGCCCATTTAGCATGTGGCTGTACACGGAATCCACTGTACGAGAAACATGTTCAATCTCTAAGTCCCTGGGTGGTTTTCTTCTAACGCACATACAAAAAGATAGCCATATAAACATGGTTCCCTTTGTTGCCACCTTGTACAAAAATTGAGTATCCTCTTTCCACCCAGGTGGTTTGTTGAGTACTTGTTTTATTATATAAAACATATATTTTTCCAACACTTCATTTAATCATGATACGGTATTCCACCCCAAGTTTATAGCAGGGATAAGCATACTACAACTATGATGTTTTCACTAAGGAAGATATAAAGGGTTTCCTAATAGGACATAGCATAGCATAGTAATATAGTAGCCCTATCATGCATACTACAAAAATTCTACTAAGTGTAGTGAAAATAGTAGGACATGGATGATAGTGTCACTTGTCTTATTAGTAGAGAATATTGGTTCACTCCGTGATCTTGCAATAATCACACTCTTCAATTTTCACTACAATTCAATCAAGCAAGCAATATTCAAACTAACATTCAAACAATTCACCACATAAAATAAAAACAAAGCAATGCATGCAAGCATGCAAAAGATTGTTTTATTTAGAAAAGTGGTTTTTAATAGGCTATAGTCATTTTAAAAATCCTATTGGTCATTTATAAATGTGGCAAAATCATTTGAAACCAAGTTAATGAAAATGGCCATTTAAAACATTTTGTTTTGCTAGAAGTGATTTAAATCAAAGTAATATTTTTTAGTTTTAGCCAAATATATTCTTTAAACACAAATGTTAGTGTTTATGGACAAAGTGTTTAATATTAATCCATTTTCAAAAGGTTTCACCTAAAAATAATTTACACAACAATTTTTATGCTCAAAATACTCCACAAATGGTTCTGTATGAAACGTGATTTTAACAGAATTATGGCTCCATAGTGTTCTACTCGTTTTTTTGAACCCATAGACATATTATTTGCTAAATTTGGATATACAAAACTAAAGATATGATGTTTACAAGTTTCTATGTTCTTATGTTTAAACATCCAAAAATAGTAATAGATATGCCGCTACAGGAAACGTAATAACCTGTTCCTGATCAGTTGAATACATGTATGTGTATCAAAATAATTTCTTATCAAAACTAACGCCAGTTCTGGATTTCTAGTGCTCTTTGGATGGTTTTTTTCGTGCTGGGCTCGAGATCATAAGGCGTGTTCATGGTGGTCAAATATGCCCATGCCATTGGATCCGGTTCATCGGCATCACGGTCATCTAGAAAGCTATAGCTAGAAATCATGTCTAGGACATAGGCATAGGTGCGGATAGGTTGTGGTTGAAAGGATTTGTGCCAAAGCTCACCGAGTGTGACACAATCGTCGGACGAAGATGATGAACTGAGATGAACGTAGACGAAGTGCGTCTCCGACGATCCGCGTCTCGTCCTTCTAGTCCACGAGTTGGATCCCCACGTCATTGTGCTTCCGGTGGCGCAGCAGCTCGTCCTTCTAGCAGCTCGTCGTCTCCTCATCGGAGCTACCGAAAATGTCGCCAACGTCCGGCAGCGATCGGCGGTGCTCTCCAAGATTTACTGAAATATGATCCCAAGGCTCGGTGGTGGAGGAGAATGGCAGGAGCAGTCCTGAGGCATTGTATTTGGGCTAAATACGAGCATATAATGGCATCAGTTTCTGATATTATGGCGTTTAAGGCTGGCGTTTCATATCTCTACAAAAATAAGATGAGTATCACCCGACGTTTCAATGACTTGGCTAAGAGCCAGAACGTGTTACGACAGACTGTTTGGCCCAAGCGATGCTTGCTTGAGCTGGCCGGTCTTAGCTTGGCTTGGTAAACCAAAAGCATCGATCGGTAGAGAGAAAGGAAAAAAACGAATAAAGAGGACACGAGCACGTAATAGAAACGAGATGTTGCACTGAGAATGGCATATATATACGTGTATGCTACAGTATCCTAGATATCAGTTCATGCATGCACATGCAAGAATCAATAAGAAACAAATAAAAAAAGATCCAAATCAAAATACATGATGTATTGTTGTGAGAAAATATTCTCCTACTTATATGAGTCTAATTAATTCCAGTATAGTCGAAATTAATTTAAGAAATAGAAAACAACATATTATTTTATGTCGCTGGAATATGGTGGGTCGCGGTGGCGGAGAAACGTGAGACTGGGGCAGAGCGTTATCTGGGGTAGCGAACTGTGCGGCAGACAGTGGGTCGGGCAGAGTGCCAAATTTTGATGTTTTGGTTGCATCTATTAATTGGTAAATTACATTTAATACCGATTAAACTGTCCAAACGACTATCCTGTCTGATTTGATATATTCGACACGGTCACCTGGCCAGTCGCGATTAATCGAACGATTAATCGTCTAATAAGCCGAATTTTTGAACATTGAAATACTATTGAGTATATTATTTAAATTAGAAAACTCTTCAACATCTTTTATTTTAATAAATACACATATAGCTTTAGTATTTTATTATTATTTCTTTTCCCGTTATCTTTTAAAATCTATATCTTTTTATTTAAATATCCAAAAAGGGTGATTCCAACTTTTATAATTTTATTTATTATTTGTTTATCTTTTTAAATCCCTTTCATTCAAGATTTGTTCAAGATGGGTCTTTGATGTTTCCATTTGGAACCAAAAAGTTTCTTTTTACCCTAAATTTCATCAATTATTTAGTTTGTTTATTTATTTTTCACATTTCAAAGTTTGGAACATTTTGGGATGTGACAGGCTACCACCCTTAAAAGAAATCTCGTCCCGAGATTTGGGAAGGCTAGAGGTTATAAGTTGGCTTCAAGGTAACTAAGGAACTACCACCCTTAAAAGAAAGTCTTATATGGTTACATTGATAGTTCACTTGACTATGGGTTCAATACTTGATATCCAAACAAGGAATCCTTATTTGACTCAACTGAGTTAACTAATTCCTGACATCCACATACTCTATTTCTTCAAGGGTCTCATACATGTCAATGTGGTTCACATGTATTTTCTGGGCCACATTGGAGTCATTTCCATTAGAGTTTCTAGCATCCTTTTTCTTTTTCTTCTCAGGACAGTCTGATGCATAGTGTCCAAGTTCCTTACAATTATAGCACTGCAACTGGCTAATGTCTTTCTTACTGGAATTGCCATGTTGGTTCTGCCCAAGGTCATCTCCATTGTCAGTATCATTTCCATTATTATCACTTCCATTGTTGTTGTGGTGATGCTGATGTGGTTCAGAATCCTCATTGCTCTTTTTGAATGAACGCTTCTTTTGTGATGATCCTGAGTGATACTTGATTTTATGCTTCCTCTTTCTATTCTCAACTTGATTCATCTTGTTTTCCAAGATGGTGGCTTTGTCACAAAGTGATTGATAAGTTGGCACATAGGCAACAGACAGCTGCAGCTTTAACTCATCATTAAGTCCTTCGAGGAATTTCTCCTTCCTCTTAGCATCTGTATCAACTTCATCCGGTGCATAGCGTGTCAGATTGTTGAACTCCTCAATGTACTCAGCCACACTAAGGTGATGCTGTTTCAGGTTGTAGAACTCCTTTTTCTTCAATTTCATCACTTCGTATGAAATGTGAGCTGTACGGAAGCCATCCTCAAAAATAGCCCAAGTCACATCCTCAAGGGGAGTGGTGATCTGAAAGTTGTCCCACCATGTTGTTGATGGCCCTTCAAGCAGATATGCTGCAAACCTAAATTTTTCCTCGTCGGTGCAGCCAACAGTCACTAAGTCCTTGTTCGCCGAACGTAACCAGTCATTGGCTACCATTGGATCAGTTGTTCCAGAGAACCTTGCAGGCCTTAGTTTCAAAAATCTGGTGAGCATGTCATGTGCTGGAGGATTATTCTGATTGTTGTTGTTATTATTATTATTGTTGTTCTGATTCTAATTTTGCATAAAATGCGTCATCATCTGCATCATTTGAGCTTGAGATGTCATCATCTGCTGCATCTCGGGAGTGATGTTGTTGTTGTTGTTGTTTTCGTTGGGGTTGGCACGACGGGGAGGCATCTGTTGGTTTGATAGGGATAAGTAATGATAGATCGATCTAAAGAAGTTCTAACACACAACCCAAAACAATCAAGTTCAAACAAACAATCAACAAGCAACTATTCACTTAACAACTCATGAGTTGAAAGAAACAACAAGTTTTCTTGAAACAATCAACTTTGTATAGTCATACCTCATAGGTCAATATGATCCATACACTAACATGATATCGATGTTTTTCGTAGGCAATCTAATGTCTCTTGGTTCCCACTTGTAGTCCTTAGTGATGTCTAAGTTGAAGTCCTTGGTGAAACTAAGGTTGAAGTCATTGGTCATGGTAGAGGCTTTGACCATCAAGTTGAAAAGGAAGAGATGTAGAATCAAAATCAAAAGGTTGAGGGAAGAGTTTACAAGATTGTTTGTAAATAAGTTTTGGAACAAATACAACACCTATTTTTCTAAGGGGTTTTGTCCAATCCTAGGGTTACAATCCTACAGGCAACACGGTGCTCTGATACCATCTATAGAGGTCCCAACCTTTAATAAGGTAGAGATCCCTGTGTTTACAATGCTAGTCCCTGGATCAATAGCTAGCATCCACAGTTAAGATGTAATATCAAGAAGCAAAGGTCATAATACAACTTTATAACCAGGAATAAAATAATTCATTACATCTTACATATCTCATTTGGCTATCTCATTACAATGCAGCAGAAATAACTATAGCATGGAGTTTTTCATCTTCAAAGTGCCACAGGCAATCATGTTGGTTGTAGACTTGTAATCCTATTCAACACACTTCACTAACATCAAACAAACCTGCAACATTATAAGTTACAGCCACAAGGGTCAATACATTTGAATTGTATTGGCAAGTTTCACTACTATGTAGAAATAAGTGGAATCTATCAATATATGCATATTTGGCTAAGTAGGGTTTAGGCTCTTTTGCAGAAAGCAATATAGTTTTTTTATCATATCTTTTCAAAATAGTTTTGATCTTTTGACAAATCTTTCTGAACTCCTTGGAAATCTCCAAGTGCTTCTAATCCTTTGTTGACACCATCAAGTTTTACTTTGAGAAATTGGAATGTCGAGATCTTCCATAGCTTCAGGCCTTAGTTGCTCAGAGTTATTCGTAACCGGGGACACGACTAAGTACTTAGAATTTGATCTTCTGCAGAAGTTGTACACTTTACCCACATGACACAATCTCGTCTTGACGCCACCAGTGGTCGCTGGATAAGTACACACCAAATGGAGTACCAGCAGATCGAGAATGTGACAAAGTCTTTCCATAGAAGTCCTCCCATTACACAATGCTAGCTTGTCTACCAGGCACCAATGTAAGGATATATTTCCAATACACAATTCTAGTTAACCTAAAGATGCTAATGCAAGGGTCTTCCACTATGTAGTTGACTAAGTGTGGCATCCCGCAAAACCACTTCTAGAAAATCGCGTTGAATTTGTGCATTGCATCGTCATCATCATGCATTGTTTGCCTAAAACTAATTTCGAAAACCTATTTTGTTTTTCAAACGCCTCGTCTTCGTTCAACACGCAAACCCGGGTCCCCGGATTATTTTGTTTTGGCCGCTATCGGTTTGCACGCGGCCCGTTTAAATCAAATAAAAAGTTCAATTGTTTTTAGCGGGGGTAGTCGAACGGGCCGAATCGACCCGAACGACCACCCCCATTTTTCTAATCGGTCCACCTACACCTGCCCTTCTAAATACTAAGTTCACCAACTAGTCTACCCCAACCCAGCCTCCACATCACCTCAACCACTCAGATCCTGCCACCTCACCCTCTCCCCTCCCCTAACCAATCACACCCTGCCACCTAGGCTAAGCCACCTAGCTCTCTCTCCTCTCTCTCCCCACCTCTCAGCACCCACACGCACACAGACGCACTCCCACCCGGCTGGCCCACCACCTGAACCGTCCACTCTCCCCTGACCGACCGCCCCTTCCCTGGGACCGCACCAGCCCTCCACTCCCCCCTCGCGCACAGTCCCCTGGGCCCCCACCGCGGGACCCACGCGGAGTCGCCGCGCGGCCCCGTCCCCCACCCCCCGCGGCATCTTCTTCCTCCGTCCGCCCGCGCACGCGTCCCTGCCCCCGCCTCCCTCCTCTTCCTCCCAGGCTCGCCCCCGCCCCGGCCACCGCACCCCCTCCCCTCCGGCGTGGCCGCGCCGCCCCGCCTCCCGAGTCTCTCCTCTCCCCGGCGCCCTGCTCCGCCCCACCAGTCCGCCGCCGCCGCTCCACCCTGCTCGCCTCGTCGCCGGCCCCGCACGTCTCCGCGCCGCAGCTCCCGCCGCCGCCTGCTCCTCTCCCCGCCGGCGCCAGCAGCCTCCACCCGCCTCCCGGAGCCCACCCAGCTCGCGCCGCCGTTCTCCTCCCGCGCGCGCCCCGCCGCCTCTGCACCGCCCTCCCCGTCGGCCCCCGCTCGACCCCGACCCCTCCGCCCGCGCTGGCGCGCCCTCGTCGTCCTCACCTCGCCCGCCGACGACGACCCCTGCCCTCCTCCACACCTCGCCGCGCCTGTGGCCTCGCATCCGCGCCGCCGTCGCCAACCTCGGCCCTGCTGCTCACCGCTCGCTGTCCCCGAGTCCTGGAACCCCGTGGCCGCACCCCTCCTTCCTGGCGCCCTCGTCTGCTTCCAGCTACCAAGCACCAAGCTGCCCCCGCTGAGGCAACCTCCTGTGCGTCTTCACCATGCGTGCTAGTACCCGAGGAAAACATCGACAAGGTTACCTACAGGAACTTGAAGACCCCGAATCCGAAGGTCATCTACAAGGAACCCCAAGATCTCCTTCACGGAAATCGGAGCCGGACCCGGAGACCTCTGTCATGGATCCTCGAGCACTTCTACACGGACCCACGGGATGACATGTTCTTCACCAAGGGCGACAAGACTCTTCACGGGTTTCGAGACCCCGACATCGAAACGACAAGATCGTCGTCATCACACCCGAAGACCTCATGTGCGACAAGTACTCCCTCGAGAACGTCAGGTATTTCACCCCGGACACCGAGACCACGGCGACGACAAGATCGGCACCGACAAGTGAAGTCAGAAACACCAAGCCCTTCTTCCCGGAACGCAAGATCTGCCCCGCTACCGAGAACGAGAGAACGATCCCGGAGTCCGAGAACGTTTCCGCCGAGACCGACCTCGCCGAACCCTAAACCCTGAGACCGACCCCGAACCCCGGAACCCAAGATCGTCGAGCCCCCTCTGATGTGTGACCCCTTATCCGAGAACCCTATTTTAACATAATAACAATCGATGCATATTGAATTGTCATACTTGCATGCATAATCATGTGGTTTGGGGGCCTTATGCCGATTCACCTAATAATTAAATATGGGGCCCATATGCGGGCAAATCTAGCCTTATATTGGCCTCATTTAAACTTGTGTAGCGAACCGGTGAAGCTTTCTGCCTTGTTAAACAACATTTAAATTGCGGGGTAGCTAAACAACTTGAACCATCTAATTGATGTCGGGACCCCGGTTCCGCTTAATATGACCTAATTGCATCGCACTTTGCCATGCCATCCATCATGCATGCATCATGCCGATCTTCTGCTGTTGTATTAAATAGTGCATCCGGTGTTTCTTCTAGTGTTTTGCTTCTTCGCGGATAAGGCCGTTGAGTTGATGTGAGCTTCGCCCCGATCTTCGGATGAACCCTTCGACAATGTTTTCAGGCGAGCATCTCCCCCTTTTCTACCTATCTTACTTTTATAGTATTTACTTCCCTCCTGTTGATCTATTGCTATCTGTGTTGCGTTGCTCTAGATTTCGTACCCGTGATATCCCTTGCAGCCATATATAGCCTTGGACACATCCTATTACCTGTTGTTTGGTAGATAGAGGGACCCGCGTGTCATAGTCGCTTGCTCAAGTGTTTTGCTTGTCGTCAAGTACCACCATTGTTGGAGGAATTGCCGCATGTTGACGTTGGAGATGATCATGGCTTTAATTATTGTTTCACTTTAATTCCTGTTTAACAACTAAAATTGAATTAAGCAGAGGCATCGGTGGGTGATAGGTAATGTTGGTTTTCCGAACGCCCACTTGTGTCCCGTAGGACCCGAGTTCTTGACACCTGTTCCGAGATCGAGCGCGCTAACCACAGGTGGGGAGATATGGGCCCCCCATTGATTATTACCTGTTTTCAAAGTATTGTACTGGGGGCCACAACTAGTTTGAGGTTTTATTTACTATCATGTACTTATGCCATGCTTACTGCTTTATTTAAATTGTGCGACAGATAGCACGTGTACTGTTTAGGATCGGGACACGTTTTCGCGGTGTCGACAGTCCCCGTTTGGGGATTTGCTGTCGCTCACTGCCGTCCACCCAAACCCTGAGTCCGTCTCGGAGACCGGCCGACTCCGTTGCGGGTGTCGACTCGGTGGGGTGGCCCCCATGTACTTGCTTTGGGTCTGGGAACGTCGTGACTTAGGCCCCGCCGACATACCGATGGGTGTATGTTAACTGATCTGGCAAAAAGGGTCGAAGTGCCTGTGGATACTTTGGTGCACCCCTGCAGGGTTGAATCTTTTCGAGAAGCCGTGTCCGCGGTTATGGACGACTTGGAGCACAGTGCTTGATCATAGACAACTATAACTAAAGTTTATTGTTATAAATTGACTTGTATCCGATATGACTAGTAATCAGCTTCACTACAACGGAATGGCTAAGTAAAAGTATCAACAACTGCTGGGTTTTGGGTTATTTCATGCTAATTGAATCTGACTAGTAAGTGATGCCACTATAACGGAATGACTAACTAAAAGTGCCCACTGCTTACTTTATCAGGACGATTATCTAAACCTGACTAGTAATTGCTGCAACGATAACTGAATAAGTAAAACTGCCAACTGTGTGAGTTCCTCGGTTGACTTCCTCGTTTGGTCTCGAGGGGGAAACGCCAGGATGGGTTTGTTTGATGATAGTATCAGGTGGGATCCGAATAGGTCTTTCTTACCCCTCTCTGATAGCCGCCAGTTGTATCGAGTCTCTATAGGTTGTTTAGTGCATGCTGCCGCTGCCGCTCAGTCCACCATACCTATGTAGGCGAGGACCGCCGAATTCTAGCCTCGCCGTGTACTGGCCTCAGTACTGACGCTCCTCTTTTTCCTTGGCCCTTTGTCGGCACCCCTTTTGTTTAAGCAGGTTTTGAGATCGACGCCGTTAGCAGGGTTACCCTTCCGGCTTGGCCTGGGCAGGGTTATGGACGCCATTGGTTATTCTTCAGGGCTCTTAGCCCCATTTGCATCTTGTCCGTAGTCGGACGCCCCATCGTTTTCAAGGTGATTTGGATCTTTGTACCGTATATTTGTATTCTTGACTCTTCGAGTCGCTGTTGTATATATATCTGTTCTGTGGGTCCCATCGAGGACTGTTGTGTAATGTTATTACTTTGCTTTCCACCCGCACGAAAGTGCCTGGTGGGCACCTTCGAATCGTTTCTATGCGGGTTTGGCGAGTTTCGCTAAAACTTGCATAGGGCCGATTCTGAGGGTGTTACACTAAGCCAGAGCCCATTTAGCATGTGGCTGTACACGGAAGCCACTGTACGAGAAACATGTTCAATCTCTAAGTCCCTGGGTGGTTTTCTTCTAATGCACATACAAAAAGATAGCCATATAAACATGGTTCCCTTTGTTGCCACCTTGCCCAAAAATTGAGTATCCTCTTTCCACCCAGGTGGTTCATTGAGTACTTGTTTTATTATATAAAACATATAATATTCCAACACTTCATTTAATCATGATATGGTATTCCACCCCAAGTCTATAGCAGGGCTAAGCATACTACAACTATGATGTTTTCACTAAGGAAGATATAAAAGGTTTCCTAATAGGACATAGCATAGCATAGTAATATAGTAGCCCTATCATGCATACTACAAAAATTCTACTAAGTGTAGTGAAAATAGTAGGACATGGATGATAGTGTCACTTGCCTTATTAGTAGAGAATATTGGACAAATTTATATTTACTTGATGCTCCCGAAGTGATGCCAATACTAATCAACAGGATCCATCATATAATAGAGATTGCAAACTAAAATAAGAAGTGCAAAAGGTAAAAGATGAAACTTCTCATTAATATTCCATAAATGCACTCACACCAAGGGATACATAGATAATCAACTAAAAGAGAGATACTTCCACATGCAAACCAAACTATAAGATAACTTCTCTACCAAAGATATGAATCCACTAAAAAGGTAAAAGATAAAAGATAATGATGGTGATACCGCGGCAGTCCCACAAGCTTGGAACAAGCCAAGGAGATGCCAAACCTGATGACGAATTACTCCTTCGGCGGTGGTGGTGTTCTCTTGTTTAGGGTCAGAAAATCCTCCAGCATCTTACGAAGCCTGTTATTCTCCTCTTGAAGCATATCCACCTTCATCCTTAAAGCACGATACTTATCGCAAAACTCGTCAATGGTTTGAAGGACTTCCACTGCCTCAGGGCAGGATCTGAAGTCTGGATCGGAGGCTATGATCCCCCGCATGTTACGAGAAAAATCACGTCCAGTTTTAATTGCACCTACAAAAGTAGGTTTCCTTGCCCTTGTCCCTACGGCGGTTTGTTTTTCCAACTTTATCTCCTCCACGGGCTTCTTGCCTTTGTCGTTGGCGAAGACCATGGTGCTCTGAACTTGAGAAGATTTCCTGATAAAAACAGATCGAAAAGAAAACACGATGAGAACACTATGCACGAACCTCGGGGGATCCGAGGGGTTATATATTATGAAATTTCAATGCATAAGGAAGGTTCTGATACGAAAACGTGGCGGAGACGGAGCTCGGGGGAGGCACGCCCCCTCCAGGCGCGGCCAGCTGGGGCTCGCGCCTGGGGTGGGTTTGGCCACCCTAGACTCTGGTTCCTCCTCTGTTCTGTCTCGTAACTTTCCTTATGTATTAAAAACATCAAAAATATAAAAAGATTAGGATTTCACGAACCTTCTGTTTTCACCTCTTTTACCTATTCAAAGACTAACTCTGCAGATTCCTTTTCTCCTTCTCCTGGATATTCCTTTCCTACAAGGTCTCACACAAACCTCAATGGCAACATTAGTGTAAGCAAAAACAATAAACATTTAGGTTCACACTTCAACTGAAATCCATCAAAACAAAGGCTTCTGTAAGAGGCAAATGCAAATGATAACAGAAATCTGTCAAAATAGACCAGCAGGTAAATATTGTTTTTTTCGAAAACCTTCTGTTGCTCAAATCAAAAAGTTCAGAACTAATGAAAGTTGGGAAACAACTTGGAGAACAAGCATAGAAAAATACAGCTCTATCCGACGTACTGAGCTCCCTCACGAATTTTTACAATGCAGCACAAAAATCTGTCCCAAGACAGCCACTTTTCACAACTCCTCTACTTCTCAAAAGTAGTTGAACTTGGCACAAAATCCAAAACAAAAAGGATAAGTAGGGGTTAAAACTGAGGTAATAACTTCCAAGACTCAACCAAACTCTTGGGTTATCTCCCAACAAGTACTTTTCTTTAATGCCTTTAAGTTAGGCTTGAAACTTTCAAAGATGCTCACAAAGGAGATAAATATTTGAAGTGAAAGAGAGCATCAAGAAGCAAATAACCAACACAATTGAGTCTAACCCACTTCCTATGCATGGGGGTATCATAAGAAAACGAATTGTTGAAACAAAAAGCCACTAGCATAGGAAGACAAAACAGATGCAACTTCAAAGCTTTCAACATAAAATGGGGAACTTAGCATTATTGAGATACATAAAACCAATTTTCCCTATCTCATAATAACTTTCAATAGCACTTTGAATAAATTTGACAACATAACTGTCACTGGCAACAACTTTATCATCAGAATGAGCATACTTATAGTCATGAAAAAGAGGTCCAAGGTCATAAACTGGATCAATAGAAGCAAGTTGTTCCATCCTGAAATCTTCATTAGGCAAGCTATTTTCACAAGTAGCTTTAGCAAATTTGGAAAAGTTAAACTCATAAGAATCTCCATCAAACTTAGTTAAAAATTTCTCCTTCTTACAATCTATTATATCACCACAAGTGTTCAAGAAAGGTCTACCAAAAATGATAGGACAAGTTTTGCTAGCTGCTGAATTGAGCACTAGAAAATTAGCAGGATATTCAATCTTACCACAGAGAACCTCCACATCTCTTACAGTGCCAATGCAGCAAATGGTCTCCTTATTAGCAAGGTGAATAACCACATCAATGTCCTAAAGCTCACAAGGACCAATCTCATGCATAATTTCCCTGTAAAGCTCATAAGGAATAGCACTAGAACTAGCACCAATATCACATAAACCATAGTACCAACGATCACCAATTTTAACAGAAAGCACAAGTACACTAGATTTTCTATCTTTACCAGGATGAGAGATAATATTAGAAGTGTTTTCACAAAAGACAATGTGCTCATCCTCTATATTTCTAGTGACAGGGTCTTTCACAGTAGCTACCACAGGTTCATTATTTACTTGCTCATCAGGCTCCATAGTTTTCTTAGTACCTTTATTATTCGCACTAATAATCATAGAATACTCCTTTACCTTAGCTGGGAAAGGAACTTTCTCAACATGAGGTTCAGGCACAATATGATTAGTAGTACAAACTTTAGTACTTCTAACATGAACATGACTAACAACATCTTTATAAGGTGCATGGTACTTATTCCACTTCTTCTTGGGAATTTCTATGTAGGAGGCAAAGGCTTTAAAACAGTTGGCAATACTTTGGGAATCAAGACCAAACTCATTACTAATATCACGGAAGTCACCAGTTCCCATAAAAGATTTAATGCAATCATAATCATAGTTTATACCTGATTTTTTCCTTTGTCATTCTCTCAAGCTTCGGTGTTCTCTTGAATACGGTCTAGAAGGTCCATTTTGCTTCTTCCTTCATACGTGTGAATGATCCAACACAAGAAGCATCTAGTAAATCTTTATCATGAAGAGAAAGCCTAGCATAAAAGTTATTGAGAATAATATTGTTAGGGAGTTCGTGAATAGGACATTTAAGCATTAGTAACTTCAATCTCCCCCAAGCTTGGGCTGTACTCTCTCCATCAAGAGGCTAAAAGTTATATATGAGATTTCTATCCTTATGAATCTCACTGGTAGGATAAAATTTAGAATGAACGAGAGATGCCATTTCCTCCCATTCCATGGATTGTCCATTCTTCAGCAGCTTATACCATTCTTCAGCTCTCCATTTCAAGGATATAGAGAGTAACTTCTTCTTCACCTGTTCAGTTGTGATACCTGCACACTTAAACAACCCGCATAATGCATGGATAAAGAGCAAAAGATCACCAGGATGGACAGTTCCATCCCCTAAATAATAATTATCCATCCATGCATCGGATCATCGGCGGTCGACAGATGGCAAATCTTGTGCGACCGCTTCTGCAGCGGAAGCACAGGATGCGCCATCCACGATAGCACGATGTCCCGAGCGGTGAGTCGCTCCGTCTCCACCATCGCCTCCACCCGGGCGGCCATCCGATCGAGGTCCGCCACAGCGCCCATACCCTTTGTCGCCCAGCCCTTCTGCATCGAGGGCACGTTGATGAAGGGCGGCAGGCAGATCCAATCCACCTCCGTGGCGTTGCTCACATAAAAATATGAGCGCTGCCACAACTTGATAGTGTCGGGAAGCTCGAACCGCGGCATCTGCGAAGAGGGCCGCAGGTAGATGGCGCAGCAGCCCGTCTGCGTCAGCGGACCATCCTTGGCGATGTTCTAGGCTTTGAAGTGGAAGAACTTGAGGAAGTTCGCCACCTCGGGCCACACCCCAAGTTACGATTCTGTAACATCCCAGCATTAAGCTTAATATAAGCTAAACACATATGTGTGCATTGCATTCATGCATACAAAATCCGAATAATTTTCGCGCTTTTAAATAAAAACTTGTCAAAGTGATTGAAGCTTCTCTTAACTTGATGGAATTGAAGAAGATCATCAAGTTGACTGCGATTAGTTTCAATATGACCTTTGCTAAAACCTTATTTTGGGTAAGGGAGATTTGATCTAAGGGTATATCAAATGTAATAAAAGTTAAACCCTAATACATTACTTAATGATTTATATTTGATCCTTAAGTAATCATATCCTAGTATTCATTACACAACTCATGAATAGCAAGTTATAAACATAACTTAAGTAATAGGAATGTAACAACTAAATCTTGATCTATCTTAATCTCATCTACTTATACCATGAGTATCATGGTAATACCTAACCTTAACTCTTTAGTGAGATTGAGTAGGAAAGAAACCAAGTCAAGATCAATCACCATATATCTTTCTTTCCATATCAATCCTTATCATCTCTATTGAATCTTATTCTAATATCTGTTTTTCATCAATGTTGAGTAATCAACTATTGATTCAACTATTCTTAACCTATCAATTCTTGATCTATTAACTCTTGTCCTTATCATAATAATCACTCTAAGTCCTTTAGAGAAATAAGTCAGAAGAGGTAAGTGGTAATGCTAGTTTTAGATATCATTTATCGGATGAGAGTGTTAGAAGATAATAAGATCAATATGATAATTGATGGAGTTAACTCACTCCTGAATGGATAGAAGAGTTATTTATAATATATATTTATATGGTAACAAAGAAGATTACAAGGATGAATTCTGAAGATAAGTTACTGTAAGATCCCTCCTTTATAAAGGAAAAGGATCCCTATGATTGCAATGCTAGTCCCTGGATCAATAGCAAGCATCCACAGTTAAGATGTAATATCAAGAAACAAAGGTCATAATACAACTTTATAACCAGGAATAAAATAATTCATTTCATCTTACATAGCTCATTTGGCTATCACATTACATTGCAGCAGAATATCTATAAGCATGGGGTCCTTCATCTTCAAAGTGCCACAGGCAAACATGTTGGTTGTAGACTTGTAATCCTAATCAATAAACTTCACTAACACCAAACCAACCTGCAACATTACAAGTTACAGCCACAAGGGTCAATACATTTGAATTGTATTGGCAAGTTTCACTACTATGTAGAAATAAATAGATCCTAACATTACATGCATATTTGGCTAAGTAGGGTTTTAGGATCATTTGCAGAAAGCAGTATAATTTATCCTATCTTTTCAAAATAGTTTTGATCTTTTGTCAAATCTTTCTGAACTCCTTGGAAACCTCCAAGTGCTTCAAGTCTCTTGTTGTCTCTTTCAAGTTTTACTTTTAGAAATTGGAATGTCGAGATTTCCCATAGCTTCAGGCCTTAGTTGCTCAGTATTGTCCATAACCGGGGACACGGCTAAGTACTTAGATTTTTATCTTCTGCAGAAGTTGTACACTTTACCCACATGACACATTCTCATCTTGATGCCACCAGTGGCCGCTGGATAAGTACTCACCAAGATGGAGTACTGGCAGATTCAGAATGTGACGAAGTCTTTCCATAGGAGTCCTCCCAATACACAATGCTAGCTTGTCTATCAGGCACCAATGTAGGGTTTCAAGTTCCCTCATTCTAGTAACCTGAAGAGGCCAATGCCCATTTAGCATGTGGTTGTACACGGAAGCCACTGTACGAGAAACATGTTCAATCTCTAAGTCCCTGGGTGGTTTTCTTCTAGTGCACAACAAAAAGAGATTGCCATATAAACATGGTTCCTCCTGTTGCCACCTTGTCCAAAACTTGAGTATCCTTGTCCACCCAGGTGGTTCATTGAGTACTTGTTTTATTATATAAAACACAAGTCTTTTCAATACTTCTCATAATCTCAACATGTATCCCTTCTCAATATATAAAGCAGGGCTAAGCATATTACAACTACATTGTTTTCACTAAGGAATATATAGGGGTACCCTATTAGGATTTAGCATAGCAAAATATAGTAGACCTCATCCTGCATGTTTCAAAATCCACTAAGTGTAATGAAAATAGTAGGACTTGGATGATAGTGTCACTTGCCTTTTTGGTAGAGGATGTTGGTTCACTTCTTGATCTTGCTAATATCACACTCTTCTAACTTCACTACAAATCAATCAAGCAAACATAGATTCAACTAGCATTCCAACCAATATTCAATCAATTTAGCACACATAAAACAATAGAAACAAGGTCATGCATGCAAGCATGCAAAAGATAGTTTTATTTGCAAAGGTGGTTTCTACTAGGATCTATACATTGCAAGGTTCAAAGTGGTCATTCTCTAAAGTGTAAAACCCATTTGCAAAAGGGTTTTATCTATAAACCATTTTTAAATCAAACCATTATTTCATATGGTGGAAAATGTTTTTAGCAAAGCAACAATTTTATTTTGTTCAACAAATAAGTTGTTAATTCACAAAGCTTGGTGTTTAGAGTCAGTAGGTTTGAATCAAAACATTTTCCAAAGGTTTTTCTCAAAAATCATTTCCATATCAAATCAATATTTTTATTTGACTAGAAATGAGCTAATTCAATTATTCAATCCTAAACTTCACAAAATACATTTTTAAATCCATAAGTTGGTTCCTAAGGTCAGTAGGTTCACAACAAACCATTTTGCAAAAATTTCAACCCCAAAATCATTTTGGAGTAAATTTTATATCCTAAATAAGCATACACAAGTTTCTGCGAAAACAAACATTTTACCAGAAGCTTTTACTAAACAAAGTGCATGGTTGGCTAGGGCTTGTTTTTCTGAATCCATTGATATAAAATTTGCAAAATTTGGACGTGTGGTTTGAAAGTTATGGATTATTCAAATTTGAACATCTAATAGATCTATTCTGTTCTAAATCAAACGAGCTGAGCCATGTGTCATGTTTTCATTCGCTGGTACCGTTTCGGTTGGATCAGGCTCTGGGAGGCGTTGGATCTAAGTTGGATCGTGTGGCGCAGAGGCACCCGTACCTCTTCGTTTAATGAATCTATCTAAGCCGCCAGATGGAGATCTAACGGTGTGAAACGACCTGACCAAATACGAGTGGCACCGACGGTGGCTGGCGACGCCGCACGGTCAGACGGCGTGCTAGTCGATGAACCAGGAAGCAAGGAAGACATAGGAGGGTCTCACCATGCTCGCGAGGTCGAGGTGTAGCTCAAGGTGGTCGCGAGGTGGCAAGGGGCGCACGGGGGCAGGAGTAATCGCTCGTCGGAGTTGCTGCGGGCGGCGGTGCTCTCGGGTCGTCGTCGCTGGCGTCGTTTGGGACCACGCTAAGCCAGAGGAGAGGCACGGTTAGATGCGCACAAGGGTCGCGTGTAAGGGAGCATCACTGAGAGGTGCTGGGGAGGTCGAGACTTACCAGGGGAGGTCGCCGAAAAAAGAAACAGACGCGGCGGCGCTCAGTTGATGACGAAACCGAGCTTCCAGAGCGCGCGGGAGCTAGCTGAGCCTATGGGCAGACGTGCAAGGTGCTGGAGAGCATGCTCGCGTGCAGAGTGAGGAGAGGGGCGGCGAGGTGTGGCCGAAATTTCCCTGGAACGCTCGTCGGAGCAGTGGCGGAGCAGGAAGAAATCGGGGTAGCCTAGGGGCAGAGAGGAAGAGGCGAGCGAGGGGAAATGGCGAGTAGACACAGGCGGTTAAATGGGCGTAGTCACTGGAGGAATCAAGGCCGCCATCAACGCGTAATCAACGCCGGAGTTACTCGGCAGCAACGGCAGGGGCGCGATTTGGGGTTGAAGACGACGGTGAGGTGGCGGTGGGACCTGTCTGTCAGCGTGAGGAAGAGAGGGGAAGTGGGGCCTGCCTGTCTGGGACTGCGCGGGTGCGTGTGTGGGTGAAAACGCTTCGCGTGTGGGTGGTGGGAAAGTTGGGTTGTGACTGGGCTGCTGGGCCAGATGGGTTGGGTTGAGTTTGGTTCTTTTTTTTGTTCTGAATGTCTTTTTCTTTTTCTATTGGGTTTTCTGTTTTGAAATTCATTCCAACAATTCAAACAACAAATGGATTCACAATTTTGCCAAGCTTTGTATTGATTTTAGTTCTGTTAACTAACAGAAACCAAAGTCCAAAATAAAATAATGTTTTTATTCTTTTAGGATCTATTTAAATAATTAAATAATAGACCTTAGTTATTAATTCAAATAGGATTTGTTTTATTAAAATCTCCATTTTGAAAGGTAAATAATATCCAAACCAATTCAGTAGGTTTTATTTGAAAATACAAAGCACTTGGATCATTTATTTAAAATAAAATAACAAGTTTTAGTGTTTAATTAAAATGGGAAAAGTCTTTACTTTAATAAAATTGGATATTAATAAATCCTCATTATTTTATTTAAACAAACCTTTACTCTTTTCATCAAATAGAAATATTTATTTCAAAAACTTGGCCAAGGTCTAATTTGGCTCTATAAAAACAGTCCTTATTTATACTTCTACCTTTTCATTTGAAAACCAAATCTTTTTATTAAAAGATCCAAAAATAGTAATTTCACTTATTTAAAATTTTCTTTATTAATTGTTTATCTTTTCAAATCCATTTAGGATTTGTTTGATCAAAAATAGGTTTGAAGGTTTCCAATTGGAATCAAAAGTTTCTTCTCACCCTGAAAATCAACAAAGTTTTATTTTATTCATTTATTTTTCACATAACAAGATTTGGAAAATCTTGGGATGTGACAGGCTACCACCCTTAAAATAAATCTCGTCCTGAGATTTGGGGAGGCTAGGGTTTACAAATTGGCTCAAAGCAACTAGGGTTCTACCACCCTTAAAAAATTTCCAACTAAATTACATTTTGGCCTACTTGGGATCTTGGGGAGACTTCTCTGGGCAGACATCTGCATAGTGTCCTTTGTTTCCACACTTGAAACATGTGACAAGGCTGAGATCCTTCATAGGCTTGTTTATCTTGTGTTTCACCTTTTCTGGACAGTTGCTTGCATAATGCCCTTGGTTACGACAATTGTAACATGTGATAAGATTGAGTTCTTCACGTATCTCTTGTGGACAGGTTGCTACATAATGGCCTAGCTCTTTCAGTTGTTGCACCATACTTGGCCAATCTCCTTATACTTATTCTTCTCTGGACACTCACTGGCATAATGTCCCATTTCTTTACAATGATTACATTGCACATGGCTTTTCTCCTTATTCTTCTTGGGTTTCTCCAAAGCTAGGAGTGCTTCTAGTTCATGTTCTTCATATGTTGTCTCATAGGTAGGAATGTCTACTAGTTTCTTTGACCTTCTATTGCTCCTTGGATAATTCATATGCCTCTTCTTTGGTCCTTTAAATTGGGTCATATTGCATGGAGGTACAAGTGGATATTTTCCTTTGTCCTCATCCTTCTTGGTAGACTTGGCTCCCTCTTGATAGTCTGCAATCAGTTGTTGCACTCCACCTTGTTTCCTTTGTTCAACTATGGAATAGATGGGGCATTGGATAGGGACATGATTATTTCATTCACATAGGTAACAAGTAACTTGAGATGTGGGGCATTGGTCAGCTGGGTGTTTCTCTTCACAGTTGGGGCATTGATCTCCATGTTCCTTGTAAGTGTGATCCTTGTCTCCACAAATATTGCAAGCTTGGGTTCCTTCTAGAATAACATCTTTGTGATCTTTGTTGTCACAAACTCCTTTGGAAGAGTTGCCTTCCATGTTGATCATTTGATCTGTCACCTTATGCAACAATTGGGCTTGTGTTTCAAAAAACCTTTGCATGGCTGGATCTTCCCCACTGGTGTTGGCTATGAATTGAGCTGTCACTTGATTCAACTGGTTTTGGGTTGCTATAAGTTCTCTCATGTTGTCCTCTTGGTTGTTATTGTTGTCATCAACCTTGGTGTTGGAGTCTCTTGGAGAAGTCATCTGTTTGGGTTGGATTGGGATTAGAATAGGCAAAATATTTCTAAGGGAATAATTCTATTCACATACATCACAATTCACACAAGCAATGTGCAAGCAATCACAAACAAACATTCCACTCAACAACAAGTTTCAAGCATATTTTTAGGCAACCAAAAATATTTTTGTTACACCACATAAGTTGGTGGGTTTAACTTAAACTAAATATGGAGGTCCATCTATATGGTTCACTTGAAATCTTTCCATCCTTCTTAGTTGATTCTTCATGTACAAGATCTTTGTATCCTTAGATAATTTTCTTGCATCTTGGTCTCAAAACTTCAAAGGAATGATGGTTTCTTCTAAGTTGTGTTTCCTTAGTCTTCAAGTCTTGAGCAACATTTCTTGTCACACTTGTAGTCCTTAGTAATATCTAAGGTTGAAGTCCTAGGTAAAAATGCTGAAGATGTTGAAGTCATTAGAGTTGAAGATGTTGAAGTCATTAGAGTTGATGAAGTCCTTTGCACATGGTGAAGTCTTTGGCCATGGGGTAGGCTTTGTCCATCAAGTTTGAAATAGAAGAGATGTAGAATCAAAACCAAAATGGTTGAGGAAAGAGTTTACAATATTGTTTGTAAATAAGTTTTGGAACAAATACAACTCCTATTTTTCTAAGGGGTTTTGTCCAATCCTAGGGTTACAAATCCTACAGGCAACACAATGCTCTGATACCATCTGTAAGATCCCTCCTTTATAAAGGAAAAGGATCCCTGTGATTACAATGCTAGTCCCTGGATCAATAGCTAGCATCCACAGTTAAGATGTAATATCAAGAAACAAAGGTCATAATACAACTTTATAACCAGGAATAAAATAATTCATTTCATCTTATATAGCTCATTTGGCTATCACATTACATTGCAGCAGAATATCTATAAGCATGGGGTCCTTCATCTTCAAAGTGCCACAGGCAAACATGTTGGTTGTAGACTTGTAATCCTAATCAATAAACTTCACTAACACCAAACCAACCTGCAACATTACAAGTTACAGCCACAAGGGTCAATACATTTGAATTGTATTGGCAAGTTTCACTACTATGTAGAAATAAATAGATCCTAACATTACATGCATATTTGGCTAAGTAGGGTTTTAGGCTCATTTGCAGAAAGCAGTATAATTTATCCTATCTTTTCAAAATAGTTTTGATATTTTGTCAAATCTTTCTGAACTCCTTGGAAACCTCCAAGTGCTTCAAGTATCTTGTTGTCTCTTTCAAGTTTTACTTTTAGAAATTGGAATGTCGAGATTTCCCATAGCTTCAGGCCTTAGTTGCTCAGTATTGTCCATAACCGGGGACACGGCTAAGTACTTAGATTTTTATCTTCTGCAGAAGTTGTACACTTTTACCACATGACACATTCTCATCTTGATGCCACCAGTGGCCGCTGGATAAGTACTCACCAAGATGGAGTACTGACAGATTGAGAATGTGACGAAGTCTTTCCATAGGAGTCCTCCCAATACACAATGCTAGCTTGTCTATCAGGCACCAATGTAGGGTTTCAAGTTCCCTCATTCTAGTAACCTGAAGAGGCCAATGCATGGGTCTTCCACTATGTAGTTGACTAAGCCAGTGCCCATTTAGCATGTGGCTGTACACGGAAGCCACTGTATGAGAAACATGTTCAATCTCTAAGTCCCTGGGTGGTATTCTTCTAGTGCACAACAAAAAGATATTGCCATATAAACATGGTTCCTCTTGTTGCCACCTTGTCCAAAACTTGAGTATCCTTGTCCACCCAGGTGGTTCATTGAGTACTTGTTTTATTATATAAAACACAAGTCTTTTCAATACTTCTCATAATCTCAACATGTATCCCTTCTCAATATATAAAGCAGGGCTAAGCATATTACAACTACATTGTTTTCACTAAGGAATATATAGGGGTACCCTACTAGGATTTAGCATAACAATATATAGTAGACCTCATCATGCATGTTTCAAAATCCACTAAGTGTAATGAAAATAGTAGGACTTGGATGATAGTGTCACTTGCCTTTTTGGTAGAGGATGTTGGTTCACTTCTTGATCTTGTTAATATCACACTCTTATAACTTGACTACAAATCAATCAAGCAAACATAGATTCAACTAGCATTCCAACCAATATTCAATCAATTTAGCACACATAAAACAATAGAAACAAGGTCATGCATGCAAGCATGCAAAAGATAATTTTATTTGCAAAGGTGGTTTCTACTAGGCTCTATACATTGTAAGGTTCAAAGTGGACATTCTCTAAAGTGTCAAACCCATTTGCAAAAGGGTTTTATCTATAAACCATTTTTAAATCAAACCATTATTTCATGTGGTGGAAAATGTTTTTAGCAAAGCAACAATTTTATTTTGTTCAACAAATAAGTTGTTAATTCACAAAGCTTGGTGTTTAGGGTCAGTAGGTTTGAATCAAAACATTTTCCAAAGGTTTTTCTCAAAAATCATTTCCATATCAAAATCAATATTTTTATTTGACAAGAAATGAGCTAATTCAATTATTCAATCCTAAACTTCACAAAATACATTTTTAAATCCATAAGTTGGTTCCTAAGGTCAGTAGGTTCACAACAAACCATTTTGCAAAGATTTCAACCCCAAAATCATTTTGGAGTAAATTTTATATCCTAAATAAGCATACACAAGTTTCTGCGAAAACAAACATTTTACCAGAAGCTTTTACTAAACAAAGTGCATGGTTGGCTAGGGCTTGTTTTTCTGAATACATTGATATAAAATTTGCAAATTTTGGACGTGTGGTTTGAAAGTTATGGATTATTCAAATTTGAACATCTAATAGATCTATTCTGTTCTAAATCAAACGAGCTGAGCCATGTGTCATGTTTTCATTCGCTGGTACCGTTTCGGTTGGATCAGGCTCTGGTAGGCGTTGGATCTAAGTTGGATCGTGTGGCGCAGAGGCACCCGTACCTCTTCGTTTAATGAATCTATCTAAGCCGCCAGATGGAGATCTAACGGTGTGAAACGACCTGACCAAATACGAGTGGCACCGACGGTGGCTGGCGACGCCGCACGGTCAGACGGCGTGCTAGTCGATGAACCAGGAAGCAAGGAAGACATAGGAGGGTCTCACCGTGCTCGCGAGGTCGAGGTGTAGCTCAAGGTGGTCGCGAGGTGGCAAGGGGCGCACGGGGGCAGGAGTAATCGCTCGTCGGAGTTGCTGCGGGCGGCGGTGCTCTCGGGTCGTCGTCGCTGGCGTCGTTTGGGACCACGCTAAGCCAGAGGAGAGGCACGGTTAGATGCGCACAAGGGTCGCGTGTAAGGGAGCATCACTGAGAGGTGCTGGGGAGGTCGAGACTTACCAGGGGAGGTCGCCGAAAAAAGAAACAGACGCGGCGGCGCTCAGTTGATGACGAAACCGAGCTTCCAGAGCGCGCGGGAGCTAGCTGAGCCTATGGGCAGACGTGCAAGGTGCTGGAGAGCATGCTCGCGTGCAGAGTGAGGCGAGGGGCGGCGGGGTGTGGCCGGAATTTCCCTGGAACGCTCGTCGGAGCAGTGGCGGAGCAGGAAGAAATCGGGGCAGCCTAGGGGCAGAGAGGAAGTGGCGAGCGAGGGGAAATGGCGAGTAGACACAGGCGGTTAAATGGGCGTAGTCACTGGAGGAATCAAGGTTGCCATCAACGCGTAATCAACGCCGGAGTTACTCGGCTGCAACGGCAGGGGCACGGTTTGGGGTTGAAGACGACGGTGAGGTGGCGGTGGGACCTGTCTGTCAGCGTGAGGAAGAGAGGGGAAGTGGGGCCTGCCTGTCTGGGACTGCGCGGGTGCGTGTGTGGGTGAAAACGCTTTGCGCGTGGGGGGGGAAGTTGGGCTGTGACTGGCTGCTGGGCCAGATGGGTTGGGTTGAGTTTGATTCTTTTTTTTTGTTCTGAATGTCTTTTTCTTTTTCTATTTGGTTTTCTGTTTTGAAATTCATTCCAACAATTCAAACAACAAATGGATTCAAACTTTTGCCAAGCTTTGTATTGATTTTAGTTCTGTTAACTAACAAAAACCAAAGTCCAAAATAAAATAATGTTTTTATTCTTTTAGGATCTATTTAAATAATTAAATAATAGACCTTAGTTATTAATTCAAATAGGATTTGTTTTATTAAAATCTCCATTTTGAAAGCTAAATAATATCCAAACCAATTCAGTAGGTTTTATTTGAAAATACAAAGCACTTGGAGCATTTATTTAAAATAAAATAACAAGTTTTAGTGTTTAATTAAAATGGGAAAAGTCTTTACTTTAATAAAATTGGATATTAATAAATCCTCATTATTTTATTTAAACAAACCTTTACTCTTTTCATCAAATAGAAATATTTATTTCAAAAACTTGGCCAAGGTCTAATTTGGCTCTATAAAAACAGTCCTTATTTATACTTCTACCTTTTCATTTGAAAACCAAATCTTTTTATTAAAAGATCCAAAAATAGTAATTTCACTTATTTAAAATTTTCTTTATTAATTGTTTATCTTTTCAAATCCATTTAGGATTTGTTTGATCAAAAATAGGTTTGAAGGTTTCCAATTGGAATCAAAAGTTTCTTCTCACCCTGAAAATCAACAAAGTTTTATTTTATTCATTTATTTTTCACATAACAAGATTTGGAAAATCTTGGGATGTGACAGGCTACCACCCTTAAAATAAATCTCGTCCTGAGATTTGGGGAGGCTAGGGTTTACAAATTGGCTCAAAGCAACTAGGGTTCTACCACCCTTAAAAAATTTCCAACTAAATTACATTTTGGCCTACTTGGGATCTTGGGGAGACTTCTCTGGGCAGACATCTGCATAATGTCCTTTGTTTCCACACTTGAAACATGTGACAAGGCTGAGATCCTTCATAGGCTTGTTTATCTTGTGTTTCACCTTTTCTGGACAGTTGCTTGCATAATGCCCTTGGTTACGACAATTGTAACATGTGATAAGATTGAGTTCTTCACGTATCTCTTGTGGACAGGTTGCTACATAATGGCCTAGCTCTTTCAGTTGTTGCACCATACTTGGCCAATCTCCTTATACTTATTCTTCTCTGGACACTCACTGGCATAATGTCCCATTTCTTTACAATGATTACATTGTACATGGCTTTTCTCCTTATTCTTCTTGGGTTTCTCCAAAGCTAGGAGTGCTTCTAGTTCATGTTCTTCATATGTTGTCTCATAGGTAGGAATGTCTACTAGTTTCTTTGACCTTCTATTGCTCCTTGGATAATTCATATGCCTCTTCTTTGGTCCTTTAAATTGGGTCATATTGCATGGAGGTACAAGTGGATATTTTCCTTTGTCCTCATCCTTCTTGGTAGACTTGGCTCCCTCTTGATAGTCTGCAATCAGTTGTTGCACTCCACCTTGTTTCCTTTGTTCAACTATGGAATAGATGGGGCATTGGATAGGGACATGATTATTTCATTCACATAGGTAACAAGTAACTTGAGATGTGGGGCATTGGTCAGCTGGGTGTTTCTCTTCACAGTTGGGGCATTGATCTCCATGTTCCTTGTAAGTGTGATCCTTGTCTCCACAAATATTGCAAGCTTGGGTTCCTTCTAGAATAACATCTTTGTGATCTTTGTTGTCACAAACTCCTTTGGAAGAGTTGCCTTCCATGTTGATCATTTGATCTGTCACCTTATGCAACAATTGGGCTTGTGTTTCAAAAAACCTTTGCATGGCTGGATCTTCCCCACTGGTGTTGGCTATGAATTGAGCTGTCACTTGATTCAACTGGTTTTGGGTTGCTATAAGTTCTCTCATGTTGTCCTCTTGGTTGTTATTGTTGTCATCAACCTTGGTGTTGGAGTCTCTTGGAGAAGTCATCTGTTTGGGTTGGATTGGGATTAGAATAGGCAAAATATTTCTAAGGGAATAATTCTATTCACATACATCACAATTCACACAAGCAATGTGCAAGCAATCACAAACAAACATTCCACTCAACAACAAGTTTCAAGCATATTTTTAGGCAACCAAAAATATTTTTGTTACACCACATAAGTTGGTGGGTTTAACTTAAACTAAATATGGAGGTCCATCTATATGGTTCACTTGAAATCTTTCCATCCTTCTTAGTTGATTCTTCATGTACAAGATCTTTGTATCCTTAGATAATTTTCTTGCATCTTGGTCTCAAAACTTCAAAGGAATGATGGTTTCTTCTAAGTTGTGTTTCCTTAGTCTTCAAGTCTTGAGCAACATTTCTTGTCACACTTGTAGTCCTTAGTAATATCTAAGGTTGAAGTCCTAGGTAAAAATGCTGAAGATGTTGAAGTTATTAGAGTTGAAGATGTTGAAGTCATTAGAGTTGATGAAGTCCTTTGCACATGGTGAAGTCTTTGGCCATGGGGTAGGCTTTGTCCATCAAGTTTGAAATAGAAGAGATGTAGAATCAAAACCAAAATGGTTGAGGAAAGAGTTTACAATATTGTTTGTAAATAAGTTTTGGAACAAATACAACTCCTATTTTTCTAAGGGGTTTTGTCCAATCCTAGGGTTACAAATCCTACAGGCAACACAATGCTCTGATACCATCTGTAAGATCCCTCCTTTATAAAGGAAAAGGATCCCTGTGATTGCAATGCTAGTCCCTGGATCAATAGCTAGCATCCACAGTTAAGATGTAATATCAAGAAACAAAGGTCATAATACAACTTTATAACCAGGAATAAAATAATTCATTTCATCTTATATAGCTCATTTGGCTATCACATTACATTGCAGCAGAATATCTATAAGCATGGGGTCCTTCATCTTCAAAGTGCCACAGGCAAACATGTTGGTTGTAGACTTGTAATCCTAATAAATAAACTTCACTAACACCAAACCAACCTGCAACATTACAAGTTACAGCCACAAGGGTCAATACATTTGAATTGTATTAGCAAGTTTCACTACTATGTAGAAATAAATAGATCCTAACATTACATGCATATTTGGCTAAGTAGGGTTTTAGGCTCATTTGCAGAAAGCAGTATAATTTATCCTATCTTTTCAAAATAGTTTTGATATTTTGTCAAATCTTTCTGAACTCCTTGGAAACCTCCAAGTGCTTCAAGTATATTGTTGTCTCTTTCAAGTTTTACTTTTAGAAATTGGAATGTCGAGATTTCCCATAGCTTCAGGCCTTAGTTGCTCAGTATTGTCCATAACCGGGGACACGGCTAAGTACTTAGATTTTTATCTTCTGCAGAAGTTGTACACTTTTACCACATGACACATTCTCATCTTGATGCCACCAGTGGCCGCTGGATAAGTACTCACCAAGATGGAGTACTGACAGATTGAGAATGTGACGAAGTCTTTCCATAGGAGTCCTCCCAATACACAATGCTAGCTTGTCTATCAGGCACCAATGTAGGGTTTCAAGTTCCCTCATTCTAGTAACCTGAAGAGGCCAATACATGGGTCTTCCACTATGTAGTTGACTAAGCCAGTGCCCATTTAGCATGTGGCTGTACACGGAAGCCACTGTACGAGAAACATGTTCAATCTCTAAGTCCCTGGGTGGTATTCTTCTAGTGCACAACAAAAAGATATTGCCATATAAACATGGTTCCTCTTGTTGCCACCTTGTCCAAAACTTGAGTATCCTTGTCCACCCAGGTGGTTCATTGGGTACTTGTTTTATTATATAAAACACAAGTCTTTTCAATACTTCTCATAATCTCAACATGTATCCCTTCTCAATATATAAAGCAGGGCTAAGCATATTACAACTACATTGTTTTCACTAAGGAATATATAGGGGTACCCTACTAGGATTTAGCATAGCAATATATAGTAGACCTCATCATGCATGTTTCAAAATCCACTAAGTGTAATGAAAATAGTAGGACTTGGATGATAGTGTCACTTGCCTTTTTGGTAGAGGATGTTGGTTCACTTCTTGATCTTGTTAATATCACACTCTTATAACTTGACTACAAATCAATCAAGCAAACATAGATTCAACTAGCATTCCAACCAATATTCAATCAATTTAGCACACATAAAACAATAGAAACAAGGTCATGCATGCAAGCATGCAAAAGATAATTTTATTTGCAAAGGTGGTTTCTACTAGGCTCTATACATTGTAAGGTTCAAAGTGGACATTCTCTAAAGTGTCAAACCCATTTGCAAAAGGGTTTTATCTATAAACCATTTTTAAATCAAACCATTATTTCATGTGGTGGAAAATGTTTTTAGCAAAGCAACAATTTTATTTTGTTCAACAAATAAGTTGTTAATTCACAAAGCTTGGTGTTTAGGGTCAGTAGGTTTGAATCAAAACATTTTCCAAAGGTTTTTCTCAAAAATCATTTCCATATCAAAATCAATATTTTTATTTGACAAGAAATGAGCTAATTCAATTATTCAATCCTAAACTTCACAAAATACATTTTTAAATCCATAAGTTGGTTCCTAAGGTCAGTAGGTTCACAACAAACCATTTTGCAAAGATCAAGTGTCGCGGTAGGTTGGCTGGTGCAGGCAGGTTTGATAACTCAGTAAGAGAGTATGACCACTTTGGGAAATCCCCTAGCTTTCGTCCCTCACAGTCTACAGCGTAGCAGTCATGGAACCCTAGTGTCTTCGTCAAGCATTCCACTCTAGTTTTCGCTACCAGTGTTTCAACAACACACAATACCGCCGGGAGGACCGAACCCACGTATGTGGAAAAATACGGGGATGACTTGTGGCTAGGGGTGAAAGGCCAACCAAGATCGGATATAGCTGGTTTTCCGCGAAATCTATTTCAGTAGAGCGTATGATGTCGATGGCCCGAGGTAGAGCACTCAATGGGCTAGGGTGACTGCGCTAGTGAACTCTCTAGTTCTCATATAGAAATAAAAAACGAATTCATTCAGTGATTTAGAGACAATGACAAATCATTTGTTGGTTGCGGATCATCTCACTCAACCACACTTCAGTGATTGAACATGGGTCGGTCCCTATTTGACAAGGGAACTTCACCCATTTCATTGACCTTCGAACCGCTCTTGCCCTATATAACTAAAGAGTCGGGTGGAACGAGTGATAGCAGCACAACTATCCGAAGATAGCGATATGGAATACTGGTACATCCTCCCTATTAGAGAATAGTATGTGCATAGTACTTAATTTGAGATGACTGTCAATTCGAGATTCAAAGTACTTATTTGCTGATTTGAATTCCAGACCAATACCACCCGCTTCCTCCTAGCTCTTTATGGTAGCCGATGCAGCAGCTCCTCCCTCTTTCATTTCATTCCAATGTATATCTGCTTTGCTGACCAATATAAACATCAACAACTTCAAATTGGACTCGTTTCCCCTCAACAAATAAAGGCTTGGGCTAACAAAAACCTACCTAATGGAGAAGTCGTTGGCGAAGTCACAAGGCTTAATATTTATTTTATTTCATTAAAAATAAGAAGCCAATTCTGTTCATAAGAAGAAAGAGAAGCAGATCTATTCTATACTCGATAAGTGCCAATATGCAATGGGTAACTTGGCCAATTTTGAAAAATGAAGAATAGATCCCTACCCCTCTTTGTTTATCATGACATTTTTTGGACATTTCTAATAATAGCAAGCCTTATTCCTATTTTGGCATTTTGGATTTCAGGGCTTTTAGCCCCGGTTAGTGAAGGACCAGAGAAGCTCTCTAGTTATGAATCGGGTATAGAACCCATGGGGGGGCTTGTGCTAGGGATAGGTGTTTTGTATAAATGTTTCGCCGTATTATTAAGTATTCTCCTTTAGTTTTTTTCTCTATCTAGAAGTGGAATAGAATAACCCGGTTGAAGGGTAATGATCATACGTCTGTAATGCATTGTATGTCCCAGAATAGGTCCTATTCTTCTACCCTTTCCAGGTAGTCGATGGCTATTCACAGCTACTACCTTAACACCAAAGAAGAGTGCCCGACGCATTTTGTCTTCACTGGAAGCTGCTGATCCCAGCGTAGCATTCAAGACAATTGTTCCTTCTTCGGTCTCCCTCCACCCCCTTCGTTTGTTGTGGGTCGCGTCTCACCGCAGGCACTTAATGAATGAGTGAAGATCTTCCTTCCCCCCTTGTGTCTTACCAAGGACTGAGTTCCTACTTGTGGCGGAAAAAAAAAGTATTTTCAACCCCAAAATCATTTTGGAGTAAATTTTATATCCTAAACAAGCATACACAAATTTCTGCGAAAACAAACATTTTACCAGAAGCTTTTACTAAACAAAGTGCATGGTTGGCTAGGGCTTGTTTTTATGAATCCATTGATATAAAATTTGCAAAATTTAGACGTGTGGTTTGAAAGTTATGGATTATTCAAATTTGAACATCTAATAGATCTATTCTGTTCTAAATCAAACGAGCTGAGCTACGTGTCATGTTTTCATTCGCTGGTACCGTTTCGGTTGGATCAGGCTCTAGGAGACGTTGGATCTAAGTTGGATCGTGTGGCGCAGAGGCACCCGTACCTCTTCGTTTAATGAATCTATCTAAGCCGCCAGATGGAGATCTAACGGTGCGAAACGACCTGACCAAATACGAGCGGCGCCGACGGTGGCTGGCGGCAGCGCGTCAGACGGCGTGCTAGTCGATGAACCAGGAAGCAAGGAAGACAGAGGAGGGTCTCACTGTGCTCGCGAGGTCGAGTTGTAGCTCAAGGTGGTCGCGAGGTGGCAAGGGGCGCACGGGGGCGGGAGTAATCGCTCGTCGGAGTTGCTGCGGGAGGCGGTGCTCTCGGGTCGTCGTCGCTGGCGTTGTTTAGGACCACGCTAAGCCAGAGGAGAGGCACGGTTAGATGCGCACAAGGGTCGCGTGTAAGGGAGCATCACTGAGAGGTGCTGGGGAGGTCGAGACTTACTAGGGAAGGTCGCCGGAAAAAGAAACTGACGCGGCGGAGCTCAGTTGATGACGAAGCCGAGCTTCCAGAGTGCGCGGGAGCTAGCTGAGGCTATGGGAAGACGCGCAAGGTGCTGTAGATCATGCTCGCGTGCAGAGTGAGGCGAGGGGCGGCGGGGTGTGGCCGAAATTTCCCTGGAACGCTCGTCGGAGCAGTGGCGGAGCAGGAAGAAATCGGGGTAGCCTAGGGGCAGAGAGGAAGAGGCGAGCGAGGGGAAATGGCGAGTAGACACAGGCGGTTAAATGGGCGTAGTCACTGGAGGAATCAAGGCCGCCATCAACGCGTAATCAACGCCGGAGTTACTCGGCAGCAACGGCAGGGGCACGGTTTGGGGTTGAAGACGACGGTGAGGTGGCGGTGGGACCTGTCTGTCAGCGTGAGGAAGAGAGGGGAAGTGGGGCCTGCCTGTCTGGGACTGCGCGGGTGCGTGTGTGGGTGAAAACGCTTCGCGTGTGGGTGGTGGGAAAGTTGGGTTGTGACTGGGCTGCTGGGCCAGATGGGTTGGGTTGAGTTTGGTTCTTTTTTTTGTTCTGAATGTCTTTTTCTTTTTCTATTGGGTTTTCTGTTTTGAAATTCATTCCAACAATTCAAACAACAAATGGATTCACAATTTTGCCAAGCTTTGTATTGATTTTAGTTCTGTTAACTAACAGAAACCAAAGTCCAAAATAAAATAATGTTTTTATTCTTTTAGGATCTATTTAAATAATTAAATAATAGACCTTAGTTATTAATTCAAATAGGATTTGTTTTATTAAAATCTCCATTTTGAAAGCTAAATAATATCCAAACCAATTCAGTAGGTTTTATTTGAAAATACAAAGCACTTGGATCATTTATTTAAAATAAAATAACAAGTTTTAGTGTTTAATTAAAATGGGAAAAGTCTTTACTTTAATAAAATTGGATATTAATAAATCCTCATTATTTTATTTAAACAAACCTTTACTCTTTTCATCAAATAGAAATATTTATTTCAAAAACTTGGCCAAGGTTTAATTTGGCTCTATAAAAATAGTCCTTATTTATACTTCTACCTTTTCATTTGAAAACCAAATCTTTTTATTAAAAGATCCAAAAATAGTAATTTCACTTATTTAAAATTTTATTTATTAATTGTTTATCTTTTCAAATCCGTTTAGGATTTGTTTGATCAAAAATAGGTTTGAAGGTTTCTAGTTGGAATCAAAAGTTTCTTCCCACCCTGAAAATCAACAAAGTTTTATTTTATTCATTTATTTTTCACATAACAAGATTTGGAAAATCTTGGGATGTGACAGTTACCAGGAGTAATCCAATTGAATAAAGTAGGAATAGTAAAAGAATAATCTCTCTTAGTCAGATAGATACACTGAAAAGATAATTATAATACAACTATAGTGTTGTATTGATAAAGGCCTTGATTAGCCAACTGGAAATCTAAGCCATAAATGATCAAAGGATTCTAATGATCATGCTTTTGTCACCTAGATTGAATGCTTACATCATGTATAAGTGACATTGGTGGATAGAACATGATTGAACCCTAGTATAGATATGTTATTCTAAGTTAGCCATGATAAGTCACCATGATATGATGTGAAATTGACTATAAGATACTGGAGTTAAGTAGAGATAAGATAGTATGGTCAAGATGATGGTAGAGCAACATTGGATTATAGAAATTCTATTTTCCTCTTGGGAAATACTAAATACTTGAGGTGAAGTAGGATTGGATATATATATAAACATCTACTGGAGTAATATTAGTAGTGGATGATTATGGAAGAGTATGAATGGAGTTAGAAGTAACTACTTGTTGGATTGGAGGTTATTAGCAGTAAAGTAGTTGATATAACCAAGAATGGATATGAGAAAATTATGAAAGCTTTAGTGTCAAGATTATTGGATTTAGAAATGGATTTAGAAGAATAAAAGGTGGATAAGAATATTCTTGTGAAGCAAAGCTCATCATGTTAACCCATGATGATAGATTTGAAGAAGTAGTATATCTAGGAAAGGAATTCCTTCATCAGAAGTCCGAAATTATGAAGTATGGAAGGTAAGAATTCTTGGTAAAACATTCAACCTTAAATCTGTAATCAAACTAATTATCTAATTTATCTATTGGATCAATCATCTTATTTCCACAATGCTTCATAGGAATATTTTTCTATAACAAATCACTTAAGCACATCTTTGTCCTTTTCCAATTATCATAACCATATGTGCTTAGGAGTTATCTTTATCAATTCTTTTCCATAAGACATTCCAAAAAATAACTTTCTGCTTTAAATGGTGATATCATTAAAGATCACAAACATAAAGACAATATGTTTAGTCATTAATCTTTATTCACATTAACAAAAGAATATAAATATAGTAAGTACCCTAAAACCTAGGATAAGGAATTACAATTCAGAACCCTAAATTTATTAATGAGTTTTATCATCAACACCTCATAAATATTCAATATATATTCATTAGGCAAATTCCTTGATCCATTAGTCTAACCACTCATTCCATATGAGCATGGAATAAGTGGGGATACAATAATTATAAACCACCCTATACTTTACTATGTGATTAAATACATAAAAATAAACCCTATGACTATTACTAAACATTTTAAAACTCCATTACTCCAAATAAAAGTGAAACTAATGTTATAGTTAATTTTTAAGATCTTAAACAAATCCTAAAAAACCTAAATCATACTTATTCTATTTAATAAAAGAATATCGCTATATTTATAAAGATAGAAAATAATAAATAAAGTATGCTATACAAATACTAAATTCATACCAGAATTTGAAATACATTTTTATATACTGCAATTATCCCAAAAATAAATTATATATAGAAATCTCAATCAAATGTGTAATATTCAAACCTTAAAACAAAACAAAAAAATAGAAAAAAATGAGATCAAGAAAAATAAAAGAAGTAGAGGGAGCAGTCAATTCTGGCCCATGGCCCATCTCCCCTCTCACTTATTCGTCTCCGCAAGCAGCCGTAGCAGCCCACTTCGGCCCACACAGCCCACACAACGGCTCACCCGTGACTGACAGATGGGACCAGAGGGGGGATCGCGGGTTGAGAGTAAAGAATTTCCAGGGGGTTTTCTGCAAATGTTCATTGTCGTCTTCCTCGTGCGTCACAAGCACCTCGCTGGAGGAGTCTGCCGCCGCCCGATGCCGTCGTCGTCAGCCGTGCGTCGCGATGCCCGCCACTGTTCTAGAGGAGGATAAGAAGACCACCTCGACGTCCCTGCTCATCCTTATCTCCTCACAATCTCTCTCTCGCTCTTTATTCCTTTTCCGCATGAATACGAACCCTAGCTCCGTTCAGAGAGGGCCATCGCCGTCACTAGAGGTCGTCCTAGAGATCGTGGAGTGGTCGAGGAGAAGCGCAGCGTCACCCTCTTCATCCTAGGATGCTCAATCGAGTCATGGGAGTTTCAAATCGATGCAATCGAGCCATTTCTTTTCCATGGTGATCGCCGGAATCCGTGAAATTGCGCTCGTCTCCGGTCACCATCGCCATCATGGACCACAGAGCTATGCTCAGGGTAAGCCTACACATCTCTGACCTTATTATTGCCTCCTAGTTTCACCTCTAGCTCGAGTTCGTCGAGAGGCCGACGAGCACCACCGGAGTAGCTGGTCACCAGAGTAGCTCCGGTGACCAAAATTGGGCTGCGCCGCCACTATTAGACTTCCCGCATCTCGCTCTTTCGAACGCAACCATCATCGCGTGCTCGCGCTCTCCCAATCGACGGAGGGGTCACCGATCTGAGAGGGTTTCCGGCGGGATGACGTCAGGATGATCTCATCCTTGACTGAGTCCACGGTTGACTGGTCCACTTCACGCGTGGCATCTGACGTGGTCCTGACCCCATGGGTCAGTGACTAGGGTAGGGTCAGGCCGGGTGTAAAAAGTAAAATGGTTATATAGAAAATAATTTATAAAATGATTAAATCCTAAGAATTCAATAACTTTAGTTTTGTAATTCAGAAAAATATGTATATTATTTGAAAATGTTTATAAAAATAATATCTACAACTTAAAACTATTACCAAACATTATTATGTTAACAATTTAAGTAAATATTATTTAATAAAGATTTTATAAGTAATAATACTTTAATAATTCATATTTTAATAATGGTAAATGTTAAAAATATAAATAAAATACCAAAAATCTTAGAAAAATAAGAAATATAATTTAAAAACAATAATAATGCATTATTATTTCACTTAATTAAATATTTATTATTTATTAAGTATTTATAAAGTAATAAACCATATAAAAATCATATCTTATTATTTATAAATCATAAAAATAAATGTAATATACCAAAATGATCACAAAAATAATACCTACATGTTAAAAATATAATATTCCACTTTTGAGTTAAATAAAAATTTAAATATTTTAATAACTTGAATTTAAA
This sequence comes from Avena atlantica, assembly GCA_910589765.1. Lineage (NCBI taxonomy): Eukaryota > Viridiplantae > Streptophyta > Magnoliopsida > Poales > Poaceae > Avena > Avena atlantica. Next base: position 488,029,079 of record OU342736.1, read on the forward strand.
CCTAATTCCTTAATTGATAATTCATATAAGGGTAAAGAAAAATTGCTAATATTTTTAAAATTAGCCAATTGAGTATAATAAATAGTATTAGTCTTAAATATTGATAATATGAAGTCAAAATGGTTCAACCCATTTTAAATACAATTTTATTGAATTATCCTTCAACCATAAGTGTAGATTATTTCCTAAAAGGATCCCTATCCATTATATAATCTTCAAGAATAATTTGTGACTAAATTAAATCTTTTCCATTACTTCAACCACAATTTTACAAACATATCAAAACACTATAGTGAATCCATAAGTAGTTAAGTAATATTACATCCTTGTTTACAAACTATAACCACTTGAAAGAACGCCTAATAAGGTTAACTTAAAATTTAAATACTTCTCCTTAGATAAGTAAGATTTTCTTCAAAAGTTATTCTTTAAGGTACATTATAAACCAAGACATAAACATTTTATCAAAAACTCTAAATGATGAACAAACCTTATATACATAGTTTACAAATACATTTCCCACTTGAGTATTCCATTATTGTATGTGCTTTATTATACTTACATGTTTTTTCACACACACTCACAAGCCTTAATAAGAAGCACAAGTATGAAAATTATCTAAAAGGACAACACATTCTAAAGTAACCATTTCTAGTTTCCAAACCCTAGATCAACGTTTATCCCGGGATTCGAGTTTACGAAATTGCATTACATTATTATGCATAAAAGCATCTTGCTTCTTTAAACATTAGTCCTTACCGGACCAATGATGCTGATTTCAGATATTGGATCTTATATTGTCTCAAAGACCGTGAGTGCATAATCTTGCAATCACAAAAAGCAAGTTCACACTTGCTCATGTCCTTTGATTATTTTCTGTAAAGTATTTTGCAAATCTAGTGTTGTCATCACCTGCATTTGAAAAAGGTCGGAAAACACTATTTTCATAATAAATGAGTATAGGTTATTTACCATGAGGTAATAACCTACTATGAAAGCTCCGGTGGTAAAGGAACATATTATCTAGGACTTAACTATAGGGTTTGCAGCATAGAAAACAAAAAAATTCCTACGATGTGAACTATGTACCAAGATCTATCTATTAGATTCAAACAACGGGCGGATGTATATCCGTAGAGTTGTGAAACAATTCCACACTCTTTCATGTGAGTGCTAAACTCGTAACTTAGATACTCACCTCCATGGTCGGAACATAGAAATTTGATCTTTCTATTACGATGATTTTCCACTTCATTCTGAAATTCCTTGAACTTTTTAAAGGTTTCAGACTTGTGTTTCATCAAGTAGATATAACCGTATCTACTCAAATCATCCGTGAAAGTAACAAAATAACGATATCCACCTCGCGCCGACACACTCATTGGACCATATACATCAGAATGTATGATTTCCAATAAATCTGTCGCCCGTTCCATTGAACCGGAAAACGGCGTTCTAGTCATATTGCCCATAAGGCATGGCTCACATGTATCAAATGATTCAAAATCAAGTGATTCCAAAAGTCCATCCGAATGGAGCTTCTTCATGCGTTTAACGCCAATATGACCTAGACGGCAGTGCCACATATATGCGGATATATCATCATTAAGTTTAAACCTTTTAGCATCAACATTATGAATATGTGTAACATTATCATCGAGATCTAATAGAAATAAACCATTCATCATCGGTGCATGACCATAAAATATTTCATTCATATAAATGGAACAACCATTGTTCTCGGATTTAAATGAATAACCACTTCGCATCAAACACGATCCAGATACAATGTTCATGCTCAGTGCAGGCACCAGATAACAATTATTCAAGTTTATAACTAATCCCGATGGCAAATAGAGAGGCAGCGTTCCGACGGCGATCACATCAACGCTTGATCCATTGCCGACACGCATCTTGACCTCACCCCTTGCTAGCGGTCGCTTGTTCCGCAGCCCCTGATTCGAGTTACAAATATTAGCAACTGAACCGGTATCAAATACCCAGGTGCTACTGCGAGCACTAGTCAAGTACACATCAATAACATGTATATCATATATATCTTTGTTTGCCTTGCCAGCCTTCTTGTCTGCCAAATACTTGGGGAAGTTGCGCTTCAAGTGGCCAGTGCCCTTACAATAGTAGCACTCGGTATCAGACTTAGGTCCAACTCGGGGTTTCTTTTCAGGCACGGCAATAGGCTTGCCGCCCTTACTTCCCTTCCGTTTTCCCTTCTTGTCTTTCTTGAAACCAGTGTTCCTATTGATCATCAACACTTGATGTTCCTTTTTGATCTCCACTTCTGCAGTTTTAAGCATTGACAGAAGCTCGGGGTGATACTTCTTCATGCCTTGCATATTATAGTTCTTCACAAAGCTCTTATAGCTCGGTGGCAGAGACTGAAGAACACGATGGATGCCTAAGTCAATGGGAATCGTTATTCCCAAGGACACAAGCTTATCGGCGTAACCCGACATCTTGAGTACATGCTCACTAACGGAGTTGTGCTCTTCCATCATGCAGCTAAAGAACTTTTATGAAGAATTGTAGCTCTCTACAGCAGCATGTGTGTCGAAAATCATTTTCAACTCACCCATTGTATCAAATGCATTGCCGTTTTCGAAACGCTTTCGAAGTTCCGGCTCTATCCCATACAATATGCCACAATGAACTAAGTTGTGGTCCTCCTGACGAGTCTGATAGACATTCTTCTCCTCGTCAGGGGCATCCTCAAAAGGTGGGGGCCCAAGTGGCACTTCTAGCACGTATTGCTTTTGTGCAGCAGAGAGAAGAATCCTCAAATTCATGGCCCATTCGGAAAAGTTGCTACCGTTCGTTGCTAGTTTCTCTTTCTCCATGAACACATTGAAATTAAAAGCAGGTGGTGCCATCTACAACAGAATTTGTAAAGTTTAGACTAAGTGTATGATAGATTGAGTTCAACTAATCCATATTACGAATGAACTCCCACTCAAAAACGACATCCCTCGTGCATTTTTGGTGATTACATGAACCAAATCCACTATACCAAGTCCGATCATCACGTGAGTCGGTATAGCTTCAAAGGCGAGCATCAAATGGGCATCATATCTACTATATGACTCATGCTTAACCTTTCGGTCCGTGTTCCGAGGCCATGTCTGTACATGCTAGGCTCGCCAAGTTATAACCTTAGTATTCGCGTGTGTAACTGTTTTACACCCGAAATATGGTCGTGGATCCAAGAACACCCGATCATCACGTGATGTCTTGGAGCGACGAAACATAATAGGTGCATACTAAAGGAAGAACACATTCTTATCTTGATATTTAAATGAGGGGTCATATTATTATGCTAACAAAGCGCTAAACAAGCAATATAAGATGCTATCAAACATCACATGTTTATTAGGAAATGTTATGGTTTCGCAGATGATCTCTATCATGTGCATCGTGGTATGATCACTACCATACCTATATGTGTAAATCCAAGGTCTATGGAGTTTACACGCTATGTATGTTGTAAGAGTATCATCTCATACTTCTACTTACAACATCACCATATCATAACACTAGCCCAGCAACAATCTAAACTAGACGCCTCTAATTTATCCATTGCAAGTTTTACGTGGCTTAGGGCTTTCGAGATAGAACCGTTCTTACCTACGAACATGAACCACAGCGAGGATAACCAAATTGTTGACAACTCGTTGCAAAATAGATATTGACTATAGTAGGAGAGACAGACACCCGCTAGCCACTTATGCAAACTAGTTGCATGTCAAGCGTGGAACATGTCTCATGTGCGAGGACATGTAAAGTTTGTCCGGGCCGCTTCATCCCACTATGCCACCAATATCCAAAATTACAACAAACGAGTAACAACATGATCATCATCGCCCACATACTCATATGTGTACTACCCGTGTAAAGCATCTACGCATAGATTCGGCTCTGATACCACTGTAGGGTTCGCAGCATAGAAAACAAAAAAATTCCTACGATGTGAACTATGTACCAAGATCTATCTATTAGATACAAACAACAGGCGGATGTATATCCGTAGATAACATACCCTTGAAGACCGACAAAGCTTAACGAGTTCAACTCGTGGTTGATGTAGACGATCTCTTGCCGATCTCAAGATCAAGAGGAAGTCCTAGCGCCGCAAATCAGTAGCGCATCCGTGCTCGCACACACGTTCGAGGCACCGAGCAACCTCCGCCTCCTCGCTCCAGCGATGCAGCGAAAGCACAACTCTTTCTTGCCGAATAGCCACCGGGAACATGTATCTCGCTAGTCCGAGACCATGGGGGATAAATTCTAGAGGGGGGGAGAGATCCTTCACGAGGAGGTGTGAGAGACAAGTGAGAGGAGGGGCTCCTTTTATAGGAGGAGGGGGGCACCCAAGGGGGTGGCCGCCGGCCATGGGGGCTGCCCCCTCCCCTCCTTCATTCATGTGGGTGGACACTCCACTCACAAAATGGCCCTTCAATTTTCTCCACTCAAATTCCCATTAAATTTCCACTAAATTTAATGCAAACTCTCATTAAATAAAACTCTTTTATTTTATTCAGAATTTTTCAATTAATTTAATGACAAACATTCACAAATAACCCCTTGCTAGAATTCTATTTCACATGCATAACCACTTTATGCAATTTCACCCGAAAACCTGTTTCGGTATCTAGTGAAATAAATTCCTACGCTTGTTCATTCTTTCGGCATGAAACTTTTGCTCCAATTGGATGTCGGTGTCTCTTAAGTGTGTCACCCTACGGTTCGTGAATAATGCGGACATGATCGAGACCCCTCTCGGGTCAATAATCAGAAGCGGGATCTGGAGACCCATACTGACTCCCACACATTCAACGATGACTTTCTTGTGATCGTCGGAACCTTTTATGCTAGTATCTTAATCCCTTTGTTTCACGATATATTACATGTCTGAGATTCGATCATCGGTATCTCCATACCTAGTTTGATCTCCTTACTGACATGCACTCTTTTCTCGTTCCCGTGATATAACATTCTAGTGATCAAATCACTTGCTTGCAAGCTAATCAATGTGATATCACCGAGAGGGCCCAGAGTATATCTATCCATCATCGGGATGAACAAATTCCACTCTCGATCCATGAGACTCAACATAACACTTTATTAGTTCTGAATCCATCTTTATAATCACCCTGTTACGGTGTGACGTTTGATGTTATCAAGAAACTCTTCCGGTGTTAGTGATTGACATGATCTCATGGTCTAAGGATTAGGATCACTTCGTAAGTTGTTATAGAAATATAAACTCAATGACTTTGATCGTAATGCTATACTTCGGATGAATGTTTATCACACCATTACACTAATGTTGTGATCCCATTATTAACAACATCCAATGTCCATGATCAGGAAACCTTGATCATCTTGTTAATCAACGAGCTAGTTTATGAGAGAGGCATAACTAGGAACTTTTTGTTTGTTTATTAAACACACATGTATTAATGTTTCCGTATTAATACAATTATAACATGCAAAATAAACATCTATCATATACTTGGAATACACATAATAAACACTTTATTATTGCCTCTCAGGGCATATTCCCTTCATTAACAACCAATGTCGCCAGTGATTCTTGCGCCATATATTACGCTTTAACCATGAGATTTGGAATGGGACGGAGAATTAAGTTGTATCCTTTTCCTCTCGTATGGAGGCAAGACGACCTTAAAGTGACGTTGTGATTCCTTGTGTGGATCCAACATATGGGTGGGCACCCTTACGCCCCACACTTTTGGTGTCTAGATTATCTATGGATGGTGTTTAGTGGATGGACCATTTAATATGGCACTTGCCGGGGCAACACCAGGTCATAGAGTCTTCGGGAACTCATCAGGGTTTTAGCCTGCCCGAAAGGGGGCTTAACGGAGGTGAGCCGTCCCCAAAGGATCGTGCAGACATATGAGGTCGCGGAGAGGGCAGTGATTGGCTTGGATCTTAGGTTGGGCCCCGAACCAAGGAAGTTTGATCGGGGACATACTCCCGGCCGTGCAACAAAGCTTAAGATCTCTCATGGGTAAAGTGACACACCTCTGCAGAGTGTAAGAATTGTAACTTGTTACTCCCTGTTCCGGGAAGGAGCTGCGAACGCGGCGAGAAAGGAACTCCATGAAAGTTCTGGTAAACCCGTGAAGGCTGACGGACATAGCTTTTCAGAATAAAAGCAACCTTTGAAGAAATGTTTACGAAAAATTGCATTGCCTATGACCTATGGTCTGTGGCTGTAGATATAGTGCATCAAACACTCCTTTTCTAGTGAACTTGCTGAGTACGCTCGTACTCAACGTATCTTCTTAACCCTTGCTAGATTCTGAAGCCATTAAGACGACGTCTACATCAAGATATGCTCCAGGAATCATCATCAAAAGCTAAAGCTCTTCAATGAAGTCAAGAAAGTTATCATATACACCAACTCAAGTGAAGACAAATTTATTGATTAGATAGGAATATAATCTCTAGCCATAGAACCTATTTCTATAGTGTATTGCGATAGCAGCAATGCCAGACCATTAGTTAAGATACTAGTCTTAATAGTATGATAGTTTTTGAGTTATTTATTTCTGATTCTTCTTTGTAAGAAGTTTCTTTCTCTCTCTTTAACCTAGAGTGTTCTCTGGATCTTGTGTAAAGAGTTTAGTTGTAACCTATAGTCATGTCTTGGAGCTGCTGTGTTTCTGTTGTACCACTCTGAGGGATGTAATACTAGTCAACGGTGTTTCATTGGTGAAAGAATACAGATGTCGCCTAGAGGGGGGTGAATAGGCGATTAAAACTTTTCCTAGAGTGGCTCAACAAAGGCGGAATAAAACTAACATTTACTTTTTTAAGCACAAAACCTAGAACAATCTACGGTTCACCTATGTGCACCAACAACTTATGCTAAGCAAGACAAACAACTATGTGATAGCAAGATATATACTTCAAGCACGAAGGCTATCACAAAGTAAGTGCATAAGTAAGAGCTTGGGTATAGAGATAACCGAGGCACGCGGGGACGACGATATTTTATCGAGTTCCTCCCAACATGGAGTACGTATCGTTTGGAGAGGGGGTGGTATCTAACCACCTACGCCACAAAATGCCTCCCTTATTCTCCGGTGAATCTCACCCCAATGGGATCGATCCATGCTTCCACTATTGGTGCACTTGTCGGTGGCAACTGGAACCTCTCACAAGGTTGGGGCACTTCTCCACAACTTAATTGGAGGCTCCCAACAAACGCCACAAAGGCCACAAGGTTGGGGCACTTCTCCACAACTTAATTGGAGGCTCCCACCAAACTCCACCAAGGCCTCAACCTGTAACACAACAAACCGTCTAGGGTTACAAGATCCCAAGAGTAAAAAGCTTCTCAACTTTCACTCACCAAATCCTCCGGAGAGAACTCAAACCGATGCACCGAATGCAAATGGTAAGAACACCACAAAGGTGTTCAAATCCTTCTCTCCCAAATTCCACCAAAGCTACAAAATATTATGGGGGAATAAAAGAGGAAGAACAATGGAAATCCACAAAAGACTCCAAGATCTACATGCCAATATGTTCCCCTCACTTAGAGGAGAGATTGATTGGTGGGATTGTAGATCTAGATCTCCTCTTTCAAATCCCTCAAGAATATGTAAGAATCATAGGAGGGATTGAGAGGAAGCAAGCTCAAGAAGGTCAACAATGTAGGGGAAAACTTGCAAGAATAGTTAAGGAACCATTGAGGAAGAAGGCCCCTTATATAGGTCACTCCAAAATCCAACTGTTGCGGCCTAAAAACGCGATTCCCGGTACTACCGGACTTTCCCGGCACTACCGGACATTCCCTGGGGTTCCTGGGGCGCCAAGCGCATTTTTCTCTGTGCTCCCCGATACCAAAATGCGGTACTACCGGATCCTGGTCCGGTACTAGTGGTCATCACAGAACGAAAACATCCATAACTTTTGCATCCTGACTCCGATTTCGATGATCTTGGGCTCGTTTAGAAGAGGAAAACAACCTCTACAATATCATGCAAAGAAACATCATAGTCCATCAAGGTATGATAGACCTGAATGACGAAGTCAAAAACCTTCTGCCGCGCTAGGTACTAAAATGCGGTACTACCGCTTTTTGGTACCTAGCCCGGCAGTGGCTTTTGGCAACTTGTCAAAAACCTTCTGCCGCGCTAGGTACTAAAATGCGGTACCTAGGAGGGCAGTGGAATTTGGAAACTTGCCAAAACCTACTGCCGCGCTAGGTACTAAAATGCGGTACTACCACATTTTGGTACCTAGGCAAATTCAAACCGCTATAACTTTTGATTGGTAACTCCGATCGACCTGATTCCAATTGCGTTGGAAAGAGGACGACATGAGCTACCCTATAAAAGGTGAAAATATTGGTTATCACCAAGTGAGAATGTATCATGTATAATAATGTGAGATACCTCACTTGGTGAGAAACCGAAAAGCTGCCAAGATCATAATCGTAACAAGATACAAACGGAAGATCCGATTTTGATGAACAAGAGCTTGTTATGGAGATTACCACAAGCTCTATATCCTCACATGGATAAGACCAAATAACAACCAAATATGATGATGCAAATATGCAAAGGTTTGAGCTCTCTCCGAACGAAGTGACTGAGTTACTCATTCGAGAGCCCCTCTTGATAGTACGACTATCTATCCTAAACCCGGTCTCCTACTAACAATATGAGACCAGCAAAAGGGAAAACCTATCAAGATTATACCTTTGCCTTGAGCATTCCACTTGAGCTCAATGTAGACGATCTTTCCCTTCTCAAGATGGAACGCCTTTCTTAATTCCTCATAATCGATCCATGATCACCGAGGATGGCAAGAATCAAACATGAGATCTTCTATAGATGGCGCATTTTGATCTTACATAACCTATCTTCTTCACATTTCATCGACCTTGAAGCCGACACAAGCTCTAAGCGATGCCAATGGACAATTCCTACAAGTATAACTTAATACACACATTAGTCCATACAGATTTTCATTAATTACCAAAACCACACATGGGGGCCCACATGTTCTTTCAATTGGTGTTATGTCAACGACTATAGTGTACTACATCATGCAGTGATATGCTGGGTCACCGCATTTGGTATTAGAGAATATGCTTTGACCTTAGGATTAAACCCCTTTTAGGAAGATCTGTAGGTTGGATAGTGACTATAGGATCCATCTTATCTAAACCAACTATTCATATGACTTGTGATGAGTATCCACTTGAGGATAACCTTGTCACACCTAAGTCAGATGCTTAAGTCATTCTTTTTAGGAGTAAATATTTTATCCTTTCTCAATATTTTAGGAGACATAACCCACCAAGATACTGTAGGAAAGTGTAAGACATCAATTGAAGTAGTCATAATGGTGTAGCCTAACCCTAGAATTCATGTAAGACAGTGGAATCTTATGGTTAGTTAATAACCAAAGACAACATGATGAATATCATTAGGATTAATGTTGATGTAATGAGTAGTAATCATGTGGGATTCACTTGAGAATTCTACGTGATGGAGTGAAATTAGGTCAAGACTTAATGACAGTACAGTAAGAAATAAAGTCATCATGATGTGATTAGCTCTCAAATCATGATGTATAGGTAAAATATAACAAGATCATGGTGAGATTAGCTCCGAAACCATGATGTAAGTGTAAGTATGACAAGTACTTAGTGAATTAACTTGAAGTAGAAGTATGAAAATAACATGGTAGAGCTATGATAGAGGTCATAGGTGCTAAAAATTTCTAATAATCTTTGGTTTAAGTTATCAAATAAAGTCCGATGAGTCATTTAGAGTGATCATGTGAGGTTAGTTTACTACATAATGATAGGTTGATTATATTAGCCATTCCAAGAGTGAGACTAAAGGTTAGTTAAAACCAAATTGAGACCACTTTGTTAAAAATTATCATGTTGCAATTGCACAATTTGGGTAAATATTGAGATAAAGAATAGTTTGACCTTATGTGCTAAGTATCACAATGTAAATCTATATGAGGAGGTGTCATATACTACGCAACTAAGCCTGAATTCTAGAGATATTATACTCAACTACTATATTTCGGGCTTAGAATATTGTGTGTTATCATGTACTACATTTGGATTTATTGTTTTTCTTGGATCTTCTTGATTGACTAGATCTGTACATGAAGTTTGACTTGATGTGCAAATGCATGTTGCAACATCCAGTTACTACTTGATGTTATAGACCTAGATAGGAATGGGAATTCGTGTAAGGGAGTGACGAGTTCCAAATACCAAGATGAAGACTTACATGAAGGATGAAGCAAAATATAAGGAGTATTAGCGCAGTTTGAAGGATAGATCAAACTCATGTTATTCTTAGCCAGATATAAGAAGGAAGATTAGTGTAGGAAATATATGGAGCAGCAAAAAGGGATGAACTTAAGATTCACTCAAAGTAAGTGAGGTTACTAAGTGGTTAATAAAGTAGTTGTACCAAGTTCATGGAAGTATCATGAATAAGTGCAAATAAGAAGTTTTGGAACCAAAATGGTCTTCAAGCTCTGACAGTTCAGAGAGAATGCCATAAGGATGTTGGAAGCTGTAGGGTAATCCCTACACCCTAGCATGGTCCGCATCTGGTATTTGATCAATAGTTGGTATCTTGACCGCAGTCGGTGTTGGTCGACATAGTTAACCAGATCATCTTAATGGTTGCATAAAGAGCATAAAACTTGGCCTAAGCTAAGTAAGACATAATGGATTATAAAATTAAAGCAATCGTCTTTCGAGGCGCTTCGTGAAGTTAGATCTATCAAAGCGAAAATGTCCAAATAGTAAGTAAGACAAATAATGCTGAAAGATTCACTTCAGAGATCCACAATTGTGTGGATACACCATACAATCTTTTATAAGACCCTAAATAGGTAGAGAATAAGTTGTATAGAGACCAATGTTCTAATTATAAAAGCCACTAAATACTATATAGACAGTTTGAAGACTATTAGTAAACCCTAAGGGGGAGAGTAAACATTAGAAATGAAGTATTGCTATCTGACTTTCCGAATAAAGATTGGAGAAAAAGGACTAACCTACAACAATAGCAAGCCTTATTTTCATAAGGTTAAAAGAAAGACATTATTATAAAAGTACTTAAGATAATAACAAAAGATTGTATAAAAGCCTGATAAGGTAAAAGCTTGAAGTAATAAAATAGAATAGTCCTAACAGACTAATTCAAAAAGAAATAACTCTTAAGTGACCCTTAAGAAGTAATAGAGCACATCCAATTGGACGAATATAGTTGAACAAGAAATTACAATGGGTATGGACTAAATGTGTTCAAATCCAATCTTCGGAAGGATTACCAGTACAACTCATATAATGATAAATCAAAGATTAGTCTTTTGGCCACCACTATTGACGAATAAAATTTAAAATCCTAATTTAGTGAGACTTCCTAGACCTTACAGTGTATAATAAAGAAGATCAATGATTAATTTAAGGAGTTGGATTAGGATACCTAATTAGGATAAGGAACTAAAGAAGAGACCTTAGATTAAGGAGTTTATTATAAGCGACATCAATTAAAGAATTGTATAATCAAGAAATATTCCTAAGGGAGTAAAGTAAAAGGAATGTTGGAGTATTAAAGACAACAAGTTGGAGATTACCAAGAATTATAAGAAATTCAAGGAAAAGATCTGGATATGGAATACTACAGATATTCCCATTAAGGTTACCATGGAGTTGAGAAACGTTGTAACCAACACAAGTCAATTCCTTACTCCGAAACATGAGAGTATATGAACTTCGAGGACAAAGTTTATTTTAAGGGGGAGAGTCTGTAACATCCCAGCATTAGAGCTTAGAAATAAGTTAAACATAGATGTGTGCATTGTATTCATGCATAGAAAATCCGAATAATTTTCGCGCTTTTAAATAAAAACTTATCAAAGTGATTGAAGCTTCTCTTAACTTGATGATCTAACTTGATGGAATTGAAGGAGATCATCAAGTTGACTGCGATAAGTTTCAATATGACCTTTGCTAAAACCTTATTTTGGGTAAGGGAGATTTGATCTAAGGGTAGATCAAACGTAATAAAAGTTAAACCCTAATACATTACTTAATGATTTATATTTGATCCTTAAGTAATCATATCCTAGTATTCATTACACAACTCATGAATACCAAGTTATAAACATAACTTAAGTAATAGGAATGTAACAACTAAATCTTGATCTATCTTAATCTCATCTACTTATACCATGAGTATCATGGTAATACCTAACCTTAACTCTTTAGTGAGATTGAGTAGGAAAGAAACCAAGTCAAGATCATTCACCATATATCTTTCTTTCCATATCAATCCTTATCATCTCTACTGAATCATATTCTAATATCTGTTGTTCATCAATGTTGAGTAATCAACTATTGATTCACCAATTCTTAACCTATCAATTCTTGATCTATTAACTCTTGTCCTTATCATAACAATCACTCTAAGTCCTTTAGAGAAATAAGTAAGAAGATTCTAATGATCACTCTAAGGCCTTGATTAGCCAACTAGAAACCTAAGCCATAAATGATCAAAGGATTCTAATGATCATGCTTTTGTCACCAAGATTGAATGCTTACATCATGTATAAGTGACATTGGTGGATAGAGCATGATTGAACCCTAGTATAGATATGTTATTCTAAGTTAGCCATGATAAGTTACCATGATATGATGTGAAATTGACTATAAGATACTAGAGTTAAATAGAGATAAGATAGTATGGTCAAGATGATGTTAGAGCAACACTGGATTATAGAAATTGTATTTTCCTCTTGGGAAATACTAAATACTAGAGGTGAGGTAGGATTTGATATATATATATAAACATCTACAGGAGTAATATTAGTAGTGGATGATTATGGAAGAGTATGAATGGAGTTAGAAGTAACTACTTGTTGGATTGGAGGTTATTAGCAGTAAAGTAGTTGATATAACCAAGAATGGATATGAGAAAATTATGAAAGCTTTAGTGTCAAGCTTAATTATTGGATTTAGAAATGGATTTAGAAGAATAAAAGGTGGATAAGAATATTCTTGTGAAGCAAAGCTCATCATGTTAACCCATGATGATAGATTTGAAGAAGTAGTATATCTAGGAAAGGAATTCCTTAATCAGAAGTCCTGAATTATGAAGTATGGAAGGTAGGAATTCTTGGTAAAACATTCAACCTTAAATCTGTAATCAAACTCATTATCTATTTTATCTATTGGATCAATCATCTTATTTCCACAATGCTTCATAGGAATATTTTTCTATAACAAATCACTTAAGCACATATTTGTCCTTCTCCAATTATCATAACCATATGTGCTTAGGAGTTATCTTTATCAATTCTTTTCCATAAGAAATTCCAAAAAATAACTTTCTGCTTTAAAGGGTGATATCATTAAAGATCACAAACATAAAGATAATATGTTTAGTCATTAATCTTTATTCACATTAACAAAAGAATATAAATATAGTAAGTACCCTAAAACCTAGGGTAAGCAATTACAATTCAGAACCCTAAATTTATTAATGAGTTTTATCGTCAACACCTCATAAATATTTAATCTATATTCATTAGGAAAATTCCTTGATCCATTTCTCTAACCACTCATTCCATATGAGCATGGAATAAGTGGGGATACAATAATTATAAACCACCCTATACTTTACTTTGTGATTAAATACATAAAAATAAACCCTATGACTATTACTAAACATTTTAAAACTCCATTACTCCAAATAGAAGTGAAACTAATGTTATAGTTAATTTTTAAGATCTTAAACAAATCCTAAAAACCCTAAATCCTACTTATTCTATTTAATAAAATAATATCTCTATATTCATAAAGATAGAAAATAATAAATAAAGTAAGCTATCAAAATACTAAATTCATACCAGAATTTGAAATACATTTTTATATACTGCAATTATCTCGAAAATAAATTCTATAAAGAAATCTCAATCAAATGTGTAATATTCAAACCTTAAAACAAAACAGAAAATAGAAAAAAAATGAGAACAAGAAAAAATAAAAGAAGTAGCGGTAGCAATCAATTCTGGCCCATGGCCCATCTCACCTCTCACTTATTCGTTGTCGCAAGCAGCCGTAGCAGCCCACTTCGGCCCACACAGCCCACACAACGGCTCACCGATGACTGACAGATGGGACCAGAGGGGGATCACGGGTTGAGAGTAAAGAATTGCCAGGGGGTTTTCCGCAAATGTTCATTGTCGTCTTCCTCGTGCGTCATAAGCAGCTCGCTGGAGGAGTCCGTTGCCCGCCACCGCTCCAGAGGAGGATAAGAAGACCACCTCGACGTCCCTGCTCATCCTTATCTCCTCACAATCTCTCTCGCGCTCTTTCTTCCTTTTCCGCATGAATACGAACCCTAGCTCCGGTCAGAGAGGTCCATAACCGTCAGTAGAGGTCGTCCCAGAGATCATGGAGTGGTAAAGGAGAAGCTCAGCGTCACCCTCTTCATCCTAGGATGCTCAATCGAGTCAGGGGAGTTTCAAATCGATTCAATCGAGCCATTTATTTTCCAAGGTGATCGCCGGAATCTGTGAAATTGCGCTTGTCTTCGGTCACCATCACCATCATGGACCACACAGCTATGCTTAGGGTAATCCTACGCATATCTGACCTTATTATTGCCTCCTAGTTTCACCTCTAGCTCGAGTTCGTCGAGAGGCTGACGAGCACCATCGCAGTAGCTGGTCACCGGAGTAGATCCGGTGACCAAAATTGGGTTGTGCCGCCACTATTAGACTTCCCGCATATCGCTCTTTTGAACGCAACCATCATCATGTGCTCGCGCTCTCCCAATCGACGGAGGGGTCACCGATGAAGGGAATATGCCCTGAGAGGCAATAATAAAGTGTTTATTATGTGTATTCCAAGTATATGATAGATGTTTATTTTGCATGCTATAATTGTATTAATACGGAAACGTTAATACAGGTGTGTTTAATAAACAAACAGAAAGTTCCTAGTTATGCCTCTCTCATAAACTAGCTCGTTGATTAACAAGATGATCAAGGTTTCCTGATCATGGACATTGGATGTTGTTAATAATGGGATCACAACATTAGTGTAATGGTGTGATGAACATTCATCCGAAGTATAGCATTACGATCAAAGTCATTGAGTTTATATTGCTATAACAACTTACGAAGTGATCCTAATCCTTAGACCATGAGATCATGTCAATCACTAACACCGGAAGAGTTTCTTGATAACATCAAACGTCACACCGTAACAGGGTGATTATAAATATGGATTCAGAACTAATAAAGTGTTATGTTGAGGCTCATGGATCGAGAGTGGAATTTGTTCATCCCGATGACGGATAGATATACTCTGGGCCCTCTCGGTGATATCACATTGATTAGCTTGCAAGCAAGTGATTTGATCACTAGAATGTTATATCACAGGAACGAGAAAAGAGTGCATGTCGGTAACGAGATCAAACTAGGTATGGAGATACCGATGATCGAATCTCGGACATGTAATATATCGTGAAACAAAGGGATTAAGATACTAGCGTAAAAGGTTCCGACGATCACAAGAAAGTCATCGTTAAATGTGTGGGAGTCAGTATGGGTCTCCAGATCCCGCTTCTGATTATTGATCCGAGAGGGGTCTCAATCATGTCCGCATTATTCACGAACCGTAGGGTGACACACTTAAGAGACACCGACATCCAATTGGAGCAAACGTTTCATGCCGAAAGAATGAACAAGCGCAGGAATTTATTTCACTAGATACCGAAACAGGTTTTCGGGTGAAATTGCATAAAGTAGTTATGCATGTGAAATAGAATTCTAGCAAGGGGTTATTTGTGAATGTTTTGTCATTAAAGTAATTGACAAAATTCTGAATAAAATAAAAGAGTTTTATTTAATGAGAGTTTGCATTAAATTTGGTGGAAATTTAATGGGAATTTGAGTGGACTTTTGAGTGGAGGGAATTTAAAGGAGATTTGTGAGTGGACTGTCCACCCACATGAAGAGGGGAGGGCAAGGGGGCAGCCCCCATGCGCCGGCCACCCCCTTGGGGTTCCCCCCTCCTCCTATAAAAGGAGCCCCCCTCCTCACTTGTCTCTTACACCTCCTCGTGAAGGATCTCTCTCCCCCTCTAGAATTTATCCCCCATGGTCTCGGACTAGCGAGATACATGTTCCCGGTGGCTATTCGGCAAGAAAGAGTTGTGCTTCCGCTGCATCGCTGGAGCGAGGAGGCGGAGGTTGCTCGGTGCCTCGAACGTGTGTGCGAGCACGGATGCGCTGCTGATTTGCGGCGCTAGGACTTCCTCTCGATCTTGAGATCGGCAAGAGATCGTCTACATCAACCACGAGTTGAACTAGTTAAGCTTTGTCGGTCTTCAAGGGTATGTTCTCTACGGATATACATCCGCCCGTTGTTTGTATCTAGTAGATAGATCTTGGTATATAGTTCACATCGTAGGAAATTTTTTGTTTTCTATGCTGCGAACCCTACAGTGGTATCAGAGCCGGATCTATGCGTAGATACTTTACACGGGTAGTACACATATGAGTATGTGGGCGATGATGATCATGTTGTTGCTCCTTTGTTGTAATTTTGGATATTGGTGGCATAGTGGGATGAAGCGGCCCGGACAAACTTTACATGTCCTCGCACATGAGACCTGTTCCACGCTTGACATGCAACTAGTTTGCATAAGTGGCTAGCGGGTGTCTGTCTCTCCTACTATAGTCAATATCTATTTTGCAAGCGAGTTGTCAACAATTTGATTATCCTCGTTGTTGTTCATGTTCGTAGGTAAGAACGGTTCTATCTCGAAAGCCCTAAGCCACGTAAAACTTGCAATGGATAAATTAGAGGCGTCTAGTTTAGATTGTTGCTGGGCTAGTGTTATGATATGGTAATGTTGTAAGTAGAAGTATGAGATGATACTCTTAAAACACACATAGCGTGTAAAATCCATAGACCTTGGATTTACACATATAGGTATGATAGTGATCATACCACGATGCACATGATAGAGATCATCTGCGGGAACCATATAATTTCACTAATAAACATATGATGTTTGATAGCATCTTATATTGCTTGTTTAGCGCTTTGTTAGCATAATAAGATGATCCCTCATTTAAATATCAAGATAAGAATGTGTTCTTCCTTTAGTATGCACCGATTATGTTTTCGTCGCTCCAAGACATCACGTGATGATCGGGTGTTCTTGGATCCACGACCATATTTCGGGTGTAAAACAGTTACACACGCGAATACTAAGGTTCTAACTTGGCGAGCCTAGCATGTACAGACATGGCCTCGGAACACGGACCGAAAGGTTAAGCATGAGTCATATAGTTGATATGATGCCCATTTGATGCTCACCTTTGAAGCTATACCGACTCACGTGATGATCGGACTTGGTATAGTGGATTTGGTTCATGTAATCACCAAAAAGGCACGAGGGATGTCGTTTTTGAGTGGGAGTTCATTCGTAATATAGATTAGTTGAACTCAATCTATCATACACTTAGTCTAAACTTTACAAATTCTGTTGTAGATGGCACCACCTGCTTTTAATTTCAATGTGTTCATGGAGAAAGAGAAACTAGCAACGAACGGTAGCAACTTTACCGAATGGGTCATGAATTTGAGGATTCTCCTCTCTGCTGCACAAAAGCAATATGTGCTAGAAGCGCCGTTAGGCCCCCACCTTTTGATGATGCCCCTGACGAGTAGAAGAATGTCTATCAGACTCGTCAGGAGGACCACAACTTAGTTCATTGCGGCATATTGTATGGGCTAGAGCTAGAACTTCGAAAGTGTTTCGAAAACGGCAATGCATTTGATACAATGGGTGAGTTGAAAATGATTTTCGACACACATGCTGCTGTAGAGAGCTACAACGCTTCAGAAAAGTTCTTTAGCTACATGATGGAAGAGCACAGCTCCGTTAGTGAGCATGTACTCAAGATGTCGGGTTACGCCGATAAGCTTGTGTCCTTGGGAATATCGATTCCCATCGACTTAGGCATCCATCGTGTTCTGCAGTCTCTGCCACCTAGCTATAAGAGCTTCGTGATGAACTATAATATGCAAGGCATGAAGAAGTCTCTCCCCGAGCTTCTGTCAATGCTTAAAACTGCAGAAGTGGAGATCAAAAAGGAACATCAAGTGTTGATGATCAATAGGAACACTGGTTTCAAGAAAGACAATAAGGGAAAACGGAAGGGACGTAAGGGCGGCAAGCCTGTTGCCGCGCCTGAAAATAAACCCCGAGTTGGACCTAAGTCTGACTCCGAGTGCTACTATTGTAAGGGGACTAGCCACTGGAAGCGCAACTGCCCCAACTATCTGGCAGACAAGAAGGCCGGCAAGGCAAACAAAGGTATATATGATATACATGTTATTGATGTGTACTTGACTAGTGCTCGCAGTAGCACCTGGGTATTTGATACCGGTTCAGTTGCTAATATTTGTAACTCGAATCAGGGGCTGCAGAACAAGCGACCGCTAGCAAGGGGTGAGGTCAAGATGCGTGTCGGCAATGGATCAAGCGTTGATGTGATCGCCGTCGGAACGCTGCCTCTCCACTTACCGTCGGGATTAGTTATAAACTTGAATAAATGTTATCTGGTGCCTGCACTGAGCATGAACATTGTATCTGGATCGTGTTTGATGCGAAGTGGTTATTCATTTAAATCCGAGAACAATGGTTGTTCCATTTATATGAATGAAATATTTTATGGTCATGCACCGATGATGAATGGTTTATTTCTATTAGATCTCGATGATAATGTTACACATATTCATAATGTTGATGCTAAAAGGTTTAAACTTAATGATGATATATCCGCATATATGTGGCACTGCCGTCTAGGTCATATTGGTGTTAAACGCATGAAGAAGCTACATTCGGATGGACTTTTGGAATCACTTGATTATGAATCATTTGATACATGTGAGCCATGCCTTATGGGCAAGATGACTAGAACGCCATTTTCCGGTTCAATGGAACGGGCGACAGATTTATTGGAAATCATACATTCTGATGTATGTGGTCCAATGAGTGTGTCGGCGCGAGGTGGATATCGTTATTTTGTTACTTTCACGGATGATTTGAGTAGATACGGTTATATCTACTTGATGAAACACAAGTCTAAAACTTTTGAAAAGTTCAAGGAATTTCAGAATGAAGTGGAAAATCATCGTAATAGAAAGATCAAATTTCTACGGTCCGACCGTGGAGGTGAGTATCTAAGTTACGAGTTTAGCACTCACATGAAAGAGTGTGGAATTGTTTCACAACTCACACCTGCCGGAACACCACAGCGAAATGGTGTGTCGGAACGTCGTAATCGTACTTTATTACATATGGTTCGATCTATGATGTCTCAACTTGTCATCGTCATTTTGGGGTTATGCACTAGAAACTGCTGCATTCACTTTAAATCGGGCACCATCTAAATCCGTTGAAAAGACACCGTATGAATTGTGGTTTGGAAACAAACCTAAGCTGTCATTTCTTAAAGTTTGGGGATGCGATGTTTATGTGAAGAAACTTCAACCGGATCAACTCGAACCCAAAGCGGAAAAATGCGTCTTCATAGGATACCCTAAAGAAACTAATGGGTATTCCTTCTATCACAGATCCGAGGGCAAGGTTTTTGTTGCCAAGAATGGATCCTTTCTAGAGAAAGAGTTTCTCGCGAAAGGTGTGAGTAGTCGGAAGGTAGAACTCGAAGAGGTTGTGGAACCTTCTCTTCAAAGCATGGCGAGTAGCGCAGCGCCGGAAGTTGTTCCGGAGTTGGCTCCACCTGTTGAAGAGGGAACTAATGATAATGATCATGAAACTCTGAAAGAGAGTACTACCGAACCTCGCAGGTCAAACAGGACGCGTGCAGCTCCCGAGCTGTACGGAAATCCTGTCATGAATTTCATGGTTGATGAAAATGATGACCCTGCGACGTATGAAGAAGCGATGATGAGCCCGGATTCCAACAAATGGTTAGAAGCCATGAAATCCGAGATGGAATCCATGTATGAAAATCAAGTTTGGAACTTGGTGGAATTACCTCACGACCGAAAGGCCGTGGAGAACAAATGGATTTTCAAAAGGAAAACTGATGCTGATGGTAATGTGACCATCTATAAAGCTCGACTTGTCACAAAGGGGTTTTGACAAATTCAAGGAGTTGACTACGATGAGACTTTCTCTCCCGTAGCGATGCTAAAGTCAGTTAGGATTATGTCAGCAATTGCTGCATATTTCGATTATGAGATATGGCAGATGGATGTCAAAACCGCGTTTCTCAATGGTAATATTGAAGAAGAGTTGTATATGATACAACCAAAGGGTTTTGTCGATCCTAAGGATGCTAACAAGGTGTTCAAGCTTCAGCGATCCATCTATGGATTGAAGCAAGCATCACGAAGTTGGAATCTCAGTGACCAGGGTAGAGTCAGGCTGGGTGTAAAAAGTAAAATGGTTATATAGAAAATAATTAAATCCTAAGAATTCAATAACTTCAGTTTAGTAATTCATAAAATATGTTTATTATATGAAAATGTTTATAAAAATAAAATCTACAACATATAACTATTACAAAACATTATTAAGTTAACAATTTAAATAAATATTATTTAATAAAGATTTTATAAGTAATAATACTTTGATAATTCATATTTTAATAATGGTAAATGTTAAAAATATAAATAAAATACCAAAAATCTTAGAAAAATAAGAACTATAATCATGCATTATTATTTCACTTAATTAAATATTTATTATTTATTAAGTATTTATAAAGTAATAAACCTTATAAAAATCATATCTTATTATTTATAAATCATAAAAATAAATGTAATGTACCAAAATGATCAAAAAATAATACTTACATGTTAAAAATATAATATTCCAATTTTTAGTTAAATAAAAATTTAAATATTTTAATAACTTGAATTTAAACCTAATTCCTTAATTGATAATTCATATAAGGGTAAACAAAAATTGCTAATATTTTTAAAATTAGCCAATTGAGTCTAATAAATAGTATTAGTCTTAAATATTGATAATATGAAGTCAAAATGGTTCAACCCATTTTAAATACAATTTTATTGAATTATCCTTCAACCATAAGTGTAGATTATTTCCTAAAAGGATCCTTATCCATTATATAATCTTCAAGAATAATTTGTGACTAAATTAAATCTTTTCCATTACTTCAACCACAAGTTTACAAACATATCAAAACACTATAGTGAATCCATAAGTAGTTAAGTAATATTACTTCCTTGTTTACAAACTATAACCACTCATCTATAAAAAGGAAAATGATTCTGTTCCATTACTCCCTCCGTTCCTTAATATAAGGTGTATAGTTTTTTTGCACGAATATTAGCGCATAGGCTAAAATGGAAAATTTTGATACTTGTGGACGTTAATACAGGTAGGTGATCGATGTGAGAATAGTGCAAAAATAGGGAAATCTCCGTATGTTATCTTTCCCAATCAAATTGACTCCTAAATTGTGTTAAAAAAATCCCACAATCCCATCATACACCTTATATTCTGGAATTTTTTACAGAAAATTATACACCTTATATCATGGAACGGAGGGAGTATAGAATTAAGAAACCACTACTCAAATAGAAGTAATGCCATGCTTAAATAACTTTAAGGAAACATTATGAAGTGAATAAAATACAAATATCATAAGCATGACAACCTAAGTTCATCTATGTTTTTAAAGTTAAATTTAGTATATAATACTTTAAATACTATGCTAAATACTTTGTTATGTGTTTTATAGTTAACTTTGGTATGTTATAATTAAGTTATAAAGCATCTTAATACCAAACTAACCAAGTTAAAAACCAAGATAGATAAGTCTCAAATACTACTAATATCATTATTCAAATAAAGCAATTCTTTCTTACTTAAAGACTATAACTTGAAAGAACACCTAATAAGGTTAACTTAAAATTTAAATACTTCTCCTTAGCTAAGTAAGATTTTCTTCAAAAGTTATTCTTTTAAGGTACATTATAAAGCAAGATATAAACAATTTATTGAAAGCTCTAAATGATGAACAAACCTTATATACATAGTCTATAGATACATTTCCCACTTGAGTATTCCATTATTGTATGTGCTTTATTATACTTACATGTTGTTTCACACACACTCACAAGCCTTAATAAGAAGCACAAGTATGAAACTTATCTAAAAGGACAACACATTCTAAAGTAACCATTTCCAGTTTCCAAACCCTAGATCAACGTTTATCCCGGGATTCGAGTTTACGAAATTTCATTACATTACTTATGCATAAAAGAATATTGCTTCCTTAAACATTAGTCCTTACCGGACCAATGATGCTGATTTCAGATGTTGGATCTTATATTGTCTCGAAGACCGTGAGTGCATAATCTTGTAATCACAAAAATCAAGTTCACACTTGCTCATGTCCTTTGATTATTTTCCGTAAAGTATTTTGAAAATCAAGTGTTGTCATCACCTGCATTTGAAAAAGGTCAGAAAACACTATTTTCATAATAAATGATTATAGGTTATTTACCATGAGGTAATAACCTACTATGAAAGTTCCGGTGGTAAAGGAACATATTATCTAGGACTTAACAACCAATGTCGCCAATGATTCTTGCGCCGTATATTACGCGTTAACCATGAGATTTGGAATGGTACGGAGAAGTCAGCTGTATCCTTTTCCTCTTGTATGGAGGCAAGACGACCTTAACGTGACGTTGTGATTCCTTGTGCAGATCCAACATATGGGTGGGCACCCTTACGCCCCACACTTTTTGTGTCTAGATTATCTATGGATGGTGTTTAGTGGATGGGCCATTTAATATGGCACTTTCCAGGGCAACACCAGGTCATAGAGTCTTCGGGAACTCATCGGGGTTTTAGCCTGTTTGAAAGGGGGCTTAACGGAGGTGGCCAGCCTCGAAGGATCGTGCAGACATATGAGGTCGCGGAGAGGGCAGTGATTGGCTTGGATCTTAGGTTGGGCCTCAAACCAAGGAAGTTTGAACGGTGACATACTCCCGGCCGTGCAACAAAGCTTAAGATCTCTCATGGGTAAAGTGACGCACCTCTGCAGAGTGTAAGAATTGTAACTTGTTACTCCCTGTTCCGGGAAGGAGCTGCGAACGCGGCAGGAAAGGAACTCCATGAAAGTTCTGGTAAACCCGTGAAGGCTGACGGACATAGCTTTTCAGAATAAAAGCAACCTTTGAAGAAATGTTTACGACAACCTACATTGCATATGACCTATGGTCTGTGGCTGTAGATATAATGCATCAAACACTCCTTTTCTAGTGAACTTGCTGAGTACGCTCGTACTCAACGTATCTTCTTAACCCTTGCTAGATTCTAAAGCCATTAAGACGACGTCTACATCAAGATATGCTCCAGGAATCATCATCAAAAACTAAAGCTCATCAATGAAGTCAAGAAAGTTATCATATACACCAACTCAAGTGAAGACGAAGTTACTGATTAGATAGGAATATAATCTCTAGCAATAGAACCTATTTCTGTAGTGTATTGCGATAGCAGCAATGCCAGACCATTAGTTAAGATACTAGTCTTAATAGTATGATAGTTTTGAGTTATTTATTTCTGATTCTTCTTTGTAAGAAGTTTATTTCTCTCTCTTTAACCTAGAGTGTTCTTTGGATCTTGTGTAAAGAGTTGAGTTGTAAACTATACTCATGTCTTGGACCTGCTGTGTTTCTGTTGTACCACCCTGAGGGATGTAATACTAGTGAACGGTGTTTCATTGGTGTTATGTCAACGACTATAGCGTACTACATCATGCAGTGGTATGCTGGGTCACCGCAGATTCACAGCAGGCTGCGTGATGTGACAGTTGCGCGATGGCGTTCGCGCCAAGGTGGTGGAGTTGGAGGTCAAAGAAGACGAAGAGTTGAAGGAGAAAGGGGCTGACGGAGAGGTCGAAGCCGCGGGCGAAGTGCGCGAGTAAGACGACGCGCTCCCCTGGCCGAGGGTTCGGAGCCCGCTCCCCCTCCGACGCAAGCCGATGCTTTACTAGCATCGGCGAGGGAATCTACCCCGTCGATACTTGTAAACAAGGTCATCGGTCACGAAGGACCCGCACCAACCCCCACGCTGCTCCGGCAGCATATCGGCAGAAGAAGCGGCTGTGATGGACGGTGTGTGGTGGCTCCGGTGGCAACGAAGAGGAGGCGCAAGGAGCGAGATGCGCTAGGAGGTAGGGGAAGGAGAGCCGGAGGAAGAGGAAGTGTAAACCTTGCTCCCCTACAGAGCCCTATTTATCCCCGCGAGGAGTATCGTCGCCCCCTCAGCTTTCGCACGATGCGTGGCCACGAAACACCCCGGCCACATAACGCCACAACTCCGAATCCTCTACGACGTCACATCCAACCACAGAAGATCCACATGCATTACCAGGAGACGAGGCGTGCGTGCTCGCCCCGAGAAACTGTTGCGGCAAGTGGCGTGCGCAGTTGTCAAAAACTAAAGCAACGACGCGGAAGTCCAACTGAAGCAACGTGCGCCAGAGCAACAATCGTGGATGACGACATCACCAACCTCATCAAACTGACGCTTCGTCTCCAGCTTCGCCAGTCGGTCCCAGTCTTCACTGTCTACACCTAGTGGGCGGCCATCGATTCTGCAGCCGGTTAAATACAGCCGAAAAGCAAAAGCAAAAGCTGCAGCTGGACGCCGACAACCAACTACATCAAGACGCAAAAGAGCACGCAAGACCTTACCCACCGGCCAAGTCCATACGCGCTCGGGGACTAGTGTCGGGGGGATAACCCCCGAGTAGGGAGAGCCAGGCCCAAGTAGGCCGGCTCCAGAAGGCACAGGCCGCCTGGACCTCAAGAAGGACAACTCCAGCTGGTTTGATAATACCGCCCGTCTGGGCATAAAGCTTTTCCGGCTGGCCCGTCTATCCCGGTAGCCAAAAGAACCGGTCGGGTGGCCGCTTCCACCCGGCTCACCTCGGATTCGATGGAGAGCACGGAGGGGGTGATGCTCCTTGCGGGGTACGCCTCTGCCCCCTCCCCCTTCGTCACCAGGCAAGCTGGTGTACCATCACAGTCAGCGCTACCCTACGAAGATAAAGCAAAGTGGTCGGTTGACCTCCAAAAGCAGTCCGGGTAACCGTTAAAGCAAGGGTGATGCCCAAAGGAAGCCCAGGTGACCGCTAAAGAAGAGGATGACGCTAAAAGAAGGGTGGACTGGGTCCTGGCCCACCGGCTAGGCCCTGCAGCCGGCCATGTCCTGTAAACTCGTATTCAAACAGTAAACCCTAGAGCCCAAACTGTAACCTGCCCCCCTAGATCAGTATATAAGGGAGGGCAGGGCTGGGGTTCTAGGGAAGCAAAAAAGATAGAAGGATAGAAGTGCTAGCCTCTAGTTTTCATCTTCCTCTAGCTCTCGATAGTAGCTAAGGAAACAACTCCAGGAGCATCTATATTGGGCATTCACCCCTTCATATAGTTCATCTTGCAGGAGTAGGGGTGTTACCTCGCCGAGAGGGCCCCGAACCTGGGTACGTCGCTGTGTTTGCAGTTTACCGTGCCCAACCCATTGCGTGAGCCACCGATTGCATCTAAGTGTCCCTCTTTAGCCATCCCCGATGGCACTTCCGTGTTCCACACCACGACAATAGGCGAGAGGGCGGAGTCGGGAGCCGACCAGGTGGGCCACACCTGCCCTAGGCGCGGGGCAAGGTGGGCCCGTGCCTAGGGGGTATGGGCCCCTGTGGCTCAGCTACGCCTCCCCTTCTGGCTTCCTCCGTCTTCTGGGAAAATATAATTTCCCAATATTTTTCTGATCTTCACGAAATTGCATCAAAACACCTCCTTTTCCATCAGAATCCGGACTCCGGCAGTCCATCCTCCAACATGCAAAAACAGAGAAAAAGACATAAGTAACACCTCATAATAAGACATATATCAATGAATAGAGGCAAATTATGATATAGAATGGTGATGCAAATTGGACGTATCAATGACTAGTGGCATATGGATTACAATATAATACAAAACAATATAACTTCACCACCAAATAAAAACAAGTTACCTAGCACAAGCATGCACACTGAAGGGTTTGTTGGATGAAAAACAAAAAATATCCTACAAGATTCGGAAGAAACCCAAGATCCAATCTAGTAGTATGCTAGTAACAAGAGGAATGAGATCCACATACCCTTCTAGATCCAAAACATTTAACAATCAAAAATATCATGGTCGATGTAATCGTACTTTCATCAGATCAATCCAATGTAGCACCACGCGAACGACACCTCCAAGGCTTGCACACATACAACATGAACGCATTATCCTCCTATTATTGATCCATCAAGGTGAGCGAGAGAGGCCTATGATATCATGCAACACGATGGATTATGGTAGAGAAAAACTGCTTTGCTTCGCTAAGTGTTACGCGTATACGAAGGAGTATGGAGGGACAAAGGGAGGCTACGACCAATAGGGGACTATGTTCTGTGCCCTAGCCCCTCCCTCCTCTTTATATAGGGTCTGGGCCCCAACTTGGCCCCTCCTCCAAGCCCTAGGGGCGTTATCCAAGGTGGGAGACTTTCCCCCCAAGTTAGCCCCCTAATTTCAAGGGATTTCCCCTTATCCCTTAACTCGTGCATGGGACTTGGGGGAGGAGGTGTGCTAGCCCATGTGGGCCTGCGCACTTTCCCTCAGGCCATGTGGGACGTCCAGGATAGGTTGGCCCTACTAGAGTACCCTATGTAACCTTCTACAAGCCATGGTACAATAATGAAAATTCTTGAACTTTCCCGGTAACCCTTAAAATATTTTTTTGATATGTTTTTGTTATCTCCTTACCATTTCAAAGATCCTCATGATGTCCGGGATACCATCCGATACTCAAAATCAGAATTCAATTACACCGTCTATCCATCTCATAGAAACCCTAGCGACATCGAGTGTTAAGCGTACGATCCCACGGGCTCGAGAACATGTGGACATGATCGAGACACCTCTATAATCAATAACCAATTTTCGAACCATGGATGCCCATAATAGTTCACACACATTCAATGAAGATGTCTTATCGATTGAACCACAATGTTGAGGATTCAATGAATCCTCATACAATTCCATTTGTCTCGCGATATACAACTTGCCCGAGATTCAATCATTGGTAATACAGGATCACCATACCTAGTTAAATATCATTACCAGAAAGTTCTCTTTACTCATTCCATAATATAAGATCACTGTGACTAAATAAATTAGTCACATGCTTCCAAGCTTTTATGTTGTTGTGTTACCGAGAGGGCCCAGAGATATCTCTATGTCACATGGAGTGATAAATCCCAGTCTTGATCCATGCAACTCAAGAAGCACCTTTTGAGATACCTTAAGATCACCTTTATGATCACCTAGTTACGAGATGACGGTTTATGCCCACAAAGTATTCTTATGGTACTAGGGAGTGGCATGATCACATGGTCTAAGGAATGGATACTTGACATTAAGAAATCTGCAACATTTTAAACTTAGTGACACGATTAAATGCTATGCTTAGTTTGGGCATGTCCATCACATCATTCTTCTAATGACATGATCTTGTTATTAAGTGACAAATCACCATGGTTAGAAAACCTTAACCATATCTTAATCAACGAGCTAGTCTAGTAGAGGCTTACTAGGCACACCTTCTTGTTTATATTTCTACACATGTATTTGAGTTTCTGGTTAATACAATTATAACATGGAGAATAAACACTTATCAACAAAAATGTAAATATGATAATAACAACTTTATTATTGTCTCTATGGCATATTTCCAACACACACAACACTGGAAACTTATTTAGGGTTCTGATCTATCACAAACTATGAGGGGAATGAAGTTAATCTTGAGATGGAGATGGGTGCTAATGTTGGTGTTGATGGAGATGGTGATGTGGACACTCCCTCCTATGCCAAGGAGGATTTGGTGAAGACGATGGCGGCGATATAACTCATTGGAGGCTTCGGAGCAGCAGGATGTCAAGTCATGCCATGGGGCCCATCTCTGCCAGCAGGATATCGAGTAGAAGACTTTGGCCTTCGCCGTCGCCTCTGTGTCAAAAAATATGGCATAGTTTTTTTCATGATATGGAGGTTCTATTAAAAATACCGAGGCGAGAGAACCCACGAGGCGTCGGTGGGCCCCCATGGCACATCCAGGGTATCAAGTCATGCCATGGGGCCCATCTGGGGCCTTATGGCCTCCCTCGTTGACTTCTGGTGCCCATGGTCTTTTGTTTGATAAAAAACTTCCATGATATTTTTCCTCGATTTATTTGAGTACCTAAAGGTCAAACACAAAATAAAAAACCAGAGGTTTTCTGCCTCATAGGAATTAAATACCAAAACAATGGATTTGTAAAGAAGTCTCATAAATCATCTAAATAAGTGGAAATAATGCAAGATCAATGCAAATAACAATGTAAAATACCAATATATGATGCAAATATGATGGTATAAAATGCATGTATCAGGCCTTCTCATTGCCTTTTCCTTTTAGATTTTGATATCTTAACCATGAAAAGTGGCATGTACTTGGATTGACCAAGCTTGGCTATGTCAATCAGCTACATAGGATCGTATGGGCCCCTTGTAGAAAATATTCATACCCACAACACTTATATTTTGGGATTAGGTGTCCAAAGTCTCTCCATGGATCCTTGCACTCATAAGTAGTCATTGGAGACGCACCAAGAGCATAGGCTATGAGAAGTTTGAGGTGGAGTGCCAGGGTGACACATGCTTTTTATCCAATAATATTTGTGTGTATCATACAATCACTTCCATGGTTCCACTACTCTTCCCTTCATATAATCCAAGTTATTCCTAATACAATTTTTTCATATTTTGTCGACAAAAATAGAAGAAAACAGAATCAAAACACATAAGTCACGCTTCCCCACTACCATCTACCCTATAAAATCACGGCCCACCACCAAATAGAAGGATATAGAACCAAAACACAAAAGTCACGCTTCCCCACTAACATCTACCCTAAGCCCACCACCAAATAGAAAGAAATAGAACCAAAACACAAAAGTCACGCTTCCTCACTAACATCTACCCTATAAAATCACGGGCCACCACCAACTTACTCCTCAACCCCTCCCTCCCCTCCCCCCCCCCCCCCCCTGCCGCCGCCGCTCTGCCTCTCTTCCCCTCCTTCCCTTCTTATCCTCCCTTGACCCTCCCATGGCCTCCCCGCCTCCCTGAAGACCTCAATAACACTCATCCTAACCTCCACATGAGCAACCATACCCGGCATCAATCTAGCGGTAACCTCTCATTCTCACCACAGGTAATTGGTATATCTCCTCCACGCTGATCTCGGCGATATCCGCTACTAGGAACCAACACAAGAGTTCAAGGTAGGACGTCATGTTTCCAATTTGGTAGCGAATACTAAAGGATGTTATTCTCATAGAAAAATCACGCATAGTTAGATCTAAAATTCAAATATTAATTATCTTCATTATTCTATTGCTTTTTTGAGTTGCACTCGTGGATTATAATGTTAGTTTTCTTATTCCTAGCAATAAATCCTACCCACCACCAATCTACCTACTTATCCCTGGTTTCCGGCACTATCATACTACTCCTTGAGGTCTCCTCCGCATTGATCGCAAGCAGATCTATCGGGAACAACACAAATATTCGAAGGTACGGCCTGGTGTTCTCGATTTGCTATTGAACTCTCCGGGTAATCCTGACAAGAAATTCATTTCTTTCTAATCTTCAATTTCCGGTGTTTAGTCTTGCCATTATTGTATTGCTACCGTGAATTGTACTCCTAGATTTAGTAGTTCTAATGTTAGTTGGGGATTTAGTTGTAACAATTGTTGTTTTTATGGTCATGCTGTTTATTTCTATCGGCCATAGTAGCTATTATTATCCTTTGCTTTTATGGTCATGCCGTTTGATACTATTTGTGTTCTAGTTCATACATAATAAGGATGTCATTACATTACACCAACTTTTGACTCGTTTTGTATGTGTATAAAATCTAGGAAGTGGTCCAAATAGATTGCAAAGTTCATGTAGCCCCTTTTTAGTTGGGATATAAGAAAATGTTTAATTACTCATTTATCCATTGATTTGAATAAAAACGAATGGGTAGTACCATACAAGAAACATTTAATATTCATGTATTGTCCTTCTAATTTTCTATGCACCAGGGAGGCATATTGTTTCAACAACAGAAAGCACAAATGCGTAACTTTCAGATTTTTCGTTTCCCTCGGAAGAAAAGAACCTCAAGGGTAGCTCGTGACAAGAAAGCTGACCATATTGTAGTTAGTTCTGATGTTACAATTAACCCTGGTGGACAAACATCAGGCTTAAATGGTGTTACTTCTTTGGAACCAAATCAAGCTGCAGCTCCAAGCGGTATGTTTCTTAGCACTCTCGCAACTATCAATAACTAGAGCTAACAAAAAATTTACGCATAAACTAAGCTCATGGTGAATCTTGTAAAATGCTAGGAAACTGTTCCAAACAATCATTTGAGTTCTCCGTGCGGTTGGACGAAGGGATTGATCTATGTGTGGACCTGGATACCACTCCATCGGAATTATGGGCTCACTATATGGGCTCCGATGAAACTCCGCTTGTAGCATCCAAAGGATCATTTAAAATTTTGGACGTTCTCAAAGATGCTCAACTTAAAGCCTTGGTAAAAGGTAAACAAGTGAAAGAAGTTGCGACGAACGAAGATGTAGGTTGTGGCGACAAGTCGCCTGTTGCTGGAGGGGCTCAATATAATACCCTGATAGAAAATAAGAAGACGTTGGAAGTGATTGCGGAAGAAGAAGAAGAAGAAGAAGAAGAAGAAGAAGAAGAAG
The DNA here is from genome assembly GCA_910589765.1 of Avena atlantica. Classification (NCBI taxonomy): domain Eukaryota; kingdom Viridiplantae; phylum Streptophyta; class Magnoliopsida; order Poales; family Poaceae; genus Avena; species Avena atlantica. The sequence goes on from OU342736.1 coordinate 488,060,044, forward strand.
AAGAAGAAGTTTGTGGGGTCAAGACACCGGTTCGTGAAGGATCTCAACTACCGGAAAGAGTGACGATGGAAGAAGGTGATGTAGGTGGTGATGATAAGGTGCCGGATTCTTGTCAGGCGGCAATGGAGCTCCGCCTCGTGGGCTTACCACCGTCGTCTCTTGCTTTGGTAATCATCATCAAACTATTTCTATAATTAAGTACGGTATAGTACTAACTAATTTCTGCTATTATGCTATATGTCACGTTGTTCTCATTTTTCTTATTTTCGACGAGTAGGACCATGTCTAGTGTACTAGTTCTTTCACAGGTTTGGGGTAAAGAAACGGAATCCGATGGAGAAAGCAAATTTGTAATGGAAACAGAGCAGCGCAGAGCTGTCCTGTCCTGTCCCTCTTCAACACTTGCCAACTCTAGCCACGGCGATGGACGGCGGCGATCCGTCGGAGGGGCGGGAAACAGACGGTTGATCGGTCGTCTCGCCCGCTCACGCCCTTTCCGCTTTTGCCTCGCGTTCCCTTCCTCTTCTAGCTCTCTCCACCCACCACTCCTCTCTCTACAAAAACGGAAAAACCCCAACCCACCGCAGGTCCTCCCAGCCAGCCAGCCAGCCAGCCACACAGCCGCCGCCGCACAGAGTCCCAAACCCTAGAGATCGAGCTGCGCTGACTCGTTTGTGTGGGTAATTGTGCCAGGGCGGTATGTCTGACCGCGTAGGAGGAGGAAATGAGGCGGTGGCCGAGGAGGAGGTGGTGCACATGGAGGACGCGGTGATGCTGCTGGTGGAGCACCTGGTCAGGCCGGTCCTGCCTCGCCGCGCCGCCCAGGACGAACGCCACATGGCGCTGGAGAAGCAGCGCGCCGTCGCGCAGCAGGTGAGCATTGCTAATTCCTATGCTAGATGTGTACTCTGTAGCTAGGACGTACGGTTCGGGTCTTTTTTTCTTTGGTTGGGCCTTGGGCGGGTCTGGTCAAGTAATGGTGGTACAATTGGTAGAATTCCTCACGGTTATGGTCCAGGTTCGACCTGGGAGGGGAGGGATGCGCGGAAATGCTCTCCGGTAGTTTGATTTCTGCGGGGGATCTTGGTCGTCTCAGTTGTTGTCGCTGGTGGCGGTCGTACGTACCCACCGCCGGAGCTAGATAGATAGTAGGGGCGTTTCGGTCTACCACCGCGCCGCGGCGGGGAATTGGGGGTGGCTTCGTTCCCGGAGATGGGAAGCGTCGGCCGGAGGAGGAAGATGAAGGTGAGGTGGCCGACTCTTGCCTTAGTTGTGAGGTAGTGGGCCTTGATGCGCACGTCAGAGGCCCAATCAGCCAGGGCCCAACCGAGAACCATCCCGGCCGTGCCATGCGGAGCCCACTGTTGAGTAGATAGCCCTTATTTTCCTCAAACAAAAAAAAAAAGAGGGAAAAAAGAAGTAGATCGCTCTCATCCGATGGAGATGGCAGCGGCGGCGGCGGCCAACCAGCCGGTTGCTTGGCGGCTGGTGCGTCGTGTAGGTGGATGGTTGGAGGCGGAGAGACGGGCGGCACCACGGGGACGGCGGTGGAGCAGCCGCTAGGCAGCAAATTAAGGCAAGCCGCGAGCGCCTATTTACTTTCTGTAGTTCTTTTGTCACCCTGTCAGTTACTTGAGAAATCGGGATCTGTCAAAATTACTTTTCAGATGGGGGTACTCGTAGTGACCGTACAAATGTACAACTGAAGCAGACATGTTGGGCGTGCTTTTAGTTCCGAGGAAATTATTTTCCATCAAGTGGGCCTTTTAAATTTATCTATGAATTTCGATTGGATTGGATTGCATAAGGTAGTTAAATGTATGTTTGATTTGTCTATGTAATGACCTGGTTTATTGGACTGCATGTACTTGCCAGGTCATGCTTACATTTTCCCTGTCAATTTTAACATTCTAGTTGTATTAGTTTATTTTCCTTTGGTATTGGTGACAATAAATATTCCTCAGCATAGCCATGAAATGCTCACCGTGTTTTGTTTCTGTGCAGAGTTACGTATTCTTTTGTTCTATTCCTGACAGTGTTTCTCTGTGCATACCAGGCTTCTGAAAAATACCCGGTTAGCTGCTAATCATCACACCGGTGTGTGGTTTTGCAGGTTCACGCGGCCATCATTCTGTACAACTTCTACCACAGGAAGAGGTTTCCGCAGCTTGCTTTCGCTGATGCCAAGCAGTTTTTCATGTGCGCTTCTCTTTCTGTTGGAGAAGATTTGCTCCCATACGTGAGTATGGTCCATGCATGTGAGAACAATTCTGGAAATGATGTGAGCTTATCTGTTACGGATAGAGAAGCAATACAAGCTTGTGAGATCGCTGCAGAACTCAGTGAGAGTCAAGGCTATCCAGACGTGGCAGTGTGGCCAATAGCTAAAGTTGCTGTGCTTCTTCTGGACACGACTAGGAAGAAATGTTTGGTTCAGTTTAGTGCTGAAACCAAGGGTGTCTGGTCATTCATAGAAAAGGAGTATGATGCAGCAGCTGGTATTTCACACAGTACCAACCAGCCAGCAGGCAAGGAATCGACAAATAAAACAACATTTGGTGCTGTGGATGGACCAATAACGCTTCAACGACTAGCACTATCCGAGGTGGAGTGTAGAACAGGTGGGATTTTATCATTACAGCCCTTAATTTATACGTCCATATCTGCTGTTTCCAGTGTTGAGTTAGCAATATTTCCTCACTTAGATCAGGCTATTAGTAGCATTGCCAACCATACTTTTCATGTCATCAAACATACTGACCATAAAAAGAAGAAGAGTGTGGTTCAGAGCTTTTCTGTTAATTCTATAAATAAAGTTTTACATGAGTTACTGTTACAAACTGTGCTAAATTCGAACTGCTAATGAACCAAAAAATGAGTTTGAGTCGCAAAACCTGCTTTACAGAAAACAAGAACAAGTGCATGTTCCCAGAATGTACCCCAAAATGTACCTATCACTTGCTTTTAATACGTGTAGAACTATTTAATCTCAGGCAAATAAATTTTGTTTAGGTTGTTCCTCTCATTTGTTTTGGTTGTGTACAAAGGGTTAATATGAAACTTGATTTAATTTTCTCAAATAGCAGACTGAAAATAACTTGGGACACTATAATGGTTAGTTCCCTTGTCATGGACAAACAGCAGCTCATTGTTTGCTATAGAATTATATGTATTTGTTTCTATAAATATGATAGTGTATAAGGCTCATATATAAACTTGATTCTGTTAATAATTTTGTGCATTTTCTGTTTGATCCACCTATGCATCACGTGCTGCTCATTATGGTAAACTTATTTTCTTAATAGGTATGGAGGGCTCAAACTTGAGTATTCTCGACGAAACTTTGGCATACTCATTGAGTAAAGAAAGGACAGCTACCAAGTTGTTCATTCTGGAGTATAAGAAAACCACGAAGGGGAAACTTGTGGAAATGTCTCTAGAAGAGTTGATTATCAGGTTTGCTTTTACCTACTAGATAGTCCTGTGATTTTAGGTTAGCTCACATTTGATCAACCACTCCTTAGTTTATTAGTAAAAGCATTGTGTTATATCTTGACTGAAAGTGACACCCTTTAAAATGTGTTGGTACAAGTTGCTTTGCTATAGCTCTTCCCTTTTTTCTCCCTCTGGCGGTAAGCCAGTAACGCATTCCATGCATATGTGATGTTCTGCTTGTGCTTATTGCATAAATCATTTTTATTTCATTTTCCTCTAAAATGAGGATGTCTTGCTCAATGCTATATGATTGTTAGCTTTTGCTATTTCTCGAAGATTCTGACATTTTTCAGTTTTTGCTCTTCGACAGTATGACCGGTCCAGTATTTGTAAATGATCCATTCCCAAAAACAACGCCTGTAGTTGAGTACTATCACATTCTTCCATATAAGGAGATTTTATCTGAACTCCTCCACAGGTAAGCTATTTATGCGTGAAACTAGGGCAATAGAACTTGCCGGGTATGATGGTAATTGGTCATAACTCATTTGACATGTTTCAGGAAATGGCCTGCTGTTCCCCAACATGGATTGCACTCTGTGATAGATGAAAAATTGGAAGAGCAAGACGAGAATAGCCCTTCTAAGATGCAAAAACAAGTTACGAAAGTGTCAACTCCAAAGCAAAACAAACGAGCAATAAAAGCAACTGGTGCCAATAGCAAGAAAAGTAACAAACGAAAAGCTGAAGCCTCCAGGGCTACAGCAGCAAAGGATCCAGTTGCTGAGAGCCCCATAATAGAAAATGAATCACTTACTGTTCCTGATGTCGAAAGTTCAGGTCTCATGACTAAGTCAATAAATACAAAAGCAGCAGGATCAAAAAGTGGAAGACCCATACTCCTACAATCTGGTGATTTATTCTAACCATATTTAGATATTACTGATCCATCTTTTGTTGCTAGTCTTCTGATACAATCAACTTTAGGTGGACAAGTGGATAACAGCAAAACACAGAAGCAGTCTATAGATGGCAATGTGCCTCAAGATGTTTCTACAAAGGTAAGCTTAATTACAGCTTGTAAGCACTGAAAAACTACAATAGTAGCGTGCATTAGGACCACATGGACCCTCTAAAGTGGGATTAGAAGTAAACTTTCAAATATGATGACCTGACAATAATTGTAAAATTTATGGTTTGTCCTTGTCCATACAAATGCTTTTGTGATGTTTGTTGTGCTTTATTCTATTTGTTTGTGTGTTCCTACACACTCTAATATTATAAGTAACATGGACTTGGGGCATCTGTCATGCTGACACATGAATGTAAGTTAGTGTTATAAAGCACACTTCTTGTGTTAGGGATTAGGGTGAGGGGAGGAAGCCGACCCAATCCAACCCAACCAAATAAGCAATAATATCCCATTAATTAAGAGCATCTTACTAGTTAAGAATATCCTTATTGTTAGGAAAGATCAATGGGTTAAGATTCAATCCTACTGCTACTTTGTCCATGCCCAATCATTCAAAGAAGTATTTATCGCTTTCATAGGTCATTCTGTCTTGAGCCTTGTCTCATCTACACTATGATCTAGCTATCATAACATCTTCTGCTACCCAAATATCCGCCATAAGTTAGGCAAGTCTTGGCTAACAGTTGTATCTGATGAGTAGGCCAAGTTTCTGTGTGATTTATTTACTCTGCTTCAACTTAAATAACTAACTGTTGTATCAGGCACCATATGTTGATCCTGCAATCATGAACGGTGCTTTGGACCGCCATAATATCAAAGTGACAGAAAATCCAGGTTGCGATAAACTGCCAAGACAGCTTGTTTTTCTTATTATTAGTTATTTTTCATCCAAGTTCTTAACATACGTGTTCCCAATTTCATTGAAGGCGGTGTCACTGAGGACAACAATGATCAGATTTATAGTTTACTACGGTTAATTCAGAAAACACGGAATGAAATTGTATGTTATGTCTTCTCGTTTATGTCAGACAAAATGATGCATGTTTCCCATAATTTTTTTCTAGTTAAGAAGCTGATGTGAACTCATCCTGTTCTCTTTGCTTCAGCTTCACAAGGAATGCACACTTCAAGAACGGAGTATTCAGTGTGATATGGACATTCAGACAATCTTGAATGGTACTGTTTTGCTAGGAGCCATACATTTCCAAAAGTTCTGTGCTATGTTGTGGTGTGGCACACTTCTCATTGCGGACGAATATCCACCACACTTTGTGGCGAAAATCGCCCAGTGGAAGTGTGTGAAGATTTGGCAAGAAGGTGTTTCTATATCAGTTCCACATTTTTAGTACTCATCATGGTTTAAACCTTATGCAGAACGGAAGATGACACCCAAAGTGCTGTCAATAGGAGGCAAATATAAGGGAACTTGCACAAATATGATGGAAGTTGCGAATTCGTCTTGCTCTGGATGTGGCAGGCAAACCATGAGCACAAAGAGGATGACACTGAAGGAGGCACTCCTTGTACGCAATAAATGCCAGGTAAGAGACCTCGAGCAGAATTGATGCATTAGGATTTTAAATGCCACCTGTAATTTTGATGCTTGTCAATGCAGGAGCTTGATGATATCTGCAATCTGTGCCAGTGGGTACTCCCAAGATACACAATACTACCTTCAGTAGAAGATGGTATATATAAATATTTACTTTTTATCTCTTAATTTTTCTGCATGGACTAGCATTGGGTCCTTGGACCGTACTGTATAAGCATAAGAATTAAGAATATCATACAAGTAGGTCTTGTGCCACGTACTTTCTGATTTATCATTTATTGGGAGTTTGTCGCCACAGTTCCCTGACGTTTTGTGCATTGCAATGACAATATACACAGTGTAGTACACTAGCCATGTTTGGGCCAAATTTGGTGTCAGATCAATAGACATACCTGTTTGTTTACCACATTTGGTTTATTGGGTTCTTTTGATGGTTACTGAAGACATGTGTATGCCTTGTAGGCTTTATTAGAGATTACCTCTAGCCATAGCATTGCAACCACTTGTGAAGAACCGATTACGTTTGCAGCTAGCAGTAACCAGTTACATGTGTTTGATTTACTATTATCGTCTTTATTTCAGAACTCTCACCCACATTGTTTCGAGCACTTGTTCACTATTCATCTCCTGTTTGTTTTTTGTTCAGGAATGTTCCAGGCCAGTGTATATCTTACATGCCCTGATTTTAAAATGAAAACCGTCGGCGATCCTAGTCCGACTCCACGTGAGGCGAGGTTCTCTGCAGCTGCCAATATGATGGTGGAGCTTCAGAAGAAGGCAAAGGAAGAATAGCAGCAGGATACCTGATGCCGAATTGCCTAGTTGAACTCCCAATGTCGAGAGAACAGGCGGCTAGTTGAACCCTCAGTAGCCATTTGAATTAAACCCCGTGAGAAACATAATCGTGTCGGTACCTTGTCTAGCTACTTTGCCTTGCAGAGGTTGAATCCTCGTGTTGTTGTTGTTGTTTGTGTTCAGGATGTTTGTTAAGTCCGTGATGAGAAACATCGGATGTTATTTTTAAATATTGTGCTGTCAACTTTGTGATGGGGATAGACACAAGTTATCGACCTAGTTGGCTATGTTTGCGTATTGTTCAGCTGTTGTCATTGGTGTGAGTTTAATATCTGATCTTTAGGAATTTTTGTTGTTGTAAAGGGCCATTAGATATTTGCCAGTAGGAAATATCGTGAACAGCTGAGTAATTTTATAGGAAGTGGTGGCATATGTCAGGTATGAATTATGTCAGGTTGATGAAGCTAGGACAGCCGGTGCTCTCTCTTCAAACATGGAGGCTTCATCCTTCCAGGTACTCAAGAATTAATGTGACTAGTTCCAGTCAGCTCTACGTGTGACTGATTTCACAGCATGTTTGGTTCAGGGGAAGTGGAGGCGGGGAATGGGAGTTACAGACTTGCAGTACACCGATTGTTTTGATGGAATAGGAGTTGAGAAGGGAAGAGAATGGGAAATCACGTTATAAAGTCCCACAAATCTCTTACCTGGGGGATTGGGAATCTCCGTTGAAGTCCCATTCCCCTTCCCTCTGATTACCAAACAAACTGTCAAGTCTTCAGCAAGAGCAACCGATGGAATGCACTTCTGATCAGTGAAAAATATAAGGAGGCAGGGATCGTCTCGAAATTTTCTATTCGAATTCAACCGCCAAAGGTCGTTCTGGATTTTACAGATTCTTCAAATTTGAATAGAGTAAAAAGTTATGGTAAAAGAAGTTTTTTCCTACAAACAATAAAAAAGGGGGAGAAAAATCTATGACTCCAATATGCGCCACAAAATTGTTAGACGAAATTCAAAATTTGAATCCCGACGTCCCTTCTCCCTCTCTTTTCTCCTCCACACTTCTCCCTCCACTTCTCCTCTCTTTCTCATCCCCTTCTCCTCCCTCCTCCTTCTCCCATTCTCTTCCTCTTATCCCCTTCTCCCCTTCTCCTCCCTCCTCCCCTTCTTCTCTTCTCTCCTTCTCCTCCTCCTCCTCCTCCTCCTCCTCCTCCGACGACGACGATGACGACGACGAGGACGACGACGATGACCTCCTCCTCCTCCGGCAACGTCCTCCTCCACCTCCTCCGATGGCCTCCTCTTTCGGTGACCTCCACCACCTTTGACGGCCTCCCTCCTCCGCCGACCCCCTCCTTAGGCCACCACCATCTCCAGCCAGATCTGGTCCGCTTTTTTTTGAATTTTGAAAAAAAAAATGTGACGCATATTGGCAATATGCGCCACAAAAATTTGAGATCTGACTCGCCTTTTTTTGAAATTCGAAAAGAGAATTATGTGGCTATGCGCCACTGATAGCTGTGAAATATAGCCATCCACACTCATATTTAAACTAGATATTATTCATATATTTCATGAAATATCTCTCTAAACCCTGCCACTAATGCCTAATGATCAAAGGGGTATGCAATCCTTTCTTGTTATTTTTTTTCTACGCAGATAATGACGTATGATGATGAGAATCATAATATTAAAGTCAAAGATACGAGATTTCCAATGTCAAAGAAATCGGGAGCCATGAAGTGGATCTAGAAGGCTTAATGAGCAACTATACGGCAGGAATAAAATCTCGGCTGTATAGTTGGCATCAACTCTGTTAGGTCAAACAGAACAACTTTCATGAAGGGACCCCTATATAAAGAAGCCTCAGGCGACGATAAAACCTCTCTCTCAATCTCGACCCCCCCCCCCCCCCGCTCCTAGACCTCGACCACAACCTCCTTCTCTCGCCATCTCGCTCCGCCGCCGCCGACACCCTTCCATTAGATCTAATCTTCAAACCCTTCTCCACCACCATAGCAATATTTCACCACTTGTAATAGTAGATCGCTTCTCCAATTGGCGACATTGTAAGACTATTTGCTATCAATCTTATGATCTCTATTACAATGCATATGATTGTTGATTTTATCTTTATGTGTGAGTAATTCTCCTTGTGGTAAGGGCTTCGGCCCAGCCATATAGCATGTGCATGCTATTTATCATATATGGTATCATATATTAGTTTGTTTGACATGATGATTATTGTACCCTCTCTTGCCTCAATCTAAGGACTTGTCAGGTACCCAAGACCCCGAGGATTGATCCAGATATAGGGAGTGTGAGTAATGACTAATATGCATGATGGGAACCCCAGTGATAGAAAGGATAGTACGACTGTATGTGAGGGATTTACTTGGGATTAACGATGACGTCACTATGCATACATTAGTTCTGTTTCTTCTATGGATGAGACTAGTAGCTTATTGCTAAGCGGTTGCTGACGCAATAGCAATTATGGACACACTGCCATCATATAATTATCTTGCTCTAACAATTATATGCATACTTTATTATTATCTTTTATTTCCATCAGATGTTTTGCACAGCTACAGGTGAAACCAAAAGCCCTAGGCCCTCTCTCTCTCTCTCCATCATCAACAACAACAAAAGATCGCAAACTCTTGGTCTGGTGAAAACACAAAAATAATTCTAAAACTCCCGAAGGTCCGTTAAAGTAACTTCACTTTGCTTTCTACTTTCCGAGGATTTGATAAACCTAGGTCTACTAGGGAAAAAGAAGCTATACTACATCCGTAATCCGAATCAAAGGTACCAGCCATAGAATTACAATTTAGTGGTGTGGTATTAGTGGCGCATTCTTATATGCGCCACAGAATGTAAAAATCCATGCGCCATAGATAAGGGTTTTCCTAGTAGTGTCATCTAGGCTATAGAGAGGAGAGAGATATACCAAATCTTTGGTCCAACCCTTTCTCTCCCTCTTCATCTCCCTCTCCCTCTCTCATTGGACCTTCTCATTGGATTTCTGATTTTACATTTTATTTGTTGACCATGAAAAATGGCATGGACTTGGTTGACCTAGCTTGACATTGTCAATCTGCCACTGATGGTGCTCGATGTGGCATTTTGTTGGTAACCCCAAGCACAGGGTGTGAAGAGCACAACAACAAGTTTTCCCTCAGTTGAGACCGAGGTTATCGAACCAGAAGTAGGAAGAAAACGTCACACAGGTGTTGCAAACAACGTGGAGACCTGCACAACACAAACTCAAGACTTTGTCCCAACGAATCATTGAGGTTGTCAAGCTCACCGGTTTGCTGTAACAAAGTATTAAATGTATGGTGTAGAAGGTAATGGTTTGCAAGAAGTAAACAAGTAACAGTGGAAGATGTATCAATGGTAAAGATTGGACCGGGGTCCATAGTTCACTAGAGGTGCTCTCCTTAGATAAACAACATGGCATAAAGGGTAAACAAATTACAGCAGGGCAATTGACAGGAACTGAGCAAGGCATAACAATGCAATTACTAGTCAAAAAGATCCTATGAGATTCGATTGGGCAATACAACAAGATACATAGACCGCCATCGAACTGCATCTATAACTATAAGTCCACCTTCAGGTTATCATCCGAACCCCCTCCAGTATTAAGTTGCAAGCAACAGACAACTGCTTTAAGCAAAGTGTGTAAGGTAAACAGTCCACATGTTCCATGAACAAGAGACCGTTGTTTTGTCCCTAGTGGCAACAGCACATCTACAACCGAAGAGATTTCTATCACTTCCCTTGGAAATTAGAGGCATGAACCCACTATCGAGTATAAATACTCCCTCTTGGAGTCACTAGCAACTACTCGGCCAATATAGCTACTAACAACGGAGAGCATGAAAGATCACAAACAACATAGACATGATAGAATCATAAAGGCAAAACCATTAATCAAACCAACATAATTATCTCAATATCCATCGGATCCCCGCAAACACAACATGCATGATTACAAATAGATTGGATCTTGATCATGAACGGAGCTCACAAGATCTATACATGAAATTTTCTTTTTTTTTTATTCCTTAGAATTTTTTTTTCTTTCTGGTGGTATCAAACAACCACCTAATACCTTATCTGCCTCTTCAGGAAAATGAATTTCACAAAGGAGGAGATGCAACCATCTAGCTACTACATGGACCCATAGTTCAAGGTGGAACTACTCACGCATCATACCAGAGAGAAGGCCTTCGGGATGATCTCCCCTCCGGCAGGGTGCCGGGAAGAACTTCAAATCCCCCCGATCTAGGGACGATGGTGATGGCGGCTATAGACGGTTTCGTGGAGATTTGATCGGGTCCTTACGATTTCTGCATCGGGGGCTTCTTATAGGCGAAGGGGAAGGCCGAGGAGGCGGCCAGGGGGCCCATACCCTGCCTAGGAGCGGGGCAAGGCCCACCCGCGCCTAGGGGGTCTGGGCGCCCTGGCCCGCTTCTCCGTCCCCCCTCTGGACTTCTTGTTCCCCATGGAAAGTTATTGACTTTGATGTTTGTCCCGTCCAATTCCGAGAATATTTCCTTACTAGCTTTTCTGGAACCAAAAATAGCAGAAAACAGGCAACTGGCATTGTGGCAACTTGTTAATAGGTTAGTACTAGAAAACATGTAAAAAGCACCTCAAAGTGTAGACAAAGCAAAGCAAAGCAAAGTAGATACTAAACAAGCATGGAACATCAAAAATTATAGATACGTTTCTGATATATCAACCATCCCAAGCTTAACTCCTGCTCGTCCTCGAGTAGGTAAGTGATAAAAGAATAATTTTTGAGGTGACATGCACCCTCACAATAAAGATCTAACCACTTGCAAGCATTGAAAGCTGGGACCAAAGAACTCTAAACATGTGCATGAAAGATGGAGATCTAACAATAGGACATAGTAATTACGCATGCAACATGAAAGGCTACAAACAAAGATCATGAATAACATGCATTGAAAAACGTTTGTTTGTTTCACATACAAAAAACATAGCATGGTGGCAACCAGCTTGTCCCTCATGGAGTAGCAATATAGATTCATAGGACACCTTCAAAGTTCACAAGGGTGACTAGAAACAAGTAGCACAAGAACAAGTAATATCACAATATGCATCAATCAATAAGCTTTGGGACACTGCACATAAAACTAAGAATGGAAACTATGCTAAGCCTTTAATGGTGCCTAAAGGTAGAAGGTGGAGACTCAATAGTGGTGGAAGAAAGGCCTTTTTGTAAAGAAAGTAGGGATTTCAAGTTTCAAAAAGAGCTTCCAAAAATTATGGTACTTGTTAGCTTTTAGCCCTCATTGCCCCTATCATAAGCATCTTGAAGTTATTAAGGTTAAAGTGAACTAACTATGGAGTATATGCTTGACAAAGTATAAGTTGGCAATCTCAAGTCCCTTGAATACGAGGGCCACACCTCATGCTACTCAACTTCAGTCACCTGTATGTTCTTGTCATTATAAGTATTTGCATATCATAGAGAACCGTCAACGGGGTACCCCTTGCACATGGTACAGGAGCTTTTTCATAACCAAAATGGCAAGGCAAACAGACAATGAGCATCTCAGTGATCTTTTTATTTACTATATGCATAGCTTTTTATTGACGATGCTTCATAGATAGCTCATTATGGTGATGCTGCAAGTTTCCACCATGATTAGGCATGGCTTAGGCTAGCGGCCCAGGCGTTTCTCTAACACAGAATACAAACTCCATGAACTTACAAGTTTCCTCTTTATTTCACACCGGTGACATCCATAGACAAAAGAGCATGATATCAACTGAGTACAAAGTACAAGTGCAATGTTGAAAATGTTCTCCGTGACAGCACGGTTCTGCTAATTCCAACGTATAAGTGCAAGCATATACAGCATAGACGACACAATGGTTCAAGTTTATTAGGGCAAAGAATATAAAGTGTGCCATCAAGTTCGTGAGGGCTTTAATCACTAATTTTTCACATAACAAACTAGTTTTAATTAGAAGATAGCTAAAAACAAGAATATACTTGGAATGGTGTAACACACCATGCATAGGAGTTTATAGTGGACACTTTGGAATAACTTGGTTTCTTGGGAGTTGGAAGCATGAGTAGATCTTACTCATACAAGTGGAGGCTAGCAAAAGACTAGGAGCAACCAACTAAGAGAGCATAATGGCCATAATCATGCAGAGCAACAAAGCATTACTAATCAAAGCATAGAGTGGTACTACAAGTCAAGAACTCAATGATCATAGAGGCTATGGTGACTTGTCATAGTCATAACATGGTGTGAGCATGTGCCAAGTCAACCCAAACAAAGCATCAAAGGAGAATATCACAATACTATGCTTTTGCATGCTAAAACAACGCATAATTTCTTCAAGGCACACTACACAATTCCAATTGCTTAGAACAAGACATGCTACAAAAATAATCACTAAGCATAAGGTCAAAACAACACCTAGCATGTCATGCTAAAGTCTAAGTCACGGTCAATGCAAGCTCCTCTTGCACTTATAAGCAAGAACTTACTACTCCTTTCCAACACCAAGCAAATTATTTGCAAAACAACACAGCGAGAACGGGGGTCCAAACTACTTTATTAAAGCAAACTAAACAACCTAAGCAAAGAAAACAAAAACTAAGACGCTCCAAGAACAACACAACTGTGCATGAAACAATATATCGAAGTGTCTAAACAGACCTGAGCTTTTTATTGATGAAGAAGGGGATGCCTTGGGCATCCCCAAGCTTTGACGCTTGTACCTCTTGGATATTTCTTGGGGTTACACCATGTTGGCATACCCAAGCTTGAGCTTTTGTTCATTCTTCATCTCATTGCATCATTCTCTCTCTACACCTGAAATTTTTCCTTCATATAAAACTTCACACAATCTTCATTAGCAACATTAGTTTATTCAAAAGATATTAGACCTCTGGCAAAGCTTTGGAACAGCAAGGATTTTCACTAAAAACAAAAGCTACTGTATCAACTCCTTCAAAAATCTCGATTCCCCAAAAGAGAACTCAAAAAGGAATCAATAAGAAGCAAATGCAAATAATGGCAGAAATCTGTCAAAACAGACCAGCAGGTAGAAACCGATTTTTTCGAACATCTTATGTTGCTCAAATCAAAATGTATTAAACTAACAAAAGTTAGCTAATATACTAGGGGATTTATTAGTAAATTTTAAGCTCAATCCGAATTACATAGACTCCTCATGAATTTTTATGGTGGAGGACAGAAATCTGTTTAGGGACAGCAACTCCCCAAATCTTACTTCCCTCTAATTAGAGGTCATTCTTGGCACAAAAAGCAAACAAAAAGTATAAGAAGATATCATTACTGAAGTAATAACTTCCAAGACTCAAAGAAACTCTTGGGTTATCTCCCAACAAATACTTTTCTTTAACGCCTTCAAGTTAGGCACAAGAAGCAAGAAGAATCAAGTATTTTTTCAAATGAGGAAGGATTAACATCAAACCTTGCTTTCAAAGGAGGAGCAAAAAGCAACTTATATCTCCTCATAGGGAAGTGTTAAATACCTTTCTTGAATGGAAAATGATATTTGATGGTGCCTTCTTTCATATCAATGATGGAACCAACTGTTCTAAGAAAAGGTCTTCCCAAAGTAATAGGACAAGAAGCATTGTATTCAACATCCAAAACATAGAAATCCACAGGGACATAAGCATTGTTAACCATAATGAGAACATCATTAATACTCCCCATGAGTTTCTTCTTAGCATTATCATTAAGTGGAACATCTAAATAACAATCTTCCAAAGGTGGCAAATTAAGCATTTCATAAATCTTCCTAGGCGTAATAGAGACACTAGAACCAAGATCACATGAAGCTTTGCGATCAAAGTCATTCACTTGTATATTAATAATGGGTTTTCAACTATCTTCTACTTTCCTAGGAATAGAAGCTTTGTGTTTTAGCTTCTCTTCCTTAATTTTCACAAGAGCATCTGTAATGTGTTTGGTGAAAGCAACATGCATATCACTAGCATCAGGACTTCTAGCAAGCTTTTATAGGAACATAATCACTTCAAAAATATTGCAACCATCAATATCAAAGTCAAACCTAGCATCACTAGTAGTAGGCTCAATAGGCTAAGGCATAGTAGGAGGAGGAATAGGGACTACTTGTGGTTTAGTTGTGATGGTGCACACACTATTGTTTTTATCAATTTCAGCTTCCCTTTCCCACCTAGCATGAAGTTGAGCTAACAGCCTAACATTTTCATCAATAGTAACTTGTATGGCATGAGCAGTAGCAAAGTTATTTTCCATAGTTTCAAGTTTAGCAACCATTTTATTAATCAAGGAGGACTGTGCTTCAGACAAAGAGGATATATTTTTCTCAGCACTATTTTTTTACTGTAAACTAGGAATTTCTCTATTCAGATTCTCAAGCTGATGAATAATGTTTTTCAAGATAATAGATTGTTCCTCCATAGTTTTAGTGAAAAACTTATTTTGCTCATATTGCATCTGCATAAAATTCTTAGTGGATCTCTCTACTTTTAGAATCCTTTCTTCACTAGGCTTTCCAGACCTACCATGATAAACATTTCCACTAGGAGGATAAGGCCTATAATTGCCATAAGTATTGTTGCCAAAATTGTTGTTTCTAATGAAGTTCACATCAACTTGCTCTTATTGAGCAACCAAAGAGGCTAAGGGGACACTATTAGGATCTAAAGGAGCTTTCCCATTAACAAGCATAGCCATAATAACATCAATCTTATCACTCAAAGAGGATGTTTCCTCAACAGAATTTACCTTCTTACCATGTGGAGCTCTCTCAGTGTGCCATTCAGAGTAGTTAACCATCATATTATCAAGGAGTCTTGTTGCAGCACCCAAAGTGATGCTCATAAATGTGCCTCCAACAGCTGAATCTAACAGGTTTCTTGAGGAGAAGTTCAAACCTGCATAAAAAGTCTGGATAATCATCCAAGCAGTGAGTCCATGAGTGGGACAATTCTTAACCAAAGATTTCATTCTTTCCCAAGCTTGAGCAACATGTTCATTACCAAGTTGTTTAAATTTCATAATATCACTTCTCATAGATATAATCTTAGCAGGAGGATAGTACTTTCCAATAAAAGCATCTTTGCACTTAGTCCAAGAATCAATACTATTTTTAGGCAAAGATAGCAACCATTCTTTAGCTTTTCCTCTCAAGGAGAAAGGGAAAAGCTTGAGCTTAATAATGTCTCCATCTACATCCTTATACTTTTGTATCTCACAAAGTTCAACAAAGCTATTGAGATGGGCAGCGGGATCATCAGAACTAGCACCAGAAAATTGCTCTCTCATCACAAGATTCAACAAAGCAGGCTTAATTTCATAAAAGGTAGCATCAGGAGCAGGTGGAGCAATAGGAGTGCTTAGGAAATCATTGTTGTTGGTGCTAGTAAAGTCACACAACTTGGTGTTCTCAGCAGAGTTCATTTTGGTAAAGGTGGGCAAGCCAAAAACAGCAGCAGCATCTAGAGCAAGAACTAATTTTTTGTGTTTTTTGAATAAAGAAAGCAAACCAAACTAGACTATTTTTTTTGGGTTTTTTGGAAAGAGGAAAACAAGACCAAACAAAAGAAACAGAGCAAACTAAAAACAAAGTAAAGAGAAAGGAAGTGGAGGACTCCCCTAGTGAAGACGTCCTTAGCCTCCCCGGCAACAGCGCCAGAAAGACTTGATGGTGCTCGACGTGGCACTTCGTTGGTAACCCCAAGCGTAGGGTGTGAAGAGCAGAGCAACAAGTTTCCCCTCAGTTAAGACCGAGGTTATCGAACCAGAAGTAGGAAGGAAACGTCACATAGGTGTTACAAACAACGTGGAGACCTGCACAACACAAACTCAAGACTTTGTCCCGACGAATCAGTGATGTTGTCAAGCTCACCGGTTTGATGTAACAAAGGATTAAACGTATGGTGTGGAAGGTAATGGTTTGCAGCAAGTAAACAAGTAACGGTGGAAGATGTATCAATGGTAAAGATTGGACCGGGGTCCATAGTTCACTAGAGGTGCTCCCCTTAGATAAACAACATAGCATGAAGGGTAAACAAATTACAGCAGGGCAATTGACAGGAACTGAGCAAGGCATAACAGAGATTTGATTGGGCAATACAGCAAGATACATTGACCGCCATCCAACTGCATCTGTGACTAGAAGTCCACCTTCAGGTTATCATCCGAACCCCCTCCAGTATTAAGTTGCAAGCAACAGATAACTGCTTTAAGCAAAGTGTGTAAGGTAAACAGTCCACATGTTCCATGAACAAGAGACCGTTGTTTTCTCCCTAGTGGTAATAGCACATCTACAACCGAAGAGATTTCTATCGCTTCCCTTGGAAACTAGAGGCATGAACCCACTATCGAGCATAAATACCCCTGTTGGAGTCACTAGCAACTACTCTACCAAGATAACTACTAACAACGGAGAGCATGCAAGATCACAAACAACACAGACATGATAGAATCATAAATACAAAACCATTAATCAAACCAACATAATAATCTCAATATCCATCGGATCCCCGCAAACACAACATGCATGATTACAAATAGATTAGATCTTGATCATGAATGGAGCTCACAAGAACTATACATGAAAGGACAAAGGAGGAGATACAACCATCTAGCTACTACATGGACCCATAGTCCAAGGTGGAACTACTCACGCATCATACCGGAGAGAAGGCCTCCGGGATGATCTCCCCTCCGGCAGGGTGCCGGGAAGAACTTCAGATCCCCCCGATCTAGGGACGATGGTGGCGGTGTCTATAGACGGTTTCGTGGTGATTTGATCGGGTCCTTAGGGTTTCTGCATCGGGGCTTCTTATAAGCGAAGGGGAGGCCGAGGAGGCGTCTAGGGGCCCTACACCCTGCCTAGGCGCGGGGCAGGGCCCATCCGCGCCTAGAGGGGGGTCTGGGCACGCTGGCCTGCTTCTCCGTCTCCCCTCTAGACTTCTTGTTCCCCATGAAATGATTGACTTTGACGTTTGTCCTGTCCAATTCCGAGAATATTTCCTTACTAGCTTTTCTGGAACCAAAAACAACAGAAAACAGGCAACTGGCACTGTGGCAACTTGTTAATAGGTTAGTACCAGAAAACATGTAAAAAAGTACCTCAAAGTGTAGACAAAGCAAAGCAAAGTAGATACTAAACAAGCATGAAACATCAAAAATTATAGATACGTTTCCGACGTATCAGCCACACAGGATTATATGGACCCATTTGTAGGCAATATTTATACCCAAAACACTTACATTTTGGGGTTAGGTGTCCAAAAACTGATGCACTCGGCAATATGTTGGTCGTTGGAGAGGGAATAAGCATGGGCTCTCAGAAGTTTTCGGTGGAGTTCTAGGGTGGCACATGCTTTTTATCGAATAATGTTAGCGGATGTGTGTATCATGCAATCCCGTCCACAGATTCTTCCCAACATATATCCATAGTAATTCCTAATAAAAGTTTTCTTCGTTTTTGTGGTGTAAAAAATAGAAGGAAACACAATCAAAATACAAATATCACAATTTCCCACCAGCATCTTCCCTATAAAAATCACGATCCACCACCAACATGTCACACCGCCGCCCCACCCCACATGTTGTGACTCCGCGCCTCCTATTACCCTCCTTCCCTTCTTATACTCAATTAACACTCCCATGGAGTCATCATTGCCCTAAAGATCTCAATAACACCCTCCCCCACCACCACATGTAACTAGTGTGTCCCCTCCCCGCCGATCTCGGCGATAGCCGCTGCTAGGAACCAAAGCAAGGATTCAAGGTAAAGCTTCATGTTTTCAATTTTTTTTGAATTCTAGAGGACGTGATTCTCATATAAAAGTCGTGCATAGTCAGATCTAAAGTTCCAATGTAACTATCTTTGTTATTATATTGCTTCTTCGAAGTAACACTGATGGTCCGAATACTAGCAACCATACCCGACGCCAATCCTACTGGTCATCTCTGGTTTCCAGCACCATGAAACTTCGCCTCTATATCGACCATAAGCATAGCTATCGGGAACTATAACAATATTCGAAGGTATGTCATGGTGTTCTCAATTTTGTAATGAACTATCCGGGGTAATTCTTAGAAGAAATTCATTTGTTTCCAATCTAAATTTCCATTGTTAACTCTTCCAACTATTGTATTGCTTATTGTGAATTTTACTCCTAGATTCAATAGTTTAAAGGTTAATTCATGTTTCACTAGTAAATTTGTTGCTTTTATGGTCATGTCATTTATTTATATCATCTATTAGTTATTTTCCTTTGTTGGATCCCAATTGTAAAAGAAAAATGATTTAGTTCTTAAATTATTGTGAAGAATTGAATAAAGTGATTGTCATCCGATATATATATGTTCCAAATCATACATATTGTGACAAGTTTGTGTCTTTCAATTGGCCATATGAATTTTTACATTGAAAATTATTCACATAAACATATGCAAGTGTAGCCCATTATGTTCTAATTGCAGGAAGTCCTCTGGTGATACCATCTTATAATTTTAGGTGTGTATATTGTCAATAAAGTTCGTAACCATTTGGTGCACCATAACTTTAGCAGAGACTAGAGTGACACACATTTTAAAATGGTTTCAAATTTTGAGCCTCCCTTAGTTACATTGCTCCAAGTGTAGCAATCAATTGCCTGCATGAGCCCCATACCATACCCGGAATGTTCATAATGCAGTGCAGCAGTGGTAGAAGTTGTGATTGTATATAGCAATAGGTTGTGGGGTTGTGAGATGTACTATTTCTTTCATGCGTTTTGGTTCCATTTTGTATGTGTATAAATAATTATATTACAGAAAATTTTGTCTCATTTTGTATGTGTATAAATTCTATGAAGAGGTCCAAATATATTTTAAAGTTCTTGTATTCCCTTTTTAGTTGAGGTATATAATAAAATATTTTAATTATGCATTTATACATTCATTTGCATATAATGAATGGGTAATGCTATAAAAGAAACGTTTAACGGTCCTATATTGTCCCTCTATTTTCCTATGAATTAGGGAGACATATTGTTTCAAAATACGAAAAATAAATGCATAATACTCGGAGTTCTCAAAGCACTAGGAAAGAAAGCTCCTCAAGGATAGCTCGTGAGAAGAAAACTGACCACACTGTAGTTACTCATGATGTTGCAATCAACAGTCATGGTCCAACATCAAGCTTAAATGACATGAATTCTTTGGAACCAAATCAAAATACAGCCTTGAGCGGTATGTTTCTTAACTCTCTTGCAACTATCAATAATTAAAGCTAGTGAAAGTATTACACGTAAATTAAGCTCTTGGTCGATCTTGTAAAATACCAGGAAATTGTTCGAAACGTTTCTTTCAGTTCCACATAGATTCGGACGAAGGGCTTGATCTTTGTGTGGACCTGGATATCACTCCAGTGGAATTGGCTCAAAACTATTCACTTCTTCCTACTGGCTCCTACGAAAACCCGCTCCTAGCATCAAAAGGAAATTTTAAAATTGGGGATATTCTCGAAGAGGGTCAAGTTAAAGCCTCGCTAGAAAATGAACACGTGAAGGAAGTGGCGACGAAAGAAGATATAGATTGTGGTGACAAGTTGTCCGTTTCTAGAGGGGCTCAACTTAAAACCTCCATAGCAAATGAAAAGCCAGTGGATGTGGCTATGGAAGAAGATATAGATTGTGGTGACAAGCCGCCGGTTGTTGGAGGGTCTCAAGTTACTCCTAAGAACGATAAGCATGAATACCTGGTGAGAACTAAACGGCCGAAAGGATTGGCGATGGAAGAAGATGTAGGTTGTGATGATAAGCTGCCAGATTCTTGTCAAGTGGCAACAACCTTCCATCGGGGCTTAGCACCATCATCTCTTGCTTTGGTAATCTCATCAACCATTTTTGTAGTACTACTATTTTACGCTTTGATAATCCTATCGTTTTCTACGATTGTCCTGTTTTATATGTTCTTGGAATTGTTCTCAACTTTTCTTATTTCCAACATGTAGTAGGTCTTAGTAAAGAGAACTAACCGTGTACATGTACCTAGGCAAAAAAAAAATCAACTTCTCCTATTTCCAACTAGTAGTTGCTTTGAACGAGTTGTGCGTTCTGAAGAAAATTATAAGAAACTAACATAATTGGGGCTCCGATTACATGCCAGTATCATTTTTGCTAATTTTAATAGCTCGGTACCAATTTTGAAATGTTAAAATTAGCAAAAAATGGTACCGACCTGTAATCAGAGCCCTAATTATGGTAGTTTCTTATAGTTTTCTCTGGGCCCCGCCCCAGCTAACTTTCTAATGTTCTAAAAATAATACTAATTTTTAGTTGGGTCGCAGTTGGCGCATCTCCGGGGCACACAACTTTTGCTAATTTTTGCAAAAATGGTACCTAGAGAATGGGGTAGTAGCCTAATGGTTGGGTCGTAGTTAGCGTATCTCAGCAACCGGAGTTCAATACGGATGAATTTTCGCAATTCTAACGCCGACCCGTCTCTACTATATAAAAGAAAAGTCTAGTTCCTCTTAGCACTGTTTAAACTCGTTTAAAAAAAGGACAGTGCTAGGCGTCCCTGGGGGATTTGTGGTTTTCATCCCCCGGGTCCCCAGCCAACCACGTGTCCTTTTTTGAATTCAAAATCCCGTTTTTGCTACATTTGCCCCGTTTTTGCTACATTTGCCCCGCTTTTGCTACATTGTAGCAGAAAACGGTTCGGTCTAGAAAAATAAAAACAGACTGGACCTCGCCGGAGATTTCGCCGGAGACCTCGTCGGCGATCCTATAGCAAAAAAATTGTGCTATTGTAGCATATCCGACCTCGCCGGAGACTCGCCGGAGAATTTCGCCGTTAGACCTCACCGGAGACCGTGTAGCAAAAATGTTGCGCTATTGTAGCAAAATCACAAAACAGTTGTAGCAAAAAAAAACTTATATTGTAGCAAACTCCTATTTCGCCGGATATCTCGCCGGAAAATCCAAGGCACCCTTGTAGCACTGTCGCCGGCTGCATGTAGCAAAAACGCTTTGTCGACGGAGAAGAAAAGATGTTGCCGGAGAAGACGCCGCCGTGCCTCTATAGCAAGGACGTTATACCCCTGTAGCAGGGCTTCACACCTTTTGTAGCAAAAAAAAGTCGTCACTGGAGAAGGTGATGTTGTTCCTCTATAGCAAGGCTAACGCCATCGTCCAAGAAGACGATGCCATACATCTGTAGCAAGGCTGACATACCTTTGTAGCAAGGCCGTCGTGCCTTTGTAGCAAAGCTTCACGCCGCTTGTAGCAAAAAGCGGCTCCGCTATACCTCTCCCCCGCTGCCTATGTAGCGAGGCCGACATGCCTATGTAGCAAGTCTGATAACTGCACATAGCAAACCTCGACGCCTGTTGTAGCAGCGTCGTCAAACGCATTTAGCAACCACCGATGCCGCACGTAGCAGCACTGCCAGCTTGCCGTAGCAAAAGCCGACGATGCACGTAGCGTCGCACCGTCGGCAAGCACCCTCATCAGCCAGCACGTAGCATCACCATCAGCCACATGTAGCACCATTGCTGGCCCGTTGTAGCAAGCGGCACCGCCGCATGTAGCGAATCGCCGCATGTAGCAAGGCCGGCAACGGTCGGTAGCAAAGCTTGGCACCGCAGGTAGCAAGGCCATACATGGTCGGTAGCAAAAGCTTGCGCCACATGTACCAAGACCGGGCGCATGTAGCAAACTTGACGTTGTCCTGCTTCTACTCGCTCCGTGACATGAACGTGGCCAGGTGAAATGTGGTCTCTCGTGCGACACGGAAACAACCAGCAACCGAGCAACCGGAGGATCGCGTCGTTTTCATCCAACGGCTCCGCACCCGGGGGACGCGAGCGCGTGATCCCTCGGGAGTAGTATCATTTTCCTTAAAAAAAGCTAATTTCCTAATCGAAACAGAGCAAAGGAAAGA
Organism: Avena atlantica; assembly: GCA_910589765.1. Lineage (NCBI taxonomy): Eukaryota > Viridiplantae > Streptophyta > Magnoliopsida > Poales > Poaceae > Avena > Avena atlantica. Next base: position 488,082,770 of record OU342736.1, read on the forward strand.
GCTGTCCTGTCTTGTCCTATCCCTCTTCAACACTTGCCCAATCTGGGCCACGGCGACGATGGACGGCGGAGGGATGAGCAACCGACGGCGGATCAGTCGTCTCGGCCCCCTCACGACATTTCCACTTTTGCCTCACGTTCCTTTCCACTTCTAGCTCTCTCCACCCACCGCGCCCCCCTCTACAAAAACGTAAAAACCCCAACCCACCGCAGGGTCAGCCAACCATCGACCGCCGCCGCCGCCCCCGCACAGACTCCCAAACCCTAGATATCGGGCTCGAGCTGACTCGTTTGTGCTGAGGCTTGTGTCAGGGCGGTATGCCTGGCGGCGGAGGACGAAATGAGGCCATGGTCGAGGAGGAGGAGGAGGTGGTGCACATGGAGGACGCGGTGAAGCTGCTCGTGGAGCACCTGGTCAGGCCGGTCCTTCCGCGCCGCGCCGCCCAGAACGAGCGCCACATGACGCTGGAGAAGCAGCGCGCCGTCGCGCAGCAGGTGAGTGAGCATTGCTAGCCGTGTATCCTGTACTGTACTCTGTAGCTAGGACGGGTATTGTTTTGGTTGGCCTATCTGGTCAATCTTTGTGGTAGAATCGGTATAGAATTTCTTACGGTTTTGACTTCTGGGAGGGGAGGGATGCGGCCATGCGGGGAATTGCCCGCCGTATAGATTAATTTTCGGTGGATACTTGTGATCTTGCTCGTTTGTGATCTTCCCTCGTTGGTTGCCGCCGCCGGTGCTAGATAGTAGGGCGGTCTCGCTCTACCACCGCGCGCGCCAGGGCGAGAGGCACCGGTAGTGGTAGGAAGTACGAAAGCGTTGGTCGTAGGAGGAAGATGAAGGCGAGGTGGTGGGCCGTAAGGGTAGTCACGGTGGTGGACTGGGGTAGTGGGGTGGGTTGCTTTACTGCTGAGGTAGTGGGCCTGCACGCGCACGTTGGAGGCCCAATCTTCGAGGCCCAGGCGATAGCCATTGCGGCCGTTCGATGCAACAGGCCACCGCTCATATAGTACGATGGCGGCGGCGGCGGCCAGGCAGCCGGTTGCTTAGCGGCAGGTCCGGCGTTTCCCGGTCGGCGGCGTTCGTGTAGTGGGGTGGCTGGAGGCGGAGCGATGGGAGGCAGCACGGTGTCGTACGCCTGGGCGGCCGTGGAGCCTCCGCTAGGCAGCACAGGCAAGTCGCCAGGTCTCCGTAGTTCTCTTCTCACCGTTTTCAGGGAAATTGCCAGTTCTGGTCTGCTTGTTTGCAAAATTGGGGGAAACAATTGTTGGTAGTAGCCGAGAAAATGTACACCTGAAGCAAAAATGTTCAGCGCGACGCCTTTCAAATTTCTCTATGAATTTTGGATGGAATTGACAGGGTTGTGTGAGATTGTTAAATATACGTTTGGTCTGTCAATGCAATGTGAATGAACTGCTCTTTTGGATTGCAGTACTTGACAGGTCATGCTTACATTTTCCCTATCAGTTTACCATTATGGCTGTATTAGTTTATTTTGCTTTGCTATTCATGACATGTCCATCAGTATAGCCATGAAATTCTTATCGCTTTCTGTTGGTGTGCAGTGTAATGCGTTTCTTATTCTACTTATGCTTAGATATATATTTAAGACAGCGTTCCTCTGCGCATACAAGGCTTGTGATAAATACCCGGTTAGCTGCTAACTCATCCCACCGGTGTGTGGTTTGCAGGTTCACGCGGCTATCATTCTGTACAATTACTACCACAGGAAGAGGTATCCGCAGCTTGCTTTCGCTGATGCAAAGCGCTTCTTTATCTGCGCTTCTCTCGCTGTTGGAGAAGATCTGCTCCCGTACTCGAGCATGGTCCATGCGCGTAAGAACAATTCTGTGAAGGATGTGAGCTTATCTGTTACTGACAAAGAAGCAATACAAGCTTGTGAGATCGCTGCGGAACTCTGTGCAACTGAAGGTTATCCAGACGTGCGAATGTGGCCAATAGCGAAAGTTGCCGTGCTTCTTCTGGACCCGACAAGGACAAAATGTTTGATTCAGTATAGTGCTGACACCAAGGGTGTCTGGTCATTCATAGAAAAGGAATGTGATGCAGCAGCTGGTATTTCACTCAGTACCAACTATCCAGCAGGCCAGGAATCGGCAAATAAAACAACCGTTGGTGCTTTGGATGGACCATTGATGCTTCAACAACTAGCATTATCAGAAGTGGAGCATAGAACAGGTCGGATTTTATCATTACATCCCTTAATTTATACATCCATATCTTCTGTTTCCAGTTTTGAGTTAGCATGGTTTCCTCCACTTGGATCAGGTTATTTGTAGTATTGCCAAATATATTTTTCATGTCATCAAACATGAGTTACTGTTACAAACTGTACTAGTAAATACAAATGCTAATGAACAAATAGCAGCTCATCGTTTGCTAGAGAACGCTATTTATATGTTTCTATAAGTATGATTTTGTAAATATATGATATATGAACTTGGTTTTGTTAATCATCTGTGCATTTTCTGTTTGATCCACCTATGCATCGTTTGCTGCTCATCATGGTAAACTTACTGTCTTAATAGGTATGGAGGGCTCAGACTTGCTTGTTCTCGACGAAACTTTGGCATACTCATTGAGTAAAGAAAGGACGACTACCAAGTTGTTCATTGTGGAGTATAAGAAAACCACGAAGGGCAAACTTGTGGAAATGTCTCTAGAAGAGTTGATTAACAGGTTTGCTTTTACCTACTAGATAGTTCGGTGATTGTAGGTTAGATCCCTTTTGATCAGCCAATCCTTAGTTTATTGAATAAGACCATTGTATGGTAAATTTTGATGGAATGTGACATCCTTTAAAATGTGTAGTTTTATTAATAACACATTTATTGCATAATATGTTGGTACAAGTTGCTTTGCTATAGTCCCCTCCCCCCCCCCCCCCCCCCCCCCTTTTTTTTTTTCCTCTGGCGGCAATGCTGTATATGGGATGTTGTTCTGCTCGTGCTTAATGCGTAAATCATGTCTTATGTTGCCTTTTTCCTCTAAAATGAGGAAGTTTTTCTCAATGTTTTATGATCGTAGCTTTTGCTATTTCTCAACGATACTAACAATTTTTACCTTTTCCTCTTCGACAGTATGAAAGGTCCAATATTTATTAATGATCCATTCCCGAAAACAACAACTGTAGTTGAGTACTATCACATTCTTCCATATAAGAAGATTTTACAAGAACTACTCGCCAGGTAACATAACATTTGTTCTCAGCTATTTATGTGTGAAACTAGCAATAGTACTTGTCGGGTATGACGGTAATTGGTCGTAACACTTTGACATGTTTCAGGAAATGGCCTGTTGACCCCCTACATGGATTGCACTCTGTGATAGATGAAAAATTTGAAGAGCAAGACGAAAATAGCACGTCTAAGATGCGAAAACAAATTACAAAAGTGTCAACTCCAAAGCAAAACAAACGAGCAATGAAAGGAACTGGTGCCAATAGCTACCAGAACTCTAGCATTAGCAATCACAAGAAAAGTAGCACTAGAAAAGCTCAAGCCTCCAGGGCTATAGCAGAAGAGGGTCCATATGGTGAGAGCCCCATAATAGAAAACGAATCACTTAATGCTAATGATGCGGAAGCTTCTAAACTACTGGCAATAGCAACAGTAAGCGGAGGACCTATATTCCTACATTCCGGTGAGTTATACTAACCGTATTTCGATATTACTGATCCATCATCGTTGTTGTGTTCTGATACAATCAACTTTAGGTGAACAAGTGGACAAGAACAAAAGACAGAAGCATTCTGTATGTGACAATATTGTCTTTCCGACAGAGGTAAGCTAAATTACAGCTTGTCAGTAATGAAAAACTACTCCCTCCGATCCATAATAAGTGTCGCTGATTTAGTAATTATGGATCGGAGGGAGTACAGTAGTAGCACGCATTAGGATCAAATGCACCATCTGAAATGGTTATAGAAGTAAACTTTTAAAATATGATGACCTGGTAATAACTATAAACTCTATGATTCTGTCCTATACAAATGTTATTGTGATGTTTGTTGTGCTTTATTCTATTTGTTTGTGTTTTCCTAGACATTATTATTATAAGTAACATGGACTTGGGACATCTGTCGTAGGCTCCACATGTTGCTACGTGAATGTTTTGGAAAGTGTGATAGGACACACTTATGGTAGGGATTAGGATGAGGGGAGAAAGCCGAGCCAACCCAATCCTACCAAATAAGGAATTATATTCATTAATTAAGAGCATCTTACTAGTTAAGAATGTCCTTTTTGTTAGAAAGTATCGATATGTCAAGACTAAATCCTACTGTTAGGGGCTAGTCATCTCTATTTAAAGAGAGGAGCCACACTGTCCATGCTCAATCAACGAAAGAAGTAGTTATCCTTTTCATTGGTCAGTTTCTGTGTCAAGCCTTATCTCATCTACACTATGATCAAGCGGTCATAACATCTTCTGGTGACCAAATAGCCCCCATAAGTTAGGCAAGTCTTGGCTAACAGTTTGTGTTTGATGAGTAGGCCAAGTTTCTGTGTGATTTATTTACTCTGCTTCAACTTAAATAGCTAACTGTTGTATCAGGCACGATATGTTGATCCTGCAATCAAGAACGGTGCTTTGGAACGCCAAAATGTGGAAGTGACGGGAAAGTCAGGTTGCGACAAACCACCCAATACAACTTGTTTTTCTTATTATTGGTTATTGGTCATCCAAGCTCTTAACCTATGTGTTCCCAATTTCATGAAGGCGGCGTCACTGAGAACAATATTGATCAGATGTATGATTCAGTACGATCAATTCAGAAAATACGGGATGAAATTGTATGTTATGTCTTCTCTTTTATTTCAGACATAATGATGCATGAATCCTATAATTTTTTTCTAGTTGAGAAGCTGATGTGAACTATCCTGTTCTCTCTTGTTTCAGCTTCGCAAGGAATGCATACTTCAAGAACGAAGTATTCAATGTGATATGGACATTCAGACAATTTTGAATGGTACTGTTTTGCTAGGAACCATACATTTCCAAAAGTTCTGTGCTATGTTGTGGTGTGGCACACTTCTCATTGCGGACGAATATCCACCACACTTTGTGGCGAAAAAATCGTCCAGCGGAAGTGGCAAGATTTGGCAAGAAGGTGTTTCTATATCAGTTTCACATTTTTAGTACTCATCATGGTTTAAACCTTATGCAGAAGGGAAGATGACACCCAAAGTGCTGTCAATAGTAGACAAATACAAGGGAACCTGCTCAAACATGATGGAAGTTGCCAATCCTTCTTGCTCTGGAGATGGTGACCAAATGATGAGCAGTAAGAGGAAGAGACTGAAGGAGGCACTCCAGCCACGCAATAAATGCCAGGTAAGAAACCTCGAGCAGAACTGATGCATTAGAATTTTTAAATGCCACCTGTAATTGACACTTGTCAATGCAGGCCCTTGACGAGGTCTGCAATAAGTGCGAGTGGATGCTCCCAAGATACGCAATATTACCTTCAGTGGCAGATGGTATATATAAATATTTACTCTCTTTTTCTGCATAGACAAGCATTGGGTCCTTGGACCATATAAGCATAAGAACTAATACTGCCATACAAATAGTCTTGTGCCACGTACTTCCTGACTATCGTTTATTCACTGTGAGGGTTCTGCCGATGGTAACGAAAGACATATGTGCAGCTTGTTGGTTTTATTAGAGATGAACTCTAGCCATAGCATTGCAATCACTTGTGAGGAACTGATTAGGGCTCGCATTAGCAATAAACAGTAACTTCTGTTTGATTGACTGTCATCGTCTCTCTTTCAGAGTTCTAACACATTTTTTCGAGCACCTTTTCACTTGTCATTTTCCTACTTTTTTTCAGGAATGTTCCGAGCCAGTGTGCATCTTGCATGCGGTGATTTTGAAATGAGCATTGCTGGTGGTGCTTGTCCGACCCCACACGAGGCGAGGTGCTCCGCAGCTGACAATATGATGGTGGAGCTTCAGAAGAAGGCAGAGGAAGAAGAATAGCAAGATACCTGATGCAAAATTGCCTAGTTAAACTGCAAAGTTGGGAACTTTCAAGCAGCTGGAACCCATACAATTTTGAACCGAACTCCGTGAATTCGTGTTGTTCCTTATCTAGCTATTTTACCTTCCAGAAGTTGGCTCGTTGTGTTGTTGTTTGCGTTGTGGATTTTTATAAAGGTCGTGATGTTGAACTCAACTTCGTGAATTTGCGTGTTCCTTGTCTAGCTATTTTATCTTCCAGAAATTGCCTCATTGTTGTGGTGTTGTTTGCGTTGTGGATTTTTATATAAGTCGTGATAAACCCCAGACTGTTATTTAGTTGTTTTTTTCTTTTGCCAAGTATTTAGCTGTTGCTGCCATTGTTTGACCGGTCGTTTGGTACGTTGTTACCATACCAAGTGAATGTCATAGGTGTTTTTATGTTAAATGGGCATTTGTGAGTAGATGATGGTGTGAATTAACTTAAGTTCATGAAGCAGGAATCGTTAGTGTTCCATTAGAATACTCAAAATCTTCCATTTTCTCTGGCTTCTTCCTTTTAAACTCCAAAATGTAGTTCCAATTTGCAACATCAGTACATTTGACAGACTTCTGCAACATCAGTACCATGGATGTTGAAGGGCCTCAGGTGTGTGGCCGACCTGGGATGTACACTAGTGTCACTAAGCTTTGTAATATGTGTAACCTCTTAGGAGTCGTGTAACAAATTCTATCTTTTCAATGAAATAAAACGCAAAGAATCCTTTCTTTGCGTTTTCTTGAAAACATCAGTACATTTGACAGACTTCTGCAACATCAGTACATTTGACTGATTTCAACCAAAGAGACGCATGATGTACACCAACTCTTAAACAATTGCTGTTCTGATCTGTGAACAATATCAGGCAGAGATAGCTACGTCCATGTGAAATACTACAATGGATGAGATACAACAATGCTAAACCATTCAGAGTTCTGTTGTGCGAACAATAAAATCAGGCAAGGACAATTTCATCCATCGTGCAATACTACCAATTCTCAGGCATTTACGAACTAGTTACCCTAACATTAAGCAGGCAGCAGGCAAAAGAGCAGATATTGTGTATAAGCTAGTACTACTCAGGGATAGGAATAGGCAATGCGAAGAATGTCAGGTAAAATAATGCATTGGATTAAAATCCCTGACAAAATATAAATGGAACCAAAGCGCGATCCTGAGAATCATTGTCAATGGCAAAGAACCTGATCCGAGCATCTGGGAGATAACAATCAAGCGCCCCAAGCTAGTTCTTTCGCCAACCGTTGTTTCAATCAAATATGAAACACGACATGATGCAATCTACAATTTTTTCAAGATTCTGAATGATCTATTTATGCTTCTGAAGCAGTACAAAATGCACACTTAAAATGCCTGTCTTATTTACTGGCATTAGCCTATTCTGGTATCAGGATGTCACTTTGTCAAAACCTAACTTACTCATGCGAAGCTCGACAATCTTGAATTGCTTTTGAAGCATTTTGGTCGACTAACTGATGGCATTAGTATCGCAAGGCTACCACTATTTTAGCTTGTAGATATACAAATGAAAAACTGAAAGAATAAATGAAACTGAGGAAAAGTTCAATGTTGGATTCATTCACCTAGCATGCTTCTGTTACACAAAAATCTAGTATACAGCTCCTACAAGGTTCTGCTTTCTTCCTGTTATTATGCAATATTTTCTGTCTGAAGACTCACACTCTCGTAACCTTAAATTCAACCGCCCGAATGAAAGGTTTTGAGGACTACCTGCTGAACCCTATTTATGCTAGTTGCAAGTTGTAACCACATATGCACTGGTTGTAGCTAGGAACATAGATGGGGTTGACAGCATTTTGTACACAGTAACAAGTGTTTCTAGCAGGTCGAGATTATCTGTTGTAGCAATTCACAGTAGACAGAATTCACCATGAAACTATGCAAGCACAGAATTCAGTATGAGAAAGAAACCAAAATTATACAGGCATAGCAATTAGCAGAGGATAGGTGTGGAGCTACACCCAACAATTTCATCAATCAAATGTACAAACAAAAACAAACAACAATTTGAGGTGATTGCAAGGGATTCCACATTACAACATCCACACACTCCACATCTAAAGGAAACGAGAGTTTGAGAAACAGCTCCATCAAATTCATTATTCTTTCATCAAATCCGTACCATGGAACGGATATCGGCAAAGCACCAGAAGGAAAGGCTCCGGCGTTGAGAAGGGCCGCACGATTTTCAGCCTCACCTTCGCCCTGCGCCGCGGAGCGCAAATTACGGGATGTCCCAGGGCTTGGGCTCGGGGAGGGCGACGACCATCCCCTGGTGCTCCTTGCCGAGCACGACCTGGCACCCTAGGCGGGCGTGCTTGTTGAGCTCCCTGTTCCGGGAGGCGCGCGTGAGGACGTAGCGCTCCTCGTAGGAGGGCGGGGGCAGCTTCTCGAGCCACTCCTGCGCGATGTGGACCTCGCACTCGGCGGAGCAGGCGTCGATGTCGTCCAGGCGGTGGGAGGCCGGCTCGATGAGCTCCGCGTTGGCGAGCGCGCGGAGGAGGGTCTGACCCGCCAGGCCGACTACCTCGCGGCGCCCGCCGTCCAGGTCGATGGCGAGGACGCGCACGATGCGGTCGGAGACCTTGGCGGAGGCGGGGGCGGGGGCCGCTGCGGCGGCCGCCGGGGATACAGCGCAGTAGGGGCGGGAGAGCGCGGGGGCGAGGTGGAACTGGAGGCGGCGCAGGGCCCGCGCCGCGATCGCCATGGCTGGCTGCTCTGGTTAGGGTTCGGTGTGGGAGGGAGATCTGAGCTGACGGAGGAGGGGTCGATGGGGACTTCGGAAATGGAGAGGGCGGAGTACGTTGGGAGACAGAGTGAGGGTGCCTGGGCCACTGAAGGGTGGGCCATCGAGTTGAAACTTGGTGGGTTCCACTGGCTGTGTCTGCTGTCCTGAACACGCCACTTCTAACAAACAATGGGTATCAGTGCCGCGAATCTTCGGCCCATCTCGAACACCATCTCTAATAGCTGGCCCATTTTTTGAAATGAAAAAGAAAAGCTAATCTAAATTTAAATTTAAATAAATCTGCAATATCCTTTTTAGGATGGAGAAAGTATCAAATAGGACAGATTTATAACAAAAAAAATGCCTTCAACAGAATTTATGGCTGTGCCAACTTTTTTTTTGGCAACAACCCCTTTGTTTTCCCAAAGTATAGCATATTTGCCATAGCATGTGGCTACCCAATTTTCCTCCGCACGCGGGCGACCCATGACCACACGAAAATCTTCATTTTCTCTCATGTCTCCATTGCCGTCACCAACCGCCAATCCACCGTCGCGAACTCCCATGGCGCCGCCCAGCCACCACCAAGCCATCCCCGCAACAACATGGCCCCTCTGCTGACCTGATTCGGAACCTTCGCCATCATGGGCTCCGCCAGCTCGCTGATCAGCTCTCCATCGATTCGGCCACCATGTTTTCCATCCCTCCACTTCCCCCGCTTCCTCTCACCCAGTCATACAGCTGCCCCTCGACCAGCTACGTCTTGACCCCTCGCTGCATCCACCAGCGTGCTGTACACAAGGTATTTGCATATTTTTTAACCCCTTGTTTAGTTTAAATTATGAACACAAACAAGATGGACTACTACCTTGCGGATGTAATCTACCTGTAACATCCCACATTAGAGCTTAGAAATAAGCTGAACCCAGATGTGTGCATAACATTCATGCATAGAAAATCCGAACAATTTTTGCGCTTTTAAATAAAACTTATCAAAGTGATTGAAGCTTCTCTCAACTTGATAAAATTGAAGTAGATCATCAAGTTGACTACGATAAGTTTCAATATGACCTTTGCTAAAACATTATTTTGGGTAAGCATGATTTGATCTAAGGGTAGATCAAATGTAATAAAACTAAACCACCACACATTGCTTAATGATTAATATCAGATCCTTAAGTAATCATTCCATAGTATCCATTACAATAACTCATGAATACAAGTTAAGAATATAACTCAAGCAACAAGAATTTAATAACTAAATCTTGACTTATCTTATTCTTATATGTTTAAACCATGGGTACCATGGTAATACTTCACCCTAACTTTTTAGTTATATGGAGTAGGAAAGAACCAAGTCAAGTTCATTTACTATATATCTTTCTTTCCATACCAAATACTATCATCTTTGTTAAACCATATTTTAATATCTGTTGAATATCAATGTTGAGTAATCAACTATTGATATATCAACCCTTATCCTAACAATTCTTGATCTATCAACTCTTGCCCTTATCATAGCACACTTCAAAACCTTTAGAAAAAGAAGTAAGAAGAGGTAAATAGTAATGCTAGTTTTAGATATCATCTATAGGATGGGAGTGTTGGAAGAGAATAAGATCAATGTGATAATTGATGGAGTTAACTCACTCCTAAATGGATAGAAGAGTTATTAGAGCAAAGATATATGTGGTAACAAAGAAGATTACAAGGATGAAGATTGAAGATAGTTACTAAGGAGTAATCCTATTGGATCAAGTAGGCCTAGTCATGGGATAACAAACTCTTAGTAAGATAGAGATACTAAGAAGATAATTATAATACAACTGTAATATTGTATTGATGAAAGTCTGGATTAGCCAACTGGAAACCCAAGCCATAAATGATCAAAGGATTGTAATGATCATGCTCAAGTTACTAAGAGTGAATGATTATATCAGGTATAAATGACATTGGTGGATATAACATGATTAAACCCTAGTATAGATATGCTATCCTATGTGAGCCATGATAAGTCACCATGATATGATGTGAAGTTTGAATATAAGATACTGGAGTAATATTAGTGATGGATGATTAAGGAAAAGTATGAATGGAGTTAGAAAATAACTACTTGTTGGATTGGAGGTTATCAGCAGTAGATTAGTTGATATAACCAAGTATAGATATGAGAAGATTATGAAAGCTTTAGTGTCAAGCTCATTGGATTTATAAATGGATTTAGAAGAATAAAAGGTGGATAAGATTATTCTTGTGAAGTAAAGCTCATCATGTTAACACATGATGATGGATAGGACGAAGTAGTATATCTAGGAAAGGAATTCCTTAATTAGAAGTCCAGGATTGTGAATTATGGAAGATAGGAATTCTTGGTAAACACTCAACTTTAAATCTTTGACCAAACATTAGATCCATTTTATATGATTGATCTATCATCTTATTTCCACAATGCTTAATAGGAATATTTTCCTATAACAAATCACTTAAGCACATCTTTGTCATTTCCAATTATCATAACCATATGTGCTTAGGAGTTATCTTTATCAATTATTTACCATAAGACATTCCAGAAAATAACTTTCTATTTTAAAGGGTGATATCCTTAAAGATCACAAACATAAAGACAATATGTTTAGCCATTAATCTTTATTCACATCAACAAAAGAATATAAGTATATTAAGTACCCTAAATCCTAGGGTAAGCATTTACAATTCAAACCCTAACTCCTATGTTAGTTATAATAAAATATATACATTGCTATTTCCTAAATCATGGGAATAATATTAACCATATTAATTCCCTAGAACTTTATGTATCATATAATAATGAAGGATCGCCATATAAAAGATTCCTAAAAACTATAAGTTAATAAGGATCAAGTTTTATGAATGAGTAATAATATATACTTTAATAAGAAATGGTTTATTAGATAAATCAAATTTATAACCAAGGTCCCTCAAAATATATTAAATATAAAAAGATCTATTAAGAGAAAATAAAGAAATTATAACATTGTATAATAAAAGGTCACTATATAATTCTAAATACGCCTCATTACTGTTGCAAACACTTAGCAAGTAATTTCTATAAAGAAATCTTTAACCAATTGTGCAAAATTCAACTCTGAAAATGAAACAGAAAATAGAAAAGAAGAGAAACAGAAAAAAAGGAGGATCTGGCCCGAGCAGCAGGTCGACCCAGATGTTCTCCTCTCTTATTTACTGCCAGGTGCACCTAGTCGCAGCCCACCACCAACCCAATAGCGGACCAGCCCGGGATACCCCTTCGCTGTCTCACTGGCAAGCGGGACCCACGCGAGGAGAGAACCATCGTCTTCGTCTTCCTCGCATGGTTGACACGCCGCCGGTGAGCCACGTCACCGCCGTCATTGTGGACCGTCTCAGACGCGAGGACTGCTCTGTAGCTTCGCCCTATTCGCCTGGAGTCCGTATCCACCCGTCCCATCAAGATTCATGCTCGAATCGAGCACAAAACCACTGCTGGGCCTCGACCGTCCTCGCCCTCATGCCGACGTGTTCGAGCCTGGCGAGCCGTATAAAGCATCTGCCTAAGACAATCTCGAGCTTCTGGTTATTCCTCATCCTCGATTGTTCTCCCTCTCGCTCTCTATCTTTCTTCCCAAACCGACGCCATTGCCGGCGAGCTTCGGCTAGCCATCGATACAATCCACCCCGAAGCCTATGGTGTGGATGGGGAGAACGTCGTGCTCCATAGATCATTTGGGTGGAGTAAATCATCAAGGGGAGCTCTGAGGAGGGTGAATTTCATCGTTCCCTTTCATCGGTCTTCATCGGAGTTCTTGTCCAAGCGCTCACCTCCGACCATGATACGTCGGAAACGTATCTATAATTTTTGATGCTCCATGCTTGTTTAGTATCTACTTTGCTTTGCTTTGTCTACACTTTGAGATGTTTTTATATCTTTTCTGTAACTGACCTATTAACAAGTTGCCACAGTGCCAGTTGCATGTTTTGTTCTGTTTTAGGTTCTAGAAAGGCAGAAAATCAATATTCTCGGAATTGGACGGGACAAAAGACAAAGTTAATATTTTAGCGTGGGCGTCACGAAGCCAGAAGGGGAGACAGAGAGGTGCCAGAGGGCCACCACACACCCCAGGCGCGGGCTAGGATGGATCCACTCCTGGGCAGGGTGTGGCCCCTCCGGCCACCTCCTAGCCTCGCCTCTTCGCCTATAAGAAGCCCCTAGGGAGAAAACCCTAAATAATCCATCATACTTTCATAAAAAAACTCCATAGCGCCGCTGCCACCAAAAGGGAGATTCGAGGGACAGAAAGTCTCTGTTCCGGCACCCTGCTGGGACGGGGAAGTGCCCTCGGAGCCATCTCCATCGATCTCCATCGCCATCTTCATCATCGTTGCTGCTTCCCATGATGAGGAGGGAGTAGTTCTTCCTCGAGGCTAAGGGCTCTACCGATAGCTATGCGTTCATCTCTCTCTTTATACATGGTCATATAATGATCATGAGCTTTGTAATCAAGTAGATCTACCTTTCTACTCAAGTGCTTTAATAGATCTCTGCTCTCCCCATGTGTGTGAAAGTGACAGCGTGCACGTCATGGTGGCACTTAGGCTAGAGTCTACGTAAATACTCTTTGTGATTTAATAGATCTATGCTTTTCCCCACGTGTGTGAAGTGGCAGCATGCATACCGTGTGTGGCATGATAGGCCACAGTGCTAGTTGCATGTTTTCTTCTGTTTTTGGTTCCAAAAAGGCAGAAAATCAATATTCTCGGAATTGGACGGGACAAAAGCCAAAGTCAATATTTTACCGTGGGCGACACGAAGTCCAAAGGGGAGATGGAGAGGCGAACCAGGGCCACCACACCCCCCTAGGCGCGGGTGGGCCCTACCCCGCGCCTAGGTAGGGTGTGGGCCCCCTGGCCCTCCATCGACCTTGCCTCCTTCGCCTATAATAAACCCCCTAGGAGAAAACCCTAAATCATCGACTAAAAAGCCACAAAACCTCCGCTACGCCGCCTCCACCGAAGGGGAGATTCGGGGGACAGAAAGTCTCTGTTCCGGCACCCTGTCGAGACGGGGAAGTGCCCCCGAAGCCATCTCCACCGATCGCCATCACCATATTCATCACCGTTGTTGATTCCCATGATGAGGAGGGAGTAGTTCTTCCTCGAGGCTAAGGGCTCTACCGGTAGCTATGTGTTCATCTCTCTCCCTATGCATGATCTTGTTGTGGTCATGAGCTTTGTAATCAAGTAGATCTGCCTTGCTACTCAAGTGCTTCATTAGATCTCTGCTCTCCCCATGTATGTGAAAGTGACAATGTGCACGCCATGGTGGCACTTAGGCTTGAGTCTACATAAATACTCATTGTGCTTTAATAGATCTATGCTTTTCCCCACGTGTGTGAAAGTGACAGCGTGCATACCGTTTGTGGCACTTTGGCTAGATTGAATATTTATCATGAGTTATATTTGGAGTTGGATGTCTTTATGAAATTGTGGTGTTTGTTGGAACCATCTAGAGCTCAAGGTGACAGTGTGGGGTTATCTAGGTTGGGGAAGGCGGACTTTGAGGTGTGCTATTATAGCCCTACCATGGATTAGAGTGTCCAACTGGAGAGTAGTTAAGAGTAGTATCATTAAGGGAAGATATTTATATGAGAGAGTGTTCACTAGTGAAAGTATGATCCCTAGGCCTTGTTTATAAACATTGAAACACCGTTTTCTTCGAGATCTGTTGCATGTTTGCTTGCTTTAGTCTTTCCTCCATGTCAAGCTCCATCAAAGCTATTTTCTGGCACCGGTACCGCTTGTATTTCACTATTTCTTCGCCGAACTAGTGCATCTATACGCCTGAAAAGTGTATTGGGTGTGTTGGGGACACAAGAGACTTCTTGTATCTTGATTGCAGGATTGCTTGAGAGGGAATACCTTTGACCACTTCCTCCCTGAGTTCGATAAACCTTGGGTAATCCACTTAAGAGAAACTTGTTGTTGTTCTACAAACCTCTGCACTTGGAGGCCCAACAACTGTCTACAAGAATAGAAGTGCGTAGACATCAAGATATTTCCTGGCGCCGTTGCTGGGGAGGTAAGGTAAAAGGTACTACATCCTCCGGTGTGAGTGCTCGAAGTTATTTCCTTTAGATTCTGCAATTTTGTCTTTTTTTTCTTGTTTTCACTAGTTAGGCTTAATGGAAAACAACAAAAAAATTAGAGAGATTTATAGTGTTTATCTTGAGTTAGGACATAAAGTGTTTGAAGATAAAATTAAAAAACCTATGAAACTTTATTTGCATGCTAATAGCTTTGTTATTAGTATGAATTCTTTGGACACGATTATTGCTAATTCTATGGAAAAGTCTAAGCTTAGGGAAGCTAGTTTTGATGAAAATGATCTTTTTAGTCCCCAAACTTTAGAAGATAGTTATTCTATTGCTTATGATGATACCAAACCTTCAATATATGATGATTACAATGATGAATATGATATTTTCAGTCCATCTACTATTGAGGAGAAAGTTAATTGTGATTACAATATGCCTCATATATTTGATGATTATGGTGATGAGAATAATAGTGATAGCTATTTTGTTGAATTTGCTCCCACTCCGATTAATAAGAATGACTATGCTTATGTGGAGAGTAATAATTATTTTATGCATGTGGATCATGATAAGAATGTTTTATGTGATAGTTATATTCTTAATTTTATTCATGATGCTACTGAAAGTTATTATGAGAGAGGGAAACATGGTTTTATGCATCTCAATAATATTAAGTTTCCCCTCTTTATGTTGAAAGTTTTGAAGTTGCACTTGTTTTGCTTTCCTATGATTGATGCTTTGTGCTTTCATGACTTGTTTATTTACAAGATTCCTATGCATAGGAAGTGGGTTAGACTTAAATGTGTTTTGAATTTTCTTCTTGATGCTCTCTTTTACTTCAATTCATATTTCTTATGTGAGCATCTTCTCAAACTATCAAGCCTAACTTAAAGGTGTTAAAGAAAAGTACTTGTTGGAAGATAACCCAAGAGTTTTCTTGAGTCTTGGAAGTTATTACTTCAGTAATGACCTCTCTTTATCCTTTTGGTTTGTTTTTTGTGCCAAGAATGACCTCTAATGAGAGGGAAGTAAGATTTAGAGAGTTGCTAAACAGATTTCTGACCTCCGCCAAAACAATTCTTGAGGAGTCTCTGTTACTCTGATTGAGCTGAAAATTTACGAATAAATCCCCTAGTATGTTAGCTAACTTTCGTTAGTTCAACACTTTTTGATTTGATCCACAGAAAATGTTAGAAAAAATCGGTTTATACCTGCTGGTCTGTTTGACAGATTTCTGCCATTATTTGCATTTGCTTCTTATTGATTCTTTTTTGAGTTCTCATTTGGGGAATTGAGCTTTTTGAAGGAGTTACTACAGTAGCTTGTGGTTTTAGTTAAAAGTTTTGCTGTTCCAAAGCTTTGCCAGAGGTCTAATATCTTTTGAATAAACTAATGTTGCTAATGAAGATTGTGTGAAGTTTTGTATGAAGGAAAATTTGCAGGTGTAGAGAAAGAATGATGTAAAGAGATGAAGAATGGACAAAAGCTCAAGCTTGGGGATTCCACCCCGTGTCACCCCAAGAAATATTCAAGAGCTACAAGCGTCAAAGTTTGGGGATGCCCAAGGCATCCCCTTCTTCATCAATAAAAATCTCAGGTCTTTCTAGACACTTCGTTTTTATTGTTTCATGCATTGTTGTGTTGTTCTTGGAGCGTCTTAGTTTTTGTTTTTCATTTTCGTTTGCTGAGTTTGCTTGAGTAAGTTGGTTGTTTACACCACACTTCTTTTGGAGAGAGACACACTATGTTTCCATTGCCTAGAACACTCAAGTTTTCACTCTTATTGTTTTGTGAGTGTTCACTTTTGCTAGCACTGCGTTCAGCCTTAGTTTTCTTGTGCTTTCAGCATAGAACTTTTTAGTTCTTTTTTTTTGAATTTGTGAGACAATCTCACTGATATTTATTAATTATTATCTTTGGTGAGTTGTTTCAAATAAGTTGTTTGGTGTTGGAAAAGAGTGGGAAGTTTCATGCTTATAGTGGTACAAAAGGGAGCTTGTTTTGACTGTGGCTTAGACTTTATCATGTCATGCTAGATGTTGTTTTGAACTTATGCTTGGTGATTATTTCTGTAGCATTACTTATTCCAAAAAATTAGGATTGTTTAATGTGCCTTGAAAGAATCATGCGTTGTTTTAGCATACAAAAGCATAGTATTGTGATATTCTCCTTTGATGCTTTGTTTGGGTTGACTTGGCACATGCTCACACCATGTTATGACTATGAACAAGTCACCATAGCCTCTATGATCATTTAGTCATTGACTTGTAGTACCACTCTATGCTTTGATTAGTAATGTTTTGTTGCTCTGCATGATTATGGCCATTATTGCTCTCTTAGTTGGTTGCTTCTAGTCTTTTGCTAGCCTCCACTTGTATGAGTAAGCTCTACTCATGCTTCCAACTCCCAAGAAACCAAGTTATTCCAAAGTGTCCACTATAAATTCCTATGTATAGTGTGTTACACCATTCCAAGTATATTCTTGTTTTCATCTATCTTCCAATTAAAAATTATTTTGTTATGTGAAAACTTAGTGATTAAAGCTCTCACAAACTTGATGGCACACTTTATTTTTCTTGCCCCTAATAAACTTGAACCATTGTGTCATCTATGTTGTATATTCTTGCACTTATACGTTGGAATTAGCAGAACCGTGCTGTCACGGGGAACGTTTTCAACATTGCACTTGTACTTTGTACTCAGTTGATATCATGCTCTTTTGTCTATGGATGTCACCGGTGTGAAAGAAAGAGGGAACTTGTAAGTCCATGGAGTATGTATTTTGTGTTAGAGAAACACCTGGGCCGCTAGCCTAAGTCATGCCTAATCATGGTGGAAACTTGCAGCATCACCATAGTGAGCTATCTATGAAGCATCCTTAATAAAAAGCTATGCATATAGTAAATAAAAAAATCGCCGAGATGCTCATTGTCTGCTTGCCTTGTCATTTTGGTTATGGGATAGCTCCTATACCATGTGCAAAGGGTACCCCGTTGGCGGTTCTCTATGATATGCATATACTTACAATGACAAGAACTTGCAAGTGACTGAAGTTGAGTAGCATGAGGTGTGGCCCTCGTATTCAAGGGACTTGAGATTGCCAACTTATACTTTGTCAAGCATATACTCCATAGTTTGTTCACTTTAACCTTAATCACTTCAAGGGGCAATGAGGGAAGAAAGCTAACAAGTACCATAACTTTTGGAAGCTCTTTTTGAAACTTGAAATCCCTACTTCCCTTTATGAAGGGCCTTTCTTCCACTATTATATTGAGTCTCCACCTTATACCTTTAGGCACCAGTTAAGAGAGCATAGTTGCCATTCTTAATTCTATGTGTATTGTCCCAAAACTTATTGATTGATGCATATTGTTGATATTACTTGTTCTTGTGCTATTTGTATCTAGTCAATCTTATGAACTTTGAAGGTGTCTTATGCATCTACTTGCTACTCTATGAGGGACAAGTTGAATGCCACTATGCCATGTTTTCTGTATGTGAAACAAACACACATTTTTCAATGCATTGTTATCATGATCTTTGTTTGTATCCTTTCATGTTTCAACATAGTTGCTATGTCTTATTGTTAGAACTTCATCTTTCATGCTCATGTTTAGAGTACTTTGATCTTAGCTATCAATGCTTGCAAATGGTTTGATCAAGATTATGATGGTGCATGTTACCTCAAAAATTATTCTTTTATCACTTACCTACTCGAGGACGAGCAGGAGTTAAGCTTGGGGATGCTTTATACGTCGGAAACATATCTATAATTTTTTATGCTCCATGCTTGTTTTGTATCTACTTTGCTTTGCTTTGCTTTGTCTATACTTTGAGGTGTTTTTATATCTTTTTTGGAACTAACCTATTAACAAGTTGCCACAATGCCAGTTGCCTGTTTTCTTCTGTTTTTGGTTCCAGAAAGGAAGAAAATCAATATTCTCGGAATTGGACGGGACAAAAGCCAAAGTCAATATTTTACCGTGGGCGACACGAAGTCCAGAGGGGGGATGGAGAGGCGAACCAGGGCCACCACGCCCCCTAGGCGCGGGTGGGCCCTACCCCATGCCTGGGTAGGGTTGTGGCCCCCCTGGCCCTCCATCGACCTTGCCTCCTTCGCATATAAGAAACCCCCTAGGAGAAAACCCTAAATCATCAACCAAAAAGCCACGAAAACCTCCGCTACGCCGCCGCCACCGAAGGGGAGATTCGGGGGACAGAAATTCTCTGTTCCGGCACCCTACCGAGACGGGGAAGTGCCCCCGGAGCCATCTCTACCGATCGCCATCGCCATATTCATCACCGTTGTTGATTCCCATGATGAGGAGGGAGTAGTTCTTCCTCGAGGCTAAGGGCTCTACCGATAGCTATGTGTTCATCTCTCTCCCTATGCATGATCTTGTTGTGGTCATGAGCTTTGTAATCAAGTAGATCTACCTTGCTACTCAAGTGCTTCATTAGATCTCTGCTCTCCCCATGTATGTGAAAGTGACAGCGTGCACGCCATCGTGGCGCTTAGGCTTGAGTCTACATAAATACTCATTGTGCTTTAATAGATCTATGCTTTTCCCCACGTGTGTGAAAGTGAAAACGTGCATACCGTGTGTGGCACTTTGGCTAGATTGAATATTTATCATGAGTTATATTTGGATTTGGATGTCTTTATGAAATTGTGGTGTTTGTTGGAACCATCTAGAGCTCAAGGTGACAGTGTGGGGTTATCTAGATTGGGGAAGGCAGACTTTGAGGTGTGCTGTTATAGCCCTACCATGGATTAGAGTGTCCAACCGGAGAGTAGTTAAGAGTAGTATCATTAAGGGAAGATATTTATATGAGAGAGTGTTCACTAGTGAAAGTATGATCCCTAGGCCTTGTTTATAAACATTGAAACACCGTTTTCTTCGAGATCTATTGCATGTTTGCTTGCTTTAGTCTTTCCTCCATGTCAAGCTCCATCAAAGCTATTTTCTGGCACTGCTACCGCTTGTATTTCACTATTTCTTCGCCGAACTAGTGCATCTATACGCCTGAAAAGTGTATTGGGTGTGTTGGGGACACAAGAGACTTCTTGTATCTTGATTGCAGGATTGCTTGAGAGGGAATACCTTTGACCACTTCCTCCCTGAGTTCGATAAACCTTGGGTAATCCACTTAAGGGAAACTTTCTTCTGTTCTACAAACCTCTGCACTTGGAGGCCCAACAACTGTCTACAAGAATAGAAGTGCATAGACATCATGGCACTTTGGCTAGATTGAATATTTGTTATGAGTTATATTTGGAGTTGGATGTCTCTATGAAATAGTGGTGTTTGTTGGAACCATCTAGCTCTCAAGGTGACAGTGTGGGGTTATCTTGATTGGAGAAGGCGGACTTTGAGGAGTGCTGTTATAGCCCTACCGATGATTAGATTGTCCAACCGGAGAGTAGCTAAGAGTAGTATCATGAAGAGAGGATATTTATATGAGAGAGTGTTCACTAGTGAAAGTATGATCCCTAGGCCTTGTTTCTAAACATTGAGACACCATTTTCTTCGAGATCTGTTGCATGTTTGCTTGCTTCCAGTCTTTACCTCACCGTCAAGCTCCATCAAAGCTATTTTCTGGCACCGTTACCACTTGTATTTCACAATCTCTTCGTCGAACTAGTGCACATATACACCTGACAAGTGTATTGGGTGTGTTGGGGACACAAGAGACTTCTTGTATCTTGATTTCAAGATAGCTTGAGAGGGAATACCTTTTACCACTTCCTCCCTGAGTTTGATAAACCTTGGGTAATCCACTTAAGGAAAACTTGTTGCTGTTCTACAAACCTCTGCTTTTGGAGGCCCAACAACTGTCTACAAGAATAGAAGTGTGTAGACATTAGACCACGTCGGCCTTTGTCGACTACTGCATCAGTCTCAGGGTACGCATACGCATCTCCTGCCCTATTATCGCTTCCTAATTCCACCTCTAGCTTGAGTTCGTCATAAGGCCGATGAGCACCGCCATAGTTAAGCTCGTCAGAGTTGCCACCATGGTCCTGAGCGCCTGTGTAGCACCCTATTCTATTCACCGCATCAAGCCGCATCGAACGCGCAACTTAGAATGAACCCTAGTGCCATATTTTGGTGTTGCCGCCGTGTTCCGACGAGGTGAGGTTAAACCCCGATGTGGTGACGTCATCTTTGACCTGGTCCATGGTTTGACTCAGTCCTTGCCCAGGTGGCATGTGACGTAGTATCGGGCCCATCTGTCATTGTCTGTGAGTAGGAACAAGCCCAGTGACAAAAATATTAACTAAACTGAGCATGCCATGTGGCATGTGGCCCACCAGTCAGTGACTGGGTCTATAGTAGTATCGGTGTAAAAAGTATTTACCATTTAGAATTTAATTAGAAAATAATTTATAAAAAGAATAATCTTGTAAATTTAATATCTTTTGTTTTATAATTCAGAAAAATATATATAATATATGAAAAATTTCAGAAAAATAAAATCTATAATATTAAACTATTATCAAACATTATTATGTTAACAATTTAAATAATTATTTGTATAATAAAGATTTTATAAGTATTAATACTTTGAAAATTCATATTTTAATATTGGTAAACGTTAAAAATATAAATAAAATACCAAAAATCTTAGAGAAATGAGAACTATAATTTAAAAATATAATCATGCATTATTGTTTCACCTAGTTAAATATTTATTATTTATTAAGTAGTTATAAAGTAATAAATCTTATAAAAATCATATCTTATCTATATAATAATAATAATAAAGCACAAAGTGTTTCTCCCGGTCCAACAATTTTTTGGACCAGTTTGCCCTCCCACCAATTAGCAAATACTCACCAATGCCATCTATAAGTAAAATACCGGTAACGAAAGAGTCCTAATAGACACGCTAGTGGTCGGGTGCCCAACAGCACCAACGTGCATATAGTGATCGTTGCCATCGTCGTCGTGGACATAAACCTTTATGTCCTTTGCGGCGAGTAGGCAAAGCCATCAGGCTGATCCGATCCTGATGACGATGACCAGAAGCTTACCCGCAAAAACCAAGAAACCAGAAGTGAAGGGTTTCGCAGCATAGTAAATCAAAAAAATTCTACGGATGCGAACAAGAAAGCCAAGATCTACTCTAGGAGATGTAATCAATGAGATAGATAGATGAGATCTTCATACCCTTGAAGAAATCGCACAGCAGAAACGTTCAACAGAACGTGTTCGATGTAGTCATACTAGCCGTCTCCGTCTCGCGATCTGATCCGATCCTACGTCGCAAGTGGCGACGCCTCCGAGAGATGCACATGTACGGTGCCGGGACGTCTCCTCCTTCCTTGGTCCAGCAAGTATGGTGGAGAGATAGATTGGATCTGCAGCACGACGGCGTGGTGCTATGGTGGAGAGTTTCTGCGGCAGGGCTTCGCCTACGCGCAGTCGGGAGAGAGAGAGAGAGGTGGAGGGGCAGTAGGACGGCGGATAGGGTTGGAGGATGGGAGGGGGAGGGTGCGCCCCTGCCCTCCTTATATAGGGGGATAGCCGGCCCCCTTGGCCCCTCCTCCAAGCCCTAGGGCGGCGGCCCCAAGGGTGGAGTGGGGGGCAAGTCTTCCCCCTTCCTTCTAGAAGGCTCCCCTAGGGCTGGCCGGTTCGGCCTTTGGGGCCTTGTGCCCCTGGCCCAAAGCGGCCAGGGCACTTCCCCTTAGGCCCACGTAGGCCTCCAACAAGTGGGCCCACGTTGGTCCCACTCCGGAACCTTCTAGAACCTTCTGGTACAATACCGATAAACTCCGAAATGATTCTGAAATCGAAAAACTGCTTTCCTTTATATGAATCTTATTCTCCGGACCATTCCGGAACCTCTCGTGATGTCCCGGATCTCATCCAAGACTCCGAACAAAAACTCATAAACCAATTATCCATTCTGTCCTAGCGTCGATGCACGTTAAGTGTGTGACCCTACGGGTTCGAGAATATGCAGACGTGATCTTCTATCAATAATCAACAGCGGGATCTGAAAACCCATATTGACTCCCACATATTCATTGATGATCATATCGGATGAACCACGATGCCAGGATTCAATTAATCCCATATATGTATTCCCTTCGTCACGCGATATTTTACTTTCCCGAGATTTGATCGTTGGTATCGGCATACCTAGTTCAATCTCGTTCACAACAAGTACTTTACTCGTTCCGTAATCCGATATCACTTTGTGATTAACTCCTTAACCACGTGCTTGCAAGTTGTGTTGATATCGATTACCGAGTGGGCCCGAAGTATATCTCTCCGATTCGGGAGGGACAAATTCCATCTCGATACATACAACCCAACAAGTACTTTCCGATCACCTGAGAGACACCTTTATGATCACCCTCACATAGGATGATGTTTGATGACCTCAAAGCTTTCTTCCGATACCAGGGAATTGTATTATCTCATGGTCTAAGGAATACAATACTTGACATAAGAAAAAGCTTCGCAAAGATGAACACGATGACACGATCTAATTGCTCTGCTTAATTTGGGTATGTCCATCATATCATTCTCCTAATGACATGATCTCATTATTAATCGACAACTCATGTCTATGGTTAGGAAACCTTGACCATCATTAATCAATGAGCTAGTCCATAGAGGCATACTAGGGACATGGTGTTGTTCATAAACCACGCAAGTATCAAAGTTTCCTCTTAATACAATTCTAGCATGGAATATAAACTTTATCATGAATAAGAATTATAATAATAACATCTTTATTATTGCCTCTAGGGCATAATTCCAACAGTCTTCCACTTGCACTAGAGTCAATAATCTAGTTTACATCTGGCAACAATCTAACACCCATGGAATTAAGGTGCTGATCATGTTTTGCTCGTGGAAGATGTTTAGTCAACGGATCTGCGACATTCAGATCCGTATGTACTTTGCTAATCTTTAGATCTCCATCTGCTATATAATCTCAAATTATATGAAAACGGCGGTTGATGTGCTTGGTCTTTGGATGATATCTTGGTTCCTTAGACAATGCTATGGCGCCAGTGTTGTCGCACAATATCTCGAGTGGGTCCAAGGCACTTGGAACCACACCAAGCTCAGTGATGAAGTTCCTGATCCAAACTCCTTCACTTGACGCTTCTGAAGCAGCCATGTATTCCGCTTCTATTGTAGATCCCGCGATCACGCTTTGCTTGCAGCTTCTCCAGCTCACAGCTCCACCATTCAAAATATAAATGTATCCTGTCTGAGATTTAGAATCATCCGGGTCAGTGTCGAAACTAGCGTCGACGTAACCTTTTACGACGAGCTGCTCATCACCTCCATAGACCAAGAATATTTCTTTAGTCCTATTTAAATACTTTAGGATGTTCTTTACGGTTCTCCAGTGTTCCACTCCTGGATCACTTTGGTATCTGCTCGTCAAACTAAGAGCATTGGACACATCCGGTCTAGTACATAGCATGGCATACATGATAGAACCTATGGCCGAGGCATATGGCACTTTGCTCATAGTATCTCTATCATTTACCGTAGCTGGACACTGAGCCTTGCTCAATATCTTACCTCACAACATGGGCAATGAACCTTTCTTTGCTTTATCCATTCTGAACCTTTTCAGAACTTTGTCTAGATATGTACTTTGGCTTAAAGCTATTAGGCATCTTTGTCTATCTCTATAGATTTTGATGCCTAATATATAAGCAGCTTCTCCTAGGTCTTTCATTGAATTTTTTTTATTCAAATAACTCTTCACATCGTTAAGCTTACCAATGTCATTTCCAATAATCAATATGTCACCTACATATAGTACTAAAAATGTCACTGAGCTCCCACTCACTTTCTTGTAGATACAAGCTTCGTAGCAATTTGGAACAAATACAAAGCTCTTGATCACTTGATCAAAATGAAGGTTCCAACTCCGAGATGCTTGCTTTAGTCCATAAATGGAATACTGAAGTTTGCACACCTTATTAGCATCCTTAGGATCGACAAAACCTTCGGGTTGCATCATATACAACTCTTCATCAATGTTGCCATTGAGGGACGCGGTCTTGAAATCCATCTACCATATTTCATAATCATGAAATGCAGCAATTGCTAATAAAATCCGAATGGACTTAAACATCGCCACGGGAGAGAAAGTCTCATCGTAGTCAACACCTTGAACTTGCCGAAACCCTTTTGCGACAAGTCGAGCTTTATAGACAGTAACATTACCATCCACGTCCATTTTCTTCTTGAAAATCTATTTGCACTCAACGGCCTTACGGTCGCTAGGAGGGTCCACCAAAGTTCATACTTGGTTTTCGCTCATGGATCCTAATTCGGATTTCATGGCCTCTAGCCATTTCTCAGAGTCTGGGCTCATCATTGCTTCATCATAATTTGCAGGTTCACTGTTGTCTAACAACAAGACGTTTACGACAGGGTTGCCGTACCATTAAAGAGTGGTACGTGACCTTGTCGACCTGAGAAGTTCAGTAGTAGCATCGTTCGAAGTTTCATGATCCTCGTCATCAGCTTCCTCTCTTGTTGGTGCAGACGACACTGGAACAATTTTAGGTGCTGCGCTACTCTCCAACTCGAGAGAAGGTTCAATAACCTCGTCTAGCTCTACCTTCCTCACACTCACTTCTTTCGAGAGAAATTCCTTCTCAAGAAAGGATCCGTTCTTTGCAACAAACACTTTGCCTTCGGATCTGTGGTAGAAGGTATACCCAATCGTTTCCTTAGGGTATCTTATGAAGACGCATTTCTCTGCTTTGGGTTCGAGCTTGTCCGACATCAACTTCTTGACGTAAGCTTCGCATCCCAAAACTTTAAGAAACGACAACTTAGGTTTAGCACCAAACCATAGTTCATACGGTGTCATCTCAACTGATTTAGATGGTGCCCTATTTAAAGTGAATGTAGCGGTTTCTAATGCATAACCCCAAAATGATAACGGCAAATCTGTAAGAGACATCATTGATCGCACCATATCTAATAGAGTTTGATTCCGGTGTTCAGACACACCATTGCGCTGTGGTGTTCCGGGTGGCGTGAGTTGTGAAACGATTCCGCTTGCTTTAAGATGCGTGAGAAAATCATAACTCAAATATTCACCTCCACGATCGGATCATAGAAATTTAATTTTCCTGTTATGATGGTTTTCCACTTTTTTCTGAAATTCTTTGAACTTTTCAAACATTTCAGATTTATGTTTCATTAAATAGATATACCCATATCTACTTAAGTCATCAGTAAAAGTGAGAAAATAGCGATATCCACCGCGTGTCGAAACACTCATTGGTCTGCATACATCGGTATGTATGATTTCCAATAAGTCCGTTGCTCGCTCCATTATTCTGGAGAATGGGGTTTTGATCATCTTTCCCATGAGGCATGACTCGCACGTGTCAAATGATTCAAAATCAAGAGACTCCAAAAGTCCATCAGAATGGAGTTTCTTCATGCGTTTTACACCAATATGACCTAGACGGCAGTGCCACAAATAAGTTGGATTATCACTATCTACTTTGCATCTCTTAGCCTCAATGTTATGGATGTGCGTTTAATTGCTTTTGAGATTCAGAAGAAATAAACCATTCACAATAGGTGCATAACCATAAAAGATGTTATTCATATAGATAGAACAACCATTATTCTTCGATTTAAATGAATAACTGTCTTGCAATAAACACGATCCAGATATGATGTTCATGCTCAACGCAAGCACATAATAACACTTATTAAGGTTTAAAACTAATCCCGAAGGTAAAACTAAGGAGAGCGTGCCGACAGCCATCACATCAACTTTTGATCCATTGCCAACGCGCATCGTCACCTCATCCCTTGCTAGTCGCCGTCTATTCCGTAGCTCCTATTTCGAGTTACAAATGTTAGCAACTGAACCAGTATCATATACCCAGGCACTACAACGAGCGCTAGTAAGGTAAACATCAATAACATGTATATCAAATATACCTTTAATGGTGCCAGCCTTCTTGCCCGCTAAGTACTTAGGATAATTGCGCTTCCAGTGACCCTTGTCCTTGCAATAGAAGCACTCAGTGTCCGGCTTAGGTCCAGACTTGAGCTTCTTCTCAGCAGGGGCAACGCGCTTGCCTCTTCCTTTCTTGAAGGATTTCCTTGCACCCTTAGCTTTCTTAAAGCTAGGGGTCTTGTTGACCATCAACACATGATTATATTTCTTGATATCCACCTCCGCACCTTTCAGCTTAGCGAAGAGCTCAGTGATCATATCAGTGGAACCAATTTGATTGTGAGTAACTACAAAACTTTTGTAGCTGGGAGGGAGTGATTGCAGAACTCTGTCAATCTTGAGCTCTTCTGGAATCTTGCAGTCCAGTTGCTCGAGACGTTGAGTGTAGCCCGACATCTTAATGGCGTGCTCACTAATGGAACTCCCTTCCTCCATCTTGAAGTTAAAGAACTTCTCAGAGATCTCATTTCTCTCAGAACGGGCCTGAGAAACATGGTTTTCAGTTCCTCAATTATCTCAAAGGGCCCGGCGAACTCCTCAAAACGATTTTGAAGGTCCGGTTCCATAGCAAACAACATGGTACTCTTAATAACTCCATAATCATCTTTGTGTGACTGATAAACATCTTTTTCATCAACCGGCGCATCAGTAGCAGGGGCGTCACCTAGCTCTTTCTCTAGTACATAGTCCATTTGTCCGCCAGCGAGAATGATTATCAGATTGCAGAACCAGTTGGTGAAGTTAGACCCATTGTTCTTAAGATTTTCTTTCTCAGCAAAAACGTTGAAGTTAAAGTTGGACTTAGCCATTTGATCTACAAAATTTGCAAATACAATTTAAACTATGTTCATGATAACTAGTTCAACTTAATCAAATTACTAGATGAACTCTCACTGAATTCAACATCCCTCAAGTTGTTTAGTGAACATGATCCAAATTCACCACACCTAATCCGATCTTCACGAGAAGAGATGTGGTTTCAATGGCGGACAACAAAGTGTCGATCATATCATTCATATGACTCATGTTTAACCTTTCGGTTCGTGTGTTCCGAGGCCATGTCTGTATATGCTAGACTCGTCAAGTCAAACCCAAGTATTTCCGCGTGTGCAAAACTGGCTTGCACCCGTTGTATGTGAACGTAGAGTTTATAGCACCCGATCATCACGAGGTGCTTGAAAACGACGAACTTTCGCAACGGTGCATACATGGGGAGAATACAATTTTATCTTGATCTTTAAGTGAGGAATCATCTTATAATGCTACCGTCGCGATCTAAGCATAATAAGATACATAAAAGGATAAACATCACATGCATATAATTTTATGTGACATGGTATAGCCAATCTACGCGCAATGATCTCCATCTTGTGCGTGCCAGCATGATCTCCATCACTCCACCATGATTGCCTCCACCACGAATAGCAACTACAACTATTGCTAACTACTTAGCGATAAAGTAAAGCTATTACATGGCGTATAAGAAGTTGACACGTGGGTCATACACAATTATAAAGACAACCATACGGCTCCTGCCGGTTGTGAACTTATTGACATGCAAGTCGTGAAATATTACAAAACATGATCATTGCATACATCATACACATCATGTCTTGGGCCATACCATATCACAAAACACTCCCTGCAAAAACAAGTTAGACGCCTCTACTTTGTTGTTGCATGTTTTACGTGTCTTATGGGAGTAACAAGCTAAGAACGATTCTTACCTACGGGAAGCCACAACGGTGATATTATGGTTGCTAACATCCGGTGTAAATTCCATGACTACTATAGTAAGAGAAACTGGCATCCACAAGTCGCATGTGTGGAACAAGCCACACGTCAAGTGCGGAGCCGGTCTCGCGAACGAGGTCGCGTAAAGTTGGTCTGGACCGCTTTGATCTCACTATGCCGCGCCATAAGAAACACACAACAAGAGGCTTGCAACAGAAAACATCAACACCCGCAACAAGCATGTTGCGTTCTACTCGTGAAACACATCTACACATAGATCTAGCTCTGATACCACTGAAGGGTTTCGCAGCATAGTAAATCAAAAAAATTCTACGGATGCGAACAAGAAAGCCAAGATCTAATCTAGGAGATGTAATCAATGAGAGAGATAGATGAGATCTTCATACCCTTGAAGAAATCATACAGCGGAAACGTTCAACAGAACATGGTTGATGTAGTCGTACTAGCCGTCTCCTCCTCGCGATCCGATCCGATCCTACGCCGCAAGTGGCGGCGCCTCCGAGAGATGCACACGTACGGTGCCACGACGTCTCCTCCTTTCTTGGTCCAGCAAGTATGGTGAAGAGATAGATTGGATCTGCAGCACGACGGCGTGGTGCTATGGTGGAGAGTTTCTGCGGCAGGGATTCGCCTACGCGCAGTCGGGAGAGAGAGAGAGGTGAAGGGGCAGCAGAACGACGGCTAGGGTTGGAGGATGGGAGGGGGAGGGTGCGCCCCTGCCGTACTTATATAGGGGGCTGGCCTTCCGAAATCGCCATTGTCCTTCATCTACCTAAAGGTCCGCCCGCACCATGTAAACGGCGTGGAGGGCTTCTCAACGCGATTTGTTGGTTCGCCGGCTTCCGTACATGTTCCTGGTCCGGCGCGGCGTACGTGCGTATCTCGCTCTTGCCTATATCCTGTGCTGCTTGTCATTGTAGGAAGACACACACGTCGAGAGATGGACAGGCATGCAGATCGGCCTGCCGAACTGGACATGTGTGCGCCGACGATACCGGTTGGCCAGAGAGTTGCCTTTGGTTCAGCGAACCTACCACGTCCGTGTCGCAGCAGTCGATCGCCGTTATGGTTGCGCCCGAGATGATGGGACTGTCCCGGGAAGGTGAGGGTGGCCCAGGGCAGCGCGATACATCCGTAGCTGGATACTGCCACGAACAGTGCGTGGCTGATGATGCATCAGCAGCTTCTGGATACTGCCACGGACAGCGCGTGGCTGATGATGCATCAGCAGCAGCTGCTGGATCGTTATCTTGATATTTAGAATTATCCATCTACACAAGAAATTTGGAACTCCAGCACGCAGTCTCCAAGATTGCAGCGCTAATCGGCTTCACCATGGTACACAACAACGTGCAGCTTGTGAGTAGTGATTTCTGGTACGCTTCTTGATCTGATGCAAGGCATGATTTTATTTTGTAGTTGATGTCAATTAGTTGCTGATAGATCGCGGGTTGCTATTGGAGGACGATGTCATGGCATTGTTGCATACATCAACCCTAATACAAGCACGACTAAGTTTATCATCCTTTGCCGGATTGCACTTCAGAAATAAATTTTGCTTCTTCATGGTTCTGAGAAATTATCATCACCGTTGTGAGTACATAATAGATTTCCATAGCATATGACATAATGACCATATTTAATGACCTTGGTATGTAAATAATGATGGTACATGTAAGATCATGATCATGTGTATGAGTCATCTCTAAGATGCACGCTATGCTCGTGTTCTCCATGGAATAATCAGTTGGGTTAGTCGATCAGTTAATAGTTAGAGCATGCGGCAGGAGCGGTCGTCTAGCATGGCGGCTCGACAAGGCCCGGCCCAGCTTTCTTTGACCGTGTACTTAAACTTGGTACCCTCGTGTTTAGTCCCACCCTGTTACATTACAAGGATCAACACCAGTTTATATTACAATCGCTTCCGCCTGTTGTTAGCAAGATTAAAGGGAAAAATCAAAACAAGCAGCAACTAAGCGGAAGGATCGTGGGCACATTTAAATGAAGCTATGGGCCGCCTAACTGAACGTGATGATTGTGAGGGATATTTTTGGTTGATAATAAACTAAATGTGTGGGCTAATTAAACGGGATGGTGAGAACTAGAGGAAGAGATTAAATGGAAGCACGCCAAGAAAGAGGAAGAGGGGAGTTTGGAGAAAGGAAATATTCCGCTTGCGACTTGGGACAATCAATTGTTTGAGGATTGGATGTCATCGAGCAAGTTAAAATAACTGTCTATGCTGCGACATGCCACTGATTTTAAAAAAAACTCACCAACGGCCCAACAACGACTAACTTCTTCCGCCGCAACACGCGGGCATTTTGCTAGTTATTTATAAATCACAAAAATAAATATAATATACCAAAATGATCAAAAAAACAATACCTACATGTTAAAAATATAATATTCCACTTTTGAGGTAAATAAAAATTTAAACACTTTAACAACTTGAATTTAAACCTATTTCCTTAGTTGATAATTCATCTAAGGGTAAATAAAAATTGCTAATATTTTTAAAATTAGCCAATTGAGTCTAATAAATAGTGTTAGTCTTAAATATTGATAATATGAAGTCAAAATGGTTAAACACATTTCAAATGTAATCTTATTGAATTATCGTTCAACCATAAGTATAGAATATCTTTTAAAGAAGATCCATATCAAATATAAAATTTTCAAGAATAATTTGTGGCTAAATAAAACCTATTCCTTTACTTCAATTAAAAGTTTATCAATATACCAAAACACTATAATGAATTCATAAGTATTAAGTAATATTATTCCTTGTATACAAATCATAACCACACCTTTATAAGGAGATAAAAGCTTTTATTCCATTATAAAATTAAAAAACCACTACTCAAATAGAAGTAATGCCATTCTTAAATAACTTTAATGAAACAATATAAATTGAACAAGATACAAGTATCATAAGTAATACACCCTAAGTCCATCTATGTTCTTAAAGTTAACTTTAGCCTACAAGACTTTAAATATAATGCTAAAGACTTTGTTATATTTTTATAGTTAACTTTGGTCAATTTTAATTAAGTCGTAAAGCATCTTAAATCCAAACTATCCAGGCAAGCGTAAACAACATCGACCACATTTGATTAACCACAAATATTGTTTAGACCTTAGAAAAGTAATCTTTTCTTCAAATGTTATTCTTATTGCCACTTCAAACAACAAATCTTAAAATAATATTCCCAACTCTTAACAACTAAACTCAAGGACTTTCATCGTGGTCAACAAATGACAATTAATCATAATCACATTACTTTATACTTTACTTGTATATTCAGGATTAATGGCATTGAAGTCCTTTATAAATGAATTCACTTGAAAAGTAAATTTTGAAGATGAACAATTATTGTATAAGCAAACTTTGAGTAGAATGATGATCCACAAGTATAGGGGGTGTATCGTAGTACTTTCTATAAATAGGACTGTCGATCCCAACGATGAGCAGAAGGTGCTGAACAGTGGTATGGAGTAGTAACTCTCTGTAAATACTTAGAAAACAGAATTTTAGTAGTTTTCTGATAAGTCAACAAAACAAAGTGCAAGTAACAAAGAACAAACGCAGCTAGTGGCCCAATCCTTTCTTATCAAAGGACAAGCCGGTGGAAATACTTATAAAGACCAAACGTTCTCGAGGACACATCGGAATTCTGTCAAGTGCTTTCGCTTCAAATAGCTGAGTACTCTTCTTTGGTGTTGTAAGTGTTGTGTGGGTGAACCTGTGCTAATGTACCGACCGTACTTGGACTAATACATACTTGTGATTAAACCCCCTGCAAACATCCGTAACTACAGGAAAGTAATTAAGATATAAATCTAACCACAGCCTTAAACTCTAAGATCCTACGCTCCCTTGTGCAAAGGTGTACTAACGGGGTTCAGGTTTCTGTCACTCTGGCAACCCCATAATTAGTAGCCAAATACACAATGCATTACCCTAGGCCCATAAATGGTAAAGTATCATATAGTCGATGTACACATGACACCACTAGAAGAATAGCACCACAACTTAAATACTAACCATTGAATAATAACTCAACACAGATCCAATAATAACAACATGACTTCTCCCATGTCCTCAAGAACTAAACGAACTACTCACAAGACATCATAGGAATCAAGATCAAAGATGATATGATAATGGATAACAATCTGAACATAAACAATAATCCAACGGTTCCACTCACAAGCATCAACTACAATAGTAATTAACACCGGGAAAGTTTCCCCTAAGACCTAAAGCAATATTGATGGCTTAGTTGATGTGGAGCCTGTTGGGAACCCCAAGAGCAAGGTGTGAAGCATCAAGCAGCAAGTTTTCCCTCAGTTGAGACCGAGGTTATGGAATCAGAAGGAGGAAGGAAACGTAACACAGGTATTACAAGCAACGCGGTGACCTGCACAACACAAACTCAAGACTTTGCCCCAACTAACAGTGAGGTTGTCAATCTCACCGGTTGCTGTAACAAAGGATTAAACTTATGATGTGGAAGGCAATGGTTTGCAGCAAGTAAACAAGTAACAGTGGAAGATGTATCAATGGTAAACATTGGACCGGGGTCCATAGTTCATTAGAGGTGCTCTCCTTAGATAAACAACATGGCATGAAGGGTAAACAAATTACAGCAGGGCAATTGACAGGAACTGAGCAAGGCATAACAATGAAATTACTAGTCAGAAAGATCCTATGAGGTTGATTGGGCAATACAACAAGATACATAGACCGCCATCCAACTGCATCTATGACTAGAAGTCCACCTTCAGGTTATCATCTGAACCCCCTCCAGTATTAAGTTGCAAGCAACAGACAACTGCTTTAAGCAAAGTGTGTAAGGTAAATAGTCCACATGTTCCATGAACAAGAGACCGTTGTTTTTTCCCTAGTAGCAACATCACATCTACAACCGAAGAGATTATTGTCACTTCCCTTGGAAACTAGAGGCATGAACCCACTATCGAGCATAAATACCCCCTCTTGGATTCACTAGCAACTACTTGGCCAAGATAGCTACTAACAACGGAGAGCATGCAAGATCACAAACAACACATACATGATAGAATCATAAAGACAAAACCATTAATCAAACCAACATAATAATCTCAATATCCATCGGATCCCCGCAAAAACAACATGCATGATTACAAATAGATTAGATCTTCATCATGAACGGAACTCACAAGATCTATACATGAAAGCACAAAGGAGGAGATACAACCATCTAGCTACTACATGGACCCATAGTCCAAGGTGGAACTACTCACGCATCATACCGGAGAGAAGGCCTCCGGGATGATCTCCCCTCCGGCAGGGTGCGGGGAAGAACTTTAGATCCCCCCGATCTAGGGACGATTGTGGCAGAGTCTACGGACGGTTTTGTGGAGATTTTATCGGGTACCCAGGGTTTCTGCATCCGTGGCTTCTTATAGGCGAAGGGGGAGACCGAGGCGGCGGCTAGGGCCACCAAACCCTAGCCAGGCACGGGGTGGGGCCCACCCGCACCTGGGGTGGGTCTGGCCCCCTGGCTGGCCCCTCCGGCTCTCCTCTGGACTTCTTGTTCCCCACAGAAAGTAATTGACTTTGTCCTTTGTCCCGTACAATTCCGAGAATATTTCTTCACTAACTTTTCTTAAACCAAAAACAACAGAAAACAGGCATCTGGCACTGTTGCAACTTGTTAATAGGTTAGTACCAGAAAACATGTAAAAAGCACCTCAAAGTGTGTACAAGTAAAGCAAAGTAGATACAAAACAAGCATGGAGCATCAAAAATTATAGATACGTTTCCAACGTATCAAATATCCAACACAATTGTTACAGCAGAACGAATTGGTAATGATGGTGCTGGTGGAGATGATGGTGTGGATGATGATGATGATCCCGATGAAGCCTAGCTTGATGAGGTTGTTGATAGCGATGATCTCCCCTCTCCGGGAAGGAATTCCCCTGACAGAAATTTGTCTGCCGGAGAGATCTTTCTCTCTCGGTGTTTTCCGCCCCAGAGGCGGCGGAAATCTATCTGTGGTCGCTCCCTCAGGCTTAGGGTTCCGTAGGGAAGATATATGCGAAGGGGAGGAGTCGGGAGCCGGGCAGGTGGGACACACCTGCCCTAGGCGCGGGGTCAGGTGGGCCCGCGCCTAGGGGGTGTGGGCCCCCTGCGGCCCCTCTTCGCTCCTCCTTCTGGCTTCCTTCGTCTTCTGGGAAAATAATATGTTTCCATATTTTTCTGGTATATTTCTGATCTTCGCGAAATTGCATCGAAATGCCCTCTTTTCCATCAGATCCAGACTCTGGCAGTCCATCCTCCAAGAATCATCCAACATGTATAAAAAGTGGAAAAGACATAGACAAATATCAATGCATAGAGGTAGATTATGATATAGAAAGGTGATGCAAAATGGGCGTATCAACTCCCCCAAGCTTAGACCTTCACTTGTCCCCAAGCGAAAACTGAGCTTAGTAAACCTGTCCACAGGTTTATGGAGTAAAGTGTCGATAAAAGAATACGAACAAGAAGCATCACACTTATCATGGCACAACTCATAGAAGAAATCAACTCATCATTATATAACTCAGCTTGCAACCAAGTACAATAGTCACAATAGATATGCATAAAGATAAATCATAATTGGAATTGGCAAACTTGTTCTTGGTCAGAGAACACCTGGCAAACAGTTTCTCAAAAAGCTTTTTGTAGAAGTTTTCAACAGGAGCACTCTTTTCTCAAAGAGATTTTCACAAGTGAAGGCTTTCAAAGTCATACTCTATAGATAAGAGTCTTGTGAAAACAAGGAAGATAGAGAACATGATTGAATAAATCACCATATGAATGCTTGAAACACAACAACTCAAATGCTTGCTGGAGATAGAGAGGAAGTAGGTTTACTGACTCAAACTGGTAACTAGGAGAAAGGTCCCTTCATAGAGGGAAGCAGGGATTACAAGTCATAAAGAGCTTCCAAAAGATTATGGTACTTACTAGCTTTGAGCCCTCATTGCCCCTACCATAGGCTTTTTGAGATGATTAAGGTTAAGGTGCACAAAGATGGAGTATATGCTTGACGAAATATAAGTTGGCAATCTCATGTCCCTTGAATACGAGGGCCACTCCTCATGCTACTCAAATTTGGGCCCAGGTAAGTTCTTGTCATTGTAAGTATTTGCGTATCATAGAGAACCGCCAACGGGGTACCCCTTGCACATGGCACAGGAGCTTTCCCATAACCAAAATGACAAGGCAAGAAAACAATGAGCATCTCAGCGATCTTTTTATTTACTATGTGCATAGCTTTTTCTTGAGGATGCTTCATAGATAGCTCACTATGGTGATGCTGCAAGTTTCCACCATGATTAGGAATGGCTTAGGCTAGCGGCCTAGGCGTTTCTCTAACACAAAATACAAACTCCATGGACTTACAAGTTTCCTCTTTATTTCACACCATTGACATCCATAGACAAAAGAGAACGATATCAACTGTGTACAAAGTACAGGTGCAATGATGAAAACGTTCCCCATGACAACACGGTTCTGCTAATTCCAACGTATAGATGCAAGCATATACAACTTCGATGTCACGATGGTTCAAGTCTATTAGGGGCAAGAAAATAGAGTGCCATCAAGTTCGTGAGAGCTTTACTAACTAGTTTTCACATAACAAAATACTTTTTAATTCAAAAGGTAGATGAAGCTTGAGAATTTGCTTGGAATAGCAAAAGCTACTAGGTAGATATGGTGGACACAAATGGCAAAGGTTTTGGTTGCAAAGGGATTGGAAACATAAGAAGTATGCCTTCTCAAATTAGGTTTTTTGGCTAGCAAGGTTGGGTAGCAAGCAAGAGAGTTGAAAGAAACAAGCAAACATACAAGTAATAAAGCCAAAGATGCAATCTTCCTTGAAGACACAAAATATCTTAAATAAATAATACCAAGCTTATGAGCGAACAAGAAAGAAAACAAATGATACAAAATACTTGTAAGCTTTTTCTCTTTTTCTCTTTCAAAGTAATGCTACTGACCAGAACTCGGTTTGCCAAAACCAATTTAGATCCACTTGATGATCCCAAAGTGATGCCAATACTGATCAACAAGATCCATCATATAATAGAGATTGCAAACTAAAATAAGAAGTGCAAAAAGTAAAAGATGAGACTTCTCATTAATATTCCAATAAAGGCACTCACACCAAGGAATACATAGATAATCAACTAAAGGAGAGATACTTCCACATGCAAACCAAACTATAAGATAACCTCTCTACCAAAGATATTAATCCACTAAAAAGGTGAAAGATAAAAGATAATGGTGGTGATACCGCGACACTCCCCCAAGCTTGGAACAAGCCAAGGGGGTGCCAAACCTGATGAAGAATTACTCCTTCAGTGGTGGTGGTGTTCTCTTGATAAGCTCCTCAATAAGCTTCCTCAAATCCTCAATCTCAAAGGTTAGAGTACGAATCAACTTCGAGTTTTCCTCAATGCGGTTCATGATCATGTCGGACTGAGAGTTCCAGTCCTTGCTATTCTTTCCCCACTCTTCTTCCTTAGTGTGTTCCTCCCCTGCATGGTCAGAACGAGGCATATCCCACATCGAGGGCAAGTTCCCTTTGGGCACATATTGATATTGACGTTCATGTATAAGAGTATGGAAAGGTCTCTTGGTGCGTGGAGGAGATGACTGTGGATTGTAGACAAGACGCAGAGGTTTCCCTCCTGTAGACATCCGTGTTGTCCTCTTAAGCTTGGTAGGTTTTGCCACCAATCCAATGCTTGCGACGGTAGCGCGGGTGTCCGGTTTCTTGTCTTCCTCCATGTCTCCTTCATACCCTACCAAAATCTCCTCCTCCTTGGGTTTGTGAGGATCATCTTCCTGGGCTTCTTGCCTTTGTCGTTGGCGGAGACTATGGTGCTCTAAACTTGAGAAGATTTTCTGACAAAAATAGATCGAAACGAAAACACAACGAGAAAACAATGCACGAACCTCGGGGGATCCGGGGGGTTATATATTATGAAGTTTCAAATCATAAGGAAGATTTTGACACGGAAACGAGGCGGAGGCGGAGTTCGGGGGAGTCAAACCCCCTCCAGGCGCGGCCAAGCTGGGCCCACGCCTGGGGTGGGTTTGTCAACCCCGGACTCCGTCTCATCCTCTGTTCCGTCTCGTAACTTTCCTTATGTATTAAAAACATCAAAAATATAAAAATATTGGGGTTTCACTATGTTTTCACCACTTTTACCTATTCGATGACGAACTCTGCGGGTTCCTTTTCTCCTTCTCCTGAAAATTTTCTTTCCTCACAAGGCTATACACAAAATTCAATGGAAACATTAGTGTAAGCAAAACAACAAACCTTTGGGTACACACTTCAACTGAAATCCATCGAAACAAAGGCTTCTATAAGAGGCAAATGCAAATGATAACAGAAATCTGTCAAAACAGACCAGCAGGCAGAGATTGATTTTTTCGAAAACCTTCTGTTGCTAAAATCAAAAAGTGCAGAACTGATGAAAGTTGGGAAACAACTTGGAGAACAATCTCAAAAAAATGAAGCTCCATCCAACGTACTGAGCTCCCTCACGAATTTTTACAATGCAGCACAAAAATCTGTCCTAGGACAGCCACTTCTCACAACTCCTCTACTTCACAAAAGTAGTTGAACTTGACACAAAAACCAAAACAAAAAGGATAAGGAGCGGTTATTACAGAGTTAATAACTTCCAAGACTCGATATAATTCTTGGGTTATCTCCCAACACGTACTTTTTTTAATGCCTTTAAGTTAGGCTTGAAATTTTCAAAGATGCTCACATAGGAGATATATATCTGGAGTGAAAAAGAGCATCAAGAAGCAAATAACCAACACACTTGAGTATAAGCCACTTCCTATGCATGGGGGTATCATGTGAAAACAAATTGTTGAAACAAAAAGCCACTAGCATAGGAAGACAAAACAGATGCAACTTCAAAGCCTTCAACATAAAACGGGGAAACTTAACATTATTGAGATGCATAAAACCATGTTTCCCTCTTTCAAAATAGCTTTCAGTAGCACTTTGAATAAAGTTGACAATATAACTGTCACTGGCAACAACTTTATCATAAGAATGAGCATACTTACAGTCACCAAAAATAGGTCCAAGGTCATAAACCGGATCAATAGAAGCAAGTTGTTCCATCCTGAAATCTTTATCAGGCAAGCTGTTTTCACAAGGAGCTTTAGCAAATTTGGAAAAGTTAAACTCATAAGAATCTCCATAAAACCTAGTTAAAACATTTTCCTTCTTACAATCAATAATAGCTCCACAAGTGTTCAATAAAGGTCTACCAAAAATGATAGGACAAGGTTTGCTAGCTACAGAATTAAGCACTAGAAAATCAGCAGGATACTAGTACTCACTGGGAGGATAAAATTTGGTACTAGAATAAAAGAGAGAAGCATCTAGTAGATCCCATTTACTAGATTCCCAAATGGGATAAAATCAGCAGTATTCAATATAAAATCAGCAGTATTCAAGAATTTTATCTTCATTCTCTTTTGCTATCTTGAATACGTGTATCTTGAATACGGTCTGGGAGAGAAGCATCTAGCTTACTAGAAAATCAGTAGTGTTATCTTGAATACGGACTAGTAGATCCCATTTAGCTTCTTCCTTCATACGTGTAAATGATCCAGCACAAGAAGCATCTAGTAAATCTTTATCATGACGAGAAAGCCTAGCATAAAAGTTATTGATAATAATATTATTAGGGAGTTCATGAATAGGACATTTAAGCATTAATAACTTCAATCACCCCCAAGCTTGAGCTGTACTCTCTCCATCATGAGGCCAAAAGTTATATATCAGATTTCTATCCTTATGAATCTCACTGGGAGGATAAAATTTAGAATAAAAGAGAGATGCCATCTCCTCCCATTCCATGGATCGTCCATTCTTCAGCAGCTTATACCATTCTTCAGCTCTCCCTTTCAAGGATATAGAGAGTAACTTCTTCTTCACCTGTTCAGTTGTGATACCTGCACACTTAAACAACCTGTATAATTCATGGATAAAGAGAAAATGATCACCAGGATGGACAGTTCTATACCCAAAATAATAATTATCCATAACACGATCAACAATACTTGTAGGTATCTTAAAAGGATCTATCTCAATAGGTGGTGGTTCATCTACTACCCTAGCAGTGGTAGTAGTTTTCCCAAACAGAAAACCAAGTGGTTTATCCATATTGGAAACAAAGTAACAAGCAGTAACAAAACCAATACTCACATTAGAAGTTTCCTTTACCAGTTCCACTCTTCAATAGCGCTTCACTCCCCGGCAATGGCGCCAGAAAATAGTCTTGATGACCCACAAGTATAGGGGGTGTATCGTAGTACTTTTGATAAATAGGAGTGTCGAAGCCAACGAGGAGCAGAAGGTGCTGAACAGTGGTATGGAGCAGGAACTCTCTGTAAATACTTAGCAAACGGATTTTTAGTGGTTTTCTAACAAGGCAACAAAACGAAGTGCAAGTAACAAAGAACAAACGCAGCTAGTGGCCCAATCCTTTCTTAGCAAAGGACAAGCCGATGGAAATACTTATAAAGACCAAACGTTCTCGAGGACACATGGGAATTTCGTCAAGTGCTTTCGCTTCAAATAGCTGAGTACTCTTCTTTGGTGTTGTAAGTGTTGCGTGGGTGAACCTGTGCTAATGTACCGACCGTACTTGGACTGATACATACTTGTGATTAAACCCCCCACAAACATCCATAACTAGAGGAAATTAATTAAGATATAAATCTAACCACGGCCTTAAACTCTGAGATCCTACGCTCCCTTGTGCAAAGGTGTCCTAACGTGGGTTCAGGTTTTTGTCACTCCGACAACCCCACAATTACTATCCAAATACACAATGCATTCTCCTAGGACCATAAATGGTGAAGTATCATGTAGTCGACGTTCACATGACACCACTAGAAGAATAGCACCATGTAACACCCTCAGAATCGGACCTATGCAAGTTTGAGCAAAATTCGCCAAAACCCGCATAGAAACGATTCAAAGGTGCCCACCAGGCACTTTCGTGCGGGTGGAAAACGAAGTAATAACATTACACAACAGTCCTCGATGGGACCCACAGAACAGATATATATATCAGCGACTCAAAGAGTCAAGAATACAGATATAATATACGAAGATCCAAATCACCTTGAAAATGAAAGAGCGTCCGACTACGGACAAGATGCAAATGGGGCTAAGAGCCCTGAAGAATAACCAATGGCGTCCATATCCCTGCCCAGGCCAAGCCGGAAGGGTAACCCTGCTAACGGCGTCGATCTCAAAACCTGCTTAAACAAAAGGGGTGCCGACAAAGGGCAAAGGAAAAAGAAGGAGCGTCAGTACTGAGGCCAGTACACGGCGAGGCTAGAATTCGGCGGTCCTCGCCTACATAGGTATGGTGGACTGAAGCGGCAGCGGCAGCAGGCACTAAACAACCTATAGAGACTCGATACAACTGGTGGTTATCAGAGAGGGGTAAGAATGACCTATCCGGATCCAACCTGAAGCTAACACCAAACAAACCCATCCTGGTGTTTCCCCCTCGAGACCAAACGAGGAAGTCAACCGAGGAACTCACACGGTTGGCAGTTTTACTTATTCAGTTATAGTTGCGGCGCTTTACTAGTCAGGTTTAGATAATCGTCCTGATAAAGTAAGCAGTGGGCACTTTTAGTTAACCATTCCGTTATAGTTGCAGCAATTACTAATCAGGTACAGATAGCAGGATGTAAACCCAAACCCAGCAGTTGTTGGTACTTTTAATCAGCCAATTCCGTTGTAGTTGCCATACTTACTAGTCAGGTACAATTGTCGCAAGCGACAACCGAACAAGCAATTGTGGGAAGTATTAATTAGCCATTCCGTTGTAGTGGAGTTGATTACTAGTCATTATAAGTCAAATTTATAGCAGTAAGCTTTAGTTATGCTTGTCTATGATCGAGATACTGTGCTCCAAGTCGTCCATATCCGCGGACACGGCTTTCAGAAAGTTTTACCCGGCCGGGGTGCACCAATAGCAACACACGCTCGATCAACCTCGGAAAAACCAAATCAAAACCCAACGAGGCTTTCACGACTGAACAATCACAGGATTCAGAAATATTTCAGGGGGCCACCCCTTAAGTAGATTCCGCAACGAAGCTAGCTGACTCCGAGACGGCCTCAAGGTTTGTGGGGCCGGCGGTAAACGACTGGGAACCCGAAAGTGTGGCTGGGCTTGTCGATACCACGTAAACGGGTCACCATCCTAAACAGTACAGTGTGCAGTACCTCGCACAATCGTAAATAAAGCAGTAACATGGCATAAGTACAGGATAGTAAATAAAACCTCAAACTAGTTTGTGGCCCCAAGAAATAAGACTGAATCAAGCTCTGGCTCAGGGGGGTCCCATATACCTCCCGGATGTGGATAGCGCGATAAATCAAGGAACATGTATCAAGTACTCGGGGTCTTACGGGACACAAGTGGGCGTTCGGAAACCAAATATTATCTATCACCCACCGATGCCTCTGCTTATTCAATTTTAGTTATTAAACAGAAATTAAAGTGACAAAAAGTAAAACTAGAATCACTTCCAACATCAACATACGGCAATACATCAGCAACTGTGGCATATGGCGACGCACATCAGCACTTGAGCAAGCAACTACGACGCGCAAGTCCAACTATCTACCAAACAACAGGTAATAGGGTGTGTCCAAGGCAATATAGGCTGCAGGGAAATATCACGGGTACGGACACTAAAGCATCGCAACACAGATAGCAATAGATCAACAGGAGGGAAGTAAATACTATAAAAGTAAGATAGGTAGAAAGGGGGAGATGCTCGCCTGAAAACATTGTTGAAGGGTTCAACCGAAGATCGGGGCGAAGCTCACATCAACTCAACGGCCTTATCCGCGAAGAACCAAAGCACTAGAAGAAACACCGGATGCGATATTTAATACAACGGCAGAAGATCGGCATGATGCATGTATGATGTATGGCATGGCAAAGGTGCAATGCAATTAGGTCGTATTAAGCGGAACCGGGGTCCCGACAATTAGTTAGGTGGTTCATGTTATTTAGAAGCCCCGCATTTTAAATGTTGTTATAACAAGGCAAGATAAGATACCGGTTCGCTACACAAGTTTAAATGAGGCCGATATGAGACTAGATTTGCCCGCATATGGGCCCCATATTTAATTTTCAGGTGAATCGGCATAAGGCCCCCAAACCAATGATATGCATGCGAGAATGACAATTTAATATGCGACAAGTTGTATTATGTTATGAAATCGGGTTCGAGGAAAGGGTTCACACATTAAAGGGGGGCTCGACGATCTTGGGGTTCCGGGGTTCGGGGTCAGGGTCCAGGGTTCGACGGATCGGCGAGGTTCGGATCTGGGGTTCGACGGGATCGTTCTCGGCCTCCGGGGTCAGGTCTTGGCGCATCCGGGGTCTCGGTCATGTCGACGGTCGTGGCGTTCA
This sequence comes from Avena atlantica, assembly GCA_910589765.1. Taxonomy (NCBI): domain Eukaryota; kingdom Viridiplantae; phylum Streptophyta; class Magnoliopsida; order Poales; family Poaceae; genus Avena; species Avena atlantica. Next base: position 488,125,940 of record OU342736.1, read on the forward strand.
GGGGAAGTTCTCGGTGTCCGCGTCGGTATCCTTATCGTCCGGGTACGGAAACGGTCTTCAGGGTTCGCCATCGGATCCGCGGATCAGGGTCTTCGGATTCCGTGAGGAAAAGCTTGTAGTTCCAGGATCTTCGGCCTCGATCATCGGAATCCGTGAAGGAGGCCTTGGCGTCCGGGGTTCGTGAGGCGGACTTGGCGTTCGGGTCGCGGCATTCTCGGTCCCGTGATGGAGTTCTTGTCGGGTTTTGCATCGGGAACCTTGCAACCGGGGTACTCCTGTTCCTGGAGCTCGAACGCGGGTCCACAGGCGGCGGAGGTTGGCGCAGGACGGTGAAGGGTGGTTGGCGAGGTCGGCCTGGTGGCGGTCTTGCAAGGGGGCGGCACGGGGTGGTCCTGGCGAGGTGGGCCCCGACGGAGAGGGCCCGCGCGGGGTCCGGCGCGGCGGCGTCCTGCGGGCTGCTGTAGAAGGACGGAGGCGAGCAGGCGACGTGGGGCGCGCGCGGCGGCTCGCGAGGCGGGGCTTGGCGGAGCTCGCCGGCGGCGCTGGCGGATGCGGTCGGCGGAGGGGAGACTCGGGGCCTGCAGGCGGAGCCGGCGCGGAGGACTCGAGCGGCAGCGGCGGGGCGCGGGGCGGAACGCGGGTCGCCGGCGGCGAGCGACGGCGAGGCGGAGGCAGAGGACGCGGCGGCGAGCTTGGGCCGGAGGGCCGCGCGGAGGTTGCCGACGAAGGACCGCGGAGGAGCGGCTCAGGGACGCGGAGGCGCGGTCGGAGCAGGGCCAGGGAAGGGCGGCGCGGAGGTCCTAGGCGCGGAGCTCGGCCGGAGCAGCGCTCCGCGGGGAGAGGAGGCGAGGCGGGCGAGCAGGCCGGCGGCGGGGACCTCGAAGGGACGGCCGGAGGCGGCGCGCCGGGGCTAAAGGGGGCGCGCCGGGGCGAGCTCGGGGCGACGCCAGGCGCGGGATCGGAGGAGGGTGCGGCGGCGCTGGTGAGGCGGGTGAGGCAGGCTGGTGAGGAGGCGCAGGTGGGGGCCCGACGGCGGCCGGAGAGGGCGTGCGGGGTGGAGGCGGAGGCCGGCGTCGGGGGCGGCGACCGGAGGGCAGCGGAGCTAGGCGGGGTGGTAGCGCGCGCTGCAGCGGCGGAAGAGAGAGCCGGGGGAGACGGGGGTCGCGAGGGAGAAGAACAGGGGCAGGCGGCGTGGGGGTCGGGCGTGGGGTCCACGCGTGCGTGCGTGCGCGCTGGGAGACATGTGGGGCAGGGCAGGGTGTGAGGCTTTGAGCAAAATTCGCCAAAACCCGCATAGAAACGATTCAAAGGTGCCCACCAGGCACTTTCGTGCGGGTGGAAAACGAAGTAATAACATTACACAACAGTCCTCGATGGGACCCACAGAACAGATATATATATCAGCGACTCAAAGAGTCAAGAATACAGATATAATATACGAAGATCCAAATCACCTTGAAAATGAAAGAGCGTCCGACTACGGACAAGATGCAAATGGGGCTAAGAGCCCTGAAGAATAACCAATGGCGTCCATATCCCTGCCCAGGCCAAGCCGGAAGGGTAACCCTGCTAACGGCGTCGATCTCAAAACCTGCTTAAACAAAAGGGGTGCCGACAAAGGGCAAAGGAAAAAGAAGGAGCGTCAGTACTGAGGCCAGTACACGGCGAGGCTAGAATTCGGCGGTCCTCGCCTACATAGGTATGGTGGACTGAAGCGGCAGCGGCAGCAGGCACTAAACAACCTATAGAGACTCGATACAACTGGTGGTTATCAGAGAGGGGTAAGAATGACCTATCCGGATCCAACCTGAAGCTAACACCAAACAAACCCATCCTGGTGTTTCCCCCTCGAGACCAAACGAGGAAGTCAACCGAGGAACTCACACGGTTGGCAGTTTTACTTATTCAGTTATAGTTGCGGCGCTTTACTAGTCAGGTTTAGATAATCGTCCTGATAAAGTAAGCAGTGGGCACTTTTAGTTAACCATTCCGTTATAGTTGCAGCAATTACTAATCAGGTACAGATAGCAGGATGTAAACCCAAACCCAGCAGTTGTTGGTACTTTTAATCAGCCAATTCCGTTGTAGTTGCCATACTTACTAGTCAGGTACAATTGTCGCAAGCGACAACCGAACAAGCAATTGTGGGCAGTATTAATTAGCCATTCCGTTGTAGTGGAGCTGATTACTAGTCATTATAAGTCAAATTTACAGCAGTAAGCTTTAGTTATGCTTGTCTATGATCGAGATACTGTGCTCCAAGTCGTCCATATCCGCGGACACGGCTTTCAGAAAGTTTTACCCGGCCGGGGTGCACCAATAGCAACACACGCTCGATCAACCTCGGAAAAACCAAATCAAAACCCAACGAGGCTTTCACGACTGAACAATCACAGGATTCAGAAATATTTCAGGGGGCCACCCCTTAAGTAGATTCCGCAACGAAGCTAGCTGACTCCGAGACGGCCTCAAGGTTTGTGGGGCCGGCGGTAAACGACTGGGAACCCGAAAGTGTGGCTGGGCTTGTCGATACCACGTAAACGGGTCACCATCCTAAACAGTACAGTGTGCAGTACCTCGCACAATCGTAAATAAAGCAGTAACATGGCATAAGTACAGGATAGTAAATAAAACCTCAAACTAGTTTGTGGCCCCAAGAAATAAGACTGAATCAAGCTCTGGCTCAGGGGGTCCCATATACCTCCCGGATGTGGATAGCGCGATAAATCAAGGAACATGTATCAAGTACTCGGGGTCTTACGGGACACAAGTGGGCGTTCGGAAACCAAATATTATCTATCACCCACCGATGCCTCTGCTTATTCAATTTTAGTTATTAAACAGAAATTAAAGTGACAAAAAGTAAAACTAGAATCACTTCCAACATCAACATACGGCAATACATCAGCAACTATGGCATATGGCGACGCACATCAGCACTTGAGCAAGCAACTACGACGCGCAAGTCCAACTATCTACCAAACAACAGGTAATAGGGTGTGTCCAAGGCAATATAGGCTGCAGGGAAATATCACGGGTACGGACACTAAAGCATCGCAACACAGATAGCAATAGATCAACAGGAGGGAAGTAAATACTATAAAAGTAAGATAGGTAGAAAGGGGGAGATGCTCGCCTGAAAACATTGTTGAAGGGTTCAACCGAAGATCGGGGCGAAGCTCACATCAACTCAACGGCCTTATCCGCGAAGAACCAAAGCACTAGAAGAAACACCGGATGCGATATTTAATACAACGGCAGAAGATCGGCATGATGCATGTATGATGTATGGCATGGCAAAGGTGCAATGCAATTAGGTCGTATTAAGCGGAACCGGGGTCCCGACAATTAGTTAGGTGGTTCATGTTATTTAGAAGCCCCGCATTTTAAATGTTGTTATAACAAGGCAAGATAAGATACCGGTTCGCTACACAAGTTTAAATGAGGCCGATATGAGACTAGATTTGCCCGCATATGGGCCCCATATTTAATTTTCAGGTGAATCGGCATAAGGCCCCCAAACCAATGATATGCATGCGAGAATGACAATTTAATATGCGACAAGTTGTATTATGTTATGAAATCGGGTTCGAGGAAAGGGTTCACACATTAAAGGGGGGCTCGACGATCTTGGGGTTCCGGGGTTCGGGGTCAGGGTCCAGGGTTCGACGGATCGGCGAGGTTCGGATCTGGGGTTCGACGGGATCGTTCTCGGCCTCCGGGGTCAGGTCTTGGCGCATCCGGGGTCTCGGTCATGTCGACGGTCGTGGCGTTCAGGGGAAGTTCTCGGTGTCCGCGTCGGTATCCTTATCGTCCGGGTACGGAAACGGTCTTCAGGGTTCGCCATCGGATCCGCGGATCAGGGTCTTCGGATTCCGTGAGGAAGAGCTTGTAGTTCCAGGATCTTCGGCCTCGATCATCGGAATCCGTGAAGGAGGCCTTGGCGTCCGGGGTTCGTGAGGCGGACTTGGCGTTCGGGTCGCGGCATTCTCGGTCCCGTGATGGAGTTCTTGTCGGGTTTTGCATCGGGAACCTTGCAACCGGGGTACTCCTGTTCCTGGAGCTCGAACGCGGGTCCACAGGCGGCGGAGGTTGGCGCAGGACGGTGAAGGGTGGTTGGCAAGGTCGGCCTGGTGGCGGTCTTGCAAGGGGGCGGCACGGGGTGGTCCTGGCGAGGTGGGCCCCGACGGAGAGGGCCCGCGCGGGGTCCGGCGCGGCGGCGTCCTACGGGCTGCTGCAGAAGGACGGAGGCGAGCAGGCGACGTGGGGCGCGCGCGGAGGCTCGCGAGGCGGGGCTTGGCGGAGCTCGCCGGCGGCGCTGGCGGATGCGGTCGGCGGAGGGGAGACTCGGGGCCTACAGGCGGAGCCGGCGCGGAGGACTCGAGCGGCAGCGGCGGGGCGCGGGGCGGAACGCGGGTCGCCGGCGGCGAGCGACGGCGAGGCGGAGGCAGAGGACGCGACGGCGAGCTTGGGCCGGAGGGCCGCGCGGAGGCTGCCGACGAAGGACCGCGGAGGAGCGGCTCAGGGACGCGGAGGCGCGGTCGGAGCAGGGCCAGGGAAGGGCGGCGCGGAGGTCCTAGGCGCGGAGCTCGGCCGGAGCAGCGCTCCGCGGGGAGAGGAGGCGAGGCGGGCGAGCAGGCCGGCGGCGGGGACCTCGAAGGGACGGCCGGAGGCGGCGCGCCGGGGCTGGAGGGGGCGCGCCGGGGCGAGCTCGGGGCGACGCCAGGCGCGGGCTCGGAGGAGGGTGCGGCGGCGCTGGTGAGGCGGGTGAGGCAGGCTGGTGAGGAGGCGCAGGTGGGGGCCCGACGGCGGCCGGAGAGGGCGTGCGAGGTGGAGGCGGAGGCCGGCGTCGGGGGCGGCGACCGGAGGGCGGCGGAGCTAGGCGGGGTGGTAGCGCGCGCTGCGGCGGCGGAAGAGAGAGCCGGGGGAGACGGGGGTCGCGAGGGAGAAGAACAGGGGCAGGCGGCGTGGGGGTCGGGCGTGGGGTCCACGCGTGCGTGCGTGCGCGCTGGGAGACATGTGGGGCAGGGCAGGGTGTGAGGCTGATGGTTGGTGGGGTGGGGAGAGATGGGGCCACAGGGAAGAGAGAGGGGGTAGAGAGGGGTAGGGTGAGAAAGAGAGAGAGAGGAAGGGGGCTGGGGGAGGCGCTGTGCGCGCATGTGTTGAGTGGCACAGGGGGATGGGCTGCTGGGAGAGAGAAAGGGAGGGAGAGAGAGAAGAGAGAGGGGGAAGGGGGCTGATGTGGCAGCTGATGATTGGGGGGAAAGAGGGAGAGAGGTGAGGTGGCAGCATGCTAGTGGAGGGGGTGAGGTGGCCAGGTAGGGGTGGGTAGAATATTAGGTAGATGTAGGATTTAGATGGGGCGGCAGGTTGGACCGATTTAAAAACAGGGGTGGTCGTTCGGGTCTACTCGGCCCGTTCGACTGCCCCACTAAAATAAATATAAATTTTATTTATTTCAACCAAAGCTTTTGCAAACCGATATCGGGCAAAACAAAATATTCCGGCGACCCGGATGTTGATGTTTGAATCAAGAGGGGGCGTTTTAGAAAACAAAACGGGTGTTGCGAAAATAGTTTTGGCAAACAATGCATGATGATGACGATGCAATGCACAAATTCAACGCGATTTTCTAGTAGTGGTTTTGCGGGATGCCACAATTCGACACCACTAACAATGGATCTCGCCCTCGAGATCCGCCTCATGGTACCGGAAGGAAGGTCGGCGATCTGTGTCTTCTCGCTTCGTGTAGATCCTCGCGACACCACTAACGAGGGTTCCTTCTTCATCTTGAAATTGGCGACACCACCAACAAAGGGTCGTTGTCCGTGATCGTCGAGAGAACACTCCGGGGACAAAAGGTTGAAGGTAGAGGTATCCACAAATAAAGCCACCCCTAACTTCCGTGGACGGAGTAAAATTGCTGGATCCACTGATTCGATGTACAAAAGCGAATGATAAGAGTAGTCGGATGGTGATCAGTCCATCACGCACCCAAACCATTACTCTGCACATGAATAGGCGGATTATGCAACCAACTCTCGGAATTCAGACTGAAGATCTCGACAAACGAGGTTCGGATCAAAGGAGTGATGCAGATTCTGCATCGGAGCTGGCATAGAGGATGTCGTCGCGTCGGAAAACACCGGAAGGCACAAACAAGGAACAAAGAATGGTAACACCGTAGACGGATTCATCAGGCAGCTTGAACACCGGATGGTAGAACACCGTTACCAAAGGAGGAAGCGAAACCCTAAAGGTACGACGGAAACCCAACCACGAGAATTCCTGGACTCGAAGAAAGAGAAGAGAGCGGACTCAAAAAAGCGTAGAGATAAGAGGGGAATAGCAGAGGGGTAAGGAGTAAAATCAGACCTAACCAGAACTATCCAACCGGTTTTGCAAAAATAGTTTTGACACTCTACTTCGGCCGTTAGCTAGGTTATCCTACAGGCTGGACTTGTGGGGTATCGCAACTGCTGAGCTTTGATACCACTCTGTAACACCCTCAGAATCGGACCTATGCAAGTTTGAGCAAAATTCGCCAAAACCCGCATAGAAACGATTCAAAGGTGCCCACCAGGCACTTTCGTGCGGGTGGAAAACGAAGTAATAACATTACACAACAGTCCTCGATGGGACCCACAAAACAGATATATATATCAGCGACTCAAAGAGTCAAGAATACAGATATAATATACGAAGATCCAAATCACCTTGAAAATGAAAGAGCGTCTGACTACGGACAAGATGCAAATGGGGCTAAGAGCCCTGAAGAATAACCAATGGCGTCCATATCCCTGCCCAGGCCAAGCCGGAAGGGTAACCCTGCTAACGGCGTCGATCTCAAAACCTACTTAAACAAAAGGGGTGCCGACAAAGGGCAAAGGAAAAAGAAGGAGCGTCAGTACTGAGGCCAGTACACGGCGAGGCTAGAATTCGGCGGTCCTCGCCTACATAGGTATGGTGGACTGAAGCGGCAGCGGCAGCAGGCACTAAACAACCTATAGAGACTCGATACAACTGGTGGTTATCAGAGAGGGGTAAGAATGACCTATCCGGATCCAACCTGAAGCTAACACCAAACAAACCCATCCTGGTGTTTCCCCCTCGAGACCAAACGAGGAAGTCAACCGAGGAACTCACACGGTTGGCAGTTTTACTTATTCAGTTATAGTTGCGGCGCTTTACTAGTCAGGTTTAGATAATCGTCCTGATAAAGTAAGCAGTGGGCACTTTTAGTTAACCATTCCGTTATAGTTGCAGCAATTACTAATCAGGTACAGATAGCAGGATGTAAACCCAAACCCAACAGTTGTTGGTACTTTTAATCAGCCAATTCCGTTGTAGTTGCCATACTTACTAGTCAGGTACAATTGTCGCAAGCGACAACCGAACAAGCAATTGTGGGCAGTATTAATTAGCCATTCCGTTGTAGTGGAGCTGATTACTAGTCATTATAAGTCAAATTTATAGCAGTAAGCTTTAGTTATGCTTGTCTATGATCGAGATACTGTGCTCCAAGTCGTCCATATCCGCGGACATGGCTTTTAGAAAGTTTTACCTGGCCGGGGTGCACCAATAGCAACACACGCTCGATCAACCTCGGAAAAACCAAATCAAAACCCAACGAGGCTTTCACGACTGAACAATCACAGGATTCAGAAATATTTCAGGGGGCCACCCTTAAGTAGATTCCGCAACGAAGCTAGCTGACTCCGAGACGGCCTCAAGGTTTGTGGGGCCGGCGGTAAACGACTGGGAACCCAAAAGTGTGGCTGGGCTTGTCGATACCACGTAAACGGGTCACCATCCTAAACAGTACAGTGTGCAGTACCTCGCACAATCGTAAATAAAGCAGTAACATGGCATAAGTACAAGATAGTAAATAAAACCTCAAACTAGTTTGTGGCCCCAAGAAATAAGACTGAATCAAGCTCTGGCTCAGGGGGGTCCCATATACCTCTCGGATGTGGATAGCGCGATAAATCAAGGAACAGGTATCAAGTACTCGGGGTCTTACGGGACACAAGTGGGCGTTCGGAAACCAAATATTATCTATCACCCACCGATGCCTCTGCTTATTCAATTTTAGTTATTAAACAGAAATTAAAGTGACAAAAAGTAAAACTAGAATCACTTCCAACATCAACATACGGCAATACATCAGCAACTGTGGCATATGGCGACGCACATCAGCACTTGAGCAAGCAACTACGACGCGCAAGTCCAACTATCTACCAAAAAACAGGTAATAGGGTGTGTCCAAGGCAATATAGGCTGCAGGGAAATATCACGGGTACGGACACTAAAGCATCGCAACACAGATAGCAATAGATCAACAGGAGGGAAGTAAATACTATAAAAGTAAGATAGGTAGAAAGGGGGAGATGCTCGCCTGAAAACATTGTTGAAGGGTTCAACCGAAGATCGGGGCGAAGCTCACATCAACTCAACGGCCTTATCCGCGAAGAACCAAAGCACTAGAAGAAACACCGGATGCGATATTTAATACAACGGCAGAAGATCGGCATGATGCATGTATGATGTATGGCATGGCAAAGGTGCAATGCAATTAGGTCGTATTAAGCGGAACCGGGGTCCCGACAATTAGTTAGGTGGTTCATGTTATTTAGAAGCCCCGCATTTTAAATGTTGTTATAACAAGGCAAGATAAGATACCGGTTCGCTACACAAGTTTAAATGAGGCCGATATGAGACTAGATTTGCCCGCATATGGGCCCCATATTTAATTTTCAGGTGAATCGGCATAAGGCCCCCAAACCAATGATATGCATGCGAGAATGACAATTTAATATGCGACAAGTTGTATTATGTTATGAAATCGGGTTCGAGGAAAGGGTTCACACATTAAAGGGGGGCTCGACGATCTTGGGGTTCCGGGGTTCGGGGTCAGGGTCCAGGGTTCGACGGATCGGCGAGGTTCGGATCTGGGGTTCGACGGGATCGTTCTCGGCCTCCGGGGTCAGGTCTTGGCGCATCCGGGGTCTCGGTCATGTCGACGGTCGTGGCGTTCAGGGGAAGTTCTCGGTGTCCGCGTCGGTATCCTTATCGTCCGGGTACGGAAACGGTCTTCAGGGTTCGCCATCGGATCCGCGGATCAGGGTCTTCGGATTCCGTGAGGAAGAGCTTGTAGTTCCAGGATCTTCGGCCTCGATCATCGGAATCCGTGAAGGAGGCCTTGGCGTCCGGGGTTCGTGAGGCGGACTTGGCGTTCGGGTCGCGGCATTCTCGGTCCCGTGATGGAGTTCTTGTCGGGTTTTGCATCGGGAACCTTGCAACCGGGGTACTCCTGTTCCTGGAGCTCGAACGCGGGTCCACAGGCGGCGGAGGTTGGCGCAGGACGGTGAAGGGTGGTTGGCGAGGTCGGCCTGGTGGCGGTCTTGCAAGGGGGCGGCACGGGGTGGTCCTGGCGAGGTGGGCCCCGACGGAGAGGGCCCGCGCGGGGTCCGGCACGGCGGCGTCCTGCGGGCTGCTGCAGAAGGACGGAGGCGAGCAGGCGACGTGGGGCGCGCGCGGCGGCTCGCGAGGCGGGGCTTGGCGGAGCTCGCCGGCGGCGCTGGCGGATGCGGTCGGCGGAGGGGAGACTCGGGGCCTACAGGCGGAGCCGGCGCGGAGGACTCGAGCGGCAGCGGCGGGGCGCGGGGCAGAACGCGGGTCGCCGGCGGCGAGCGACGGCGAGGCGGAGGCAGAGGACGCGGCGGCGAGCTTGGGCCGGAGGGCCGCGCGGAGGCTGCCGACGAAGGACCGCGGAGGAGCGGCTCAGGGACGCGGAGGCGCGGTCGGAGCAGGGCCAGGGAAGGGCGGCGCGGAGGTCCTAGGCGCGGAGCTCGGTCGGAGCAGCGCTCCGCGGGGAGAGGAGGCGAGGCGGGCGAGCAGGCCGGCGGCGGGGACCTCGAAGGGACGGCCGGAGGCGGCGCGCCGGGGCTGGAGGGGGCGCGCCGGGGCGAGCTCGGGGCGACGCCAGGCGCGGGCTCGGAGGAGGGTGCGGCGGCGCTGGTGAGGCGGGTGAGGCAGGCTGGTGAGGAGGCGCAGGTGGGGGCCCGACGGCGGCCGGAGAGGGCGTGCGGGGTGGAGGCGGAGGCCGGCGTCGGGGGCGGCGACCGGAGGGCGGCGGAGCTAGGCGGGATGGTAGCGCGCGCTGCGGCGGCGGAAGAGAGAGCCGGGGGAGACGGGGGTCGCGAGGGAGAAGAACAGGGGCAGGCGGCGTGGGGGTCGGGCGTGGGGTCCACGCGTGCGTGCGTGCGCGCTGGGAGACATGTGGGGCAGGGCAGGGTGTGAGGCTGATGGTTGGTGGGGTGGGGAGAGATGGGGCCACAGGGAAGAGAGAGGGGGTAGAGAGGGGTAGGGTGAGAAAGAGAGAGAGGGGAAGGGGGCTGGGGGAGGCGCTGTGCGCGCATGTGTTGAGTGGCACAGGGGGATGGGCTGCTGGGAGAGAGAAAGGGAGGGAGAGAGAGAAGAGAGAGGGGGAAGGGGGCTGATGTGGCAGCTGATGATTGGGGGGAAAGAGGGAGAGAGGTGAGGTGGCAGCATGCTAGTGGAGGGGGTGAGGTGGCCAGGTAGGGGTGGGTAGAATATTAGGTAGATGTAGGATTTAGATGGGGCGGCAGGTTGGACCGATTTAAAAACAGGGGTGGTCGTTCGGGTCTACTCGGCCCGTTCGACTGCCCCACTAAAATAAATATAAATTTTATTTATTTTAACCAAAGCTTTTGCAAACCGATATCGGGCAAAACAAAATATTCCGGCGACCCGGATGTTGATGTTTGAATCAAGAGGGGGCGTTTTAGAAAACAAAACGGGTGTTGCGAAAATAGTTTTGGCAAACAATGCATGATGATGACGATGCAATGCACAAATTCAACGCGATTTTCTAGTAGTGGTTTTGCGGGATGCCACACACCACAACTTAAATACTAAACCATTGAATAATAACTCAACACAGATCCACTAATAACAACATGACTTCTCCCATGTCCTCAAGAACTAAACGAACTAATCACAAGACATCATATGGATCAATATCAAAGATGATATGATAATGGATAACAATCTGAACATAAACAATAATCCAACAGTTCCACTCACAAGCATCAACTACAATAGTAAATAACACCAGGAAAGTTTCCCCTAAGAACTAAAGCAATATCCAACACAATTGTTATAGCGGAACAGAGTGGTGATGATGGTGCTAGTGGAGATGATGGTGTGGATGATTATGATGATCCCGATGAAGCCTAGCTTGATGACGGTGTTGATGGCGATGATCTCCCCTCTCCGGGAAGGAATTCCCCCGGCAGAAATATGTCTGCCGGAGAGATCTTTCTCTCTCGGTGTTTTCTGCCCCCAGAGGTGGCGAAAATCTATCTGTGGTCGCTCCCTCAGGCTTAGGGTTCCGTAGGGAAGATATAGGCGAAGGGGCGGAGTCGGGAGCCGGACAGGTAAGCCACACCTGCCCTAGGCATGGGGTCAGGTGGGCCCGCGCTTAGGGAGTGTGGGCCCCCTGCATCCCCTCTTCTCTCCTCCTTCTGGCTTCCTTCGTCTTCTAGGAAAATAATATGTTTCCATATTTTTCTGGTATTTTTCTAATCTTCACGAAATTGCATCGAAACGCCCTCTTTTCCATCAGAATCCAGACTCCGGCAGTTCATCCTCCAAGAATCATCCAACATGCATAAACAGTGGAAAAGACATAAGTAATACCTCATAATAAGACAAATATCAATGAATAGAGGTAGATTATGATATAGAAATGTGATGCAAATTGGGCGTATCAAATTCCACATTTTTGTATCTCATTGATGTATGATATTATAAGTACATGTTGTTTCACACACACTCACAAGCCTTAATAAGAAGAACAAGTGTGAAACTAATCTAAAAGAATAACACATTATAAATAAACCATTTCCAATTTCCAAACCCTAGATCAACGCTTATTCCGGGGATTCGAGTTTACCAAATTGCATTACATTCCTTATGCATAATAGCATCTTGCTCCTTTAAACATTAGGCCTTACCGGACCAATGGTGCTGTTTTTAGTTATTGGATTTTATATTGTCTTGAAGACCGTGAGTGCATAATCTTGCAATCACAAAAGGTAAGTTCACACTTGCTCATGTCCTTTGATTATTTTCTGTAAAGTCTTTTAAAAATCCAGTTTTGTCATCACCTGCATTTCAAAAGGGTCAGAAAACACTATTTTTTATAATAATATGAACTATTGGTTACTGATCCAGGGTGATCAGCTAATCTATTAAACTTGATAGTTGGAATACCACTGCTCAGGAATATATCATCTAGGACTTAACAACCAATGTCGCTAGTGATTCTTGCGCCGTATATTACGCGTTGACCATGAGATTTGGAATGGGACGAAGAAGTCAGTTTTATCCTTTTCCTTTCGTATCGAGGCAAGACTATCTTAACGTGACATTGTGATTCCTTGTGCGGATCCAACATATGGGTGGGCACCCTTAGGCCCCGCGTTTTTGGTATCTAGATTATCTATGAGTGGCCGCCGGAGGTTTATCCGGACCTATAAGGTACTTACCAGGGGCACCACTAGCTCACAGAGTCTTCGGGAACTCATCGGGGTTTTAGCATGCCCGAAAGGGGGCTTAACGGAGGTGAGCCAGCCCCGAAGGATCGTCCAGACATATGGGGTCGCGGAAAGGGCAGTGATTGGCTTGGATCTTAGGTTGGGCCTCAAACCATGGAAGTTTGAACGGGAACACACTCCCAGCCGTGCAACAAAGCTTAAGAGCTCTCATGGGAAAAGTAACGCGCCTCTGCAGAGTATAAGAACTGTAACTTGTTACTCCCTGTTCCGGGAAGGAGCTGCGAACGTGGCGGGAAAGGAACTCCATAAAGTTCCGGTAAACCCGTGAAGACTGACGGACATAGCTTTTCAGAATAAAAGCAACTTTTGAAGAAATGTTTATAAAAACTTGCATTGCCTACGACCTATGGTCTGTGGCTGTAGATATAGTGCATCAAACACTCTTATTTAGTGAACTTGCTGAGTACGCTCGTACTCAACGTATCTTCTTAACCCTTGCTAGATTCCGAAGCCATTAAGACGACATCTACATCAAGTTATGCTCCAGGAGTAATCATCAAAATCTCAAGCTCTTCAATAAAGTAAAGGAAGTCAACATATACATCAACTAAAATGAAGACGAAGTTGCTATTTAGATAGAAATATAATCTCTAACCATAGAATCTACTTGTGTAGAGTATTGCAATAGCTGCGATACAAGCCAAATAATTAGATGCTAATCTTATTAGCATGATATTTATGAGTTGATTATTTTTAATTCTTATTTGTAAGAATTTTCTTTCTCTCTCTTTAACCTAGAGTGTTCTCTGAATCTGATATAAAGAGTAGAGTTGTAACCTATAGTCATGTCTTGGACCTGCTGTGTTTCTGTTGTACCACTCTGAGGAATGTAATACTAGTGAACGATGTTTCATTGGTGTTATGTTAACGACTATAGTGTACTACATCATGCAATGGTATGCTGGGTCACCGCACTACCCGAAGTGGAAAACGTATGTGAAGTCACTTGTTGCACCCCGAAGGTAAGAAAGAACTTAACTTACACAATGCTCAAGCGGCGTCTAGAAAAGATATAGAGAGGGCATATGGGATTTTGGAAGCCCAATTTGATATTTTTAGATGTCCCGCTTGGTTTTGGAATCAAGAGATACTATGGTACATCATGAATGTTTGTGTGATCATGCATACCATGATCATTCAAGATGAGCATGTGAAAAAAATGAGGTCTACAATATCTACGACTTGGTGGGGTGACAAATACGTCCACAAAGGAATGTAGACTACATAGCTCGTTTCCTAGATGCTCACGGCGACATTAGAGACGCAGATATGCATGAGGACCTTCAAAATGACCTCATCAAGTAGTGGTGGAAATGGAATTGCAGCCAAAACAACTGGTTCTTTCTTCATTTATATGGTCTTGTTGTTGTTTGAGATGAACTCCATGTTGTTGTTTGATGATTTATATGCTACTTGATGAACCATTTGATGAACATTTGTGTTGGCATATAATAATTAAGTACTAATTAAGTTTTATTTATTTTATTATCATTTGAGTTTAAGTTTATATTTATATGTATGCAAATATCGTGAAAATAGAGGTGATGGCATGGCAGTCGGTCCTATTATATGGCAGACGGAGGAGCAGCCATGCTACAAAATGGAGCAGCCGGTAAAGCGGCAACTTTTTTTTTTCAAATCGCAAAAATTGTTGCCCCATTTCCAAAATCTATTGCGTCAAATTGGGGATCTCATTTTCGACAGGTAGGGCATGTTTGGTTTCTGGCCACATTTTACCAAGTCCTAAGTTTAGCAAATGTGGCTGAGAATTTATATGCCATAGAGTGTGCCAAAACTTGACATGAATGTGACTATGACGGGTTGGTCATAACTATAATAAAGTGTGTTAAGTTTAAAATATGAGAAAACCGAATACTTGCCAAACTTTGGCTTTGTAAAATGTGGCTGAGAACCAAACTCCTTTATAAAGTATTCTGATTTGGTCTATATGCAAGCTGAGAGGACGAGGGTTAGCCAACTGATGCCATGGCGCCTACCGGCACGACTATTTTTCTGGCAGTACCATTTTCATGCCTATACACAATTGCAGACATTGTTCGCTTATGCCACACGCAAAAATCGTCGTGCACAGACAACTTTTGTAGTGTCATATATTTGTTTTTACAATCACATTGATTCGAATAAAAAATGATGAGACAGGACCAGTGGTTTCCACATGAGATCACACATGTTTAACCAAAACATTTTGGAGTCCAGAATCAGCTCGTTGCTATTTCTTTTAAATAATATGTTTTTTTAATAATTTTCACGAATAATACATGAATTGAAAGATTTGTAATTTTAGCACGGTGTAGGCATTTGAATAGCCAACCGAAACTCGTCTGTTTTTAAAAAGCCGACCAGGACTTGTCTGTTTTTGAAAAGTCGATCGGTACTGTCGGCTTTTAAAAAGCCGACCAGTCCCACCTATTCTTTACACTACCCCAATAACATGTCCACATTTCAAATGCAGACAGGACTGGTCTGCTTTTCAAAAACAGACGAGTCCTGGTCGGCTTTCAAAAGAAGACGAGTCTCTGTCGGCATTTCAAAAGCTGACATCGCGCTAGAATTACAAAAAATTCAATTCATGTATTATTTATAAAAATGATTTAAAAAACATATTATTTAAAAAAATAGCCAGCTTGTTTATCACACATTTCATGATGCAACTATAGGAAATTTTTGAACAATGGCGGTGGAATGGTTTCAGTTGTAACCAATTCATCCTAATATTCCTACCCTTGATCATATAGGCTATCATCTCGCTTATATTAAACTATCATGTTGTACATAATCACACAAGCGGTCATTACCTCTCTCATCCGCTCAATGCTCCATGTTCTGGCGACGTTGAATAATATCCCAACGATATTTGGAGTATACAAATGCCCGCTCCATATCCTTCGGCGCACTCTCTTGCTCTATTTAAAACCTGTGGTGTTTCTCTACTTGACATTTGTAGTGTTTCACTTCTTGAGATTCGTAGTGTTTCTCTTCAGACGAGGACGTTACCAAAAAATAAATTGTTCACCAGGAAAATTGAAAAAACTTTTTTGTTGATCACTTTTCCATATGATGGTATCTCGATGACTCTGGCGCCTCTTCTTCTGCTTGACCTCGTATGGCTGATTGACGCAGTTTGGACCCAAAATACTAGTAGCATGTGTTTATTTGCACATGCCACTAGTAATCCGTTGTGCCCAAACCCAAACCTGCTCGCCCACACCTATTCCCTCCTTTCTTGTGAGAGGCACTTCATCGCACTTCACTTGGTGAGAGCAGATTTACCGCAAGTTTGTTGCCCCCCCCCCCCTCCCCCGCGGCATCACACGTGTCCTACGATTGTTAGAGATTCGTGCAAGTCCACGAAGTCAACAACCGTCACACATTTACACTTAAGCCCCCTCGGAAAGTTGGAAACAATCCGAGCTCCACCCGACAGTGAAACTTGTATGTTTCTTAACTGGATCTGCTGAAATTTGTATGTATCTTCAAATTTTTGTTGATTTTTATTATTTTTTCTAATTTTCTACTATTAATTTGTTTGTTTTTTCTATTTGGTCTACATTTGCTATTGAATTGTGTATGTGCCTGCAAGCTTCAAAGCAGTTTTAGATCTCTAATAAGTCTTGTATGAATCTAGACCAAGATGAAAGAGTCTTTCTATAAAAATAGTTTGCACAAATCACCAACAAATCAATGATAATAATGGTGCCGGGAGCCCAACACATATAAATGTGGTGTTGTATTTCCGTCCACTTGGTACCTCTCAGCAGCTCTGTCTCTCTCTCTCTGACACAACCTCTTTCTCTCCCGCTAGAGCTTCCAAGGCCTCATCTCCCTGGTGCCCATATGCGTGCAGCGCTGCCTCACAGCTCGCCCTTGACCTGTAGCCACGCCTCTTCCTCCTTGTTATTACCATGTCGTGTCGCGTCGCTATGTCTCCAGCGATCTAGTGGCCAGCCTCGGAGACAACCTTGTTAGCACAGCTCCTGCTGCCAAGTACTTTCTGACAACACTGATGAGGAAATTCCGATGAGACGACACACACGTATCCGATAACTTCCTCCGAGATGCACGTGCTACTAGCCGATCGATTCTTTTGATCTAACTAGTACACTCACGCCCACACACGCAAAACAACTTTGATTGTCAAAGGCTCTTGTCGAGCCTTGCTTTCTCTTGTATTGCTCAACTCACGGTGTTGTTTACAAGCCAGGATACATGCATATATATATATGCTAAGACTAGACAACCGACTCGGTAGCTAAACCTAGTCTAATATATATACGTATAGTACCTGGACACCTACACCTACTCGGACTGCAATTTCAATACGTGTAAGACATGTGATTATCTAACAATCACCTCCTAATCACGATGTGCTTCTTTACATCGACCTGGGTCCCAAATGCGCCAGCTGCTCCTCGCGGGCGTCATCCATGGCATTGCTTTCACCACTTCCTTTCTCGGTACCCATGTCACCGACTTTGCTTTTGTTGGATTCTCCATGGCTTCACGTCGACCCTCCTCGTTCGCGTCCTTCTTTTCCGCGTCCTCCTTGTCGATGTCGTCCATGACCGTGCCTTCGATCTTTACCGGCTCCTTGATGAACAAGCATTGATTTTCGTACTCTATCTTCACCAGATAATTTACCGTCCAAAATTCATACGGAGTCCGTACCATCCTTCATACGGAGTCATACCAACTCCACTCTCAGTTGGCTCCATGTTCAGTAAATACACAGCCGTATTGACTGCCTCACCCCAGAAGTTTCCTGGCAAACCTTTACTCTTCATCATCCTCCATGCCATGGTCAACACAGTTTGATGTAGCTCACCCCTGATCAATGCGTACGGCCCTTATCTTCGCCTCCACCTTGAACTCTTCGGCTTTCTTGATCTTCTCAAATGCTTGTTGAGCTTGACCCTTACTTTTTAGCAACACAGTCCACATGTATTTACTATGATCATCCACCACAAGCATGAAGAACTTATTGCCGGACGGAGTTGCAGGTGAAATTCCAACGCATAGATCACCATGATCAGATTCTGAAGCTTCACTTGCCTCAAACGTGGCTTCACGCAGAAACCGGGCACTCCGTTGCTCATGATCCACACACGATAGATCATGATCCACTTGCGCCACAATCTCCGTACCCGGTGATGGAGGATCCTCCTCATCCTTCAGCTCAGTTACTTCGAGCATCAGCATCATCGGTCCATCATCATCTCCTTTCTGGGCGATGAGATCCCTCTCCTTCGACGATTTCTTGCAATCCTTTTTGAAGTGACCGAGCTCGCCGCACTTATGAAATCTTACCTTCTTGATGTCAAACTTCCTCCGCGGAGGAGCCTCGTCCTCGTCCTCCCCTGCGATATACTTTTTCGCTGGGCGAGAATCTTCTCTATCACTCTTGCTGCTGGATGCTTTATCGCCCTTCTTCTCCTTGGAGAACAACACTCGAGCCATAAGCATGAGATGCTCATCCACTTTCGCGTCACCATAGGTGATCTTCATCCGCTCGTCGTGCGCCTTGAACCGTCCAACTAGATCATCCATCGTGAGAGTCTTGAGATCAACACATTGCTTGATCGCCGAGACAACGGATGAGTAACGCGGCGGCGCCACGCGGAGGAAACGCCTCACAATAGAGATCTCATCCAGCTTCTCGCCGAGTCCGCGAATCCCATTGACCAGTGTAGCGACCCTTGAAGCAAAGGTGTCTAGCGTCTCATCTTCTCTCATCTCCAGATTCTCGTACTTCTTCTGCAAGGTTTGCAGGGTCGCCTCGCGGACGTGCTCGTGCCCAAGATTTAGCGTCTTGAGCGTATCCCACACCTTCTTTGCAGATTTCTTCGAGATCAGGTGTTGCATCAGATCCGTTGGCACCACCGAGCAGATGGCCGTGAGTGCTAGTCGGTCTAGGTGGTACTTCGACGCGCCCTTCTTGAACTTGTCGTCGCCTGGATCGACAACCTCCCAGAGTCTGGCGCCTTCTAACGCCCACTCCATCTGGACCGCCCAGACCGTGTAGTTGTCACGGCTGTATCGCGGATACTGCATCGACGCCGGTGCACCCGCGGCCGCACCAGAATACTCGCCCACCTCCTTCGTCATGACCTCTCGTTACTAGGAGATC
This sequence comes from Avena atlantica, assembly GCA_910589765.1. Lineage (NCBI taxonomy): Eukaryota > Viridiplantae > Streptophyta > Magnoliopsida > Poales > Poaceae > Avena > Avena atlantica. The sequence continues at coordinate 488,144,729 of OU342736.1, forward strand.
TTCCACGAGGCTCTGATACCAATTGTTAGCACAGCCCATGCCGCCGAGTATTTTCCGAAGACATCGACGAGGAAATTCCGACGAGACGACACGCACGTATCCGATAACTTCCTCCGAGATGCACGTGCTGCTAGCCGATTGATTCTTTTGATCTAACTAATACACTCACGCACGTACACGGAAAATAACTTTGATTGCCAAAGGCTCTTGTCGAGCCCTGCTCTCTCTTGTATTGCTCAACTCACGGTGTTGTTTACAAGCCAGGATACATGCATATATATATATATGCTAAGACTAGACAACCGACTCGATAGCTAAACCTAGTCTAATACATATACGTATAGTACCTGGACACCTACCCCTACTCAAACTGCAATTTCAATACGTGTAAGACACGTGATTATCTAACAAACCTCCCATCACCATCTCGGTTCCTCGCCGGCTAGCACGATCTCCTAGCCGCCACCGACGCACATCGCCCAGCAGGTCGAGCTCCTCCGTTTTCCTGCCTCATCCTCCTCGTCTCCCACTGGCTAGCATGAGGTCATGGTTGCCGGCTGCCTCCTCTCACGAGGGAGCCTTCATGCGCCTGCCGATTGTCAGTCGAGCTATTAGCACCGACCAGATCTTGGGTTGAGAGCCCACTATATAGTATGCATGAGTGGACTGTACCTGCGAGCCTGCCCACTATATACTCACTCCGTTTGGAAATATAAGACATTCTAACTTTGTGAAAGAATGTATCTAGACACCTTTTAGGCTATAGGATCACTCGGAACCTCTACGAACTTATACACTAAAAGACGTTTAGATACATTCGCGATTCGCAAAGCTAAAACGTCTTATATTTCCGAATAGAGGGAGTAGTATGCATGAGTGGGCTGTACCTGCGAGCCTGCGAATCTAATGATTTAGGAGTGTGCAGGATTTTTGAAACGCCGCCACTAACCTCTTGCTGGTGGCTTGTAGGGGCACGCCACGAGTATATGCTAGTGAGTGCAGTGACATTGGAGGCGTGTGGGATGAACACCACTAACCCAATTTTGGAAGTACTAGTGTTACATGGACCTTTCCACATAGATGCACTATTTTTTCATGTGAGAAATGATCTAGGAGTAGTATAGGCGATCAGTAAACCGGATACAATGTAGCGTACTTCCTGGTTCTCCGGCGAGTCGCTGTTGGTTTAACATCTTCAGGTTTGCCGAAGACCGGAGGATACATAGGCACATAAATTTCTACCTCTTCTTTCTTTTTCTTTTCTTCCGCTTCTTTGTTCTTCCGTTTCTCTTCTGGTTCCGGGTCCGGGATGCTGGTTTGGCCTATCCGGAACGGTCCGGCGTGTTCCGCCATGATCCAGACGATGGTGGTGAGCTCGCCGCCACGGCTGAGCTGCTTGGCGTGCGATTCCCGGCTGCATCTGGTGCCCGCGTAGAGCAGCTTATCCACCCACACGTTGAAGACCAGCTCCAGCATCTCCGGCATGTCGGAGGACTGCTCGGCGCTGAGCAGCTCCATGGCTAGATCAGCTCCGTCGGAGACGAGGCGGGTCTTGTCAAGGTCCAAACCCCACAGGACATCCGCGTCCTTCTTGTTGTGCAGGATGGTGGCGAGCTTCTTCTCCCGATCTCCTGCCGCGGACGACCTAGAAGAAGTGCCCAAGCTGCCGGCGGCGTCCTCGTCGCGCCATATGACCCGCAGCGCATCGCGGGTCACTTCGTACAGGCTGCGGAGCGCAAGGCCCGGTAGCATGTGCCGGCGTACAGCGACGAGGAACATCAGGTACTGGGACAGCGCCCTGATCGCCCTGGCGTAAACGTCGTCGTCGTTGCCATTGGGTGCCGCCGTGACTCGGTCGATCTTGCTGCTGCTGCTGCTGCTGCTGCTGCAGGAGAGGAAAACCTGGGTGGCGATGTGCCACACGAGGATGTCCTCCTGGAACTCACAGCCAAAGGCCAGAAGGAACTTCTTCAGTTTCCCATGACGCATCCCGGTTGTGGTCTGGCCCCAGTAGTTGGTGATGTCCCTCATGGAGTAGCCATTCTGCTTCTTCTTCTTCTCCTTCCCCTCGTACGTTGACTTGAGTATCTCCCGTACACGTTGGAACACCAACCCCTTGACATCTTCTGAAAGCACAAGGGCATCTCCATCTTCCCCCGATCTGATCTTCTCTGCAACTCTGCTGTATAAGCTCGCCGTGTCACGGGTGCACTCGTGGAGCAAGTTGTACTGCCCGATGGCGCCCGACCACAGCCTGTAATAGCTGCGCGTGTTTGGCTTCGGCCTTGGCGCCATGACGAGGACCAGCCGGCGGCTCAGATCCAGAGAAACCACGACGCCACGGAGCCGGCGCCATCTCCCGCTGCACAGAGCGGCATGATGAAGCCAGCACCGTGGTCTAGCCTGCAGGAATGCATACGTCCATGTGGACCCCAGCGCCCTGAGCAGCCATCTCATGTCCAGGAGGAAGGCTCCTGCCAGCAATGCGTAGGTGATGATGACATCTTCCCTCCTCTGGCCTTCCTTGCTGTAGAGACAGAACAGGAAGGTCGCGGCGGCTGTGGCGACCGGCGAGGCGAGACGGATGAGGTACCCGACCCAGGTGTGGACCATGGCTGCCTTGGTGTAGAGGACGTCGTACATGAGGGAGAGCTCCATCTCCACTACCTTGCACATATCCTCCCACCCACCACCACCAGAGAATATCGCCCTGCTCCTATCAAGGTCAGGCGAATCCATGCCGATGGAGGAATCAGCCATGGCACGCTGGCAGAAGGGGAACATGTCGTGAGCGACCAGAAGAGCCTCCTCATCGTCCAGCTTCGTTGCGGTTGCGGGCCAGAAGCAGCCAGGAGAACCGAACCTGCTGCTGCTTGTCAGTTTCTTCTTGCTTGAGCTGATCCGGATGTTGCCCAAATCGCCTCGCCGTAGCGCCAACGCCTTCTCCGCGTACTTGGAAACACCGACGGCGAGAACGAGGATAGATGCCGGGAGTAAAGCGCCGCCGCCGCCAATATATATGTGCTTGTAAAGGACATAGATGCCCCCCGCGACCTGCACGACGACGCCGATGGCTTGGCGCCCTGAGAGCTGGTTGTCCTCAAGGGAGTAGGCGCTTATGTTGTCCGGGCCGCCGAGATGCTGCAGCAGGAACGGCGCCCAGAACGCGACGAGCTGCTGCTGTTCGCGCGACGTCTTCTTGACCAGGGACAGGTTGCCGAGGGCGTACGCCGCGGCCCAGTTGGCCAGCTGGTACGCCAGCCACAGGACGAGCGTCCGTACACCGGAGGCCTTGCGCCGGCGGACCCCCGCCAAGAGGATCAGCACGAGATGCGCGGCCAAGCTCGACAGGACGGCTAGCCGGATCGCCCACGAATTGAAGAACTGCACCGTCCGGCTCGGCCAGCTTTCTTCCATTATTACTTGCTCCTGCGCATATGCATGTGAGAGTGAGAAGTCCTCCTATCCTCAAATCAGGATTAGTGGCAACACATGAAAACCTACGGTACAAAATCAACCCTCATATATCTAGCTGTATAGCTTTCCTAGCATATTGGCATGTGTGTAGTATGTGTGTGCGCTCACTTCATGCATGGCATTTCTTCACTCGTAAATTAAATAATATCGCGCTGCGCGCGCCGTGCCCAGTACGTGCTGTCTGCTGTGGAATCTAGGATAATCTTCATCAGCTGTTCTAAAAAACTACCGAGCCAATAGTACTGCGCAGCGATGATCAAACATGTTCAATTATTCATACCCTGATTTAATAAAATTCCCCTCCACTGATGATAAACCTTCGACGCTCAGCAAATAAGTTGTGTTTTGCATTGACTTGTACTACTTGCGTATGAAACACTTGGTTAGAGACGACTCCTCTGCATGTACTAGCTAATTTTATTTTAATTTAAGTGCGCAGACTTAAGCATCATGGTGGAGTAGTTGAGCTAATTAATACTCCCCTCGGTATAAGATGTCGGGTTTTTCCTCAGGCCAAAAATTAACTAATATATATATATATATATATATATATATATATATATATATATATATATATATTTCCTTCGGTGCAGTTTATTGCGCACGTATGTAGTTTAAAAAAATTTTGACCATCAATTTTAACCAATATAATATACAATATATATTTTAAAAAATATACTTTGATGTTATAATTTCTGTGACAAATTATGAAAAAATTGTTGACAAAAACTAATAGTCAAATGCCATGAAGTTGCTCTCTCTCCACACACGCGCTGCTCCGTCATTGCCCCAAACACCAACACTGGCGTTAGAGCATCTCCACTCGTTTGCCGAATCCAGGCCAAAATCCGGATCTTTTTCTGGCCGGACGGCGCAAGTTTTCGGCCTGGATACGCCCAGTTTTCCACCCGGCTACCCAGGCCGAGTAATCAGGCGGACACAAACGGCTATACACTTAAATCTGCATAGTTCCCGCCGGTGAGTGCTCGGCCACAAGGTGTTCGACAGATGCGCCTACAAGTTCGGCGACATATTTTTATTACATAACAGGGGAAACAACGCTCAGTCGTCGATGGGGATGGGCACCTGCGGCGTGGCTGATGCGGCGTTGTCGTCCATCTCGCCGGTGAAGGCCCCCGGGTTGGAGGAAGTCGAAGCAGAGCTCGGCGTGGGAGCGTTCAACGCAGGCACGCTCGGCGCAGAGGAAGGGGAAGGGACTGGGACTCGATGCCGCGCTCGGCGTCGGCCCGGGTCTGCTCTTCCGTGAAGAAGGACGGGTGGTTCGTCGTCGAGCCTATTGCGATCAGGTCCTCCATGTAGGCCTTGGCCGTCATGCCGGCCGAAAGGGCGCCCGGCATTCCGCCGAACAGGTTGCGCGCGTCGACCTCGCCGAAGGGCGCTGAGCGTCCGACGAAGGGCAGCGGTCCGTGGCGCAGAGCGGGGCTTGCGTACGCCGGAGAGGCGGAGTAGGGGAGGTTGATATCGATGCCGAATGCCGAAGGAGGGCGCGGCGCCGGGCAGGGGAAGAGCATGTTCGGGTTGAAGCCGCCGTCGAACTCCGGCGACGAGGAGTACCTCTGCTGAGCAGCCGCCTGGCTCTCCTGGAAGCTGGCCGGAGAGATCGGCGATAAGCCGGCGGGCGAGACGACGCTCGCCTGGCTCCCCCAGTGTGGTGGGTACGGCGCGGCCATCAACGCCGAACGCGTCGCCGCCGCCTGCTTTGCCTTGACCATCGCCCGTTCTTCCGTCGCCGCCTTCACCATCGCCTTCTCCTCCTCCGCTTGCTGCTACCGGAGCTTCGCCCTCTCCTTCCTGTCCTCCCGCTCGGTCGAACAGATCTGCCCGGCGTGCTCCCTCTTCTCCCACTCAGCCGAGGACATGCCCTCCGGCTTGGTCGGCGGCGCTCTCGGCTTCCTTGCCTTCTTCTCCGCCGGACCCTCGCCGAGGGTCGATCTGGGTTGGACGAAACTCTTGGGCGGCATGTCGGGCGCGTTGATCGGCGGAGTTTCGGGCGTGGGGGAATGGGGAAGAAAGGCGGGAGGGGGAAGAAAAGGGCGGGGAGCTCGGTGAATTAGCGGGAGTGATGCCTTCTCTCGCCGACAAAGCTGGCCCACGCCCGTTGTCGCTGAGTCCGGTGTTCCTAGGGCGTACCCGGGATCCTGGGTACGGTCTGGGTAGGCCGGACCAAAACACGCCGAAATCCGGACGAAAACAGGTCCCTGGGTACGCGACTGGGCCGATTTTGGCGTCCGGACCGACGTCCTGGGTAGGCGAGTGGAGATGCTCTTACCCCCAAGCGCCTGCATCGCCGGTTGAGGAGAGCCCCCTCCGTGCCATGTACCTTGCACCATCGGTTCAAAGAAGCAACAACCTCCGCCAGGTCCCCACATCCTGCAATTTTTCTCCTCTTTTTTTGCTTGTGCCCCCATGAGGGCATGTTCGGTTCATCCACTCCCCAAGTGGAATGGAGTGGATTTGTAGAGATTTTGACTTATGTGGGATTTAATCCCCCTCAAACCATATCAATCCACTCTAGTCCATAGCAAACCGAACAAGGTCTTAGAGAGCTAGGGTCCTCTCGATCTCCATGGTAGGGATGGGGGAAAGTGGTGGTGGAGTCAAGGCTGCGCCCGGAGTGGCTCAGGAGTGCAAGAGCCTCTTGGTCCTGGAGCATCTTCTCGCCGTCCATGAGGACGCGAATCTTCATCAAGCCGGTGAGCTCCGGCACATTCTCAACCTTCATTGGGAGGCCATTCTCGAGGTCGGGCTCTAAGGGCTTCGCTGGGCCGGCGACAAGTGGTTGCGTCCCCATCATCGTTCTCGGATGCAGCGCTCGCCTCGCTCTGCTCCACGATGGGGAAGAGATTGGACTTGATTGTAATTGCAATCTTTCAACAGGGTCCTTCTACAAATTTTAGGGACCCATGTTTTATTTTTTTGCCTTTATGGGGTCCTCTGTATTATTACTGTACACCCACTATTATAATGAATGCCAAGCTCTAGCCCCTTCTAGGCTCTCCGTTGTTCAAAAAAAAAGAGAGCTAGGGAGGTCATCGGTCGGCCCCGACTCCCTCCTTTGTCGATGACCGCGCCCACGCGCGTCTTCCTCCTCTGGTCCTCCCCTATCTCCTACTAGCACGCCTTGCATGAGTGTTCGTCAAGGACAACGAGGCCTGCTTCCCGCTTGACCCTCCTCGATGGTCAGCCACGCGGCCCTGCTACAGAGGCACGACAACCCTGCTATAAGGGGTGGTCAGTCCTGCTATAGAGGCACAACGCCCCCTGCTACAATGGGTGGCTGGCCCTGCTATGGGGGCACATCGGCCTGCTACAAAGGCACGATGACATTGTTACAATAGGCGGCCGACCTTGCTACAATAGGCGAGTGGCCTCTCTAGCGATGGTGCCTTTGCTACAAGCGGTGTGAGGCTCTCATACCAGCGGCGGGAGGCCTTGCTACGGCAGGTGGCCATGCTACAACGGGCGGCCGACCTTGCTACTGATGGTGGGCGCATTTTGCTGCAAGCAGCGGGGAGCTCTGTTACAACAGTCGGCAGACCTTCCTATCGGTCGGTGGTGGGTGCCTTTTTGTTGCAGACAGGGTGGCCGGTGTTGATGCGAGCTATGCGAAGACGTCTTCTCCAGCGACAATTGGTCTCCGGTTGGGATCACGGCAGAGGGGACAAGGTAGGTTGTGAAGGAGATGCGGGGTTCTGGGAGAAAAAGGAGAAGTGCACGTGTGTCATCTCTCGTTGACTAGTAAAAGGGACATATGTCGTCTCCAATTGTTGGGGAGGTGACCCCGGATAGGGTCAAGACAGGGGAAAGACGAAAGGAGTCTCCCTTGTCATGAGCCGAGTTACTGTTTGTATCGGCCGAGTCATGTAAGAGTCGGCCAAGATAAGCAAAGCCATGACAGCTACAGAAGGAGTAACACCTTATCCGGCCAACATATGAGTTAAGTTAGCCGAGCGAGTCTGACTAACTTGAATGCAGGTGAAGGCCGAGCCGAGTTATGCGAGACAAAGCCGAGTAACACGAAGCTTGCAGGAGAAGGAGGTGCCTATAGTCAAACCCTAGTCACTGGCTAGGAGGAATCTGAACAGAGCCAAGCACAAAGGACAAGGGGTAGAGCAGCAGAAAGGCAGAAGAAGGTCACGGAGGTGACAGTCAGGGAGCCCGAGGCGCGCATGTGAAGCTCTCTAGAACATTGCCGCCTATAGAAGGGGGAAACGGAAAGGAGGCCGCCGAGTTACCATATTGGGACAAGCATATTCCAAGAATATGCTTGCCACGTCAGCCCTAGAAGGAACCAATGTACCTCTTTATAAGGGGGGACGCTGGCTCCTGAGAAGGGGATCGATTCATTCTACGCCGTAAGGCTCGTGTAGTTGCTCTCTTCTTCCTGCAAACAGCTCAAGGAGCGTCTGTAGTCCTTAAGAGGAGAAATAAAGATCTACATGTTAGTCATTTGAGTGTAGAAATCACTACATCTTCCCTCCCCGGATCCCTCTAGCATCCATTGGCCCCATACTTTAGCCTACCCATGGCATCTGTCGTGCCACCACCATGATAGTTGGCGCCCACCGTGGGGCCAGCAGCGGTGCTAGTTGGAGTCAAGATCCGGACGGGAAACTTCATCCTCACCGGCGAGCGTGTTGTCTCTGGCTTAGTCCAGAGATTTGATCTCTGGGACTACATCAGCGATAACGTAGGTAGCTTCAGGAGGAAGGCACCTCCGCGCAACGGCGTCTTCATCAACTTGGGCATGCACAAGGTCTACGTCGGTGTCGACACCTCCTGCGTTTATCCTCACCGGGTTATTGATGCAGGAGAGCCTCCCCTTAGCGCCGAGAACGGTCCGCGTGGAGCGCGCCCCACCGGCAGCGTCGAGGTGATGGTCACAGCCACGGTACAGGTGGCAGGAGCAGGCGCCGGATCGAGCAAGGACCCGGCGGCAGGAGGACAGGTGACCACGAAGCAAGCAGATCCCTAGCCCACCGAGGTAGATCCGTCGGCAGCCAAGTCAGCCGAGGTGCAGGAGACAACCCCAAAGGCAGCAAGGGTAAGATGGCCACCTCTGGAAGACCAGAGAATATTATCCAGGCAACTATAGATAATCTAACCACTCCTGTGGCACCGATAGTTGATCCGGATAACGCTCAGGCGCAGTTAGAAGAGACTAGGCAAAAAGTGCTGGTAGTGGCAAAAAAGGTGTCGGCCTTGCGGGAGTCCTTGAACAGGACCCTGCGAGAATATGCTAAGGCAAACAAACTAGATGTTGCCCCTGAGCGGGTAGATGAATTAAGATTGAGAGGAAAAAACCTCATGAATGATATCAACAAAGAGCACGAGACTCATAAGGCTGATTCAGTTGATCTAGGCTTGCCGAGGTATAGCACCCCGGCAAAGAACCTAAGGGCGGCAAATGCCGCTGCATTGGAGTTAGAAGGATTAACCGGCGAAGCCCGGCAGAAACAACAAGAAAGAGTGAATGAGCTGGTACGCATTGCGAACCAGCAGAATGAAGAAATGCTTAGGGCTGACCCGGCCAGACCGGGAGCCTCGCGTATGGTTCATTCGGCTGGAGCAGCGCCCGCCCTATCAACGGCAGCAGCATCCTCTCCCGAACAACGCGCGAAAAGATAAAGCAGTAACTTCAGGAAAAAGAAATAAGCAAATTGTTCCGTATGATCCGGCAGTAGCCGGAAAGGTTAATGAAAACAGAGGCAACGGAAGCCGAGGTAACAGTGGCGATAGAAACCCCGGTCGTGCCAACAAAGGCAACGAAAGCCGAGGCAATGGAGACCTCGGAAGAGGAAATCACGAGAACAATAGCCCGGCAGAGGGAAGGAGAGACCCACCGCCCGAACCTCAGTCGAGGTATGAGCCTCGGCAAGAGCGAGAAATGAGACCAGCGCATCATCATCAGGCAAACGAGAGGTACAATGATGGTTACACAGATATGGAGTATGCAGGACATGGTGGGGATAACCATTATGGAATACAGGAGAGAATCGTTTACAGAAACTTGCCATCAAGTGATGCAAGATTAAAGCTCGACAGGTTGTATCGGTCCGAGTTATTGGAGGAACAAGGTCCGCCTGGCCCGGCGTGCTTCAGACCTCAGATCATGGGCGAACCACCGGTGCCAAACTTTCAACTGGCAAGGGGCACGAAAACATACAATGGGAGCACAAAACCACAGGATTGGTTGATTGACTATGCCACTGCAGTGAAAATAGCTAGTGAAAACTTACGATGGGCGGTGAGATACGTCCCACAGATGCTGGAAGGACCAGCCAGAGTGTGGCTGAACAATCTGCCAGCAGGCAGTATCAACTGTTGGCTAGATTTGGAAGAGAAGTTTGTCAGCAACTTCACCAGTACCTATAAAAGGCCAAACAGGCCACAGCAGCTCGCTATGTGCAAGCAGAGGCCGAATGAAACAGATAGAGAATTCTTAACTCGGTGGTGTAACCTCAGAAACTCATGCGAGGGAGTCATAGAATCTCAAGTGATAGCTTGGTTTGCTCAATGCTGCCGATACGCAAGTGTATTATGGCAGAGGCTGCAAAGAGATATGCTGACCACCTTGGTAGAGACCATCAGGATAGCAGATTCGTATGCATTAGGGGATCCGACACAACCAGAACTAATGTCGGCAGAGCTTCAGGAGCATCAAGATCAATATGCAAGAGATGCAGCCGGATCGTCGAGGCGCAACGAGTTCCGAGGTAGAAGAAGAGAGGAAAGACTGGATTAAAAATATGCTCCCAATCAGGTGGTAGCGGTAGTGCAAGATCAGTCGAGTCACGGAAACAGTCAGGGGCAGAAGAATGGTCCTTAGCAGTGGACACCGAGGAATGAAGGGAAGAGACAGTGGACACCAGAACAGAAGAAGCAGTGGCAAGAAAGGCCAAAATACACGTTTGAGTCCATGTTGGATCAACCGTGTAAGTTCCACACCCCAAACCCGGCCAAGCCGGCTAATCATACAACTCGGCAATGTGCTTGGATAAAAAATGCAATGGGAAACCCAGCGAGCATGCAAGCGCCCCTTCATCAAGCGCATCAGCAGCAGCAGCCACAGCTAACTGGAGCAAATGCGCAACAATTAATGTTACCCCCACCACCTCCGAGATATGACAACTCGGACCGGAGGGATGTAGTGCATCAAGTGATAAACCAAGGTCAGGATGGAAGGGCAAACCCCGGAAACAACGGACGCAATGATTACAGGGAGCATCATCAATCATATTGTGTGTTCACAACAGAATAGCAAGACAGGCAAAGTATACAACGCCGGCATATGGAAGTAAATGTTGTTATGCCGGCGGTACCAAGATATGTGCCTTGGTCCGATCAGGAAATAACCTGGAGCATAAAGGATCACCCGAAGATAATGCCGAATCCAGGGTCGTACGCACTTGTACTAGATCCAACATTTGTCGGGCCCAGCATCAATGTGAAATTCTCAAAAGTACTCATTGACAATGGCAGTAGTATCAACATCATGTACAAAGATACAATGCACAAACTCGGAATAGCACAGAATATGCTGCAGTCCACGAGAACTACTTTCCATGGAATAGTCCCAGGACTTTCCTATGAACCCATTGGGAAAGTCCGAGTAGATGTATTATTCGGCACAAGGGAGAATTGCAGAGCGGAAAATTTGGAATTCGAAGTGGTGGACCTAGAAAGCTACTATCATGCTTTACTCGGGCGGCCAGCATTGGCAAAATTCATGAGTAGCTGCCACATTAATTATTTGAAAATGAAGTTACCCGGACCACAAGGGGTGATAACAGTAGCCGGAGATTACAGAAAATCGATGGAGTGTGCTTCGGCCGGATCAAACCTGGCCGAGTCATTGGTGATTGCAAGAGAAAAAAGAAGGATTCAGGAGGTAGCAGCTCTCGCTCAGTCGGCACAGCTGAATATGCCGGCATTATCCAACCCACACGGAAGTGTTTCTTTCCAGCCGACTAAAGAAACAAAAAAAGATCCAGATAGATGAGCAGTTCCCAGAGCGCACCATCACGATTGGTGCCGACCTAGATGCCAAATAGGAAGGCGAGCTCACCAACTTCCTCCATGAGAATCGGGATATCTTTGCATGGTCAACTCAAGACCTGCAAGGTGTGCCAAGGGAGTTGGCTGAGCACTCTTTGCATGTAAGTCCAGGAGCAAGGCCGGTGAAGCAACCTCTCCGCCGCTTCGCCGAAGACAGGAGAAAAATAATAGGGGATGAGATAGCTCGTCTCCTTGCGGCCGGGTTCATCATGGAAGTGCTTCATCCGGATTGGTTATCAAATCCGGTGTTAGTAGAAAATAAAAAGGATGACCCAAATGTAGCCGTCGTATGGCGAATGTGTATCGATTACATGAACTTAAATAAGGCGTGTCCCAAAGATCCTTTTCCTTTACCTAGGATAGACCAAGACATTGATTCGACCGCTGGTTGCGAGCTATTGTCATTTGTAGACGCGTATTCTGGTTTCCACCAGATACCATTAAATCCGGCCGATCAAATAAAGACTACGTTTATTACCCCGTACGGGGATTATTGCTATCGCACCGTGCCATTCGGCCTGCGTAATGCAGGAGCAACATACCAGAGATGCATGTAAAAGTGTCTACATGACCAGATAGGAAAAAATGTACAAGTATATGTAGACGATGTGGTAATAAAAACCAAAGAGAGCAAAACACTCCTAGATGATATTCGATAGACATTCGCAAACTTGAGAAGGTTCCGAATGAAGCTTAACCCGGAAAAATGTACCTTCGGTGTGTCGGCTGGAAAATTACTCGGTTTCCTTGTATCCAGCCGAGGTATAGAGACAAATCCAACTAAAATCCGAGCAGTGGAGAAAATGGAATTATCGAGGTGTCTAAATGATGTACAAAAATTCACCGGCTGCCTGGCCTCGCTGGGTCGATTTGTATGTCGTCTTGGGGAAAATGCATTACCTCTATATCAATTAATGAAAAACTCTGATAAGTTCATTTGGACACCGCAAGCAGATAATGCATTTCATGAGTTAAAAAATATGTTGGTTACAGCATCAATCTTGGCCTCTCCACTATCAAAAGAACCTATGTTACTTTATGTAGCTGCCACTAACAGAGTGGTAAGTGCGGTGATTGTCGTGGAACGAAATGAAGGTGATAAGTCAATACAAAGGCCGGTATATTACCTAAGCGAAGTACTATCGGCCTCAAAACAGAACTACCCGCACTACCAAAAGATGTCTTATGGAGTATACATGTCGGCGAAAAAACTTAAACGTTACTTCGAAGAACATCCGATAAAAGTGATTTGTGAAGAGCCCATAGCCGAGATATTGAGCAACAAAGATGCAAGTGGCCGAATAGCAAAATGGGCAATCGAGTTATCACCTTATGCTCCGCAATTCGATAGGGGAGATGCAATCATATCTCAGGCGGTGGCCGACTTCTTTGTGGATTGGGCCGAGGTACAATATGAGCCGCCATTACCAGATCCGAATTATTGGACAATGCATTTTGATGGATCCAAGCTGAGAAATGGCTTGGGGGCAGGGATAGTGTTAACTTCGCCAAAAAGAGATCAGCTGAAATATGTGCTGCAAATACATTTCGCCGCGTCAAACAATGTATCCAAGTATGAAGCATTCGTCCATGGGTTAAAGGTGGCAAAAGAGATTGGTATACGTCGGATCCTATGCTACAGGGATTCAGATCTAGTAGTACAGCAAGTATCAGGCAATTGGGACACATTAGATGCGAATATGGCCCTATATAGATTTCATGTGCAAAATATCAGTGGATACTTTGATGGATGTGAGTTTTATCATATACCTCGGGCGGAAAATGACGCTGCAGACACGCTGTCAAAACTCGGTTCAACCGGGCAGTCAATTCCCCCGGGTATCGCCCTAGATCATCTGAGAAAACCATCGATAACACCATCACCATAGTCCAAGTCCATTCATATCTCGGCAGAATTGAGAGAAGGAAGTGTGCCAATGGAAATCGACAAAGAATGCAACCCGGACTTTCTGAAAGTGAACCCGGCCATCACATGAGTGAATATAGAAAAATCCAAAGCTGTTATGTCAGCAGAAAATATGGAAATCGATAGTGAAATTATCCCAGAGAAAATCACGCCGACATGGGCGCAACCCATATTTTCCTTCCTTAAGGACGCAATCTTGCCTAGAAATGAGGTAATGGCTAGACAGACAATAAGAAGAGCAAAAGCTTATACAATCATAAACAATGAGCTGTATAAGAGAAGCGTCACAAGCGTGTTATTTCTTATTTTGAATTATGTGTTAAATTTCAGCACCCCGAGAAGTAACTCGAGGACTGCACCGTGTTATTTCTTATTTTGAATTATGTGTTAAATTTTAGCACCTCGAGCAGCAACTCTGGGACTACACCGTATTATCCCTTATTTCGGATTATGCATTAAACTTTGATGCCTCGCGCATTGACTCGGGGACTGCCCCATGATGGTTTCTTGTTCTAGAAATATGCATTAAACTTCGGCACCTTGAGCAATGACTCGGGGACTACCCCGTAGTATTCTCTGCATTGAGCCATGAATTATATCTCGGCAACCCAGTTTGTAACTCGGGGACTGCTGCATGATCCTAGATATTCTTTGAGCACACGCAAGAACTCGATAACCCGAGTGATAACTCGGGTACTGACTTATATTACCCACTGTTTGTCGCCAGACACATAAAAGCTCCGTAGCTCAGCTAAAAACTCGGGGACTCCCCAAAATTGTTGATCATAACTTGCAAGATATGATATAAACTTCTCTCAGTAATCAGAGGAATAGCAAAGCGAAAAAAATCAAAAATCTCTAAGGATAATGCAAAAAAGAATAACAACCCCAGCAAATCGGAGTAGGATAAGGGATGCAACTTATTATATCACTTTACCAGATATGGGATTCGGGCATTGTACTTCAGATAGAAGTTGAAAACACAACAACTAAGCAATCGAATTTACGAAGGGCAAGCAAGATAAATGTCGAACTAAGGTCAGCCACATGGAAAAATACAATCCGAACTTACAAAATCAAAGTTCACCAAAGAAAAGATATAAAGCAATGAGATTTGTTTAGATAGAGTAATAATAATCACCATCACCCATGCCTCAGCGACAAAAGGCAAAAAGGTTCACACCACACCAAAAGCCGGACAATTGTTCGATAGACATCATACGCCCGGCATACCGGGGACTGAGAATAAATTAAGAGTTTTTTGAACCTAAATAGCGAAAAGGGCCAGAGCACCCTTAAGGGGTAGCAGCATGATCAGGATCATCGGGAATGGGTATCTCGGATGATGGCTGGGCGACCTCGGTCTCCTGCGCAGGGGTATTTTCAGGAACTGGGCGCTCCGAGGTAGCCGACGCCTCAGCCGAAGTTACTTCGCCTTTAACAGAAGCAATAGTAACCTCGGGGGCAAGCCTCGGCTGCTGAGAAACATTAGCTTGAGCTCGAGAATTCTCAGTCCCTTTAGAAGATGATCGCGCGTCGCCATCCTCATCCGAGCTTGCATTTGAGTCACGAGAGTTGTCCGAGTCACCCTTTGCTTCATCATGATCGTCCGAATCATCATCAGAGGAATCTTCAACTTCGACATCATCCGCGGGATTGGAAAGAAAACTCGGCCCTTCAATCCAATTATGCACGTCAGCATACTCAATAATCTGGAAGGCACGAGCTTGGCGGCGAGCAACGAATTCTGGATCCTCAACCCAACGAGAGCCAGTGCGCAGATTCATCAGAGTATCGAGTGAGATATCCTCGTACCAAGACAAAACGGCTGTAAGTGCCATATCAGCACCATCCCTTCCAGCAGATTCCCTCTAGAGATTTAACTGGTTCTGAGATGCCATTAATCTCTCCACAAGTATTTTGACTTCGTCAATATCAGGTGTTCCTGAGGTATTCGGCCAAAGAACATGGTAGGCCCGAATGGATGCTTGCACCAGATCTCTTCCCATAATCTTCATTGGTCCAACAGCAGCGCCGACGGCAATCAGGAAGTCTTCCATTGAGTATTCTGGACTCGAGTCTGCGGGGACACTCGATGCTGACGAGCAGAAATCACTGCCTTAGAGCTCACTGGTTTAGCTTCCGGAAAATGATCTACACGAAAGGAAAACATATCAGTTAAAAACAACAAAGAGAAGAAAATAACTCGGCCGCAGTCGGAAACTTACGATGAATATAACTCAACATTTTCTGGAGATCCTGGGTCTAGTCGGCCTTATTCTTCTCAAAGCGAGTGATTTCCTCGCTCATCGTCCGGTTCTTCAGCTCGGCAGCATCGATGAGTTCCTTATCTTTCTACAGTTGCAGGCTTAGTTGATTCTTGTCTTCAGAGAACTCCTGGTCATCTTTTTCCAATTCGGATTTCTGCGAAAGCTTGAGAGACTCAACCTCGGCACGTAACCGGGGTTATCTGATCATCCTTTTCTTTAAGTTGCGCCGAATGAGTGGCGGCTTGTTCTAAAAAATGCAGCATCATATCAGGCATGGATATGCATTCTTGATGCGACGCTGCAAGTGTTTGTAACTCGGCTATACCAAAGCCGAAAGGTTATAAGAAACCCAGGGTTTGTCGCGAACGAAAGTCAACAAGTCACGAGACGAAAAAGATAACTAACCTTCCAGAGCGTCAACTTTCTTGGTAAGGCGGGTGTTAAGATTATTGATACTAGCTGCATACCAGCAAAGAATGGATTAGCACGTCAGGCCAAAAATGTTAAGAGCTTAAGGACAATACAAAGATTTATTAAATTACCGGTTTTCTTCACTACAGGGACAACCTTCTCATATTTCTCTTGCAATTTCTTGTGTGCAAAGAGCAAACGTTGAAATTCGGTTGTCCGCCGATTATGGGCAACCTAAGTACCAAAGTAAATTACATAACTAGATATTCAAAGCTAAAACATATCCGAATCAAGCAAAACTTAACTCGGATCTGGGTGGCTGGATATTCAAAGCTAAAACAGATCCGAATCAAGCAAAACTTAACTCAGATCTGGATGGTTGGATATTCAAAGTTAAATTAGATTCGAATCAAGCAAAACTTAACTCAGATCTGGGTGGTTGGATATTCAAAGCTAAAACAGATCCGAATCAAGCAAAACTTAACTCGGATTTGGGTGCCTGGATATTCAAAGCTAAAACAGATCTGAATCAAGCAAACTTAACTCGGATCTAGGTGGTTGGATATTCAAAGCTAAGACAGATTCGAATCAAGAAAAAATTAACTCGGATCTAGGTGGCTGGATATTCAAAGCTAGAACAGAGCCGAGTCGAGTAACACTTAACTCGGATCTCGGTGGATGGATAATCAAAGCCGAAATATATCCAAATTAAGCAAAACTTAATTCGGAATATGGATGGACCACGGTCAATCCAAGTCATGCAGGAAATTGACTTAGCAAATAATGCATTTGAAGTCTAACAAAGCTTCCAAACGAACAACAAATTATTCGGTTGCAAGCTTCGGGGACTAGTGCATATATACTATCATTTGAATAAACAGACAAAGTATCAACAGAAGCGCTTACCTCGTTCATCTTATCACTGTCAAGAACAATCTTAGCAGCCATATGCAAACGACTGCTGATGTCAGAAAGCTGAAATGGCTGGCTACTCGGATTGCCCTCAAGCTGATCGGCGGCGTTCCTGTTATTGGCGTATTCCACCAAAGATCCGAGGATGTTCCCACTCTCAATACGGGTCAGTAATTTACCTCGGGACCGTTGTGTAACTACCGCCGTCGCTGGACTCTTGTGAAGAGTAAGCTGAGTGTCGGCGGCCGGGGTAACAACAGGCTTGTCAGAGGAAGCCCCCTTGCAAAGTGCATTAGCTATATTGGGTTGAGAAGCGCTAGCCGGCCCCTTCTGAGATGCAGAAGGTTTGGTAACAACAACCTTGCGAGTCTTAGGAGAGGCTTCGGCAGGGGCAGCAACCTCGACATTACGAATCACATCCTGAGAAGCAGGGGGAACTATGGTTTCTAGGGGGGGCGAGATGGTGATACCTTCGGCTGGAGCAGGAGTAACAAATGGGATCGTGGTGATCAGGGGGTCGTTGGGGGAAACCTCGACGGTCTGAAGAGGGGCAAAAGGTTCAACAGGATGATCTACTGGCGGAGTTACGTCGGCGTTGACGGTGGGAGTTGTGGGTACATCTCGCTGAGGCGATGTATGAGTCGACGCAGGAGGAGAGTCAACATGAGAGGGACTGGGAGCCCGAGTATCCTTCGGAGGCGGAGGAGAAAGCTGCCGAGTTGTATGGCTTGTCATAGTCGGACCGCTTGGATTGACAGAGAGAGAAGCTATGCAAAGGACAAAGAGTCGAATCAAAAGACAGAAAGAGAGAAACAAGAATTACGAATGAAAACAAACTCACCCAGTAACCCCAGGCATGGTCTTACGCCTCCGAATATGCTGGGCAGACTTCTTCATTCGCTTCTTGGGAGCATCGTCGGGGGGACCTGCCGGAGCGTTGCGCTTCTTCGAGGTAGCAGGAGCTCGAGAAGCAAGAAGATCGGCGTCGTGCACCTGACTGGCTGGATTAGCTGGGAAAGTAGGAGTCGGAAATGCGTAAGAGATAGGCATCGCGGCAACTACCTCAAGAACTTGGACGTCGTCCGAGTCACCTTCATCCCCGTGGGCCGAGGCCTTGCCACGGGCGTGAGCCGGAGCAACATCCGACTTAGGGACAAACTCTTCCGAGTCAGGTTCCCCGCTGTCCGAGGTATTCCGATCCGCAGTCTACGGAAGAGCCAGAACCTCGGCATCCTCGATCTTTTGCTCCGTAAACCTCTGCGAGAGACAAAACAAAGTAGAATTAGCAAAAGAACAGTCACAAACGCGACTCGAAAACAAACACCAATGCGTAAATTTACCTGAGGAGGGAGATTCCCGTGAGTGAACTTCTTCAGTCCCCATGCCCAATCCTCCGGCATATCGGTCTTGAAGATAGCTCGGACACGCTTATAAATATGATAGTCGTCGAGCTCAACCGTCAAAACTCGGTTGGGATCGAGAGGACCACTCATGTAACAAAGCTTGTGAGTGCGAAGTTGGAAAGGGCAGATTCGGCTGCTGATGAATGTGGTCATCAGATCCTCGCCACGGAGCCCGGCGCGGATCAACTCCTTGAGCCAAATCTCAAATGCCTCGGCTAGAGCATGGCTCTTCCTAGGATTGTAGTTCCAATTCTTCTTGGAAGGGGTGCCAATAGAAAAGGCAGGGAGCCAAATTTTATCTTCTTTTCTAGTGTTTTTGACATAGAAAAATGATCTATGCCATTTCTTGCAAGACTCGAGGCCGGCGACACGAGGGAACTCGGAGTTTCTCCGAGGTGTAATGGACGTGGCCCCGCACTGGGTAAGGGACTTCTCGAAAGGGTAAAGAGATTTGTCCGGTACGACATTAGATTGGATCTGGAAGAATTTAGACCAAACAGGCACGGAGGGCCAGAGGCCGAAGTACCCCTCCAAGGCCGAGATGTAAGCTGACAAGGAGGCGATAGCATTGGCAGGAAGGTGATGCGGCTGGAGGCCGAAGTAATCGAGTAACTCCCTGGCAAAATCGCTAAGGGGGAGGCTGAATCCGCGAGCAAAATGGGACATGAAGACTACATATTCTCCCTCCTTGAGCACGGGAGAGAATTCGTTGCCGGGCAAGCGACAGCTTACCTCGGCAGGGATTCAGCGCGTCTTGATTAGCCACTCTACCTCACGGCGAGTGACAGTGGAACCCTGCCAAGAACCTCGTTCTGGACCGGATGCGAAATCCTCCTCCTCGACGAGGGCTCCGCTGGTAGAACTAGACATGGGCTCGCCGGAGGAATCGATGGAGGAAAAGCTAGCGGCGGAGAGAGGCTTGGAGGCGCAGGGCCCCATCATGATTCTAGCAAGCACGGCGGCGGAACGAAAAAGAACCCCCACAAGGAATCTAGAAAAGCAGAAGAGGCGCCTAGGGAAGAAACCTAACGGCGGGACCGTAGAAAAACTCACCGGCGAAGGAGCCGGAGCAAGCGCGCGGCGGTGGAGTCGCCGGACCAGAAGAACTGTAGCGTACCCGTCGGGGAGGTCGATGATGGTGCAGCCGATAGCGCAGGAACGGAGGCGCCGACATGAGTAAGAATAATAAGGGTGGGCGAAGGGGGAAAGTAAATCCTCTAGCCCCGCACCCCTCCTTATAACCGCGCGGTCCTGGCGGTAGTGGGATCGTGGGTGCACACGAAAACCGTGTAAATCACGCGTGCGGCGGAACCGTTCGCTGCTAAGTGGAGCCACACCGAAGACCACACGGCACAGGAGAGGATCGGGCCTCCTGACCGATGCGGTACTCGAGGCGTCATTGCGCCGACACGACGGGTGCAGTAATCATTGTAGCTTGTCAGTGGGAACTGTAGAGGAACAAAAAACTAGAAGAATAATGATGAGTGGTACACGTAGGACAAGGCGTGCTCAGGAAGCTGCACGGATACCTCGAACAGAAAGAAGTAACTCGGAAATAAGGAGAGACATATGTCGGGAAACTGATGTGGCCCAGCCGAGATTACAGGCAGGACCACACCAGCTTCGGGGACTAATGTTGGGGAGGTGACCCCGGATAGGGTCAAGACAGGGGAAAGACGAAAGGAGTCTCCCTTGTCATGAGCCGAGTTACTGTTTGTATCGGCCGAGTCATGTAAGAGTCGGCCGAGATAAGCAAAGCCATGACAGCTACAGAAGGAGTAACACCTTATCCGGCCGACATATGAGTTAAGTCGGTTGAGCGAGTCTGGCTAACTTGAATGCAGGTGAAGGCCGAGCCGAGTTATGCGAGACAAGGCCGAGTAACACGAAGCTTGCAGGAGAAGGAGGTGCCTATAGTCAAACCCTAGTCACTGGCTAGGAGGAATCTGAACAGATCCAAGCACAAAGGACAAGGGCAGAGCAGCAGAAGGGCAGAAGAAGGTCACGGAGGTGGCAGTCAAGGAGCCTGAGGCGCGCATGTGAAGCTCTCTGGAACATTGTCGCCGATAGAAGGGGACACGGAAAGAAGGACGGGTGGTTCGTCGTCGATCCTGCTGCGATCAGGTCCTCCATGTAGGCCTCGGCCGTCATGCCGGCCGAAAGGGCGCCCGACATTCCGCCGAATAGGTTGCGCGCGTCGACCTCGCAGAAGGGCGTTGATCGTCCGACGAAGGGCAGCGGTCCGTGGCGCAGAGAGGGGCTTGCGTACGCCGGAGAGGCGGAGTAGGGGAGGTTGATATCGATGCCGAATGCCGAAGGCGGGCGCGGCTCCGGGCAGGGGAAGAGCATGTTCGGGTTGAAGCCGCCGTCGAACTCCGGCGACGAGGAGTACCTCTGCCGAGAAGCCGCCTGGCTCTCCTGGAAGCTGGCCGGAGAGATCGGCGAGAAGCCGGCGGGCGAGCCGACGCTCGCCTGGCTCCCCCAGTGTGGTGGGTACGGCGCGGCCATCAACGCCGAACGCGTCGCCGCTGCCTGCTTCGCCTTGACCATCATCTGTTCTTCCGCTGCCGCCTTCACCATCGCCTTCTCCTCCTCCGCTTGCTGCTACCGGAGCTTCGCCCTCTCCTTCCTGTCCTCCCGCTCGGTCGAAGAGATCTGCCCGACGTGCTCCCTCTTCTCCCACTCAGCCGAGGACATGCCCTCCGGCTTGGTCGGCGGCACTCTCGGCTTCCTCGCCTTCTTCTCCGCCGGACCCTCGCCGAGGGTCGATCTGGGTTGGACGAAACTCTTGGGCGGCATGTCGGGCGCGTTGATCGGCGGAGCTTCGGGGGTGGGGGAATGGGGAAGAAAGGCGGGAGGGGAAAGAAAAGGGCAGGGAGCTCGGTGAATTAGCTGGAGTGATGCCTTATCTCGCCGACAAAGCTGGCCCACGCCCATTTTCGCTGAGTCCGGCGTTCCCAGGGCGTACCCGGGTTCCTGGGTACGGCCTGGGTAGGCCGGACCAAAACATGTCGAAATCCGGACGAAAACAGGTCCCTGGGTACGCGACTGGGCCGATTTTGGCGTCTGGACCGAAATTCGGCGTCCAGACCGACGTCCTGGGTAGGCGAGTGGAGATTCTCTTACCCCCAAGCGCCTGCATCGCCGGTTGAGGAGAGCCCCCTCCGTGCCATGTACCTTGCACCATCGGTTCAAAGAAGCAACAACCTCCGCCAGGTCCCCACATCCTGCAATTTTTCTCCTCTTTTTTTGCTTGTGCCCCCATGAGGGCTTGTTCGGTTCATCCACTCCCCAAGTGGAATGGAGTGGATTGGAGAGGATTTGCAGAGATTTTGACTTATGTGAGATTTAATCCCCCTCAAACCATATCAATCCACTCTAGTCCATAGCAAACCGAACAAGGTCTGAGAGAGCTAGGGTCCTCTCGATCTCCATGGTAGGGATGGGGGAAAGTGGTGGTGGAGTCAAGGCTGCGCCGGAGTGGCTCTGGAGTGCAAGAGCCTCTTGGTCCTGGAGCATCTTCTCGCTGTCCATGAGGACGCGAATCTTCATCAAGCCGGTGAGCTCCGGCATATTCTCAACCTTCATTGGGAGTCCCTTCTCGAGGTCAGGCTCTGAGGGCTTCGCTGGGCCGATGACAAGTGGTTGCGTCCCCATCATCGTTCTCGGATGCAGCGCTCGCCTCACTCTACTCCACGATGGGGAAGAGATTGGACTTGATTGTAATTGCAATCTTTCAACAGGGTCCTATCTACAAATTTTAGGGACCCATGTTTTATTTTTTTGCCTTTATGGGGTCCTCTGTATTATTACTATACACCCACTATTATAATGAATGCAAAGCTCTAGCCCCTTCTAGGCTCTCCGTTGTTAAAAAAAAGAGAGCTAGGGAGGTCATCGGTCGGCCCCGACTCCCTCCTTTGTCGACGACCACGCCCACGCGCGTCTTCCTCCTCTGGTCCTCCCCTATCTCCTACTGGCACGCCTTGCATGAGTGTTCGTCAAGGAAAACGAGGCCTGCTTCCCGCTTGACCCTCCTCGATGGTCATCCACGCGGCCCTGCTACAGAGGCACGACAACCTTGCTATAAGGGGTGGTCAGTCCTGCTATAGAGGCACGGCGCCCCCTGCTACAATGGGTGGCTGGCCTTGCTATGGGGGCACAGCGGCCTGCTACAAAGGCACGATGACGTTGTTACAATAGGCGGCCGACCTTGCTACAATAGGCGAGTGGCCTCTCTAGCGATGGTGCCTTTGCTACAAGCGGTGTGAGGCTCTCATACCAGCGGCGGGAGGCCTTGCTACGGCAGGTGGCCATGCTACAACGGGCGACCGACCTTGCTACCGATGGTGGGCGCATTTTGCTGCAAGAAGCGGGGAGCTCTGTTACAACAGTCAGGAGACCTTCCTATCGGTCGGTGGTGGGTGCCTTTTTGTTGCAGACAGGGTGGCCGGTGTTGATGCGAGCTATGCGACGACGTCTTCTCTAGCGACAATTGGTCTCCGGTTGGGATCACGGCAGAGGGGACAAGGTAGGCTGTGAAGGCGATGCGGGCTTCTGGGAGAAAAAGGAGAAGTGCACGTGGGTCATCTCTCGTTGACTAGTAAAAGGGACATATGTCGTCTCCAATTGTTGGGGAGGTGACCCCGGATAGGGTCAAGACAGGGGAAAGACGAAAGGAGTCTCCCTTGTCATGAGCCGAGTTACTGTTTGTATCGGCCAAGTCATGTAAGAGTCGGCCAAGATAAGCAAAGCCATGACAGCTACAGAAGGAGTAACACCTTATCCGGCCAACATATGAGTTAAGTCAGCCGAGCGAGTCTGACTAACTTGAATGCAGGTGAAGGCCGAGCCGAGTTATGCGAGACAAGGCCGAGTAACACGAAGCTTGCAGGAGAAGGAGGTGCCTATAGTCAAACCCTAGTCACTGGCTAGGAGGAATCTGAACAGAGCCAAGCACAAAGGACAAGGGGCAGAGCAGCAGAAAGGCAGAAGAAGGTCATGGAGGTGACAGTCAGGGAGCCCGAGGCGCGCATGTGAAGCTCTCTAGAACATTGCCGCCTATAGAAGGGGGAAACGGAAAGGAGGCCGCCGAGTTACAATATTGGGACAAGCATATTCCAAGATTATGCTTGCCACGTCAGCCCTAGAAGGAACCAATGCACCTCTTTATAAGGGGGGACGCTGGCTCCTGAGAAGGGGATCGATTCATTCTACGCCGTAAGGCTCGTGTAGTTGCTCTCTTCTTCCTGCAAACAGCTCAAGGAGCGTCTGTAGTCCTTAAGAGGAGAAATAAAGATCTACATGTTAGTCATTTTAGTGTAGAAATCACTACATCTTCCCTCCCCGGATCCCTCTAGCATCCATTGGTCTGTAGTCCTTAAGAGGGTTTAGGGTAACACGAAGGTTGCAGGAGAAGGAGGTGCCTATAGTCAAACCCTAGTCACTGGCTAGGAGGAATCTGAACAGAGCCAAGCACAAAGGACAAGGGGCAGAGCAGCAGAAGGGCAGAAGAAGGTCACGGAGGTGACTGTCAAGGAGACCGAGGCGCGCATGTGAATCTCTCTGAAACATTGCCGCCGATAGAAGGGGGACATGGAAAGGAGGCCGCCGAGTTAACATATTGGGACAAGCATATTCCAAGAATATGCTTGCCATGTCAGCCCTAGAAGGAACCAATGCACCTCTTTATAAGGGGGGACGCTGGCTCCTGAGAAGGGGATCGATTCATTCTACACCGTAAGGCTCGTGTAGTTGCTCTCTTCTTCCTGCAAACAGCTCAAGGAGCGTCTGTAGTCCTTAAGAGGAGAAATAAAGATCTACATGTTAGTCATTTAAGTGTAGAAATCACTACATCTTCCCTTCCCGGATCCATCTAGCATCCATTGGTCCCATACTTTAGCCTATCCATGGCATCTGTCGTGCCACCACCATGACACCAATTGTCCAAGAGAGACTGCTCGGCGTAGTACAATAGAAATCAATCACTGCGTGCATATTGGAAATTTGGTTACTACCACGGGAATCGGGTGCGCTCCTCTCTGTGCGTGAGGGAATCGGGTGCACGCTGCACGGCTATCCTAAATTAAGTACACCTGTGAAGCAATAGTGTTCCTATTTAAGGTGGTCATCGTCGCACTCGAGCTCGTTGCTATATGGATGCGTTGCCCCACTCGAGCCAGCAGATATACAAGCGTTTCACCTGTAATTGTAATCTCTCGGTAAGAGCATCTTCACTCGGCTATCCAGGAGGTCGATCCGGACGCCGAATTTCGGTCTGGACGCGAAAATTGGCCCAGTCGTGTACCTAAGGACCTGTTTTCGTTCGGATTTCGGCGTGTTTTGGTCCGGCCTATCCAGGCCGAACCCAGGATCCTGGGTACGCCCTGAGAACGCCGGACGAAGCGAATTCGACGAGTGGACCCGCCTAGTCAGCATATATTCGCCCTTATTCACCAAAGTTTGCCCAAATTTCGCCCATATTCGCCCAAATTTCGCCCATATTCGCCGAAAGTTCGCCCATATAGACCATATTCATCCAAAGTTCGTCCATATAAACCATATTCGCCCAAAGTTTGCCCAAAATTCAGGCATATTCACCCAAAGTTCGTCTGTATCGCCCATATTCGTCCAAATTTCATCCAAAGTTGTCCATATATACCAGATTCGTCCAAAGTTCGCCCAAATTTCGGGCATATTCGCCCAAAGTTGGTCCGTATCGACCATATTCGCCCAAAGTTCACCCAAAATTCGGGCATATTTGTTCAAAATTCGTCTGTACCGCCCATATTCGCCCAAAGTTCGTCCATATCGACCATATTCGCCCAAAGTTCGCCTATATTCTCCCAAAACCGCTTATATTCGCCCAAAGTTCGCCCAAAGTTTGCCGAAATTTGTTAAATTTTAGCCAAACGCGGGAACTCGACTGGATACGTGAGTGGGAAACTGGGCGTACCCAGGCCGAAATTAAGCTCCGTCCGGCCATAAAAAGGTCCGGATTTCGGCCTGGGTTCGGCCAACGAGTGGAGATGCTTTAAAGACTTTTTTTCTTGTCCAAAATTTTGTTCCTGGTGAACAAACATTTTTTTCCAATTAGTCTGCCTCATAGTCATGATTTGGTCTGCACGCACTCAACTTTTATTCCCCACGGTGTAAATATTTGTTTCCATCTGACTGTAAATATTTGTTTCCACTAAAGTTTTAGCGGACGCGCGTATGGCGAGGTGTGGTCGTACATCCCACCTGTACGACTTCGATACAAAAACGTACAAACCATGTGAGAGTTTAACGGTAACCCGTCCGGCCAGGTTTCGCCACACGGCTTGCTCGTACCAAATCCGAGAATTTTTGCGAACTTTCAACTTGGGAACCAGAGAGTTTGACGGACATCGGTACGACGGCGTCTGCTCGTACGGCATTGCCCGTATCGAGTTCAGAAACCTCCCAGTCTCTTCAGAAAACACAAGGAAGAAGAAAACTCAAACCAAAATAAGAAAATAGCAATCTAAACTATAGAAATCTTAAAAGGAAAGGAAAAAGACTCACTCGTAAATTTAGAAGGATTCAGTGAGTACTTTATCCTTTTGACCTTCGATGATGAATTTCTTCTTCCCGGTGCATGTCGCGGTCGGAAGGAAACTATGGACCTTGCTGCACATGGAATAGGTAAACTTTATTTTACAAACTTTATCATACCTGGTGGCACGAAGTTGTTTACTCGCTTTGCTTCCCGGCGAGGTACAGACGCGGGAAGCCCCGACCTTATCCCCTCTTCCCCTCCCATGCTAAAGTACCAAGGGCCGCCGCCGAGCGCTCCGGGCCAATCTGAAGCCAAACTCGCCGGCGACGCCGATAGAGGGAGGCGAAGGAGCGGCGCCGGAGCCCCCCTTATATGTTAGGTGTAGGGTTTGGCTTGTTGCCAGTCTATGGCTTCATGCCGCGAGGTCTGCGACGTGCTCTTCGGGCCAGAGCCGCCGTTGGCAACCTCTCCTCCTTCTTGTCGTCCATGCGGTGATGCTGAGGTGGAGGAAGACTTGCCACGCCTCCAATAAGGCTCTTACTAGGCGGACCTCTTCTGGCTGGTGGATTTTACCTTCTTCGGCCGGCCGTGGCGGCGGGGGAAGATTTGGGGACTCTGTCCGCCGGAGAGCTCATCGCCCTTTTGCTCCTCTGTCCCAGGCGTTCCCGCACGACGTCGAGGGGCTGGCCGCTTTCTCCTCTTCGGGAGCCTGTTTCTCGGCGTGGGATGAGGTGGCCGGGAGCGAAGCAATAAAGTGCGTTTGTGCCCTTTTGCAGTCTGAGGAAGATGATGCTGTGATGCGGCTCCTGCCCGGCCGTGGTGGCGAGGAGGAGTGATGTTGTGTTTTGCTGGTGCTTGTCGGATGTTTTTGGACGGCCGTGGTGGCGAGGGAGGGCGAGTGGTGGCGTACTGGCCTCTGCTTCGACTGGGTGGATTGGGCTTCGGACTCTTCTTGGGGCTGTTCTCTTCCGCCTTCCTGCTCCCACCCGTGGCAGGTGTGGTGAGTTTGGAGGGCCGGCAATCACTTTCAGCTCCGGGGAAGAGTCCCCTGCCGCAGACCTGTTTTGCTCATACCCTATTCGTCCTCCGATGGTCGCAGTGGTGGCGGATATTGGAGGTGTTGATTGGGTAAACAGCAGTGTCTTGCAGCAGTGGAGTTGGGAAGCATTCTGTTGGAGATATGCCCCAGAGGCAATAATAAAAGTAGTTATTATTATATCTTTGTGTTTATGATAAATATTTGCATTCATGCTATAATAGTATTAACCGGAAACATTAATACTTGTGTGATTTGTAAACTAAATTAGAGTTCCTGGTAAAGCCTCTTTGTAATATTAACTTGTTGGTTGATAGATGGTCCTGGTTTCCCGATCATGAACATTGAGATGTTATTAAGAACAAGATCATATCATTAGGAGGATGGTGTGATGGATGATACGTCCAAAATGTATCTACTTTCCTGAACACTTTTGCTATTGTTTATCCTCTAAACTTATGTGATTCGGATACAACTAACACGGACCGACGCAGTTTTTAGCAGAATTACCTTGGTGTCTAGTTTTTGTGCAGAAAATAAACTATCAGGAAAAATTCCGGAAAATATGCCAAAAATCCTATTTCACCAGAAGACCCACGGAGCCAGAAGACGAGACAGAGTGGAGGCCTGGGGGGCCCACACCCCTGCCAGGCGCGGGTGGGCCAAACCCCGCGCCTAGGGGGGTGCGGCCACCCCAGGCACCCCCTCGGGCTCCCTTCGCGCCTATAAGTTATCCCTTGACCTAAAAACCCAGGAGGGTTCGACGTTTTTCCAGAAAGAGTTCCGTTCCGCCGCCACCATGAGAAACCAAGATTCGGATTCAGAAATTCCGTTCTAGCACCCTGCCGGGATGGAGAATTTGGAGAGGATCATCGCCATCGTCACCACCAACGCCTCTCCATCAACCATCGATGTTTTCCTCATCCATGAGTGAGTAATCCCCCGCTGTAGGCTATGGGGATGGTAGGGATTGGATGAGTCCTATCTTGTAATCGAATAATATTGTTAGGGCATAGTGCCTAGTATCTCTATTAGTGTTATTTGACTTTGTTGCAACTTGTTGTGCTTAATGCTTGTCACTAGGGCCCGAGTGCCATGATCTCAGATCTGAACTTATTATTGAATCATTATGATAGTATTGTTTGTGATCTTATCTGCAAGTTGTGTACACATATCATTGTCCGGATCCAAAGGCCCCGAAGTGACAGAAATTGGGCCAACCGGAGGGGATGGCTGTGGTGTGAGGATCACATGTGTTCATGGAGTATTAATACTTTGCTCCGGTGCTCTATTAAAAGTAGCACCTTAATTACCAGTAGTTCCCTAGAGGCCCCGCTGCCACGGGCTGCCTGGACAAAAGCTGTTGTGCAAGTTCTCATTGCGAGCACGTATAACTATATATGGAGCACATGCCTAGGATTGTTTAGTACTTGGATGCTTGTTCTTATTTATCTGCAATACCCTAGATCTTGAAGTTACATGTTTAGACTCTTCCATGCAATGCCCGTCCATCCATGCATGCCTATGCCTATCGCACTCGAATCCTACTATTACTGTTACTGTTACTATTGCTCATGTTTCATTGTTGTTATTGTTGTGTTGTTGCTACTACAAACTGTTGATACTGATAAGCTTTTCTGTGAGCAAGAACTATTTCCAGGTGCAGCTGAATTGACAACTCAGTTGTTAAGGCTTGCAAGTATGGCTCCCCTTGTGTCGAATCAATAAATTGGGTAATACTACCAGCAAAGACCGTTGCGATCCCCTATAATTGTGGGTCATCAATGGACATACTCCTATAGATAAGCGTAGCATAAATATCAAGTCATTTCAATAGTTCGTTTGCTATAAGCTTTCTGATACACAGTAACCTAATTCCTTCGACTATGAGATCATGCTAATCACCATCACTGGAAGGATGCTTTGATGACATCAAACACCGCACCGTAACTGGGTGGTTATAAATATGGCATTGAGTGTTCGGAAAGTATGTGTTGAGGCACATGGATTAAGAGTGGGATTTGTCCATCCATATGACGGATAGATATACTCTGGGCCCTCTCGGTGGAATGTCATCCAATTAGCTTGCAAGCATGTGACTGGCTCACAAGGGATCACATATCACGGGAACGAGAAAAGAGTACTTATCAGTAACGAGGTTGAACTAGGTATGTTGTTTGGAGTCTCGGATGGGATCCGGGATATCACGAGGAGATCCGAAATGGTCCGGAGAATAAGGTTCAAATAAGGAAAGTTCAATTCCGGAGTTCGGGAATGATTCCGATGATTTCATCGGAGAGGTTCTAGAAGGGTCTAGAAGATTCACCGGACCAGAATAGGAAGGGTACATGAATGTGTCATGGATAAGTGGAATGATTGAATCATGTCCTAGGTCACTTGGTTGGGCATTTGCAACAAAGAAATTAAGCTCCAAATTGAAAGTCAAATGGCAAGTTTGAAAAGTCAAACTGGGACAATGTATCCTGGTGGAGGAAGGAAAGAATCCTTCTTTCCCTCCACCACAAGCCAACTAGGAGAGGGAGTTGGGGAAGGATTCAAACTCCCCTCTCCCAAGCTGCCCTCTCTCTCATAAATAAAGGGGAGGGGGTTCCCCAAGGACACACAACACCAGCCCCTTTTCCAAATTTTGAAATGTGAAAAAAAAATAAAAAAATTATTGAAATTTAAGGTGAAAAGAAACTTTTAGATTACAAATGGAAACATCAAAACCCATCTTGAACAAACTTTGAATAAAATGGAATCCAACAAAAATTCAATCAAGTGAAATGCATTCATCAATAAATGTATCTTGAAATTTAAACACTTGGAAAAGTTAAACCAAAACCCTAAAACCTTAATGGAAGAAAATCAATTCCAAGATCTCTCTAAGACTATGGATTTGATCCATATAAAAATTTAGCAACAAACATTTATAGATTATCAAGAATGATAAATAAAATATGATAAAACCATAGAATTTGGTTTCATTTAATTTGGAGCCATGGATAAGAACTTATGAATTTAATAAGGTAAAGAAAATAAATATAAAAGCTAATAAAGTTCCTATCTAAAATCCATACCAAATTATGAGCAAAATAATCCTAAAATGATTTAAAAGGATAAACAAAAATTAAATTAAATTCTACAAATTGGAATCACCAATTTTGGAACTATAAATAAAAAGATATGGATTCTATAAGAAAAAGAAAGAAAGAAAATAAATAGGGAATATTTAAAAGCCAAATTAAATCTTTGCCAAATCCTTAAACAAATGAAAATGTATGGAATAATAAAAAGGAATAAAAATTATTTAAATAAAATCATAAGGATTGAACAATATCCAACTTTATTTAAATAAAGACAAATTGCCTAAACTAAAGAAAATTATTTAGAAGACAATTTAAATTTAAATTAAATCCATAATCAAATGGAATAAATAAAATCCTAATAAAGTAAAGAGATAAAGAATATTCAAATAAAAGTATATGGGATTAAACCATATTCAAATTATATTTAATAAAGACAAAAGCCCTTAGGTAAATGATTAATTAAATCATGAGAAAATAATAAATGGGAATTTACCAAAGTGGATTAAAAAGTTATATAATTAACCTAAAATAATTATTTGAATAAAATTTATATGGGATTAAAACCATATTTGATTTTATTTGAATAAAGACAATTTCCCAATTTAAAAGATTAATAAATCATATTAAAATATTTTAAATAATAATTCAAGTGATTTATTTGCACTATGGAATAAATAAAACCTACTAAAAAAGGTTTGGTGAAAATTAGAATTCAAATAAGAGTTTGAAAATATAAATAAAATCTTATTTGAATAAAAGCAAATGTCTATTATAAATAAATAATAAACCATAAATGAATAAAAGAATTATTCTAAAATGGACTTTAAATACATGTTTAAAACAGTATTAAAACATACTGAATATTTGGAAAAGATTTGAAAATGAAATCTAAATTCAAATGATAGTTCGAATTCAAAACAAAAAATTAAAATAAAAAGGAAAAAGGAAACAGAATAAAAAAGGGGAAAGAACCAGCCCAGCCCAACAAGCCCAGCAAGCCCACCAGCGGCCTCTCTCTTTCTCCCCGCAGAAAACATTTCGCACCAGAACTTTTACCCGCGTAGTCACTGACGCTTGGACCCCACGAGCACACCCTCTCTCTCGCTGACGATGCAACCCCACTACCCCGTCATCATCTTCCCTACCGCGACGACCTCGCCCCTCACCTCGCTGCCGTTCTCAGACATGAATGCCTCACGTTAATTCGCTTCAATGCATGAGTTAGTCTCGCCTGCGACCGTGCCCTCATAATCGCCTCCTCCCCCTCTCCCTTTCCCCTCACACCCCGTCGCTAGAGAGCCACTAGGCTGCCCGAATTGCGACCTCAAAGTCCCTCTGCTCCGACGAGCTTTTCGGCGAATTCTGGCCAGCCCACACCTCCCCTCGCTCCCTGGATTCCACGAGCATGCTCCCTATCGCCAGGCACACCTGCCAGTATTCCTAGCTAGGCCGCGCGCGTTTCGTAGCGGCGGCAAGGACTACGTCTACTCGCCTCCGCCGACTGCATCATCTCCGATGAGCTGTTGTCGCCGACTCCATGCACCCCTTGCAATCTGGTGAGCTTTTACACAACCCTCGAGACCGTGTGCATCCTCCTGACGCATTCCCTCGCTCGCTTTCATCCTAGGCACTCGTCTTCGACCACGGCCGTGCGTGCCCGAGCCAGTGAGCACCTCCGGCGAGGAATTACCATCGTCCCCATGCGCCCCTTCGCCAACCACGGCCATGTTGAGCATTATCACCTTCTCGCGAATCTGGTGAGCTACTCCTCCCTCTCCCGCGCTTCCTGATTCATCGACAACGCCACCACCAGAGCGCTCCGCCGCTCGCCACCGTCGCAGCGCCGCCCATCCTTGGTCGAACTGCTAGGAGACGTTAGATCCTGACCGCGTGGCTAGGATAGATGACTTAAAACTAACTGTTATGTTTGATCTATGCCGCACGATCTTATTTATATCCAACGATCCACAGAGCGCGACCCAACCGAAGCGGTATAGACCAATAGAATTAAGCCACGTGGCCCAGACTCTGTTTTAAAAACCAGATTTGTTCTATTAGATGATTGAAATTGTAAAATTCATAACTTTATATCATTGGAATCAAAAAAATACAAAATTTTCAACCATGCCATTATTTTAGTATTTTTCTTCTGTAAAATTGGGTGTTTTTGCAGAAAAATATTTTGGCTTATTTTGTGTATAAAATTTATTCTAAAAATGATTTTAGGGTAAAATCTTTTGTAAATGGTTTGTTTTGAACCTACTGACCATAAAAACCAACATTTGGATTTAAAAGTAAATTTTGTGACACTAAGGAATTAATCCTTGAATAAAAGCATTTCTAGTTAAATAAAAATATAGATTATTGTTTAAGAATGCTTCTTGAGTAAAGCCTTTTGAAAATGGTTTGAATTAAACTCTGTGACCCTAAACACCAAGTTCTAGGATTTAAAAATATATTTGGTGAACCCTAGAAAATTATTACTTTGTTTAAAGGCATTTCCAACAAAATAAAATATTGCTTTGATTTAAAAATGGTTTTAGGTGAAACCCTTTTGCAAATATTTTAATATTAAACACTTGACCTTAAAACACTAACATTGTGTAAAAATATATTTGTCAAACACTAGAAATACTACTTTGATTTAAATCATCTCTAGCAAAATAAAAATGATTTAAATGGCCATTTTCACTAACTTGTTTTCAAATGACCTTGCCACTTTTATCAATTACTAATAGGTGTTTCAAAATGTTTATAGCCAATTAAAAACCCACCTTTCCAAATAAAACAATCTTTTGCATGCATTGTTTTGTTTTTATTATTTATGTGATGAATTGTTTGAATGCTAGATTGAATTTCTGCCTTGATTGAATTGTAGTGAAATTTGAAGAGTGTGGCTATTGCAAGATCAATGAGTGAATCTATATTCTCTACTAAAAAGTCAAGTGATGCTTCATACTTTGTCCTATTATTTTCACTATGCATTAGTGATATTTTGAGTAGGACTTGCATGGAATTTTTACTAAGTATGCTATGCCTTGGGAAATCCTAGTAGATGATGCCTTAGTAGAATTTTCCTAAGTTAAGATCCCTACTACTATCATGCTTAGCTAGTAGAAAACAAGGGTGGATTATATTCATGCTATGTAATATTTCTAAGTCTATGACTTGTGTTTTGTTTAATAAAACAACTATGTGAATGAATCACCTGGGTGGAATGGTATGTTTGGGTTATGTTGAGTGGTTACACAAGGCCCATATCTATTGTCTACCTTGTGTATCACACTTGTGGAAAGCCACCCAGGAACAAAGGGATTTGAGATGCCAAATGTTAAGAAGTTTCTAGGGAAGCCACATGGCAATATGGGCTCTGCCTGGATCATATAGGTTGCAATAACTTAGCCAAATGGACAGTTGGTGGTAGGGGTGATAGGTTTGGGAACGCGTCCATTTTGGTCTAAGGGAAGACTTCTGAAAGGTACTGTCTCGATGCATGTTGAGTCTTGTGGGGAAAGTGCACCACCTCTGCAGAAGGAAGAATCTAAGTACTTAGTTGTGTCCCCGGAAATGGACAATTTGAGCATCAAGACATGGAAGCTATCAAGGATCTCCTCATCCCAATTTCTAAGTTAAAAACTTGTGATTGAACAAGGGTAAAGGTTCAACAATGTCTATTGGTGGTTCCTTGGGAATTTTTGCCAAACAAAACTTAGTGCTTTCAACTGATAAGAAAAATCTATTTTGAGCAAAGAAAGCCTAAACTGCACTTAGCCAAATGCATATAGATGATAGATGCCACTATTCTACCATAGTATCACTTGCCAATACAATTCAAATGTATTGACCCTTGTGGCTATAACTTATTATGTTGCAAGTTTGTTTGATGTTAGTGAAGTGTGTTGAATAGGATTACAAGTCTACAACTAACATGATTGCATGTGGCACTTTGAAGATGAAGGACTCCATGCTATATAGTTATTTCTGTTGCATTGTAATGAGATAGCCAAATGAGTTATGTAAGATGTAATGAATTATTTTATTCCTGGTTATTAAGTTGTATTATGACCTTTGTTTCTTGATATTACATCTTAAACTGTGAATGCTAGCTATTGATCCAGGGACTAGCATTGTAAACATAGGGATCTCTACCTTATTAAAGGTTGGGACATCTACAATAGATCTTGTGAGCTCCGTTCATGATCAAGATCTAATCTATTTGTAATCATGCATGTTGTGTTTACGGGGATCCGATGGATATTTAGATTACTATTTCAGATTGATTAATGGTTTTGTCTATTTGATACTATCATGTATGGGTTGTTTGTGATCTTGCATGCTCTCCGTTGTTAGTAGCTATCTTGGCCGAGTAGTTGCTAGTGACTCCAAGAGGGGGTATTTATGCTCGATAGTGGGTTCATGCCTCTAGTTTCCAAGGGAAGTGACAGAAATCTCTTTGGTTGTAGATGTGTTTTTGCTACTAGGGAGAAAACAACGGTCTCTTGTTCATGGAACAAGTGGATTGTTTACCTTACACACTTTGCTTAAAGCAGTTGTCTGTTGCTTGCAACTTAATACTGGAGGGGGTTCGGATGATAACCTGAAGGTGGACTTCTAGTCATAGATGCAGTTGGATGGCAGTCTATGTATATCGTTGTATTGCCCAATCGTATCTCATAGGATCTTTTTGTCTAGTATTGCATTGTTATGCCAGGCTCAGTTCCTGTCAAATGCCTTGTTGTAATTTGTTTACCCTTCATGCCATGTTGTTTATCTAAGGAAAGAACCTCTAGTAACTATGGACCCCGGTCCAATCTTTACCATTGATACATCTTCCACTGTTACTTGTTTACTTGCTGCAAACCATTACCTTCCACACCATATGTTTAATCCTTTGTTACAGCAAACCGGTGAGCTTGACAACCTCACTGATTAGTTGGGGCAAAGTCTTGAGTTTGTGTTGTGCAGGTTTCCACGTTGCTTGCAACACCTGTGTGACGTTTCCTTCCTCCTACTGGTTCAATAACCTCGGTTTCTTACTGAGGGAAGACTTGATGTTGTGCTGCTTCACACCTTGCTCTTGGGGTTCCCAACAGGCTCCACGTCAGCCATCAAGTTCTCTGGAGTCGTTGCCGGGGAATAAAGAAAGAAGGTCCCACGTCAATAAGGCGCCATCAAGGAGTCATCAACAAGTTTTCTGGCGTCGTTGCCGGTGAGGCTAAGGACATCTTCACAAGGGGAGTCCTTCACTTCCTTTCTCTTTACTTTGTTTTTAGTTTGCTTAGTTTCTTTTGCTTGGTTTTGTTTGCCTCTTTTCAAAAACTCCAAAAAACAGTTTAGTTTGGTTTGCTTTCTTTATTCAAAAACACACAAAAATTAGTTCCTACCCTATTTGCTACCATGTCTGGTTTTGGACCAATATTTATTTCACCTATGAAAGAGATCTCCACTTTTAAGCAAAAAAGTGAAGAGAGTTTTAAAGAAGCTTGGTCTAGAATCTCCGCTTTACAGAGGGAAACTAAGCATAAGATGAGTCTTAGCTTGGTTATTGATAGTTTCTACCGCGGTAGTGCTCTTCGTTATAGATATGCTTTGGATGTTGTGGCTGAGAAATATATTTTGCTATGTACTGCGGATGAAGCTTTTGATGCCATAAAGAAATTGATTATAATTTATGGTACACCTGGCAAGTTTGATTCCTCCTTCACAAATATTTTTGCTAGGTTGAACACTCTTGAGACCAGTATTGCTGCTATGAATAGTTGTTGTCATACGCTTAGGGCTTACCATGATTATGTCCCCATAAATTATGAGCCTTCAAAGTGGTTTCCCACAATCAAAGTCTCTATAAATACTACACTTTTTGATGCTTGCTGTGATATCATGTCTGAATTTTGTCTCATGCCTAAAGATATTTATGAGTCTTTGGGGGCTTTCTGAAGGATGATAGGAAATCTCTCTTACTAATAATGCCACTTTATTGCCCATTGGAATAGCTGAAGGTGTGTTTACAAAAATCTCAGGGAAAATGGTGTCTACTGATTATCTTGTTATTGAATGTGTAGGCAAAGGACAGATCACACTTGGAAGATCCCTACTGAAACACCTTGGAGAAGTAATAGATGTGGGAAAAGGCAGGATGCATTTTGCTCCTCCAGTGAGCAATCATATCTTCCCTAAAGATAAGAAGAAAGGTAAGAAAGGAAATAACAAGAGGGTTAATGTCTCATTTGAAAATACTTGATACTTCTTGCTTCTTGTGCCTAACTTAAAGGCGTTAAAGGAAAGTACTTGTTGGGAGATAACCCAAGAGTTTTCTTGAGTATTGGAAGTTATTACTTCTGTAATGACCTCTCCTTATCCTTTTTGTTTGCTTTTTGTGCCAAGAATGACATCTAATGAGAGGGAAGTAAGATTTGGGGAGTTACTGTCCCGAAACATATTTCTGTCCTCCACCAAACATATTCGTGAGGAGTTTGTGTAACTCGGATTGAGCTGAAAATTTACGAATAAATCCCCCAGTATGTTAGATAAATTTGCTATAGTTCAACATTTTTTTATTTGAGCAACATAAGATTTTCTAAATAATCGGTTTCTACCTGCTGGTCTGTTTTGACAGATTTCTGCCATTATTTGCATTTGCTTCTTATTGATTCCTTTTTGAGTTCTATTAAGGTGAATTGAGCTTTTTGAAGGAGTTTCTACAGTAGCATGTGTTTTTAGTGAAAATTCTTGCTGTTACAAAGCTTTACCTAAGGGTCTATTATCTTTTGATTACACTAATGTTGCTAATGAAGATTGTGTGAAGTTTTGTATGAAGGAAAAATTTCGGGTGTAGAGAGAGAATGATGTAATGAGATGAAGAATAGACTAAAGCTCAAGCTTGGGGATGCCACCCCATGTCACCCCAAGAAATATTCAAGAGGTACAAGTGTCAAATCTTGGGGATGCCCAAGGCATCCCCTTCTTCATCAATAAAAAGCTCAGGTCTATCTAGACACTTTGTTTTTATTGTTTCATGCACAAGTTGTGTTGTTCTTGGAACATCTTAGTTTTTGTTTGGTTTTCTTAGTTGTTTAGTTTGCTTGAATAAAGTAGTTTGGACCCCCGTTCTTGCTGTGTTGTTGCAAATAAGTTGCTTGGTGTTGGAAAGGAGTAGGAAGTTATTGCTTGATAAATGCAAGATGAGCTTGTATTGACTGTGACTTAGGCTTTAGCATGACATGCTAGGTGTTTTTTTGACCTTATGCTTAGTGATTATTGCTGTAGCATGTCTTGTTCCAAACAATTGGGATTGCTTAGTGTGCCTTGAAAGAATTATGCGTTGTTTTAGCATGCAAAAGCATAGTATTGTGGTATTCTCCTTTGATGCTTTGTTTGGGGTGACTTGGCACATGATCACACCATTTTATGACTATGACAAGTCACCATAGCCTCTATGATAATTTAGTCCTTGACTTGTAGTACCACTCTATGCTTTGATTAGTAATGTTTTGTTGCTCTGCATGATTATGGCCATATTGCTCTCTTAGTTGGTTGCTCCCAGTCTTTTGCTAGCCTCCACTTGTATGAGTAAGCTATACTCATGCTTCCAACTCCCAACAAACCAAGTTATTCCAAAGTGTCCACTATAAACTCCTATGCATGGTGTGTTACACCATTCCAAGTATATTCTTGTTTTCAGCTATCTTCCAGTTAAAAAAGTCTCTTTGTTATGTGAAAACTTAGTGATTAAAGCCCTCACAAACTTGATGGCACACTTTACATTCCTTGCCCCTAATAAACTTGAACCATTGTGTCGTCTATGTTGTATATGCTTGCACTTATACGTTGGAATTAGCAGAACTGTGTTGTCACGGGGAATGTTTTCAATATTGCACTTGTACTTTGTACTCAGTTGATATCATGCTCTTTTGTCTATGGATGTCACCGGTGTGAAATAAAGAGGGAGCTTGTAAGTCCATGGAGTTATGTATTTTGTGTTAGCGAAACGCCTGGGCCGCTAGCCTAAGACATGCCTAATCATGGTGGAAACTTGTAGCATCACCATAATGAGCATTCTGTGAAGCATCCTCAATAAAAAGCTATGCACATAGTAAATAAAAAGATCGCTGAGATGCTCATTGTCTGCTTGCCTTGTCATTTTGGTTATGGGATAGCTCCTGTACCATGTGCAAGGGTACCCCATTGGCGGTTCTCTATGATACACATGTACTTACTATGACAAGAACTTACAGGTGACTGAAGTTGAGTAGCATGAGGTGTGGCCCTCGTATTCAAGGGACTTGAGATTGCCAACTTATACTTTGTCAAGCATATACTCCATAGTTTGTTCACTTTAACCTTAATCACTTCAAGATGCTTATGATAGGGGCAATCAGGGCTGAAAGCTAACAAGTACCATAATTTCTGGAAGCTCTTTTTGAAACTTGAAATCCCTGCGTCCTTTATGAAAGGCCTATCTTCTACCATTATATTAAGTCTCCACCTTCTACCTTTAGGCACCATTAAGAGAGCATAGTTGCCATTCTTTGTGCAGTGTCGCAAAACTTATTTATTGATGCATATTGTGATATTACTTGTTCTTGTGCTACTTGTTTCTAGTCACCCTTGTGAACTTTGAAGGTGTCCTATGCATATATTTGCTACTCTGTGAGGGACAAGCTGATTGCCACTATGCCATGTTTTCTGTATGTGAAACAAACAAACGTTTTTCAAGCCATGTTATTCATGATCTTTGTTTGTAGCATTTCATGTTGCATGCATAGTTACTTTGTCCTATTGTTAGAACTCCATCTTTCATGCACATGTTTAGAGTTCTTTGATCCCAGCTTTCAATGCTTGCAAATGGTTTGATCTTGGTTTTGATGGTGCATGTCACCTCAAAAATTATTCTTTTTTATCACTTACCTACTCAAGGACGAGCAGGAGTTAAGCTTGGGGATGTTTGATACGTCAGAAACGTATTTAAAATTTTTGATGCTCCATGCTTGTTTAGTATCTACTTTGCTTTGCTTTGTCTACACTTTGAGGTTTTTTATATCTTTTCTGAAACTAACCTATTAACAAGTTGCCACGGTGCCAGTTGTATGTTTTCTTCTGTTTTTGGTTCCAGAAAGGCAGAAAATCAATATTCTCGGAATTGGACGGGACAAAAGCCAAAGTCAATATTTTACTGTGGGCGATACGAAGTCCAGAGGAGAGACGGAGAAGCGTACCAGGGCGGCCAGACCCCCCTAGGCGCGGGTGGGCCCTGTCCCGCGCCTGGGTAGGGTGTGGGGCCCCTGGCCGCATCCCAGCCTCGCCTCTTCGCCTATAAGAAGCCCCCGATGCAGAAATCCTAGGCACTTATACGCCCAATTTGCATCACCGTTCTATATCATATTCTACCTCTATTCATTGATATTTGTCTTATTATGAGGTACTACTCATGGCTTTTCATCTGTTTATGCATGTTGGATGATTCTTGGAGGATGGACTGCCGGAGTCTGGATTCTGATGGAAAGAAAGGCGTTTCGGTGCAATTTTGCGAAGATCGGAAAAATACCATAAAAATATGGGAAAATATTATTTTTTCCAGAAGACTGAGGAAGCTAGAAGGAGGGACAAAGAAGGACCGCAGGGAGACCACACCCCCCTAGGCACGGGCCCACCCTAGGCCACGCCTAGGGCAGGTGTGGCCCACCTGCCCGACTCCCGACTCCGCCCCTTCACCTATATCTTCCCTACGGAACCCTAAGGCTAGCGGCGACCACAGATAGATTTCCGCCGCCTCTAGGGGGCGGAAAACACCGAGAGAGAAAGATCTCTCCGGCAAACAGATTTCTGCTGGGGGAATTCCTTCCCGTAGAGGGGAGATCATCGCCATCAACACCATTGTCAAGCTAGGCTTCATCAGGATCATCATCATCATCATCCACACCATCATCTCCACCAGCACCATCATCACCACTCTGTCCTGCTATAACAATTGTGTTGGATATTGCTTTAGTTCTTAGGGGAAACTTTCCCGGTGTTAGTTACTATTGTAGTTGATGCTTGTGAGTGGAACCATTGGATTATTGTTTATGTTCATTTGTTATTCATTATCATATCATCTTTGATCTTGATCCATATGATGTCTTGTGAGTAGTTCGTTTAGTTCGTGAGGACATGGG
The DNA here is from genome assembly GCA_910589765.1 of Avena atlantica. Classification (NCBI taxonomy): domain Eukaryota; kingdom Viridiplantae; phylum Streptophyta; class Magnoliopsida; order Poales; family Poaceae; genus Avena; species Avena atlantica. The sequence goes on from OU342736.1 coordinate 488,185,006, forward strand.
AGAAGTCATGTTGTTACTATTGGATTTATGTTGAGTTATTATTCAATGGTTTAGTATTTAAGTTGTGGTGCTATTCTTCTATTGGTGTCATGTGAACGTAGAATACATGATACTTCACCATTTATGGGCCTAGGGGAATGCATTGTGTATTTGGCTACTAATTGTGGGGTTGCCGGAGTGACAGAAATCTGAACCCCCGTTAGGACACCTTTGCACAAGGGAGTGTAGGATCTCAGAGTTTAAGGCTGTGGTTAGGTTTATACCTTAATTGCTTTCCGGTAGTTGCGGATGCTTGCAGGGGGCTTAATCACAAGTATGTATTAGTCCAAGTAAGGTCGGTACATTAGCATAGGTTCACCCACATAACACTTACAACACCAAAGAAGGGTACTCAGCTGTTTGAAGCGAAAGCACTTGACAGAATTCCCATGTGTCCTCGAGAACGTTTGGTCTTTATAAGTATTTCCACCGGCTTGTCCTTCGATAAGAAAGGATTGGGCCACTTGCTGCGTTTGCTCGTTGTCTTTATTACTTGCACCTTGTTTTGTTGCTTTATCAGAAAACCCCTAAAAATCCGTTTGCTAAGTATTTACAGAGATTTCCTGCTGCATCGGGGGCTTCTTATAGGTGAAGAGGCGAGGCTGGGAGGCGGACGGAGGGCCCACACCCTACCCAGGCGCGGGTGGGCCGGGTGTGGCAGCCCTGGATCGCCTCTCCATCTCTCCTCTGGACTTCGTGTTGCCCACGGTAAAATATTGACTTTGGCTTTTGTCCCGTCCAATTCCGAGAATATTGATTTCCAGCCTTTCTGAAACCAAAAACAGAAGAAAACAGGAAAATCGCACTGTGGCAACTTGTTATTAGGTTAGTTCCAGAAAAGATATAAAAACACCTCAAAGTGTAGACAAAGAAAAGCAAAGTAGATACTAAACAAGCATGGAGCATCAAAAATTATAGATACGTTTCTGATGTATCAGTGGACTTCTAGTCATAGATGCAGTTGGATGGCGGTCTATGTATATTGTTGTATTGCCCAATCGAATCTCATAGGATCTTTTTTATAGTATTGCATTGTTATGCCTTGCTCAGTTCCTGTCAATTGCCCTACTGTAGTTTGTTTACCCTTCATGCCATGTTTGTTTATCTAAGGAGAGCACCTCTAGTGAACTATGGACCCCGGTCCAATCCTTACCATTGATACATCCTCCACTGTCACTGTTTACTTGCTGCAAACCATCATCACCTTCCACACCATACAGTTAATCCTTTGTTACAGCAAACTGGTGAGCTTGACAACCTCACTGTTTCTTTGGGGCAAAGTCTTGAGTTTGTGTTGTGCAGGTTTCCATGTTGCTTGCAACACCTTTGAGACGTTTCCTTCCTCCTACTAGTTCGATAAACTTGGTTTCTTACTGAGGTAAAACTTGCTAATATGTTGCTTCATACCTTGCTCTTGGGGTATCCCGACAAAGCGCTCCCACATTGAAGCAGTGCCATCAAGACTTTTCTGGCGCCATTGCTAGGCTAAGGACGTCTTCACAAGGGGAGTCCTCCTCAACCTTTCTCTTTACTTTGTTTTTAGTTTGCTTAGTTTATTTTTCTTGGTTATGTTTGCCTCTTTTATCAAAAACTCCAAAAAAATTATTCTAGTTTGGTTTGCTTTCTCTTATCAAAAACACAAAAAATTAGTTTCTACTCTAGTTGTTGGTCTGTTATTGCCTTGCTTTTTCATGCTTTCTATTAATGGATGGTTTCTTTAAAACTAGTTCTTATTGGCAAGGTGGGTTCACGGAAGAACAAAAGTATTATTATAAGGAACACCGTTTGTCATAAAAGGGAAACACTTACGGGAACAAATTGATAAGTTGAATACTATTGCTACAGACGTGTGCTCTACTTATAATGTTACTTATTGGTTTGATAAATCTTGTTGCTGTAGGAGGTATAAACACCTTCCTTTTCAATGTGAGTATAATGATAATGTTACCTTATATTCTTATGTTAAGGGAAATTATGACTTTTATGATGTGGAACAAATTGAAGAATTTATTGCTTTCAAGGGTGCATTTGAACTTGCTAGTTTTCTTGAAAATACTGATGATGCACCTTATGAATATGAGGTTTATGAGATACTTAAATTTTGATTGGATAATTACAAGGAAGAAAATGGCCATATCCTTGAATATTTCAATAGATGCTTTCCACACACGGAAGAGACTAATGCTTTGCAGGAGCCTATGGAAGAAGAAATTGTTGAAACTGGAAGCTCATTAGATAAAAAATGGAGGAGAGTGATAAACAAAAGGAGGAAGAATGGATCTACCCATGCCTACCTTCTAATGAGAGTAACTATTTACCTATTATATTATTTGATTGTCCCCCATGCTTACCAAAGGAGGATGAATGGTATGTTCTTGTGGATCCTTTTGAAATATCTACTTTGGGTAAAACCTGTGAAGGTTTTAATCCCACTATTTTTGAGCTTCATAGAAATTATGTGTCTGTAGATCATGAAAAGCATGCTTTATGTGATAGCTATATTGTTGAGTTTATTCATGATGCTACTGAAAATTATTATGATAGAGGAAATTATGGTTGTAGAATTTTTCATGGTACTGAAACACCTCTCTATGTGCTGAAAGTTTTGAAGTTACTCTTGTTTTATCTTCCTATGCTTGTCACTTTGTTCTTTGTGAATTTATGTGTGTACAAGATTACTATGCATAGTAAGTGCGTTAGACTTAAGTGTGTTTTGAATATGCTTCTTGATGCTCTCTTTTACTTCAATTCATATTTCTTATGTGAGCATCTTCTCAAACTATCAAACCTAACTTAAAGGCGTTAAAGAAAAGTACTTGTTGGGAGATAAACCAAGAGTTTACTTTAGTCTTGGAAGTTATTACTTCAGTAATGACCTCTTCTTATCCTTTTTGTTTGCTTTTTGTACCAAGAATGACCTCTAATGAGAGGAAGTAAGATTTGGGGAGTTGCTGTCCTGAAACAGATTTCTGTCCTCCACCATAAACATTCATGAGGAGTCTCTGTAAGTCGTATTGAGCTGAAAATTTACGAATAAATTCCCCAGTATGTTAGATAACTTTCTTTAGTTCAACACTTTTTTATTTGAGCAACAGAAAAGTTTCGAAAAAATCGGTTTCTACCTGCTGGTCTGTTTTGACAGATTTCTGCCATTATTTGCATTTGCTTCTTATTGATTCCTTTTTGAGTTATCTTTTGGGGAATTGAGCTTTTTGAAGGATTTGCTACAGTAGTTTGTGTTATTAGTGAAAATATTTTCTGTTCCAAAGCTAAACCCAAAGGTCTGTTATCTTTTGAATGCATTAATGTCGCTAATGAAGATTGTGTGAAGTTTTGTACGAAGGAAAAAAATTCAGGTGTAGAGAGAGAATGATGTAATAAGATGAAGAATGGATAAAAATTCAAGCTTGGGGATGCCACCCCGGTGTCACCCCAATAAATATCCAAGAGGTACAAGCGTCAAAACTTGGGGATGCCCAAGGCATACCCTTCTTCATCAATAAAAAGCTCAGGTCTTCCTAGACACTTCATTTTTATTGTTTCATGCACAGCTGTGTTGTTCTTGGAGCATCTTAGTTTTCATTTGGTTTGATTAGTTTGTTTAGTTTGCTTGAATAAAGTAGTTTAGACCCATGTTCTCTCTATGTTGTTTCAAATAAGTCGATTGCTGTTGGAAAGGAGTACCAAGTTCCTGCTTGAAAGTGCAAGAGGAGCTTGCATTGACTGTGACTTAAACTTTAGCATGACATGCTAGGTGTTGTTTTGACCTTATGCTTAGTGATTATTGTTGTAGCATGTCTTGTTCCAAACAATTGGGATTGCTTAGTGTGCCTTGAACGAATCATGCATTGTTTTAGCACACAAAAGCATAGTATTGTGTTATTCTCCTTTGATGTTTTGTTTGGGTTGACTTGGCACATGCTCACACCATGTTATGACTATGAACAAGTCACCATAGCCTCTATGATCATTTAGTCCTTGGCTTGTAGTACCACTCTATGCTTTGATTAGTAATGTTTTGTCGCGCTGCATGATTATGGCCATTATTGCTCTCTTAGTTGGTTGCTCCCAGTATTTTGCTAGCCTCCACTTGTATGAGTAAGCTCTACTCATGCTTCCAACTCCCAAGAAACCAAGTTTTTCCAAAGTGTCCACTATAAACTCCTATGCATGGTGTGTTACACCATTCCAAGTATATTCTTGTTTTCAACTATCTTCTAATTAAAAAGTATTTTGTTATGTGAAAACTTAGTGATTAAATCCCTCACAAACTTGAACCATTGTGTCATCTATGTTGTATATGCTTGCACTTATACGTTGGAATTAGCAGAACCGTGCTGTCACGGGGAACGTTTTCAACATTGCACTTGTACTTTGTACACAGTTGATATCATGCTATTTTTTCTATGGATGTCACCGGTGTGAAATAAAGAGGGTGCTTATAAGTCCATGGTGTTATGTATTTTGTGTTAGAGAAACGCCTGGGCCGCTAGCCTAAGCCATGCATAATCATGGTGGAAACTTGCAGCATCACCATAATGAGCATTATGTGAAGCATCCTCAATAAAAAGCTATGCACATAGTAAATAAAAAGATCGCTGAGATGCTCATTGTCTACTTGCCTTGTCATTTTGGTTATGGGATAGCTCCTGTACCATGTGCAAGGGGTACCCCGTTGGCGGTTCTCTATGATACACATGTACTTACTATGACAAGAACTTACAGGTGACTGAAGTTGAGTAGCATGAGGTGTGGCCCTCGTATTCAAGGGACATGAGATTGCCAACTTATACTTTGTCAAGCATGTACTCCATAGTTTGTTCACTTTAACCTTAATCACTTCAAGATGCTTATGATAGGGGCAATGAGGGCTGAAAGCTAACAAGTACCATAATTTTTGGAAGCTCTTTTTGAAACTTGAAATCCCTGCTTCCCTTTATGTAGGGCCTTTCTTCCACTATTATATTGAGTCTCCACCTTCTACCATTAGGCACCATTAAGAGAGCATAGTTGTCATTCTAAGTTCTATGTGCAGTGTCCCAAAACTTATTGATTGATGCATATTGTTGATATTGCTTGTTCTTGTGCTACTTGTATCTAGTCACTCTTATGAACTTTGAAGGTGTCCTATGCATCTATTTGCTACTCCATGAGGGACAATCTGAATGCCACTAAGCCATGTTTTCTGTATGTGAAACAAACAAACGTTTTTCAATGCATATTATAGCCTTTCATGTTGCATGCATGGTTACTTTGTCTTATTGTTAGAACTCCATCTTTCATGCACATGTTTAGAGTTCTTTGATCCCAGCTTTCAATGCTTGCAAATGGTTTGATCTTGGTTTTGATGGTGCATGTCACCTCAAAAATTATTCTTTTTATCACTTACCTACTCGAGGACGAGCATGAGTTAAGCTTGGGGATGCTTGATGAAGGGAATATGCCCTCAGAGGCAATAATAAAGTGTTTATTATGTGTATTCCAAGTATATGATAGGTGTTTATTTTACATGCTATAATTGTATTAATACGGAAACATTAATACATGTGTGTTTAATAAACAAACAGAAAGTTCCTAGTTATGCCTCTCTCATAAACTAGCTCGTTGATTAATAAGATGATCAAAGGTTTCTTGATCATGGACATTGGATGTTGCTAATATCGAGGTCACAACAATAGTGTAATGGTGTGATGAACATTCATCTGAAGTATAGCATTACGATCAAAGTCATTGATTTTATATTGCTATAACATCATACGAAGTGATCCTAATCCTTAGACCATGATACTATGTCAATCACTAACACCTAAAGAGTATCTTGATAACATCAAACGTCACACCATAACAAGGTGATTATAAAGATGGGTTCAGTACTACTAAAGTGTTATGTTGAGGCCCATGGATCGAGAGTGGAATTTGTTCATCCCGATGACGGATAGATATGCCCTGGGCCCTCTTAGTGATATCACATTGGTTAGCTTGCAAGCAAGTGATTTGATCACTAGAATGTTATATCACGGGAACAAGAAAAGAGTACATGTCGGTAACAAGATCAAACTATTTATGGAGATATCGATGATAGAATCTTGGACATGTAATATATCACGAAACAAAGGGATTAAGATACTAGCGTAAAAGGTTCTCGCGATCACAAGAAAGTCATCGCTGAATGTGTGGGAGTCAGTATGGACCTCCAGATCCCGCTTCTGATTATTGATCTGAGAGGGGTCTCGATCATGTCCGCATTATTCGCGAACCGTAGGGTGACACACCTAAGAGACAACGACATCCATTTAGAGCAAAAGTTTCATGCCGGAAAGAATAACAAGCACATGCATTTATTTCACTAGATTCCGAAACAGGTTTTTAGGTGAAATTGCAGAAAGTGTTTTTGCATGTGAAATGAAATACTAGCAAGGGGTTATATGTGAATGTTTGTCATTAAAGTAATTGACAAAATTCTGAATAAATAAAAGGAGTTTTATTTAATTAGAGTTTGCATTAAATTTGGTGGAAATTTAATGGGAATTTGAGTGGGTTTTTTAGTGGAGGGAATTAAAAGGGATTTTTATGAGTGGAGTGTCCACCCACATGAATGAGGGGAGGGAAAGGGGGCAGCCCCATGCACCGGCCACCCCCTTGGGGTTCCCCCTCTCCTATAAAAGGAGCCCCCTCCCTCTCTCTCTCTCACTCTCACTCACACCTCCTCGTGAAGGATCTCTCTCCGCCTCTAGTATTTATCCCCCATGGTCTCGGACTAGCGAGATACATGTTCCCGGTGGCTATTTGGCAAGAAAGAGTTGTGCTTCCGCTGCATTGCTGGAGCGAGGAGGCGGAGGTTGATCGGTGCCTCAGACGTGTGTGCGAGCACGGATGCGCCACTGATTTGCGGTGCTAGGACTTCCTCTCGATCTTGAGATCGGCAAGAGATCGTCTACATCAACCATGAGTTTGGACACGTTAAGCTTTGTTGGTATTCAAGGGTATGTTCTCTACGGATGTATATCCGCCCGTTGATTGTATCTAGTAGATAGATCTTGGTACATAGTTGTTCCCATCGTAGGAATTTTTTTTCTGTGTTGCGAACCCTACAGTGGTATCAGATCCGGATCTATGCGTAGATGCTTTGCACGGGTAGTATACATATGAGTATGTGGGCGATGATGATCATGTTATTGCTTCTTTGTTGTACTTTGGATATTGGTGGCATAGTGGGATGAAGCGGCCCGGGCAAACTTTACATGTCCTCGCACATGAGACCTGTTCCACGCTTGACATGCAACTAGCTTTGCATAAGTGGCTAGCGGGTGTCTATCTCTCCTACTATAGTCAATATCTAATTTGCAACGAGTTGTCAACAATTTGGTTATCCTCGTTGTGGTTCATGTTCGTAGGTATGAATGGTTCTATCTTCGAAAGCCCTAAGCCACGTAAAACTTGAAATGGATAAATTAGAGGCGTCTAGTTTAGATTGTTGCTAGGCTAGTGTCATGATATGGTGATGCTGTAAGTAGAACTATAAGTTGATACTCTTATAACACACATAGCGTGTAAGTTCCATAGACCTTGGCCTTACACATAGAGGTATGATAGTGATCATACCACGATGCACATGATGGAGATCAAGTGCAAGAACCATATCATTTCACTTATAAACATGTGATGTTTGTTGCATCTTATATTGCTTGTTTGGCATTTTATTAGCATAATAAGATGATCCCTCATTTAGATATCAAGATAAGAATGTGTTCTTCCTTAAGTATGCACCGATTATGTTTCGTCGCTCCAAGACACCACGTGATGATCGGGTGTTCTTGGATCCACGATCATACTTCGGGTGTAAGATAGTTACACACGCGAATACTAAGGTTCTTACTTGGCGAGCCTAGCATCTATAGACATGGCCTCGGAACACGGACCGAAAGGTTAAGCATGAGTCATATGGTAGATATGATGCCCATTTGATGCTCGCCTTTGAAGCTACACCGACTCATGTGATGATCAGACTTGGTGTAGTGGATTTGGTTCATGTAATCACCAAAAAGGCACGAGGGATGTCATTTTTGAGTGGGAGTTCATTCTTAATTTGGATTAGTTGAACTCAATCTATCATAAACTTAGTCTAAACTTTACAAATTCTAGTGTAGATGGCACCACCTGCTTTTAATTTCAATGTGTTCATGGAGAAAGAGAAACTTGCAACAAACGGTAGCAACTTTACCGAATGGGCCATGAATTTGAGGATTCTCCTCTCTGCTGCACAAAAGCAATATGTGCTAGAAGCGCTGCTAGGCCCCCACTGTTTGACGATTCCCCTGACAAGGAGAAGAATGTCTACCAGACTCGTCAGGAGCACCACAACTTAGTTCATTGCGTCATATTGTATGGGCTAGAGACAGAACTTCGAAAGCGTTTCGAAAACGGCAATGCATTTGATACAATGGGTGAGTTGAAAATGATTTTCGACACACATGCTGCTGTAGAGAGCTACAATGCTTCAGAAAAGTTCTTTAGCTGCATGATGGAAGAGAACAACTCCGTAAGTGAGCATGTGCTCAAGATGTCGGGTTACACCGATAAGCTTGTGTCCTTGGGAATAACGATTCCCATTAACTTAGGCATCCATCGTGTTCCGCAGTCTCTGCCACCTAGCTATAAGAGCTTCGTGATGAACTATAATATGCAAGGCATGAAGAAGTCTCTCCCCGAGCTTCTGTCAATGCTTAAAACTGCAGAAGTGGAGATCAAGCAAGAACATCAAGTGTTTATGATCAATAAGACCACTGGTTTAAAGAAAGACAAGAAGGGAAAACAGAAGGGAAGTAAGGGCGGCAAGCCAGTTGCCGTGCCTAAAAATAAACCCTGAGTTGGCCCTAAGTCTAATACCGAGTGCTATTATTGTAAGGGGACTGGCCACTGGAAGCGCAACTTCCCCAAGTATTTGGCAGACAAGAAGGCCGACAAGGCAAATAAAGGTATATATGATATACATGTTATTGATGTGTACTTGACTAGTACTCGCAGTGGCACCTGGGTATTTGATACCGGTTCATTAGCTAATATTTATAACTCGAATCAGGGGCTGCGGAACAAGCGAACACTAGCAAGGGGTGAGGTCAAGATGTGTGTCGGCAATGGATCAAGTGTTGATGTGATCGCGGTCGGAACGCTACCTCTCCACTTACCGTCAGGATTAGTAATAAACTTGAATAATTGTTATCTGGTGCCAGCACTAAGCACGAACATTGTATCTGGATCGTGTTTGATGCGAAGTGGTTATTCATTTAAATCCGAGAACAATGGTTGTTCTATTTATATGAATGAAATCTTTTATGGTCATGCACCGATGATGAATGGTTTATTTCTGTTGGATCTCAATAATAGTGTTACACATATTCATAATGTTGATGCTAAAAGGATTAAACTTAATGATGATATATTTGCATATATGTGGCACTCCCGTCTAGGTCATATTGGCATTAAATGCATGAAGAAGCTCCATTCGGATGGACTTTTGGAATCACTTGATTTTGAATCATTTGATACATGTGAGCCATGCCTTATGGGCAAGATGACTAGAACGCCGTTTTCCGGTTCAATGGAACGGGCGACAGATTTATTCGAGATCATACATTCTGATGTATGTGGTCCAATGAGTGTGTCGGTGTGAGGTGGACATCGTTATTTTGTTACTTTCATGGATGATTTGAGTAGATACGGTTATATCTACTTGATGAAACACAAGTATAAAACCCTTGAAAAGTTCAAGGAATTGTAGAGTGAAGTGGCAAATTATCGTAATAGGAAGATCAAATTTCTGCGGTCCGGCCGTGGAGGTGAGTATCTAAGTTACGAGTTTAGCACTCATATGAAAGAGTGTGGAATTGTTTCACAACTCACACCTGCCGAAACACCACAGCGAAATGGTGTGTCAGAACGTCGTAATCGTACTTTATTGGATATGGTTCGATCTATGATGTCTCTGACGGACTTGCCGTTGTTATTTTGGGGTTATGCACTAGAAAATGTTGCATTCACTTTAAATCGGGCACCATCTAAATCCGTTGAAAAGACACCATATGAATTGTGGTTTGGAAACAAACCTAAGCTGTCATTTCTTAAAGTTTGGGGATGCGATGTTTATGTCAAGAAACTTCAACCGGATAAACTCAAAACCAATGCGGAAAAATGCGTCTTCATAGGATACCCTAAGGAAACTATTGGGTATTCCTTCTATCATAGATCCAAGGGCAAGGTTTTTGTTGCCAAGAATGGATCCTTTCTAGAGAAAGAGTTTCTCGCGAAAGGTGTGAGTAGTCGGAAGGTAGAACTCGAAGAGGTTGTTGAACCTTCTCTTCATAGTATGGCGAGTAGCACAACACCATAAGTCGTTACGGAGTTGGCTTCACCAATTGAAGAGGGAACTAATGATAATGATCATGAAACTCCAAAAGAGAGTACTACTGAACCTCGCAGGTCTAGCAGGATGCGTGCAGCTCCCGAGCTGTACGGAAACCCTATTATGAATTTCATGGTTGATGAAATTGAAGACCCTGCGATGTACGAAGAAGCGATGATGAGCCCAGATTCCAACAAATTGTTAGAAGCCATGAAATCCGAGATGGAATCCATGTACGAAAACCAAGTTTGGAACTTGGTGGACTTACCTCACGACCGAAAGGCCGCGGAGAATAAATGGATTTTCAAAACAAAACTGATGCTGATGGTAATGTGACCGTCTATAAAGCTCGACTTGTCGCAAAGGGGTTTCGACAAATTCAAGGAGTTGACTATGATGAGACATTCTCTCCCGTAGCGATGCTAAAGTCAGTTAGGATTATGTTAGCAATTGCCGCATATTTCAATTATGAGATATGGTAGATGGATATCAAAACCACGTTCCTCCATGGAAATATTGAGGAAGAGTTGTATATGATACAACCAAAGGGTTTTGTCGATCCTAAGGATGCTAACAAGGTATGCAAGCTTCAGCGATCCATCTATGGACTGAAGCAAGCATCCCGGAGTTGGAATCTCTGCTTTGATGAGGTGATCAAAGAGTTTGTATTTGTCCAAACTTATGGAGAGGCTTGTATTTGCAATAAAGTGAGTGGGAGCAATGTGGAATTTCTGATATTATATGTGGATGACATATTATTGATCGGAAATGATATAGATCTTTTTAAACAGTGTTAAAAGTTATCTAAACAGCAAATTTTCAATGAAGGACCTAGGTGAAGCGTCATACATATTAGGCATCAAGATCTATAGAGATAGATCTAAGCGCCTAATAGGGCTATCGCAAAGTACATACCTTGATAAGATTTTAAAGAAGTTTAAAATGGGTGGAAGTAAGAAGGGGTTCTTACCTATGTTGAAAGGAAAGACATTGAGTAAGACTCAAAGTCCGGCTACGGCGGAAGAAAGAGAGATAATGGACAAAGTCCCCTATGCTTCAGCCATAGGCTCTATAATGTACGCCATGCTATGTACAAGACCGGATGTGGCACATGCTATTTGTTTGACTAGTAGGTACCAATCGAATCCAGGTTCGGAACACTGGATAGCAGTCAAGAATATCCTTAAGTACTTGCGAAGAACTAAGGATATGTTTCTTGTGTACGGAGGTGAAGAAGAGCTCGTCGCTAAGTGTTATGTTGACGCAAGCTTTAACACCGATCCGGATGACTCTAAGTCTCAATTTGGATACATATTTCTCATGAATGGTGGAGCGGTTAGTTGGAGGAGTTCCAAACAACCCGTGGTGGCAGGATCAACAATGGAGGCCGAATATGTTGCTGCTTCGGAAGCGGCTCAGAAAGCAGTTTGGATGAAGGAGTTCATATCCGAACTAGGTGTGGTTGCGAGTGTGTTGGACCCAATGGTGATCTATTGTAACAACAATGGTGCCATTGCCAATGCCAAAGAACCAAGGTCTCACAAGAATTCCAAGCATATTAAGCGTCGGTTTCACTCCATCCGTGAGCATGTCAAGGATGTAGATATAAAGATTTGTAAAGTACACACGGATCTCAATGTAGCAGATCCGTTGACTAAAACTCTCCCTAGAGAAAAACATGATCAACACCAGAACTCCATGGGTGTTAGATTTATCACTATGTAACTAGATTATTGTTTCTAGTGCAAGTGGGAGACTAAAGGGAATATGCCCTGAGAGGCAATAATAAAGTGTTTATTATGTATATTCCAAGTATATGATAGATGTTTATTTTACATGCTAAAATTGTATTAATACAAAAACATTAATACATGTGTGTTTAATAAACAAATAGAAAGTTCCTAGTTATGCCTCTCTCATAAACTAGCTCGTTGAATAACAAGATGATCAAGGTTTCCTGATCATGGACATTGGATATTGTTAATAACGAGGTCACAACATTAGTGTAATGGTGTGATGAACATTCATCTGAAGTATAGCATTACAATCAAAGTCATTGATTTTATACTGCTATAACATCATACAAAGTGATCCTAATCCTTAGACCATGAGATCATGTCAATCACTAACACCAGAAGAGTATCTTGATAACATCAAACGTCACACCGTAACAGGGTGATTATAAAGATGGCTTCAGTACTACTAAAGTGTTATGTTGAGGCCCATGGATTGATAGTGGAATTTGTTCATCCTGATGACGGATAGATATGCTCTGGGCCCTCTCGGTGATATCACATTGGTTAGCTTGCAAGCAAGTGATTTGATCACTAGAATGTTATATCACGTGAACGAGAAAATAGTACATGTCAGTAACGAGATCAAACTTGGTATGGAGATACCGGTGATCGAATATTGGACATGTAATATATCACAAAACAAAGGGATTAAGATACTAGCGTAAAAGGTTCTCGTGATCACAAGAAAGTCATCGTCGAATGTGTGGGAGTTAGTATGGACCTCTAGGTCCCGCTTCTGATTATTGATCTGAGAGGGGTCTCGATCATGTCCGCATTATTCGCGAACCGTAGGGTGACACAATTAAGAGACACCGACATCCATTTGGAGCAAAAGTTTCATGCCGGAAAGAATAACAAGTGCAGGAATTTATTTCACTAGATTCCGAAACAGGTTTTCAGGTGAAATTGCAGAAAGTGTTTTTGCATGTGAAATGAAATACTAAAAAGGGGTTATATGTGAATTTTTGTCATTAAAGTAATTGACAAAATTCTGAATAAATAAAAGGAGTTTTATTTAATGAGAGTTTGCATTAAATTTGGTGAAAATTTAATAGGAATTTGAGTGGGTTTTTGAGTGGAGGAATTGAAAGGGATTTTTGTGAGTGGAGTGTCCACCCACATGAATGAGGGGAGGGCAAGGGGCAGCCCCATGCGCCGGCCACCCCCTTGGGGTTCCCCCTCTCCTATAAAAGGATCCCCCTCCCTCTCTCTCTCACTCACACCTCCTCGTGAAGGATCTCTCTCCCCCTCTAGTATTTATCCCCCATGGTATCAGACTAGCAAGATACATGTTCCCGGTGGCTATTCAGTAAGAAAGAGTTGTGCTTCCGCTGCATCACTGGAGAGAGGAGGCGGAGGTTGCTCTATGCCTTGAACGTGTGTGCGAGCACGGATGCGCCGCTGATTTGCGGTGCTAGGACTTCCTCTTGATCTTGAGATCGGCAAGAGATCGTCTACATCAACCACGAGTTCGGACTCGTTAAGCTTTGTCGGTCTTCAAGGGTATGTTCTCTATAGATGTATATCTACCCGTTGATTGTATCTAGTAGATAGATCTTGGTACATAGTTGTTCACATCGTAGGAATTTTTTTGTTTTCTATGCTGCAAACCCTACACTTGATACGTCGGAAACGTATCTATAATTTTTGATGTTCCATGCTTGTTTACTATCTACTTTGCTTTGCTTTGTCCACACTTTGAGGTGTTTTTATATGATTTCTGGTACTGACCTATTAACAAGTTGTCATAGTGCCAGTTGCTTGTTTTCTTCTGTTTTTGGTTCCAGAAAGGCAGAAAATCAACATTCTTGGAATTGGACGGGACAAAAGCCAAAGTCAATATTTTACTGTGGGCAACACGAAGCTAGAAGACAAGACGGATAAGGCTCACCAGGGGGCCACACCCCCTGGCCGCGCGGGTGGGCCCACCCCCCGCCTAGGGGGTGTAGCCGCCCTGGTGGCCCCTAGCTCGCCTCTTCCCTATAAAGTCCCCCCGATGCCAAAACCCTAAGTACCCGATCAATATTCCACGAAACCATATGTAGACGTCGCCACCATCATCCCTAGATCGGGGGGATCTGAAGCTCTTCCCGGCACCATGCCGGAGGGGAGATCATCCCAGAGGCCTTCTTCTTCATCATGCGAGCATCCGGTATGAAGTGTGAGTAGTTCCACCTTGGACTACAGGTCCATGTAGTAGCTAGATGGTTGTATCTCCTTGTGATTTCATGTATAGATCTTGTGAGCTCCGTTCATGATCAAGATCTAATCTATTTGTAATCATGCATGTTGTGTTTGTAGGGATCCGATGGATATTGAGATTACTATGTCAGATAGATTAATGGTTTTGTCTATCTGATTCTATCATGTCTGTGTTGTTTGTGATCTTGCATGCTATCCGTTGTTGGTAGCTATCTTGGCCAAGTAGTTGCTAGTGACTCCAAGAGGGGGTATTTATGCTCGATAGTGAGTTCATGCCTCTAGTTTCCAAGGGAAGTGACAAAAATCTCTTCGGTTGTAGATGTGATGTTGCCACTAGGGATAAAACAACGGTCTCCTGTTCATGGAACAAGTGGATTATTTACCTTACACACTTTGCTTAAAGCAGTTGTCTGTTGCTTGCAAATTAATACTGGAGGGGGTTCAGATGATAACCTAAAGGTGGAATTCTAGTCATAGATGCAGTTGGATGGCGGTCTATGTATATTGTTGTATTGCCTAATCGAATCTCATAGGATCTTTTGTCTAGTATTGCATTGTTATGCCTTGCTCAGTTCCTGTCAATTGCTCTGCTGTAATTTGTTTACCCTTTATGCCATGTTTGTTTATCTAAGGAGAGCACCTCTAGTGAACTATGGACCCTGGTCCAATATTTACCATTGATACATCCTCCACTGTCACTGTTTACTTGCTGCAAACCATCATCACCTTCCACACCATACAGTTAATCCTTTGTTATAGCAAACCGGTGAGCTTGACAACCTCACTATTTCGTTGGGCCAAAGTCTTGAGTTTGCGTTGTGCAGGTTTCCACGTTGCTTGCAACACCTTTGAGACGTTTCCTTCCTTCTACTAGTTCGATAACCTTGGTTTCTTACTAAGGGAAAACTTGTTGCTGTGCTGCTTCACACCTTGCTCTTGGGGTATCCCGATGAAACGCTCCCACGTTGAAGCACCGCCATCACCTCTCACAAAATATCAAGTTATAAAGTGTTCATCGTTAGTAGGCACCGTTGCCAAAGCTCGTTGTTTCGAAGCACCACGTGATGATCGGGTGTGTTAGATTCTGTGAGTGTATACAACGGGAGCAAGCCAGATTTGCTCATGCAGAAGCTAAGGTTTGATCTTGACGAGTCTAGCATGTACATACATGGTCTCGGAGGACCATCGAAAGGTAAAGCATGAGACATATAGTAGATATGATGAACATGTTGATTGTTCGCCATTGAAGCTACATCATCTCTCGTGATGATCGGTTTTGATGTGGTGGATTTGGTTCGTATGATCACTAAAACAATGTGAGGGATGTTGTTTTGAGTGGGAGTTCACCTAGATTAATTTAAATATTAATTAGAACTCAATTTGTCATAAACTTAGTCTAAACTTGTGCAAATATGTTGTAGATCAATGGCGGCCTCTACCATCAATTTTAATGCGTTCCTAGAGAAAGAAAAGTTGAAAAACAATGGAAGCAACTTCGCGGATTGGTTCCGCAACTTGAGTATTATCCTCAATGCTGGTAATTTGACCTATGTGCTGGATGCACCGTCGGGTGACCCACCTGCACCTGATGCTACCGATGAGGTAAAGAATGTTTTCCTCGCTCGGAAGAATTAATACTTCATAGTTCAGTGTGCTATCTTGTATGGTTTGAAATCGGAGCTTCAGAAAAGGTTTGAAAACTTTGACCCACATGATATTGTCCGTGAACTCAAAATGATATTTGAGGCTCACGCGACAGTTGAGAGTTATGAGGCTTCTGAAAATTTCTTTAACTGCAAGATGGAAGAGGGCGGCTCCGTCAGTGAGCACGTGTTTAAGATGTCTGGACATGCAAGCAAGCTCCAAAGCTTGGGTATAGTGATTCCTAATGCTTTGGGGATTCACCGTGTCCTCCAATCACTACCATCAAGTTATAAGAACTTTGTGATGAACTACAATATGTAAAACATGGACAAGTCGTTGTCTGAACTCTTCTCCATGTTAAAGTCTGTGGAAGTGGAGATCAAGAAAGAGCACCAAGTATTAATGGTCAATAAGACCACTAAATTCAAAAGGCAAGGCAAGTCTAAGAAAAAGGGAAACTTCACAAACCATGAAATTGGATTTTTTCGTTTTGTTTTGGCTAATATATACTTATGTAAGTATAATAGTCCCATGTGTATATGTTACAATGTATATGGACTCCTTTGATTTGTAGAAGGATTAAACATTTCGAACTTGGACTTTGGAACGGAGCTCTCGGTATTCTCACTCCTCAAGGGATCAAGGTATAGTTTTCCAAAACTGTAAGTGCATTCGATGTAGGTCTTCATCAGTATTCGTTATAGGTCTTCATCAGTTCAGACCAAGACGTGTAAGCACCAGCAATTAGTCAAGCCACACAGGCCGAATTGCCACGCCAGGAGTAGTGGTCGTGGTCTCGTGTCTGGCCCGAAGAGGGACTGGAGGCCGGATGTAGTGCTCGTGCTATTGTGTCTGGCATAGCAATTCTCCATGTCAGGTGCGTGAGCTCCGGGACGCAAGAACTAGTTGTTCTTCGTCCCTGCAACTGCATGCACGGGAGTTTTCTCCTCTCATTGTGTCCACGGGAGTTTGCTCTTCTCGTCGACTCAGCTGTCCGGGAGGATGTGGCCCAAAATGGCGTCGCCCAAATGACTGTCGCTGCCGTTCGCACGTCCATCGTCGCCGTTGACCCTCCCATCGCCGGTCTGCTCGTCTCCATGTTGTAGGTTTTGGAGGGCGGGGAGCGGGATGCCAGGTGGAGGCCATGGATTGGGCTCGCGCCAGGGGAATTAATGGAACAGAGGGGCAACCATGGGGGAGAAGGAAGGGATGGGCGGCCATGGAGGGGATCGCGTCACGGGGGTGGAACGGAGGAGCAGCCATGGGGGAGAAGGAAGGGAGGGGCCCGCGGAGAAGGGGCTTTACCTACGCCTCGCTGTCGGTGTCTAGGTCGCCTAGGCAGTTGTAAGTCGAGCGAGAGAACAACTCGCATAGACGCATACTGCTTCACATTTCTGTGCGATTTCGAGGTCCCGACCTCCGAATTGATCCAGGCAGTTTTCGCGAGCAACCTAGTCCCATGCGGAATTCGTTCCAATTTCCATATATTGATTCCTAGCCCATCCAAACGTTGGAATTGGAGGCCCCAATTTCAAATCCTTGATTTCTTGCACAATTCAGTGCAACCAAACATAGTGGTACAAAACTCTACAATATATAGGAAGATTCGTCATTGTTCTGTCCCACAAATCCACCACAACTTGTCTAGAGCCATTGAAGTGACATTTGAATGATCTCGTAGACACCGGCTCTTCTTGGACATTCAGGTGGTTCAATTTCATAGTGACATGTCAACAACAAAGTACCACCAAGGAAAAAAGGGCCATGTAGGACCAATATAATTTTATCACTAAACAATAAAAATGAGAAGTATGAGAAAATATCATGATAGAGATGAAAGGGCTACCTCGTAAATGAGGAAGGCATTTAAGTGATGTATATCTAATTTTTTTTATTTGAGTTTTCAATTTTTTTGAATCCAACCCGTCCAACTATAATTAATGAGAATCATAAGATAGTGTATATATATTCTAAGAGGTCACCTCTCCTAATTAATACGTTATGAGGTGACATATAACATCTATGTGTATGTAAACACATTATACTAATCTAATAATTGAGGTGTTTCTCATCCTCCCAACTAAGGAGATGAGATCTGGGGACTATGTCCGCGACCCCCCTTCGCCGATGCACGCCTCCTCGCCGGCCGCAAGAGTCTCTCTCCCCAGCGGTCTCGACTCCGTCCCTTTCGAGTCGTTGCCCCCCTCAGCTTCGCTTGCACTACCGTTGGTCCTCTCCAACTCAAATCCACCCGCCCTCGCCGTCGCATCGACAAATCTTGTTGTGGCGGCCAGATCTGGAAGCCTTGCGGCGTCCCCACCTCTTACCGACGACTCAACCCTCATCCCCGGGAGCGATGACGGAAACCGCCAATTCGAGCCTCTTCCTCCCACAATCAAAGTTGGTGGCATACCGTACGCCTCCCCAGGTGCATTAAATCTATGCACTCTTTCTTTTCACACCATGATTACCAATCCTCTTGCTAGTCATAGTAGCCCTGATTTTGCCTCCTTTTGGACCACGCCCGATAGCCTTGATTCATGTTGTAATTCCTCATCCTCACTATCCACCCGACTCGCTTATGATTGTCTAGCATGGCTATGGGGCCTTCCACTCCTACGATGCCTTGCCGGAGGTCCGCAATCTTAGTCAGGCCCATGGAGTTCTACGCTTTGGTCTCTCGATCTTCGTCCTTCTGGCTTCATCGACACCGCCTCCATGGGATGTACTTTGCTTCTCCTTGCCCCTCCCCCCCCCGCGCTTACCAAGTCGACCAAGGGTCAACACATGTGGGGATGCGGGCCCCTTCCCTGAAAAACTAAGCCGGTCTCTGCTTACGGGTTCTCTGCTTATGTTTTCTATATGTGGCCAGCATCTTATTTTACATTCTTGTTGCACACAGAATCACTCGATGGATAAAGACAATTCTGAAAAATCTAGAAAGTCCTAGAAAACTGTCCAGGAAGGCTTGTATAATGAACTAACAACGACATCCTATTTTTGTTGTAATATTTAGCACTTTATCATGTTCAAAATATTAACTTTGTGATTACATATGTGAAAAACAGTACAAAATGTCTCAAAATAGTTAGTCCGAACTCAAACTCCATAAGCTAGGACAGGAGAAGGCTAAAATAACTAGACTGTAGTTTCTAAATAGCTTATTTTCATAGTTGGTTTCTCTAGACAGCCCTTGATAGGTTGGCTTATGCATAAGCTGGAGCAAAAAAGAACTGGGCCGTAGCCATATGGTGTTGGAGGTTCAAGCTTGAGCATCGACAACTCATCCTCTTTATGGGCTCTCACTTCTCTCGTGTATGCTTAGTTTATCTTCCTCCTCAAACTGCCTTTTACTTCTTCTATCAACTTTCTAATTGACTACCGAAGTTGTCTGTCCAGTAATATAACAAGCGTTGGGAAAGTAATTCCGGTTATTCTTGATAAAAATGTGTCCCCTATGGGTGGCACATACCCTCTCCCGTTTTGTAGTGTTGATGAATTCGAATAAATTCTTGCCTTAAAGATGACACTCCAAACCCCATTTTCAAATTCGATCTTACCCGCACTCTCTCCTCTACCATATATGCCAATCTTGCCTTAAAAATGACACGTATATCTAATTTTGAGGATTGAGATGTCAATCTTCCAATTAACGCGTTATGAGATAAACGAGGTAGATAAGCTACACATCTCTAGAGGACATCTCTCTTGTTTTTTTATAACCATTACCGTGGTATATTCACAGTAACAAGTAACAAGTGGTAGACTGAAGGTCTCGGGCGATTATATAAAATAAAATTAAAAAAATAGAAAATCTTTGAGGTTTTTAAACTCTTTCTTCTTCCAAGACTCCCACCACTTCGTTGCTGGCAAGCCTGGCCGGAGGAGGGAGGACCGATCTATGGAGAAGGCTATGGCTAGGTCAGGAGTGGTCGCAGATGAAACTTGGACACCTCTCCTAGTTCCAAATAATTTGTTGTAGTAGTACCATTTCTTTCTTTCGTGCGTATGCAAGACGGATTCTAATAGTCTACGATGTTTCACGTCCTTCTAATTAATGTGTTTTGAGATGTCGTATATTTCTTCTGTCCAAAAATAACTGATTTGTATTTGTTTAGATTCGAATGTACCTATATCCTAAAATGTATCTAGATGCATTCGAATCTAGACAAATCTAAGTCAGTTATTCCTAGACGGAGGGAGTACCTAATTTGTTTTCCTGTTGTGTACGAACACAAATAGGCTATCGTCTCACAATATAATGATTTGTTTATTTCTCTCGTATTTTTACGTCCTAGAGAGCTGGGTAACAGAGGGGATTTGATTTTCGCCTAATACTCTCTAATCCTTCCAAATAGTCTTTCCTAAAAATACACTACTATAGAGGAGAGTTCTTAATCTATATATTCCGGTATTATTTTAGCCAAATCTGGATTGGTCAGGGCCAGCCCCTGGGGACTAGTGGGGCAGTCGTCTCGGGCCCAAAAAAAGTTATAAGTCTAATATACATATAAAATATATTATTTTATTGAGCTTGTGGGTAACGTTTGACTCCAAGTGGTCAGTCCTAGACATTAATCGATTCATCGATTGACCCCTTCGTTTCTCGTGTCCTAGGAAACTGCTCTCTAGCACGCGAGCGTCTCCTAGTACGGTTTTGCTAAAGAAATTGGTAGTGGGCTGGCCTGTTTAGAGCATATAGCTTCGGGTGTTGTCTGACTATCGATTTCCGCATCCACTCAAAAAGGTATCAGCATACCAATCAGAGACATACGGGACGGATTCTTTTCAACACATCAACGCATGTCTCTTTTCTTTATTATTTTTATTTCTCTTACATAAGTTTCATTACGTATTTCTTTCTATTCCATTCCCTTTCATCATTTTTCATGTTTTACATAAGTATATCATGTTTAAATTAGATTTATATTTTTATGACTTTGTTCCTCATGTCTTTAAACATTGTTTCCGCTTATTCTAAATTTGTTTATCTCTTACAATTTTTCTTCTAGACTAAAATTGGGTTTTAGCAGTGATCTTGATAGTTTCCTCGTGTTTCTAACCTTTTTCCCGTTTAAGTTTCATTGTAATTCTCAGACTTTGCTTCTAGAAATTTTTGGAGGAAATTTTAAGATATCATATAAACATTGTTATTTCTATATGAATATTATAGTTGGAGTATACTTATAATATTTATTTTTCATGATCTCATATATGCAAAAATATTATAATAAAAGGACTAAAAAGTTAGTTTTGTCCCGGGTCCCGAAAATCTCAGGACCGGCCCTGGGATTGGTAAACAGACTACGGAAATTTTACGGGAAGACTAGTCTCCTCTATTCCCTGTGAATATACACTAACAGAGTCTAAAAGGGATGATCACAAATTTGAGTTAATTCCTGCCTTAAAAATTGACACCCCTAGGCTCTGAAACCCGAAATTCAAATTCGGGCAGCACGCGTCTCTCGCTGCTCTGCCGGAACGCGAGCACCGACCCGGCGTGCGTGACCCGACCACGTGAGCTGCAACCAACGACCCGATCCGGCAGCAGGGCGCACCTCCCGTCATCCTCTGTAGTCTGTACCATGTGAACGCCGTCACACGCAGCCAGAACGGGCACGGGCACAGCTGCTCGCCCCCAGCCCAGGCCAGGCCAGGCCACACGCCACGCCACGCCGTCCTCCTTCCCAAATCCGCCCCGCCCCGCCCCGCCCCACGCGCAGCGCACGCAAACCCCAGGCACACACACAAACCCCGGCGCCACGGCCACCTCGCCGCCGGCCCTCTCCTCCATCCTCCCTCGCTCCCCGGCCCGCGCCGCCCCTCCTCCTCGTCCGCCTCCGCCTCCGCCTCCGCCTCCGCAAGTAAGCTGCCCCGCCTCCGCTCCCCCTGCCCCTCTGTCTCGCTTCGATTCGACGCTGCCACGGCGAGCAAGCTCCCTGCCCGCCCGCTCGCTCGCTCGCTAGGAGCTCGTCTCCCACCTCGCCGCTCGTCGTGGGGAGCGCCTGCAAGCGGGACCGCTCCCGACGGTGCTCTCTCTCTACCCCGTGTGTGCTGTCTAGCTGGGGGACTTTTGGGGCTGGCTGGTCCGTCGGGTTAGGTGGACCGCGCGTCGCCCCTGGGTGGCGTCTCCGGTCGCCTAGATCTGGCTCCCTTCGCTTCCGTGTGGATCCGCCCGGGAATTTCCATTTCAGCCTCACCCTCTCCCCGCGCGCGCGTGCTGTCTGCGTGGCGTGGTAGGGTGCACGGGGGTCACGCTATGATATACTGCCAGAAACGTGTGTTTCCAGCTTCCATAACTCCGCCTTCCTTTTGGGGAGTGCAATGTGCTGTCGAATTGTAGGCATTCCGAAATGAAATGCTCGAGCATTTGATTTTACTGCATATTTTCCGAGGTGCTACAGGGTCTCGCCTGGGGGTGGGCAGTATGATGACAAATCGACTGGCTGCTTGCATCCTCCGTGTCCGTGGCTATAGTATGCTTGCATCCTCCGTGGGTAACAAATCGCCTGGGGTGTTATTGTCGTTCTTGGGCAGGCTAATGAATGCTTCACAGTCCTAGATTGCTTTTTAAATCTTGATGACGAATGTTGTATGTGTAACTCGTGATCTTCACCTGATGAATTGTACTAATGCTGTGGTGTCTTTTCTGTGCTGCTACAGTATATCCGATGGGGTGGGAGGAAACAGAAAAACATCTCCTCACCCTTAGTCACCAGAGCCTGCAGTCTTTGTGCAAGCAGTATAGCATTCCGGCAAACAAGAACCACTCTCAGTTAGCTCGCTCCCTCGCCATGCTTCTTGAGGTGAGCTTTAGTATATACCATCTGTTTGAGCTTTGAGTACCTGTATGTACAGTATTATGAGGCGAATATGTGAGCTAGTTTTAACATCACTCGTTTTCATTGTAAAATAAGTTCAATACCTTTTCTGCGGGGAAGGTCAGTTTAATACTGATGTGCATTTTTTTTTCAGAAGGAAAAACTTAATTCAGGACCTGTAATGGGCCAAATGAATGGCTCCACAGTGGCTCCTCCTGTTACCTCTTCTGCCGCGTTACCAAATATCAAAGAAGCATCCAGATGTATGCATAGAAACTTCTTTATATTAAGCGTAATTTGGCTGACTACCAATGGTTACTACATGGTTAATGCTGACGGACATGCTCAGGGATATGTGGATGTTGGTATATCTGACGAAACCTAATTTACTGCAGGTGGGCAAGATAACCACAAACGAGACACATACAGTGACAGAGATGATGTTGATAGGCCGCCTGCAAAGCATAAAAAGGTGTCTAAAAAACAGGCGGATAAAACATTGATTAGTGTAAGAAATTGTCCCCATTGTTTTCTTAATCTTTGTTACAGTACAACATTTTCTCCGATTCAGCAATATATTTGTCCCTGCAATGCAATATAACCAGTCCTCCGAGTTCTGATTGTCTAATTGAGTACTGGATGCAGGCTCCTTAACTTTCAGTAATCTAGGCAATTTGATACTCTACTCTAGTATAAATCAACTTCATTTGTTGCCCATGTGCATTTCATGACATGTGTCGTGTAAACTAAATTCATTTAGTCAAGTCCTGCTAAAGTTTGCTTTGACCGAATTACTACTGAAATTCTATGTATCAGCTCGTCCTGTTTCATGACCAAGAGAAATGTGCTCCTGGACTCGGATTATTTAGTTTTCATGTGTAAACTAACTCATTGAGTCATCTGTTTCCTAATCCTCTTTACCTGACACCTGAACCTGAACCTGAAGCTATATTTTGTGCCTTAGATGACATTGGTGTTTACACAGAAATGCATTTTTTTTTTATTTCTCCGTGACAGTACATTAGTTTTGACATGCACGAGGGTGAAATGAACTTCCACCCAAGTTACAATAATTTTGATTTCTTAGGACATTTCGTGCAAATTGGCCCATGCGTATGTATGATAGGACAAATCTTCTCACTCATGGAATATAGTTTCACGGACTTGTGAAACATTATGAATTTTATTTGAAATGATCAAGGTAGATATTTTCCTAATTCACCAGGCCAAACATGAGAGTGAGACTTCTCCTGTATCGTTGTGTTCGCCAATAGCTGTAAAATTTCAAGCGTGTATAAAAAAACGATGTGTTACAGAAGTGTGCTTAAATTTGAATTGAAGTACTGGATTATTACTTCAACAACAAACAGTGCTGCTGTAGTAGCTGTTTTGTCCAATTAGCTGCAAATCTAGGACCATGCTATTTTTATCTGAAACCTGTCTTCTGTAGCATACTTTCTTTTAATACATGACACTCTTTTGGATTTACCATCATCATTTTTGTTAGTGAATTTTCCTTTACATCTAAGGTAGTGACAGTGTTTTTCTGTGGTTAGTGTACTCAACTTTTTTTGTATACAGTCTATATGCATTTGTTCATTAGTTTCTGTATCTTGAACCAGGACTTTGGTACCAGAACGAGTCTTCCTCCAGTTTCTGTTAACAATGAAAAAGTAGACTGTTTTACTTCATGTTCTGGACAAGGGATTGCTCATAATGCGACATCTCAAACTGCTGATGATATTGCAACGAGCTTAACAGCTCCGAAGCTTAAAACTGGAAATCATGTATCAGCTGCTCCTGTAAATGACACAATTGCTTTCATAGCAAGCCATCCTGTCCCTAATGGTGTGGTGTCAGAGTCCCGCAGCCATAAGAAAGTTGGTGCAAATGGCATAGATAAGGGCAATGGATCGTCTAATGAGATCCCAGCAAAGAAAAAGTCTCCTTTTCAACTTTTTGTGATGTCAGATGAGGGAATTGATCTATTTGTTGATCTTGATTCCACTCCAGGAGATTGGATTGATGATTTCAGGGGGGGAGTGAGTATCCCTCCAAGTATACATCCTTCTGAAACTGAGATGTTCTCTAACTCTGTTAGCAGCCTTCGCAGTAGGAATGGTCAGAACACAATTTCGTCATCGGATAATATCATTGACGTAGAAAACAAGGGTCCTGAGAGCATTACTGCTTGCACCAAATCATCACTAGGTTCAACTGATTGTGAAAATTCTCGTTCTGGGTCCTATCCACCTGATACAACTGCTGTAAACTCAAAGTCATATGCCTCCACAGTGCCTGGTACTCTTGTTGAAACTTCTGGATCTCAGGAGGGAGTTCCAGTGGTACATTATTCATGCTTAACATCTGATGCTCAGGTCAACATGTCACTTGATACGATGGCTGGTGCGTTAGGTAACAATTTGCTGCCTCAAGAATCTGTTGATGTCTCAGCAAGTCATGCACCCCTGCCCGATGATTCCGTACAGCCAATTAATGAAGACATATTGAGGCCTGGTAAAACCAAAGTTTGTGTCAAGACTGTCTGCCCCCAGAATGTTGTGGTTATAAGCGACTCTGATGAAAACTCGTGTCCACCATCTGTAGGCAAGCAGGACATGCTAGATGTTACTTCAGGAGTTAAGCTTACCCGCAACAGTGATACAAATGAACTCCTAATGGAAAGTGTACCAATTGAAGCAGTGCCGATGGAAGAAGATAATAGTCATGGTGACACTTTGTCAATTGATCAAATAACCAAGCAGACAGTAGCTGAACCGCCAGCCACAGGTGTCCAGTCAGATGCTAGTTCTACAGAGCGTGGCATTTCTGGAAGCTTCAAGCATGCAGACCCAACACCATCATCTGCTGCTTCGGTAATTTCATTGCACCTTGATGCTACCTAAACTATTAACCATGGTTTTAAAGGCGTCGCCTAGGCGACGCTTAGGCATCCAGGTGCCCCTCCTCCGCCTTGCAAAAATGGCCGCTTTAGGCGCCTAGACGTCCAAAGCGCCCGCCTAGGCGTCAGAGCGCCCCTAGGTCTCCTTAACGCCTTAAAAACCATGCTATTAACTCTGCCCTAATACCAAGTATGCAAATATGCATGATGTGTTGATGATGCTCATGTTCAATGAGATGTGCTGCTTAGTTACCCATGTCCTAGCTTATGGCTGTTTGTTATTTTTGCATTCTAGGTTTTCTGGAATACGAGAAATTATGTAATTTAATTAACAAAAAGTAGTTTAATCAAATAAAATGTATGGCCTCATCGAGCTCAGATTTTCCAAAACGAGGACCTGCAGGTCCTTCTCACCTTACACACCATATTCATGAACATCTTGTAGCAGGAGCCTCTCCTAGTGTTTTTGGTAAAAAAATCCAAACAGTGTTGTCTTAAAAACACTTAAAAAACATTTGCTTTCAGCAAGAAATCTTGCCAAACTAGGAAATCCATATTTAATGACCTTTGGACGTAGATGCATTATCCTGTTATTATGTTGGCTTGGATCCTTTTCCCCTTTTTCTTACGTTTAATTTTGCTTTTCTCAAGAACACAGAATTTGCCTATGTGGCCAGCCAAGCAAGCACTACATTGAATTGTCGTGTCCTGTTGTTGAACTAGGTCATTTAAACTTAAGATCTCTACACAATATATTTTTACTGCATCATTCTGTTTGGTCCACAGAACTCGAGAATTCACTGTTCATTTTCTAGCCGAAAGGTAATATCAACCATCTGCTGTGCCGCTTTGATAACTGTGACTTGAAGGTGCTCCTTGACGTTCATAAACTGTAGATAAATTTAGTTGAAGGATGTCAGTAGATGACTGAGCGGGTCAGCGGGGTGTGAAAGTGCCATCACCTAGGCAAGCCGTGGGAATTATGACTCTCTAGTTGGTAGATCACACGGTTCACGACAATGGTGGGCCCTGTGGCCCAGCATGTTGGGTAACATTCCCACTATGAGGATGGCCAACTTGGAATCAAGGAGCCTATATATATTACGGTTTCCCTGCATCAGTTTTCTCTGGGCTATAAAAGATCTCTAAATACTCTGTTCATTTTCTAGAGTAAAGATCATGTCAACCTTTTGCCGTGCACCTCCGATCTTGAAGATTGTCCTCATCTTTGTGTACAAACTTTCTCACGGCATGGAGATTTATGCTTGACAAAAACCCTGCCAAATTTCTCGGTAGTAGTGGACGAATGCAAAAGCACCATTTCTATATCCATGCCTTGTGGCCCAACATGTTTATGAACCCACCTAGAGGGTTCTTGTAATCTTAAGCACATTTATCTCCATGACCTTGAGGTGCCTCCTCTGTTTAGTACTGGGACAGGTTGTTCGCAAGCTTGCATGGCCCCCAACTACCTTCTAAGGATTTGTATTCGATATGTGAACTATTGATTTGTCAATTCATCCTCTACATTAGGCATTGGCAGTGTGCAAGCTCGGTCAACAATTTGCATAAAAGATGGTAAACTACCTTAAACACCAGAAATGGGGAATGGGAGTTTAATTTTACAATATGACATCATGCCATCACATTCTAAAAAGTTCAATATTTGGACATTCAAAATATAGTATGAACACAAAACAATCTAGTGTGACTTGAGAATAGTGAAATAATATTGACATTCTTGTGCCAATCAGGCATTACTTTCAAAGTTCATAAAAGAAGCTCACCAGCCAGAATATTAAACTTGACCTTCTGACGTTACAGGAATGAACCGTTCTTGTAGCCAAGATTATTGTTAATTCTTGATTTTTTTTCTTTTGTTATCTATATGGCCAAGTAAGCACTCCTTTGGGGTGTGGTTTCCATGGTTGAACTAAATCATCTAAGGCCTACAGGTGATATACACCTGCATAAATTTTCTATTCGTTTGTTAAATGAACTGGCTGTTTTCTGCTTACTTTCCATTCAAGATGGTGTCTTCTATATGTAGTCATCCATCCAAGGGTTTCAACCAGTCATAGTGTCAACTCTCACTGAACTAGTAGATGCATGGCTGACTTATTTTACTGGTTTGTACTACTTTGTAGTAAAAGGGGTAGAAAGAAGCAAAGCTAGCCTATATTATTCTGATCTTACTGTAGCCAACTCTACATGCCCAAATCTTATATTAGCTCTTCAACTACAAACCTACTTATTTGGCACCTGATATTCGGCAAACCTCCTTAACTGGTATTTTTTGGTATTCAATACCAGTGCCTTAATGTACCTTGGCTTGGCGAATTTTCCAGCACTTTATCACTTTTATTTGGAAAACCAGGAACATATTAAGCGAACTTCATCAAATCTAGTGCTTTCTTTCTATATACAGGGATTAGTGAAATGAAAATTAAAAATTCCTATAATACGTTGTAATTTATCTCCTATTTACTACATTTTCTTGTACTATGTTTCTCTTTCAAATTTATGCATTTCCTAGAATTCGATCTGTGATTATTTTCTGTACACTTTGCTATCATTATCTGTGTGTAGTTTTGTATACTGGATTGTGGTTCATTGCTTGCTTTACTCTGTAGATTTTTTGGTTAATGTATTCTATTTTATCCTCTTGTGCAGGACAATGCTATCACTTCCCTGGCCTCAAAGCATGGTGCAGAGTATGTTCTGTGTAAACAATGTTAACATCTTTGTTGTGTTAGTCGTCTACTTACATAGCTCTTACTGTTTTGCAGGGCAGCTAACAGCCATGCTTCTGTAGACAAAGGGACGTGTGATTCTGAGGAGTTACAGGGTGTACCTACGAGAAATATACTATTTAGCTTAAGAAGTGCTGTTGCTAGGAAGAACAAGCTTCCCAGACGATCGCCAAGGCTTGTACCACAGGTTAGCATGGCAATGGACATTGTTGTTAATTTTAATACTCAATACCGCGACCTGATTGTAAAATGGCCATGCTCATGCAGAATCTAGTTAACAGTTTAATCATAGCATTTTGTATAGGGCCCTGCAATAAAATTTTGACTTCTTTTTTGCTCCATACATTTTCTGTTTTGAAATCAAATCACATGTCCAACATGTTTTACTTCTTCCACATGCAGTGATCGCTACAGATGACAGGGACGAGATTATCGCCAAGAATGCACAGCTTAACTGCCTTCTAAGTCAATTTTAAAAAGAGAGGGGGTGGACGGTGGGTGGATAGAATACCTTCGTACACCAACCTTCTCGCCGATTCATCTTGCTACCAAACTGAGTAGTTTCTACATACTTCTGTCAACAGCTCAATGCCACCAACCATTTTGCCTTTCTTCTCCTGTTATACAACATCTGTCATACTTCATACGGTGTCGAGCTCCTCATACACCATTGTACAAACAATCATAGTTATTAGGGAAGCTTTGAACCTGCAGCGTCACTGCTTGTATGTGTTGATTTCCCTGTTTTCGTCCATTGGATAACATCACATGATTTTCTCATCTCCTTGCCATTTTTGATTCCGCCTCTGTCGGCTCCTCAGGCAGCAAATGGTTTTGCTGATGGAGTTAGATTGATGCCACCTTGTTACTGCTCAGTTTCTGAGATGGGCACTGGATGCCATCTTACTGTGCTGTAATATATGGCCTGTTGTGATTTGTATGCTGTGATATGAATATATTATGATGCTATCAATGCAGGACCTAGTTATATGCTTATTTCCTGTATAGCCAAACATTATCATGCATGATTATCTGCCATATGTGGCAGTCTTCTAGTTTGGTGTTCCAAGCCTTGGTTGCTGAAAACTGTAATCGGTAATATCCTCATCTTGAGATATTTGATCTGTCTAATTTCTCACGCCTGAGATGTGATGCCTTGTGCAAATTTTGGATTTGAGCATGTTTTTGGTTGGGTTCGGTCCTTGCCTGGTTAAAAACGATGTTTCTGGAAGATGGGGTGAGGCACTAACGTTTGAATTGTCTACGGTATAGCTTCTCCGCGGCCTCGCGAGCAAGAAGCCAAGGTTCTGATGAGGTGATGTCATGCCAGTGCGTGCCTGGAGGTAAAAGATAGTCAAGATGAGCAGAGTTGTAGAGCACGATTTATCTCTACTCCATGTAAATTCTACCCAAATTCTAACTTGCAAAGAGTTTCTACCGTCGTCATCAGCTCTCGTGCATTCATCAGCCAACTACGTACTCGGCGGCGGCAGCTTCATGAGAGCCTTCATCTGGTCACACGCAACCAGCCCGATGGCCGCCGACGGCACCGCTTTGACGTACGCGATGCCCAGCCCGGCGTACAGCCGCCGCACGCCTTCCTCCCGCGCGATGGCGCGGACGCCCTCCAGCACGCCGCCGCCGGCGCATAGCCCGAGCTGCACCCGCCGCCGCACCACGGCCAGTGGGTACGTTGCCGTGCTGGCGAGCTGCGCCGCTGCAACCCCGCACGCCATCTGCGCCTCCAAGCGCCCGTCCCACCCCTCGGGAAGCCGCCCCTTCAGCCACTCGTAGGCGCAGAACTTGATCCCCGACCTGGGCAGCGCGCGCGCCAGCCCCGGGCGCGCGCCGCGGTACAGCCCGCGCACGCCGCCCTCCGCGTACGCGGCCCGGAGGACGCCGCGGACGCTCGTGCAGGGGGCGTCGCCGTCGCCGCCGCAGGCGAGCCGCGCGCGGGCGAGGTCGAGCGGGTACGTCGCGAGCAGCGCGGTGCCGCCGGCGGCCGAGCCGGCGAGGAGGTCCACGAGAGACGACGGGAGGGCCGTCGAGCCGCCTCCGAGCCAGCCCCTGCACCGCTCGTAGGCGGCGAAGTGGAGCGCCTTGGACGGGAACACGCGCAGGGAGTTGGCGCCGTTGCCGCGGTATAGCCCCGCGAAACCCTCTCGGCGGTAGATCCCGACGAGCGTCCGGACCGCGCCCTCGGCCTCCGCCCCGGGTGCGCCGCCGATGCGGCGCAGGAGCTTCAGGCGGCTCAGCGGGGCCACGGCCGTCTTGGCCACCACGCCCGCGACGCCGCCGGCAAGCATCTCCCTGGCGTAGGCCGGCGTCGAGCCGACCGCGGCCCCGAAAACTCCGATCGTCTCGGGAAGGGAGACCATGGCGGCTCCTACGGTGGCGCGCGCACGAGTTGGCGTCTGGTCGGCCAGACGGCCACTGCTCGAAGCAATTGATCCGTTCGGTGTTGGCTTAGATCACGTGCGTCGTTCCCTGTTCTTGCAAGTTTGGGTTGGATGCATTTGTAAAATTTAGATGAGCAAATTTTGTTTGGATGAAAGAAGAGCAATGATTTTGGTACGAATTATCTGCGACACAAATTTGAAATATAGTTGATATAATGCCACCGTAGATAGTTAGAGTTGACATGTTTAATTACTGATAATAATATCATTTCACCATGCAAAAGAACAATTGAGCTCAATGAGAATAAGTAGATTTAAGCTTTTCGAAGAATCGGGCTCAGGACATCACACTAGGAATCTCGTCGAGCTATGTAATCACTATGGCATGTTCTTCTTGATGACCCCCATGGTGGTTGCTGTCTTCGACTCCGGTGAAGTCGGTATACCAAGTGCAGTTTGTAGGCTTGATCCTGCCTTTCTCGGCAACAAAAGTGTGAAAGCCGAAGGCAAACCAAAATGTAGATTCTCTCCCCAGTCGCTGATGCATGGGAATTGCAATATGAGGTTGCCAGCATAGCTCGATGTGCCGCATTTGCCGCATCCACTCATAGTCCGACGTTAATCTATTTAGTGAGGCAAATTGTCACCCAGAAAGTGTAGAGGTCGATTATTGTGATAACTTCAAACATTCCATCATGCTAGCACTATTCCCTCCCTTTCGACTCATGGCGGGATGCACCCTTGTCGCTCGGGACAAGTTCGAGTGTCAACACTTCAACAAACACTCCTCAAAACAGATTTTCGCCCGCTTTATAAATAAAGCACAACCATCCAAATTAGATACAAGCTCCAAAACAAAGAAAAACCAAAATAGAGTCCGCCGGAGCAACAACACATCAAAGCTCAAAGGGAGAGACAAGTGAAAAAAGGGGTGCAACAAGATACAAACTCTCAAAGAGGAGGCTCAGCGGACCTGCTGTGAAGAGTACTGGCGTGCCGCCCGCGTAGGGCTTGAAGAATGCCGTCCAAATTCTCCCTGTCCCGCCGCCTAGAAAGTGGGTGTGATTGGTATACAAAATCAAGAATTTGAACATGGAGTCAGAAGCACGCCCCGGGAACACTCTCGATAGCCATTTTGTTACGAATAGTCCATAAAATCCAGGTCATCGAGGTAAATACTAACCAGAAGAGACGGCGCCTACTACCAGTGCAGTTTGCCTCGATCACGGTAAATACTAACCAGAAGGTGAACAGTATGTGGGTCATGTTTCCGGGTCCACATAGCAGACATAGGTCGAAAGAGGAGCATAAGGCGAACTGCTCAAACGTGGCTCTCCTGGTGTGGGTCAAGATCGACCACATTAGTTTCCTCCGACCACGGATAGTCACATTTAATGTAAATTTTCTTTTGTAATTATCTATTTTCCTTCTATCTAACGTTCCTAGAAAAAATGCTTCATATTCGATGCATATTTGTTGCAGCAGAAATGATAACGGAATGAAAAAGCAATAAAAAAGATACGGAGTAACAGAATTTGTTTGTGGGAGTGGAAGATGGGTACATTTGGACAGGCCGAGGCTGGGTTTGGCAGTATGTTGGTGGGGATCAGAGTCCCTGCAGTGCAAGAAACGAAAGGATGTGTCCTGTGGCTAGCCGGCCTCCACCTCCACGGCGCGACTGCCGCTGCATTCTTTAACTGCCGTTTGCTTTCCTCTGGATCATTTTTTTAGGGAATATATACATAACTTTATTGATCATTTCAAATCACAGTACAAAGTCTCCCGGATGCACTCCGGAGTACAGTTTCTAAAAATAGAAGAAATAAAAAACTCCGCTAAGCGGGCTAAAATGTGTGCCGACTCATTACAATGATGCCTAACATGAATAAACGAAATAAAATCAAAGCCAGAGATCAAAGATTTAATGTCTTGGATCACCACTCCAACTGGACCCCGATCAAACGACGTAGAATTTATTCTCTTAACCATTGATAGACAATCAGTGGCCACGCGAACTTTGTTGAGACCTTCTTCAAGGGCCAGGTAGACGGCTCAATGAACCGCCATCGCTTCAGCTAATTCCGGTGTCGTGACCTCTTCAATTAGCTTGTTGCACGCAACCGAGCATTCACCAAGGTGGTTCCTGATCACGACACCCACTCTCATCCGCCTCGAAGAAGAGAAGATGGTTGCATCGGTGTTGATGTGGACTAATCCCTCCGGCAGCAACGAAGACCATCGTGGCGTAGAGGTACTGGTATCACGCCTGGTGGAAGAATCAGTCTTGGGTAAATGCAGCTCGATCATCTCAACATAAGCAATGGCCTGGGCATCAATTGAGGATGGACTTCTCATAGTTTCACCATTTCTTGTACCATTACGAGAAACCCAAATGTGCCAAGCAACAACAGCAAGGACAGAGCATTCCTTTTCCGTAGCTTGTAACATGAAATCATGGAGCCACGGCGGGAAGTTGGCGCGACCACCGCCCCCCTCATTATTGTGGTGGAGGTGGCGCCCTTGACATTGCTAGCGGTGGGCATCTTGTCGTCCCACGTCTCTCTCCTTCTCGCAAAGGTCTTGGTCTCCCGAGGGTGTGTCGCGCATGGGCTAGTCATGCAGGCCATGTCCTCGCGGTAGTAGCCCTTAGTGGTGCAAGGTGATGTGATCGCGAGCGCGCACTATTTTTCTCTGGAAGTGTCTATTTGGGAGATGCTCCTTCATGGGCGTGAATAGCGTCGGCATTTTATTGCAGGTCCAACTACCGATTTCGAGTTGGAATTGTGTGGCATGTGCATGCGAGAGTCATGCTCTTGGTCGGTTCCAACTATATCAACACTTTAGACATCTTTTAGCTCATCGGAGGTGTCATTGGGGACTTCTGCTCCTCTCTCCCTCATGGTCTAAGCTCTGAGGGAAACCTCAAGTATAGTCCTGGATCAAGCGATGGCAACGCTCTCTGCGACGGTTCCCTCCTTTGAAGCATCACCTTGGAGTTGGTGTTGGCATAGGGACCAGTCGTTGGTGGCTTGTCTGCGTGGATGTCGTGGCAGCTGCCTTGAATCCTGGCGTGGCCTCTTGTTTGGCAAATGATGTAGGTGGAGAGTGGAGTTGGACATCGAAAGAGTTTTGGTGGTCGGTTCCTTTCCAAGATGATGGAAAGGGCTTCTGGTGCCTTGCCTTGTCTTCGTGAAATCGGAACTATCATGGAGATGCCTTGGTGGTGACAACGACATGTGATGGGTGTTCGGTCGCAGGCTTGCAACAACCTGGTCGATGCCAGTTCATAGTTCTTTCTCCTATGATGTACTAAAGCATGTCCTAACTGCTTGGCATAGGCTGACATGGTCTTCGGTGTCAGTCGTGACAAGGGCTTCGTCGGTGGTCATCAAAGGGTGAAGTCGGAGTCGTTGGCTTGAGGGGGAGTGATGACAATGATGCTCAACAACAACCTCGAATGTTGACTTTTTCCTCGACATCTCGTGTGTGTGCTTCATGTGAGTATCCATGTCGGCTGATGTTACCATGTGTGGTTATGAGCGTATCGTGATGTTTTTACCCGGTTTTCTACTAATCTATGAGTCAATTCTATTTTCATAATCAATTGAGACAAATCCCTCCACCCTCTCTCTCTCTCTCTCTCTCTCTCTCTCAGGCGCCCTTCTTGTTCGTGTTTAGTTATAAAGATAGGCTGATGATCTACTCCCTCTGATCCATATTAATAACCTCAACTTTATCTAGATTCATATATATTTAGTTAAGTATTTGGACTATATGTATTTGTATTTAGATAAAGCTGAGATCATTAATATGAAACGGAGTAAAAAATTTAAGAGAGATGCTGATTAACTACTTTCTGAAGGGATATGCCCACTCTCTCTCTCTCTAAATTGTAGTGTCTCCAGAACAATGGACCTCCTCCCATTCCCCAACAATTAGTGTGATCTGGAGACTGCGGTCTGCACATCAGACCCAATCGCAGCGCCTGGGTAGCGCACGGAGAGAGTTAGGGAGAAAAAAATAAATAAAGGGATAGCCTTATCGTGCGCCTGCAGCCATCCGACACGTGTTTGCGTGCCACGGGTACAAAAGGCGCCAATACCACAGGGGCAGCGCGGCTACTCTCGAAAGAATTTTCATACGACCGTGCATGTATTTTTTCTTTTGACAAGACCGTGCAGGTCTTTTACAGCGTATACATCCGTGAAAGAACAAATAAAAAATTTCTGAGGAGTCGACGTGCAACAAGTTAGTACATGGACTAGTCCCATAATTCTTTTAGAGCAACCGCAAACTTTATTTTAAAAAGTTATACTCTACTAACTAACACATGTGGAAACTAGAAACATACGAGGTAAAATTGTTGTATTGAAAAGTTTACAGATAAACCACAAAGTATAAAGAAATAGAAAATGATTGCTACACACGAAAGCTAGCGGCCGCTCTACTCTAGCTCAACCAAGGCGCACTCCAAGGTGATGCTTCAAAGGAGGGAACCCTAAAGAAGTTATATTGTCAACGAGATATTGTGAGTCGATAAGCAGGTCCGTTTGCAAACAATGAGGCATATGTCATTGTGGCGCATCTACTAGGGGACGTCCCCGTGCTCCTTGGACCTTGATCCGTCGTATCCTAACGATGAAGTTAGAGAAGAAGTGTAGATTCACCACATTCGGACCAGCATCCTCGTTCCACATAATTCACCGCATCCCGATTGCCGGTGCCGTCGCAAACGCCAACGAATCATCGAGAAACTAATCTCGCGAGATCTAAAGAATAACGAGAGGATTGCTCCATGACACCACCGGTTAGAGCACTTGTGATGATGGTTAGATGGGATGTAGGCCAGAACACAGAGAGCTAGATAGGGCTAATAGAGAGCGGGTCAGTGTGTATCGGGCTTGTGTACGTGTAACAAGTATTGGTCAAGTCAATTAATTGAGCACGAACTTTGCCCTGTAATTTGAGCATGAAATGAAATTACAGGGCACGCATGGCTTCCGGCTTCCGGCTTCCCACGCACGCATTGCCGGCCAGGATCGGTGGCCCATTGGTCAGTGACCTCTCCCAACGGCCACAGCGTTGTTTTTTTTTTTGAACGGAGCCAGAGCGTTGTGCAGATCGTACTACATACGTGCAGTGCAGCGGCAGGCAGCAGGGGCGCGGGAGAGCAGGATCCGTTCCACAATTTCATTTCAATTCAACACACATCCGTCGATCCATGGCCGGGCAGTGAACAGCTAGCAGATTCGTCGAATCATCATCGGAGGAGGAGAGGTTTCCGTTCCGATCCGTCGCTCGCTCGCTCGCCAATTGACCATGGTCTCGCGTGTTTGACCCTCGCCGTCACAACTCCAGCTCTACACGCCGAGGAAAACATGCGCCACAAAAGCCAACACCCCCGAAAACCCTACCATCGCAGGCTGACATGTGGGCCACGGCTTCCTACCCCGCCCCAACCCCACATGCCAGTGAAAGACAGACGGAACGAGGAGAGTCCCTTCCGGAACGATCGCCCCCCACGCTCCTCTGCGGTAGAGCAGTAGCAGACCTGCAACAGAGCCATGCCAGTGCAACGCGACAAGGAGAACCAAAGGGGGAGAAGACCATCATCCCCTCCCTCCCTCAAGAAAAGAAAAACAAAAGGGGGAGACCCTCCTCGCAATCGCATCCCCGCCTTCCACGGGCCAATCACAGATCGCCACGCGTTCAGACGCGCGAGCGGTACAGCAGTGCAGCTGCAGGAGTTCTTCCGTTCCTGCCTGTGCTACTACTACTACGTCCTGCCTGGCCGCAGCGCCCCGAACCCGAATGGCATGAAGGGCAAAAAAAAGCCAGTAGTAGTAGGTTATTAATGTGGAGGAGGGAAGCGGGTCCAACAAAGCTTTGGAGGGAGGGTGCCAACGCAACGGGCGGAGGCTTTTTAGAGGCAGAGAGAGATAGACACAGAAAGGACACGCAGGGGCAGGGGCAGCAGCAGCAGCGCTTTCTTTGCAGT
This sequence comes from Avena atlantica, assembly GCA_910589765.1. NCBI lineage: Eukaryota > Viridiplantae > Streptophyta > Magnoliopsida > Poales > Poaceae > Avena > Avena atlantica. The sequence goes on from OU342736.1 coordinate 488,221,959, forward strand.
CTTGTCCTCCCTTGTTCCTTGTTGATCGGTCGAGCGGTAGGGGGTGAGGAGGAGGAGGACGACGACGACCGAGCGAGCGAGAGGGTGCAGGAGCGGCGGATAGACTTCTCCGGGAGAGAAACAGGCCATGACGAGGGAGGAGGTGATGATCTTGCTTCTTCTCGTCTTGCGTTGCGTTGCCTTGCTTGCTTTTCGGTCGTCGATTGTTTTTGCCGAGGGAAAAACTTATTCGGGGGCTTGATTTCTTCCGTTTTTTCGACGAGATTTACCTCCGAATGTGCAGGCTCGCCGTGGGTCGAGGTTTCCTGCCTGGGGTTTCCCGGTGGACGAGCTTTCCCTCGCGAATGTTGGGTGGTTAATTTTTTTTTTTTTTACATGTTGGGTGGTTAATTATTTGACGCAGCCGGTTTGCCGAAGCGAGTGGGGGGCGTCCGTCCTCTCGATTCTTTCTTCCTATCGGTGATTTTGGGTAGGGATCTCGCTTCTTCTTCTTCTTTTTTTTTTTTTGATGACGATGCTGTTTTATTTATTTGGCATGTTCGGATTCCGCGCGGTCTTTGGTCCAGTTTTGCGCAACGATTTATTTCCTTTTCTGCACTCCGTCTGTCTCCTCCTATTTTACCGAGATTTCATCTCACTGCATATTTACTACTTCTCGCCGAATCCCTTTTTTGGGGGGCTTGTTTTGAGTTTTGACCCGCCGGGACCGGTTTCAAGGCCGAGGGAGACTAGGCGGGCGGGCGGGCGGGCTCGCGAGTTTTGCCAAGTTTATTATGGGTTTCATTCATGTGGTTCGATTCAGCGCCGTTTTTGGTCCTTCTCTCGCGTTTTGTCCCCGAGAAATCCGTGGCGTCTCGTCCTGTGAAGATCGCCGAAGCGAGATGAGGCGTGCGTGAGTGGTCGCCATACGGAATTTGTACCTGCTTCTTTTTGGTGTTTTTGGGTAGCTAGGGTTTAGGGCTTTGGGTTTCTCCATTACCTGTTGGTTTGGATAGTGGGGTCTTTGGACTCCATGTCGTCAGTCAGCTCGCGCCTCTGCGCCTCGAAAGAATCCGGCTAGTTCGTGGATTAATTTCGGGTCTTGGGTCGATAGTTTCGTGCTATTTGGGAGGGATTTAGTTCGTGGAGTACTACTTGTTATTCGCCGAGGCGAATCTTTTTTCCGGTTTCGATTTCAACTCGATCTAGCTCGGCTGTGAATTTTTGATTTCTCTCCTGCTTCCTTCGATCGATTCCATGCGCCACACGTGTATGTGGTTTCGAACATCAGATCAGGAACACAGATTTCCGAGGTCAAACCCTGTATCACACGATCCACTTTGGTTGATTCGCGCGCAGAGATCCTTTTCCTAGCTTCGTCTTCGGTCCTTGTGCACACTCCTCCCCAGTCTCTCTTCGAGCCCGTGATGTCCTGACGTGACTAGGCTGCGTCTCTTCATGATTCATTGACAGCAGAGTAAGACTGCACTTGCGCCTTTCGAGGCTTTTCTCTGCATCTGCTTGTTCTTAAGCGATTCGTTGCTTTTGTTATACTACTGGCTTCGCTGCACTGTCCGAATAGACAGCCATTCCTGTGTGTATTCTTTGGCCTCCGTGCTTTGTTGCTAATGATATAGCAAGATTTTGCAGCACTTGGATTCCTGCTCGAGTTTCTTATGGTGCTACTACAGCATAGTATTGCAGCAAATTTGTGACTCTGCTGAAACAAGTTTTGAGAGCTGAACTTTTTTTATACGAATTTGGAACGTGCAGGCTTCAAGCAAAGACGCTGGCGGGACCGACAAGATGGGGAAGGACAACAGGTTCTCCCGCGCCGTGACGGACGGGTTCCTCCGCGCCGTGACGGACGATGACACCGCTTTATTCCTCTCAGCGGTGGAGAGCTTCAGGAATGTCGCTCGGGGTCGGCTCCCCAAGGGCTCTGAAGCCTCGAGGATCCTTGGCCAGGAGATGTTTACCAGATTGCTCCACCTAGCCTGCAGGCACGATGCCGTGGAGTGTGCAAGGCTTCTCCTCGACGGAGGCCATGGGATCACGGCGACCCTCGTCGACGCGAGGGACCAGCTGATGCAGACACCGCTTGTAAATGAAGGGACCAGCTGATGCAGACACCGTGGAGTGTGCATATCTATTGGGGTTATCTATTATTTTATCATCTTGCCATGCTTGTAAATGAAGGGAGCCTTCATGTTATTTTACTTTGTGTCTAATAGCCTGTTTAAATATTTGCAGCATGCCTTTCGTGCAACTCCGTATTTTGAGCCCTTTGCCATTCCGTTGCTTCTCGATAAACTTTCTTCCTCCCTTACATTAGCAAAGGTCAGCAGCTTAGCATACCTTTTTCTTTCCAGCTCATCAATTTAACAAAGTGGAGACCATCTGTTTGATCTTTTGCTAAAAATCCACTTTGATATGATCTATAGCTTGATTCCTTAAAATATCTGGACAATTGCATTCCTGCTATGGAGCTGATAGAATAGTTTCACACACATCGGGTGTCTGGTTTAAGTTGAAAGAAGTGATTTTTAGCCTTTCTTCAGATCAACTTTTATCAGCAGGGTCTCCTAAAGATGCAGAGAAGAATAAGAATCAAATAGCATCAGAAGCTGAAAATTGCTTGAAGACTATTGTTACGTACATACATTCTATAGATAGAGATATCTTCATCAATTTGATCTTGTTAGATCATGATATTGTGAATAACATCCATTCTGTAACAACTGAAGATAATTCCATTTGTAGGTCATTGCAAGACTTAATCAATTACAAGCCCTTGGAAGTGTGATTTATATCCTTGTTAAATCATCTACATCTTTTTGCACCGGAGTTTTTCAAGCAGATTTCACACGTTTTGTGGATACTTTGGGAAGCTCAGCTGGTTTTAAATCTCAACACTTCCAACATTTGCAATGGATCGTCTTCTGCTGCTATTAACTACGGGGCTCTCTATTTATCTATTCAAATGCTTTCATCCTGTCGAGAAGTGGCTGTGGCATCTAGAGGTGACTTCCCTCCTGTTAAATCAGCTAAGGAGTCTTTAGTACTTGCTACATGCCACATTTTGTAAGATAAACATGCGCCTATTAGGTACTGTCATAATTATCCAGTTTCTCTTAATCCATGATTCTTAGGACATATTATTTCTGTACATATAAATTTTTGCGTCACTACTCTTTGAAAGAAGTCCCAAGATACTATCCTAATATGCATTTGTTTTTCAAATTATTTTCTTTCCCTTTTTTATGTGCTTGTTGATATGTGACTGAAGCTAATGCCTAAATTAGAAACGTGACTGAAGTTTCTGTTTTTCCAATTTTTCAGTTTGTACCTATATGCTTTTTCATGTGCGTGTGGATATGTGATTGAAGCTAATGCCTTTTAGAATTAGGAATGTGGCTGATGTTTATGTTTTTCCAACTTTTCAGTTTATACCTATATGCTTTATGCAGCTAAATATTAAGTTCTGTCTAAAGATGTAGAGGCCATGAGATCAAACAGATTCTTTGAGATGGTCATACAGCTGAGTTCAAAGTCGAGAGTTTTATGCTATGGGTGATAAAGAACGGGCATTGCCTTCTGTGTTGTTTCCTCGTAGAACCATTAGTATTTTCTTTGAGAGAAGTGCAAGCAATAGCTGGTTAATTATGCTAGAAAAGTATGGTGAGCACATTGTACCGCAGAATGAGTTGTATCACTGGGAGGTAAAACATTGTAAATTTGTAGATGACATCAATTCAAATAAGCTTACAAAGCGTGAAGCTAAGCTCGCAGATTGCTACTATAATATCTTTATTGTTTCCATCGAAAATTACCTGTGATCACGAATAATAAAACTGTATGGCTAAATAATGGCCTCACTTCTGGTCTTGGCGCCAGCGGCGCACCGGATCATCTAGTACATATAGAGAGAGCTATAGATCAAGGAAGCGGAGGAGGACATAGCCTCATCCCAACCATCAAGTTTTTGCAGAACGAAACTGGAAGGACCAGTTGCTAAACATTGTATTCAGTATTAAACATTGTATTCAGTAGAAAGGACGGACATGACAACAGTATAGGTCTGCTTCTCACAAAAGGTTGATCATCTACTGGTTTAATCAGTGGTTAACCAGATTCAGTGTCTATCTTCTAAAAATAAAGAGTGAATTCCACATTTTACCCTCTATTTGTGCATTTGAGACACTAATTACCCCATTTAGTAGAAGTTGTACCTGAATATTCTATTTAAGAAAATTATATGCATGTTTTTGCCCGTTTTAGCATTCGTCACGTGTTCTTGGATAAGGCTGACATGTTTGGATGATGTGCCGCCACAAAATATGCTAAGATCGGAGGACGGCGTTGTCGATCATATCTACTCTTCTCTGCACCAAATGTTCGATTATTTGTTGCCATCTCGATAATTTCGAAGTTCAATCATCACCGGACACCTTGCCCAATAGATATGCATCAGAAAATGAGGGTTTAAAGTTTTCAAACATGATAATTTAGATGAATTTTCACTATATAGGATAATTAGTGTCACAAATGCACAAGTAGAGGGTAAAAAGTGGAATTCACTCAAAAATAAATTACCAGCACCATTCAATAAAACTGGCTTCTTTTCCAATTTGCAGTAATTTCCTTAACAAAAATACCAACATGTTTTATTACAGCTCAGGTCCACTATTAGGTTGCTCTACTGAAGGCGTGAAAGCGAAAAAACAGAGATATTATATTGACTAGAGTTGATTAGTGGGACTCTAGTTAAAATTACAGCATATAAATATTTGGTACATCCTTAATTGAACTTTTTGTACCTACATTCGGATTTGGGAAAAACATGGTTCCAATCACTCATACAAGGAGTGCACAAACCACCTATGCACTACCTTCTATTCCAGTATAACCCTAGAGCACAAAAAGTGTACTGCTTACGCTTGCCAATTGAGGAAATACTAACATCTAACAATGCAAAAGATCATCGCAATTGTCGGCTCATTTTCAAAAATAACAGTTGTAAGACAACCATAATGGCACTATCACTATACAGTAAAGCATTTGCGCTATAGAACTGAAAGGAAAAAGAGATCTAATATGGAAGAGGAGGAGATTGGTGTCTTACCTTCGACAATCGATGGACCAATGAGTAGACAAAATCCACAAAGTTTTGGAAGGTGGTGCACCAAAAGTGGGAACCGAAGAAAAAGAAAGAACTCAATAAGATTAAGCCAAAAAAACACAAACTCACAGCTGCATTTTTCTCCTCCCCTGTGTCAGCCCTTATTCACGAAACCAGCGGCGTCCGTCCACTAAGACCTACGGCCACACCGCCGATTCTCGGAATCGGTCCTGGCCACATCGATATGAATCCTCACCGGTTTGCTATTTTCATTAACACTTCAATAAAAAAAGAGTGAAGGTGTTTCACTGAACAAATAAAAGAAAAAACACCATTTACAGGATGTGCAAGTCAAGGTGTGCACCCTCTAGTTTAATAGAAGATGATTACAGATGGAACATGAACCTACAACATCCGTGGCATGATTACATTGATTGGTAATTCAGACAAACCAAGTACATCAATATCTTTGGAAAGTATTATGACCTGATCTAATTGCTCACCTTGTGAAGTAATTAGAGATGGTATACTTAGAAGTCAAACCACTGGCTACATCCATTCATGAAGTACAATATCTGAGGAATGAGCATAACTTGGTATACATTGCGGTAAGAGCATCTCCACTCGTCGGCCGAACCCAGGCCGAAAATCGGATCATTTTTGGACCGGACGGATCTAGTTTTCGGCCTGGGTACACCCATTTTCCCATTCGCGTACTCAGCCCGAGTCCTCAAGTTCGGCTAAAATTCATTAAAGATGGGCGAATTTCATTAAGTTGGGCGAATATAGACGAATTACATCAAATTTAAACTAAACGACTACATAATAAACTTAAAATAAAAGGCCCGCCGTGGCCTCCACCGGTGACTTCGCCATTTTACAGGCCGAAGTTTCTGTAGAACGCCGTGTAGCCGGGGTCGGTGCGACCGTCATCCTCGCCGCCATCATCGTCGTCGTCGCTCGGCGGCTGGTTCTGGCGGGAGCTCCCCTGGCCTGGGTCGCCGAACCTCCTGGGTTGGTAGGACGGGCCTTCGTCGTCGTCGTCGTCGTCGAGGACGTAGAGTAGGGCGCCCTGGTACGCGAGCTCACGCCCGGCCAACGCCCGTCGCCGGCCGGCCTGCTCCTCGGCCTGCTGTGCGCTGCCGCTCCGCCTTCTCCTAGTCCTTCCTGGACCATTCCAGGATGTCCGGCGAGGAGGGCTCGACCGGCGGTGGCGGCTGCGGCGTCGTGTCACGGAGCGACTGCTCCAGCGCCATCTTCAAGGCGCCGTCTTCGGGCGCCGGCGAGTCTTCTGTCTTGGGGCGGTGGAGACGTAGGCGGCCGGTCGGCGACGATGTCGTCCGCGGCTCGCCGATGATGATGATGCGCGAGCGCGTCCGTGGCGGCGAGCGCACAGGCGACTCCGCCTCGCGCTTGACTGTCGGCGGCGTGCGCAGCGGTGCCGAGCTGGAGGAGTGGGATGCCGATGCAGAGGAGGACGAGCTCATGCTCGCCATCCTCCTCGGCATCCAGTTCGGCGGAGGGCGCCGGCCTGACCTGGCCGCCGACGTCGGTGTGCGCGGAAAGCCGAGCCGCGGTGTGTTCCCGCGGTTGATGTGCTCCATCACCGCCGCGAGCGTCCGGCCTGGCGTGCTCCACCAACGCCGGTGGCCAGCCAAGTTGTTGTGCTTCGGTGGTGACTCGTTCGGCGGCCCCTCGTGGTGGCGAGCTCCTGTTCGCGCCGGTCCGCGAAGAACTGCTCCCAGTACAGGAGGTTCTCGGCGCTCTCGGCTTCGGAGGGGTCGTCCATGCCGCCGATGTACTCTTGCACATCGTACAACAGCTCCTCCAGCGTTGGCGCCGGCGGGATAGGGATGCCGCCGGCGCTCAGCTTCCACCCCGGAGGCATCCGCGTGTCCGGCGGCGCCATGTAGCCGGCGTCGTACATCATCCGCGCCTCCCAGGCCTGGAGGGTGCGCCGGCCGAAGCCGTTCGACGCAGCGCCGTCGCCGGGGTACCGTTCGGCCATGGCTGGGAAGGGGAAACGGTGAGAGAGGGTTCGTCGGAGTTTGGGCTTGTGGGTGGGGGAGCTGTGAGAGAGTGTGAAGATCTCCGGTGAGGGGTATGGCTTATAAAGGCCGAGGTGGGCGGCGAGGGCGGAAGGGGTGTAGCGGCGAGGGCGGGAAAAGGGGAAACGACGAGAAGTTAGTTCCCACCGGTCCGTCGCGGGAGCCGAGGCGGCGACGGTAGCGCCGTAAATCGGCGACGCGTGGCCGACGAGACGGGCAGTTAATGTCCGGCGGCCGCCGCGTGGTTCCGAGGATGACGACGACTCAGCTTCCGTCGCTGACTCGGCGGGTTTACGCGCCGCATCAGTTTTTTTTCGCCGAATTCGCTGGGGCGTTTCCAGGGCATACCCGGAAACCTGGGTTCGGCCTGGGTAGTCCAGACCAAAATTGGCCCGAATCCGGCCGAGGTCCTTGGATACACGACTGGGCCAATTTTCGGCGTCCGGACCGAAATTTGGCATCCGAATCGGCCTCTGGGTAGGCGAGTGGAGATGCTCTAATCCATCATCAGCAATATTGTAGTTGTGCCTACAACTAAAATGCAGCAAGACATGTAAGTTCCTCTTTAGTCTTCACCGCTATAAAGAAGATAACATATGACAACATCTGTTGGTTCAATCAAACTTATGATTATTAATTCTTGTGGTGGTAACATATGCAACCGCTATCTTTTCTATATGCTTAGCATGTCAATGCACCAAAATACAGAATTGCCAAACTTATCAAGATAGAGAATACCTTTTTATAGTTCACTTCTTAATCAACGTGTTGATTTTTACCTATCACAATCCATGTACCTGCAATAATAGCATGTGCTTCTCCTGTACCAAACATTGTCCATGTAAGTTTCAGCCACAAAATTCAGATTATGTTTTCCATGGAAGTGCCACTACCTACAGCATATCTTTCCTTATTATCATTTTTTAACCTGCAAATTATTCTTACATTAAGCAAACTGTAGTTGGTTTTTTAGGGAAAAGTAAACTACCGCCTCTTCTCCACTCCGAATCATATATTCTTATATTCATAAACCGATGAAAAGCAAGAAGAATTACACAATGAAGACCAACACGTGGCTAATACTCATAGTACAAAATTCAGAATAATGGAGTATGCTAAAATCTGGAGTTGGCTGAATAATTCATAACGTTGTGTAAACAAAGAACACATGGACGAGTTGATAGTTCTGGAGACAAACAAATGAAAGGAGAGAAAAAATTACCTAGGTCATTGGAAAGATGCGAGCCAAGAATGGAGGAATCTAGGAGTTTTGAACCAATCCTCACCATGATACCCTTCTCCTCCTTGGCTCGTTGTCCGGCGGTCACCGTCTCTCTAGGGCCTAGGGATCACAGTACATTATGTCGGGGGCATGCACAAGTTGTCCCCTCCGTGGGAGGGCCCCTTCATCATCAGCAAGGCGTTGCACAACAACTCCTACTATCTCATCTACGCGTAGCAGCCGCGCAAGAACAAGATGGACAAGTCGGACGAGGAGACCGAGCGACCATGGAACGCGGACCTCCTCCGACCGGTTTACACCTAGTCACAACAACCAGTGTATGTATCCGGATCCCTGAATGAATGAAAGATATGGAACCCCGGCTGATGCTCGGGGGCTCCTTGCCAAATAGCCAGATTGTCATTCTTATCCGATTAATTTCCTGCAAAAAATTTCCGGCTTCCGTCGACCCCTACCCGGGGGCTCGCCGGTTGGCCCGCCCTGCCAATTCTGAAAACCGGCTGAGTAGTGTGCGATGATGCCAGAGGCCCACTCTTCGTCTCAGCTATAGACCGCAACCCGGCTGTCCGGCTAGCAAGAGCAAAAGCCCGAGGGCATCCCACACGAAAAACGGCGAAAGATGCGTCAGATCGGACATTCCGGCCATGCGCCTAGTTGGTTCTTTTCGGCTACGAAGCCGCTAGTACCGTGCGCGGTGTATTGCAGCTCCCTTCGGTTCCGGCTCCAGACCGCAACCCGGATGTCCGGCAAGGTGCAGCATAAATAGCACCCCACACGCGAAAGTGACTAAGTGTCCAGAAGAGCACGAGCTAGTTTTCGAAAAAAGAAAAACTCTAGTCGGATAGTAGAGACATTTAACAAGGCAGCATATTGACGTAAGGTCATTTCTTGTATGTTTATTTTGCACAAACCGCACCGAGCCAAAAATCAAGAGCAATAAAGATTCGAAGTACCTATCTGCGGTAGCCACTCCGAATATCGGGGGCTACACCCAGTGGGTGCGCTGGCGTGCCCCCACCGGAAGCATGCGATATCCGGCTGAAGGGTGCATCGGCCGGACCAGAAGAAAGACAAAGGAGGACGGAACCCAAGGATGCCACCCGCCCAAGCCGGCTAGCTGCAGCTAGTCGGACGCGTCACACAAACCTAACCGAAAAGAGAAAGGAAGAGGAACGAAATAAAGAGAAAGACGAAGAAGGAAAGATGGAAAGAGAAGGAGAAAGGAAAGTAATAGACAAAAACCAGTCAAACATGCTTAGCCGGACCGCGGTGCAAATTCCCCGATCCGGCTAAGCCGGTCACATCCGGCAAAGAAAAATGAAAAACAAGAATTTTTTGAAGATTCGAAACCCTGGCTACTCCAGCTGTTCCGAATCTCGGGGGCTACACCCAGTGGGTGCGCTGGCACGCCCCCACTGGAAAGATGTATTATCCGGCTAGCAGATGAGCCGATCGGCCAGGGAAAGTCGGCAGACCGTCAGGAAGTCAGAAGAAAGAAGCGCAAGACAAATGCAAGATAAACCCGGCTGGAGTGGACCAGCCGGAAAGGCCAGTCGACCAAAACACAAGCATAAGCGGGTGCACGAAGGCAAACACAACCAGACAAATTACTTAAACTTCGGGGGACGAAGCCCCCACACGTCCAGATAGTTCAAAAGACAAGTGTGAGAAACAGAAAGGCATTTACAAATTCACCCGGCATCCCGGGGTCTTCATCTTCAGGCGGCCGGACCTTTGCCGTGAGGATGGGCCGCGCCGGCTCTGCCAGCATGGGAGGACGCCTCCACGCCATCCGCCCCCGTGCCATCAGCCCTCGAGCTTCCCTCGCCCTCTGTGAGCACCTCGTCGATGTCGGCGTAGCCGGCAATCGTAATCGCGGCAGAGCGGAGGTCCGGGTTGGCCCGACACACGGCTTCGAGATCCGCGCCGGCTCGGAAGCCGTCCACCAGCTTGTCGAGGCGGGCGTCCTTGTACCAGGACAGCATCAAGGCGAGCGCCATCTCGGAGCCGACGCGGGCGGCTAGATCGCGCAGCCGGTCGATCGCGTTCGACACGCCTCCCAGCTCGAGTGCCAGAGCCCCCATGGTCTTTGGCAGGAGCTCCCCCGGGAAGACTAGGTCGTGGATGCCGGCTGTGGCCTTGCGCAGGTTGGTAGCATCCTCGCCGAGCCGGCCCACCATGTCTGAAAGGGCATGTATGCCCCCATGTGTGGTTTTGGTAATTAATGACAATCTCTATGGACTAATGTGTAAATTGAGTTTCACTTGTAGGTTTGTCTATTGGCATCGCTTGGGAAATGTGTTGGTCTCAAGGTTGGAACATGAAGAAATGTCCAAGGGCTTTGTGCCCATTGGAATCATGAAGAAAGAAGGAGCTTGAAGGTTGATCAAGGCATGTGCAAAGAGTTGCATCAAGATGGATCAACCTCAAGTAGGGATGAAGAAGGGCGAGCTCAAGATGCGCCATCTCTAGAAGATCTCATGCTTGAAGCTTTCTATCCTCATGCTCATGGAATAATGAAGACAAGTTCAAAGAAGAGGTTTCCCCATGGAGTATGGGGGAGCAATTTGCAAGTCTCCATCTTCATCAAGCAAGAGCATCCAAGAAAGGTGTTCCCACTATAGAAGAACAAGACGGTCTACATCAAGTTCAAGTGGGATGCTCAAGGCCAAGGTATGTTCTTGATAGGGCTTCTCTTTTGCCGGTCTCATGTTATTAGTTGGGAGACCGGGTTTAGGATAGATAGTCGTACTATCAAGAGGGGATCTCAAGCGGGTGTCTCGTTTGCATCGTTCGGAGAGAGCTCAAACCTTTGCATTCATAGCATCATCTTTCTTGGTTGTTATTTGGTTTTTGTCCATGAGAGGATCTAGAGCTTGTGGTCATCATCATAACAAGCTCTAGTTCATCATCTAAGGATTTCACTTGCATATCTTATTGCGGTTTTTGATCTTGCGAGTTTTCCGGCTCCACACCTTGGGGGATACTTCACATATATATTCATAGTATTTTCTCCCAAGGTGAGTTTTTGTTGGATTCTATTCGTTGTTATCTTTCCAACAAAATTGGTTTCATCCCGTTTGGAGTTCGGATGCAAAAGTTATTCGTTTCTGGTTTTCTGGTTTCTGGAATTTTCCTGACCGGAAGTTCCGGCTTGCCACCGGAAGTTCCGCTAGGGCATTTTTGCCGCCGAAAGTTCCGGTGGAAGTTCCAGATCTTCTTCCGCTCACGCTCAGTAACCTTTTGTTTTGGATGTGCTATTTGACGGAACTTCAGCCGGAATTTCCACCGGAAGTTTCGCTCTCATCGGAAGTTTCGGCCTGTGACCGAAAGTTCCGCTCAGGCCGAAAGTTCCGGTTGAATTTGCGGCTCTTGTTCCGCTCACGTTCAGTAACCTTCTGTTTTCGTTGTGTCTATTTGACGGAACTTCTGTCGGAACTTTCACCAGAAATTTTGCTCCCACTGGAAGTTCTGTTGAACCGGCGGAAGTTCCGACCAGGATTCGCCTTTTCAGTTTCTCGCTCCGCAGTTTTCGACCGTTGGCTGTGTGCCATCGGAATTTCCGGCCTCGCACCTAAGTTCCGACCAGGTGTCACGAATGCCCATAACAGGCAGATCTGGGAGCCCTTTAAAAGGGGCTCCTCTTCCCCTTCGTGGCTTACAACTTTTCTTCTTGGTTCTTGGCTTTCTCTCTCCTCCATTACCAACCTTGAAGAAGCTTCCCCTCTCCCTTTCCCTTCCTATGATTCTTGCATCTTTTTGAGGGATTTGAGAGAGGAGATCTAGATCTACAATCCCCCCAAGCTAAATCCCTTCTTTGTGAAGGAATCATTGGGATCTAGATCTTGGAGAGTTTTGTGTTCTCTTCGTGTGTTCTTCCTCCCTTATTCCTCCAATAGCTTTTGTAGCTTTGTTGGAATTTGGGAGAGAAGGACTTGCCCTTGCATTTGGTGCATAGGTTTGAGTTCTCCTCGGAGATTCGGCGAGTTCAAGCTTGGGAGCTTGTTTCTCTTGGGTTCCTTAGAACCCTAGACGGTTGTGTGGTTGGGTTGTTGACCTTTTGTGGTCTTGTTGACCTTTTGTGGTCTTGTAGCCTTTTGTGGCGTTGTTGGCCATTTGTGGCATTGTTGGACTTTTGTGGCTTTGTTGTTGGGAGCCTCCAATTGAGTTGTGGAGTTAGCCCCAATCTTGTACGGGTTCGGTGACCGCCCTCAAGCGTCCCATAGTGGAGCAAGTGCCCGCCTTTTGTGGTGCGCACTTGGGAGAATAGGGTGAGCCTTTTGTGGCGTCGGTGAGTTGCGTGATTCTGCATCCGGGGTGAGGCCTTGTGTGGCGTTGGGTGTGCATCGAGCCACCACACCTCGAGGTGAGCCATTTGTGGCGTTCAGAGAGCATTGCGCAATCGCACCTCTCCAACGGAGACATAGCTTTTTTGGAAGTGAACTTCGGGAAACAAATCTTCGTCTCCGCGTCCATCGATTATCTCTCAACCGAACTCTTTACTTATGCCTTTACATTATGATAGCCATCATGCTTGAAGTATCTATATCTTGCTATCACCTTGTTGCTTGTATTGCTTAGCATAGGTTGTTGGTGCACCTAGGTGAACTTAGTGGCTAGGTTTTGTGCTCAATAAATTAAACATTAGTTTTATTCCGCATTTACTTGAGCCTAAACCGTAATAATTTTTAAAAGCCTATTCACCCCCCTCTAGGCGACTTCCTTTGTACTTTCAATGTCCTTGACGGCTGCCTTTTCACCCGGCGCAACCTGTTGCACCCGGTCGTAGGCAAGAGCATCTACTTGGGGGTAGAAGCCTTGTGATCAGAAGGGCAAGTCAAAATGCGACCCGGAAAATACAGTCGGATAAAAACATACGACGTGGGTAGAGAAACTCACCCTTCGCTAGAAGGCCGATGTCCATCAGCTCGTTGTCAAGCATCTGGGCGTGCCGGGTGGCCTCCTTGTCCAGAAGGTCGAAGGCGCTGGCTCGGCTGGCGAGGGTCGCTTCCTGCTCCTTGATGGTGGCCTCCAGTTGGTTGACCTTGGTATGCCACTCCCTATTCTGGAGCCGGAGGGTGGCATTGTCCCGGCTAAGGCGCGTGTTGGAGCGCTTCCGTCGGTCAATTTCCCGCTGGCCGCAAACCATGATGGCTGAGGGTAAGAGGAAGAGAAGCAAACAAGAAAGTCAGAAGCCGGAAGAAAAATAAGATGGAAAGAAGCGCAAGGAAAAGAGCCTCGGAAAACTTACTCCGCGCGGTCCCGTGGGCCGCGGCTAGATGCTTGGCGGCCTCCTCGTTGGCGCCGGCTAGCGTGCCTCAGAGCTGCTTCACCTCCGCCAGACCAACCTCGAGGTTGACCTCAAGGGTTTGCAGCGAAGCCCTCGCCTCCGCGGGTAGTGGTGCCAGCGGGCCGGCTAGAGCAGCCGGGGCGTCCCGGATCGCCGCCTGCCACTGCACGGTCGCCTCGTCGTCGGAGTCCACATCCTCGACGAAGACCGTGTCCCTGCTGCCACCCGAGCCCCCCGCGCCGGCCGACGAGCCGCCCGAGCCGGATGTCGCGTCCGACCGGCTCTCTGTGCGCTCGGGCGCAGGAGCAGTCGGCCGGGCCATGGTAGCCGGCTCTAGCGGTGGCACGATCTCGGCCGAAGGGGGTGGGGTGATCACCAAGGAGGCAGCCAGAGGAGGAAGGTCGCGAGGCGGTGAAGCGGTGTGCGTGTTGCGAGCCGGGCTCGGGGCGAAGGACAGAATGGCGCTGCCCACAAACAATGGCAAGGTCAAGGAAAAGACAAGATCGAAGCAAGGCCACAGGCCAACACGAAGAAAGAAACGAACAAGAGAAAGGCAAGGAGCTTACCCCTGCACCACGGGCGCGGACCTTTTCCGGCCGCCCGCAGTTCGGCCAAGACGCGGAGGGGCCCCCGCCGTCCGGGTGCGCTTGGCAGCCGGCTCCTCGAGCACGGCGCCGCTGCTGGAGGTGCCTTCGCTGGCACGCTTTCGGGCAGGCTCGGGCGCGGCGGCACCGTCGCTCTCTTCCGGCTCGAGGCCATGCGGGTCTTCCACTGCCTCGTCGCCCCGGCTGGGGAAGAAGCCGTCCTCACCGTCGGAGCCCTCGCCACTGCTCCGGCACGGACGCGGCTCAGAGCGTTCGGCCGCGAAGACTTGGAGCGGCGCGTCGCCCTCCTCCCGGATGATGCAAGGGAACATCTACGCAGAGCAAAACATGAGCCAAACCGGATAAGAGAGCTAGCCGGACAACGAAGGAACAAAAAGGAGGAAAAGAAGCGAACAAGTTCACTCACCCGGGGTGCGCGGTTCTCGCGCGTGTAAGGAGCGACGCCGAATTTCCAGTTGGAGGCGACCTTCTCCTTCGTGATCATCCAGACCCACTCGTAGAGGTTGCCGTAGGAGGGGTCGCGGCGGTAGAGCCGGATGGGGTCGAGCCTCCCGGAGTAGTAGCACATCTTGTGTGCTCGCTGCTGCAGGGGCATCATGAGCCAGCTGGCCAAGCTCAGCGTCACATCGATGCCGGTTAGACCAGCCGTCACCAGCTCCCTCATCCGGTGAAGGAGCGTGTTCGACTCCACCTTGGAGAAGAAGATCTTCTCCTCCCAGTGCGCCCGGCTGGACTCAGTGTCCTGGAAGGCCGGGAGGTTCAGCCGGTCCTCAGACCCCAAGTTTCGTACATAAAAGTATGTCTACTGCCACAGTTTAACTGTGTCGTGCAGTTTGAACTTGGGGTAGCCGGTTTGTGACCGGCTGTAGATGGAGGCGCCGCCGCAGGTTACCAGCGGACCTTTGACAAACTGAACCTGAGGCCGGATCAGGAACAACCGGCAGAAAATCCCGAGATCCGGTTGGATCCCGAGATAGCATTCGCAGAAGGCGACGAAGCGGGCCAAAGTGCCGATTGCATTTGGCCCGAGATGGTGAAGACGGAGGTCGAAATGGGCGAGGAAAGACAAGAAAAAGGCGCTGGCTGGGAAGGCCAGGCCGCGCGCCAGATGCGTGAGAAATATGACTCGCTCGTCGGCTTTGTTATCGCCACATTTTGGCCAAAGGAGGAGATGGGCCGTAATCAAGATGGGCTTGGAGGATACATATATGCAACATATTGATGGATCAGCCTTGTGCGTGGGTTTGGGCTAAATTGCCCGTGTATCTGTATATTATGGTAGGTTACGTTTCGGTTTAAGTAAAGAGATAGAGTTGTTAGGGTTATTCTAAAGATAGAAAGTCTCCGGACTATAAATATGTACCTAAGGTTATTGAGAAAAGAAGACGATCACATTCACAACAAACACAATCTCGGCGCATCGCCACCCCTTGTTTCTAGGGTTTCTTTCGGGTAAGTGTCATGCTGCCTAGATCGCATCTTGCGGTCTAGGCAGTATCTGCTTATGCGTTATTTAGTGTTACTCGTGCTGAAGCCTTGTTGATGGCGAGTAATACTGTTATCATAGATTTGTTTGGGCTAGCATCGGTACCTTTTTTATTATGATTGCTTAGTTATGCTGCCTTTAGTTATCTCGCTGCCTTTGCACCTTTTTCGGGTGTAAGGGCAGCATCTTGCTTGATCTTTATTCAGTTGATTTGATCTGTTATAGTTATGCCTTGTTTTCTAAGGTTTAGTTTGATATCCACATAGTCAGGCCTTGCAAACGGATTGAACGATCCAGTAGTATGTGAGGATATGGTTTGCCAATTCGAGAGGAGTTGTTCCGGGAATTGACTTTACGTCGGTTGTTAGGCCTTCTCTAGGGTTAGTTTTCTATCATCTTTTGTATCTACCAGGCTCAATTACGTGTAGGATGTTGCAATTATGTGGTGAAAACGTTAAACTGTCGTAGGTCGATTTAACTTGTATTGATGAAGCAAAACCCCATGTTATCGTAGATCTAATGCAGAACCATGGGATAATCGGCTCCAGGAGCCGATTCACAGGGAAACCTGGGAGCCGGTCACGGCTCGAATTTTACGTATACTTGTTTGCCATGCAGGAAACTGATCGAAGCAATACATCACCTTCCTGGCCAGGTATAGGTCAGGTGGCACGCCCTTGCATCATCCAGGATGTGTGCCGGAGTTTTGCGGGCCGTTGCCCGAGGGACCAGGGCCCACCAGCAGTTCTGGGAGCCTCCCGGCTCTTCATGTTGCTCGTCGCTGCTCGCCGGTGGGTTTTGACAGGCAACAGGCTTGCGGAGCCGGCGAGATCTCGTCAGCCAGGGCCAGGCGGACCCTGACCTCGCCGGCGGTCGGCAGGAGGCGCGATCGCCGGTACTTATCTACCTGCGCTTCCGTCACGGACGAACCGCACCACGCGCCTCGGCTCATTCTCTTCACCGCCATTCTGAGAGCCTAGTGAGCGCTTTCGAGCGCGTCGCGGTTCGCGTAGTTCAGGAGGTCATGAAACATCAGTACTCTCCGTCGGGGCCTACTCTAGGGACTCACCAGGGAGAAAGACTGCTCCAGACCAGGCCACAACTGCCATTGACACTTGCAGCTCCGGAGCCACCAGGGGCACCGGCGTACGTCATCTACAAGGTTGGAGGTGACCCTGGCGATTGCCAATTCCTGTTTGAACCACCTAAAGAAATCCCACATGGATATGTGTGCACCTACGTGCCGGACTGCAATAGCCTGACGCGCACGAACCAGATTGCAATCGCAGGGATTTCTGGGGCAGGAGTTTCTGGAGCAGGGGCTTCGGGAGCAGGTATTTCTGGAGCAGGGATGTCTGGGATGGACGCTGATAAACATGCATGACTAGCCAAATATGCCACTGGAACGAGTCATGAGAATTTAGCCCCTGCAGCTCAAACGGTGGAGCAAATCCGTACCATCTTGAGAGACCAGTTCGACTTCGTGCCGAAGAGAAGGACAATCGGCTATTCCAAGCCGTACCCCAACGAGTTTGATCTGATTCCGCTGCCACCCAAGTATCGGCTCCCTGAGTTCTCAAGGTTTAGCGGATCAGAAGGGTCGAGCTCGATCGAGCATGTGAGCCGATACCTGGCACAGTTAGGCATGATTTCAGCATCGGATCAGTTACGCGTAAGGTTCTTTGCGCAATCTCTGACAGGACCAGCTTTTGGGTGGTACACCTCGTTGCCACCGGATTCGATCCAGACCTGGAAGCAACTGGAAGAGCAGTTCCACATTCAGTATCATTCAGAAGCTACCGAGGCTGGCATTGCAGATCTGGCGCAGGTGCGGCAAAAGCGGGGAGAAACGGTAGCCGAGTACATTCAGCGTTTCAGGACTGTCAAGAACCGATGTTATTCGGCTCGTTTAACTGAGAAAGAAGCAGTCAAGCTGGCAGTGTTGGGTCTCTCAGCACCTATCAAGGATCTGGCTTTCCAAGTAGAATACAATTCATTGGCGCACATGGCCCAGAAACTGACAATGTATGAACAGCGCCACCCTGAGTTGTACCAAGACAAGTTCAAACGTCCGATAGGCCTGGTCGATACAGAAGAAGAGGATCCCGTACAAGACCAGGAGGTGGCCGTGGCTGAATGGGCTCGGGGGCAGATCCTGTGTCCTGCAAATGGGTAAAACAGCAAGGGCCTGCAAAAGGGTTCGACTTTGATGTGAGCAAAGCTGAGCAGATATTCGATTTACTGCTGAAAGAAAAGCAACTGAAGTTACCCGAAGGCCATAAAATCCCTACGGCTCAAGAGATGAACGGGAGACCATACTGCAAGTGGCATCACTCGTTCACCCACACCACCAATGATTGCAAAGAGCTACGTCGCCAGATCCAAACGGCGATAGAACAGGGCCGTCTGATCCTTGGGCAATTCGCCATGAAAGTAGACACAAACCCGTTTCCTGGCGTCAACATGGTAGAACACAGCCACTCCACGAGGCGTCAGTTAGATTTCTCGTTCGATGTTAATATGGCAGGGCCTGTGTACCACCATGGCACATATAAGGAGGAAGGTGGTCGCTCTCGGGGCAAAGAAAGAGAGGAGGCTGGTCCACGTGACCGGCCCCGTTATGATGACAGGCGGTATTTAACCGAGGAGCAAGTGAGAAGCGTGCGATATCAGAAGCCACACTCCACGCATCTCCTTAGCAAGTATGAGCGTCAGTATGACCGACGTCGCCGGCACGATAGAGATGATGAAGGATATGAGCACCTCGCTAGGGGAAAGTCAAAGGAAAAGGAAGGCGTGGATAAACATTGGGATTGTCCTTTCTTCAAGTATTGCTGGGATGCGGGAATGAGCCGATTGCCTACAATCGACAACTGCCCGGAATGTGGACAGCAGAAGGATGACACAGGTCCAGTTTCAGTGTTCAAGCGTCTAGGGCCTCTCCCGCCTCAGAACAGACAAGAGGAGTCATCTCGAGCAAAGGATCTCGAGGAGCCAAAGGGTGAAGAAGAAGAAGACATATATCACCGGCCAAGGTGGTGTCCCGATGGACTCAGACACACCCAAAAGCGAAGAGTTCAGCGACTGCGTAGCTTGGAGGAAGCCGAAGCGCAGTACCTCCACGCTTTAAGGAAAGCACGGCCCGATCTGGCCGTGAAAATTCGGCAAACCTTGGAAACGGAGGCTCGTCCGAAAAGGAAAGAGTGGCGCCCCAAACCAGTAAAAGCCGATGCGAAGACATCGGCTGGCACAAACATGGTGTTCATACTTCCATCAGAGTTTTGCGCTCCAAGAACCAAAGAACTACCAGTGGCACAGTTTGACTGCGGCCCACGGCCGGTTATCTTTGAGAAGCCACGAGAGAAGGGCTACAAACATCTGAAAGCCCTGTACCTGCGAGGTCATATCAATGGGCAGCCTGTCCTCAAGATGCTGGTTGACACCGGAGCGGCAGTCAATATAATGCCATACTCCATGCTACGGCGTTTGGGACGCTCCACTGCAGATCTGATCAAAACCAACGTCACGTTAAGCGACTTCAACGGCCAAACTTCAGAAACGCAAGGCGTTCTGAACGTGGATCTGACCGTGGGCAGAAAAACCATCCCTACGTCATTCTTCATCGTTGACAGCAAAAGCACCTACGCTGTCTTGCTGGGGAGGGATTGGATTCACGCTAACTGCTGCATTCCATCCACGATGCACCAGTACCTAATACAGTGGGATGGAGATGAAGTGGAGGTCATTCATGCAGATGATTCGATCGAGATCTCCATAGCTGGCATGAACATCTGGGAGGCAGAAGACCAAAAGCCGATCTCTGGAATCAGTCTAGATGGCTGTGAGCGCATTGAAGCTACAAAAAACGGGGTGAGGCTGGTCTTATCCACTGGCCTGACAGAGTAGCAAAGTCCGCGATCGAACGTGGTATGGCCGATCCCTGCGATCGGCCACAAAAAATAAAAAGCAGTAATCTTACGACAAACAGGTCATGCAGTCGTAGTAGGGAGATTCCCTGCCATTGTAGAGCACAAATAAGTTGTAAACCTTCCTTGACTAATGCAATCAAAAAGGGGGCCGATTCCGGAAATCGGCCCAAATTATCTTTGTTATCCTCACCAACTGTGGCATCCCGCAAAACCACTACTAGAAAATCGCGTTGAATTTGTGCATTGCATCGTCATCATCATGCATTGTTTGCATAAAACTATTTTCGCAAAGCCCGTTTTGTTTTCTAAAACGCCCCAACTTTAATCAAATATCAAACCCCGGGTCTCCGGATTATTTGTGTGTATCTGATATCGGGTTGCAAACGGTGTTTGTAAAACAAATAAAAATATTTATTATTTTAGCGGGCGCAGTCGAACGGGCCGTTTCGACCCGAACGACCACCCCCAGGATTTTAAAAACGGTCCACTTCTAATCCTATTCCTACCAACCTATCTACCCACACACCCCAGCCACATCACCCGGACCAATCCCGAAACGCCACCTCACTCTCACCCTTCCCCCTAACCAATCAAACCCTGCCACCTACCCCACTCCCTCCCTCCACCTAGGCTAAACCCACCCCACTCACCCACCTGCCAACTCACACTACACACACGCGCGCACACACGCCAACCGTCCACACCGGATCCCCCACCCCGCTGCCCCATCTTGGCCCCACCTGGCCCCATCCCTGAACCGCCCCGTTCCCTCTCTCTCTTCTCTCTCCCTCTTCCCCGCTCCCCACCCGACGCGCGCGCCTCCCTCCCCTCCGGCTACCGCCGGCGCGCCACCGAGCTTCTCCCCTTCCCCACATCGCTGCCAGCTCCCCGCCAGACCCCGTGCGCCGCCAGGTCCCCACGCTCGTCCGCCAGCCCTCGCCCGCCCTCCGCCTGGCTCGCCGCCAACCGCCCCTCCGTCTCGCTCCGGCCGCAGAGCCCTCCACCGCGCGGCCCTCTGTCGGCCGGGCTAGCGCCGGATGCCCCCGTCGCCGCTTCCTCCGGCCGCATCCGCTCGCCGCGCCGCCACCCCGCCTCGCGCCGCTCCTTCCGCGCCCGCCAGCGCGCGCCACCGCGTCGCCGACCTCCTCCAGCGCCGCCGGCCGCGTGCCCGCGCCTCCTCCCCGACCCAGGCTCCACCGCCGCCGCCAGTACCTCCGCCGTCGCCGCTCCTCCGCCCTCCACCTCGCCGGTTCTCCTCCTCCTCCTCGCCCCGAGCTCGCCGGCGTCCTCCCTAGAGCACCTCGCCGCCCCGCCTCCAGACCGCGGCCGCCGCCGCCGGTGGCCTCGCCGCCTCAGCGCGTCGAGCTCGCCGCGGGCCCCGCCTCTGCGCCGACCCCGCAAGGCCTCCGACGCCGCCGCCCCGGTGAGCTTCCGCCTCCGTCCGCCGCCACCGTGGCCCCGTCTCCGCGCCCCTGTCCTCGTCGGCCCCGACGACCTCTTCCCGGCCCTTCCGGCGCCCTCCACCAGCCAAGCTCGACATCGCCGGCCCAGGCACCGCAACTCTTGTGCCGTCCTGTCCGTTCTGCGAGGCCCGGCGCGTCCTCCTGCAATCAGCGAGTGCTTGTGAAGGCTCGTGTGACCAAGTTCGGCATGTCTAAGTGAAGTGCAGGTGTTGCCGTATGAGTGTTCTACCCAAAACCCTTCGCCTTTCGATGTGTTGTATCGTCAAGAGCGTCATGCGTGATACCAAGCCCTTCAATACCCATCAAGACAGTGGCGCGTCGAGATCCCCCTCGAAACACCAAGTTCTCCTTTCCGGCGTCGGACCCGAAAACCCAACCTCGACACGCCAAGTTCGCCGAGACCCCGTACCCGAAGACCCCAGTTGCGACAAGCACTTCTTCCCGGATCTGATGCCGAGCACCCGGACGCCCCAGTCGTCGACACGGATACGCCAAGTTCGTCCTCGAGAACGCCAAGTTCTTCATCCCGAACGCTAACACCGACTCGATTGCGCGGGCCCGTCAAGACCCTCGCAACGGCAAGATCGACCCTGTGGGACCCGACAAGATCGGCACGACGACAAGATCCCCTACATGGGAGCCCGGAGAACCCGTACCCGAAGGCCACGGATGCGACATGATCTTCTTCTCGGATGCCAAGATTCGTCGAGAGCCCGGAACGACAAGTACTCCCTCGAGGACGCTGAGTGCTTCACCCGGACACCGAGACCCCGGATGCGACAAGATCTACCCCAGTAACCCGAGAACGCTTCCGCCGAGACCGATCCCAGATCTGAACCCTGAGACCGACCCCGAACCCCGACACCCCAAGTTCGTCGAAACCCCCCTAATGTGCGAACCCCTTCCCGAAAACCCTATCTTACAATATAACACAACTTGTCGCATTTGTCATACTTGCATGCATACATTCATGTGGTTTGGGGGCCTTATGCCGATTCACCTCTTAATTAAACATGGGGCCCATATGCGGGCAAATCTAGTCTCATATCGGCCTCATTTAAATTTGTGTAGCGAACCGGTAACTTACCTTGACTTGTTAAAACAACATCTAAATTGCGGGGGTTCTAAACAACTCGAACCATCTGAATAATTGTCGGGACCCTGGTTCCGCTTAATATTGACCTAATTGCATCGCACCTTTGCCATGCCATGCATCATACATGCATCATGCCGATCTTCTGCCGTGTATTAAATACTGCATCCGGTGTTTCTTCTAGTGTTTTGGTTCTTCGCGGATAAGGCCGTTGAGTTGATGTGAGCTTCGCCCCGATCTTCGGTTGAACCCTTCGACAATGTTTTCAGGCGAGCATCTCCCCCTTTCTACCTATCTTACTTTTATAGTATTTTACTCCTTCCTGTTGATCTATTGCTATCTGTGTTGCGATGCTCTAGTATTCGTACCTGTGATATCCCTTGCAGCCCTATATTGCTTTGGACACATCCTATTACCTGTTGTTTGTTAGATAGATGGACTCGCGCGTCGTAGCCGCTTGCTCAAGTGCTGTTGCGTGTTGTCAAGTGCCACAGTTGTTGATGTATTGCCGCATGTTGTTGTTGGAGATGATCATAGCTTTACTTACCGTTCACTTTCATTCCTGTTTAACAACTAAAATTGAAGTAAGCAGAGGCATCGGTGGGTGATAGAAAATATTTGGTTTCCGAACGCCCACTTGTGTCCCGTAGGACCCCGAGTACTTGATACCTGTTCCTTGATTTATCGCGCTATCCACATCCGGGAGGTATATGGGACCCCCCTGAGCCAGAGCTTGATTCAGTCTTATTTCTTGGGGCCACAAACTAGTTTGAGGTTTTATTTACTATCCTGTACTTATGCCATGCTACTTATGTATTTACGATTGTGCGAGGAGCACACTGTACTATTTAGGTAAGCGGAGTGATTACGCGGTATCGACACCTCGAGTTTTCGGGTTCCCAGTCGCTTACAGCCATTGTCGCAAACCTTGAGTCCGTCTCGGAGCTTGCTTACTTCGTTGCGGGTAGACTCCAAGGGGTGGCCCCCTGAAATATTTCTGAATCCTGTGATTGTTCAGTCGTGAAAGCCTCGTTGGGTTTTGAGTTGGTTTTTCCGAGGTTGATCGAGCGTGTGTTGCTATTGGTGCACCCCGGCCGGGTAAAACTTTCTGAAAGCCGTGTCCGCGGATATGGACGACTTGGAGCACAGTATCTCGATCATAGACAAGCATAACTAAAGTTTATTGCTATAAATTTGACTTTATAATGACTAGTAATCAGCTTCACTATAACGGAATGGCTAAATAATACTGCCCACAATTGCTTGTTTGGATCGTCGCTTGCGACCATTGTACCTGACTAGTAAGTATTGCAACTACAACGGAATGGCGGAATAAAAGTACCAACAACTGCTGGGTTTTGGGTTTATCTCATGCTATATGTATCTGATTAGTAATTGTTGCAACTATAACGGAATGGCTAACTAAAAGTGCCCACTGCTTATTTTATCAGGACGAATATCTATACCTGACTAGTAATTGCTGCAACGATAACCAAATAAGTAAAACTGCCAACTGTGTGAGTTCCTCGGTTGACTTCCTCGTTTGGTCTCGAGGGGGAAACGCCAGGATGGGTTTGTTTGAGGATAGTATCAGGTTGACTCCGGATAGGTCCTTCTTACCCCTCTCCGATTGCCGCCAGTTGTATCGAGTCTCTATAGGTTGTTTAGTGCATGCTGCCGCTGCCGCTTCAGTCCACCATACCTTTGTAGGCGAGGACCGCCGAATTCTAGCCTCGCCGTGTACTGGCCTCAGTACTGACGCTCCTCTTTTTCCTTTGCCCTTTGTCGGCACCCCTTTTGTTTAAGCAGGTTTTGAGATCGACGTCGTTAGCAGGGTTACCCTTCCGGCTTGGCCTGGGCAGGGTTATGGACGCCATTGGTTATTCTTCAGGGATCTTAGCCCCATTTGCATCTTGTCCGTAGACGGACGCTATATCGTTTTCAAGGTGATTTGGATCTTTGTATATTATATCTGTATTCTTGACTCATGGAGTCGTGTTGTATATATATCTGTTCTGTGGGTCCCATCGAGGACTGTTGTGTACTGTTATTACTTCGTTTTCCACTCGCACGAAAGTGCCTGGTGGGCACCTTTGAATCGTTTCTATGCGGGTTTGGCGGGTTTCGCTAAAACTTGCATAGGTACGATTCTGAGGGTGTTACAGAGTGGTATCAGAGCTCAGCAGTTGCGATACCCCACAAGTCCAGCCTGTAGGATAACCTAGCTAACGGCCGAAGTAGAGTGTCAAAACTATTTTGGAAAAAACGGTTGGCTAGATCTGGTTAGGTCTGATTTTACTCCTTACCCCTCTGCTATTCTCCTCTTACCTCTACGTGTTTTGAATCCGCTCTCTTCTCTCTCTTCGAGTCCAAGATTTCTCGTGGTTGGGTTTCCGTCGTACCTTCAGGGTTTCGCTTTCTCCCTTTTGAAACGGAGGTGCTACGATCATCAATCTGCAACTGTTCTGTTGTGCCCTTCATCCGATCTTCTGTCCTTGAGCTCTTTATCCATATGTGTTCCTTGCTGGATATCAGTGTCGTTGAAAAACATATGAGAAGGACGAGCATTGGTGAAGCTGGAGTATACCTTGAGCATGTGTTGTTCATGCCAATGGAACCATCGCGAAACCTAATCATTGTGTCTTTCATACGATTTCTGCTGGCATCATCCCTATGTTCCGGATACCGCCTATGAAGATCTTCAGTCTAAATCTCGAGAGTTGAGTTGCCTGATTCTCCTACTCATGTATAGAGTTGATAGTTTGGGTACGGGATGGACTGATCACCCTACCCGACTCTTACTGTTCGCTCTGTACATCGAACTGGTGGATCAATGTAACTTTTCCCTCTTCTAATGGAAGTTAGAGGTGGCCTTATCGTTTGATACCTCTACCTTCGTCCTTTGTTTCTCCGGAGTGTTCTCTCGACGATCAGGAACAACGACCCTTTGTTGGTGGTGTCGCCGATTCCCAGATGAAGAAGGAACCCTCGTTAGTGGTGTCGCGAGGATCTACACGAAGCGAGAAGACGCAGATCGCCGACCCTTCCTTCCGGTACCATGAGGCGGATCTCGAGGGCGAGATCCATTGTTAGTGGTGTCGAATTGTGGCATCCCGCAAAACCACTACTAGAAAATCGCGTTGAATTTGTGCATTGCATCGTCATCATCATGCATTGTTTGCATAAAACTATTTTCGCAAAGCCCGTTTTGTTTTCTAAAACGCCCCAACTTTAATCAAATATCAAATCCCGGGTCTCCGGATTATTTGTGTGTGTCTGATATCGGGTTGCAAACGGTGTTTGTAAAACAAATAAAAATATTTATTATTTTAGCGGGGCAGTCGAACGGGCCGTTTCGACCCGAACGACCACCCCTAGGATTTTACAAACGGTCCACCTCTAATCCTATTCCTACCAACCTATCTACCCACACACCCCAGCCACATCACCCGGACCAATCCCGAAACGCCACCTCACTCTCACCCTTCCCCCTAACCAATCAAACCCTGCCACCTACCCCACTCCCTCCCTCCACCTAGGCTAAACCCACCCCACTCCCCCACCTGCCAACTCACACTACACACACGCGCGCACACACGCCAACCGTCCACACCGGATCCCCCACCCCGCTGCCCCATCTTGGCCCCACCTGGCCCCATCCCTGAACCGCCCCGTCCCCTCTCTCTCTCTTCTCTCTCCCTCTTCCCCGCTCCCCACCCGACGCGCGCGCCTCCCTCCCCTCCGGCTACCGCCGGCGCGCCGCCGAGCTTCTCCCCTTCCCCACCTCGCTGCCAGCTCCCCGCCAGACCCCGTGCGCCGCCAGGTCCCCACGCTCGTCCGCCAGCCCTCGCCCGCCCTCCGCCTGGCTCGCCGCCAACCGCCCCTCCGTCCTGCTCCGGCCGCAGAGCCCTCCACCGCGCGGCCCTCCGTCGGCCGGGCTAGCGCCGGATGCCCCCGTCGTCGCTTCCTCCGGCCGCATCCGCTCGCCGCGCCGCCACCCCGCCTCACGCCGCTCCTTCCGCGCCCGCCAGCGCGAGCCACCGCGTCGCCGACCTCCTCCAGCGCCGCCGGCCGCGTGCCCGCGCCTCCTCCCCGACCCAGGCTCCACCGCCGCCGCCAGTACCTCCGCCGTCGCCGCTCCTCCGCCCTCCACCTCGCCGGTTCTCCTCCTCCTCGCCCCGAGCTCGCCGGCGTCCTCCCAGAGCACCTCGCCGCCCCGCCTCCAGACCGCGGCCGCCGCCGCCGGTGGCCTCGCCGCCTCAGCGCGTCGAGCTCGCCGCGGGCCCCGCCTCTGCGCCGGCCCCGCAAGGCCTCCGACGCCGCCGCCCTGGTGAGCTTCCGCCTCCGTCCGCCGCCACCGTGGCCCCGTCTCCGCGCCCCTGTCCTCGTCGGCCCCGACGACCTCTTCCCGGCCCTTCCGGCGCCCTCCACCAGCCAAGCTCGACATCGCCGGCCCAGGCACCGCCGCTCTTGTGCCGTCCTGTCCGTTCTGCGAGGCCCGGCGCGTCCTCCTGCAATCAGCGAGTGCTTGTGAAGGCTCGTGTGACCAAGTTCGGCATGTCTAAGTGAAGTGCAGGTGTTGCCGTATGAGTGTTCTACCCAAAACCCTTCGCCTTTCGATGTGTTGTATCGTCAAGAGCGTCATGCGTGATACCAAGCCCTTCAATACCCATCAAGACAGTGGCGCGTCGAGATCCCCCTCGAAACACCAAGTTCTCCTTTCCGGCGTCGGACCCGAAAACCCAACCTCGACACGCCAAGTTCGCCGAGACCCCGTACCCGAAGACCCCAGTTGCGACAAGCACTTCTTCCCGGATCTGATGCCGAGCACCCGGACGCCCCAGTCGTCGACACGGATACGCCAAGTTCGTCCTCGAGAACGCCAAGTTCTTCATCCCGAACGCTAACACCGACTCGATTGCGCGGGCCCGTCAAGACCCTCGCAACGGCAAGATCGACCCTGTGGGACCCGACAAGATCGGCACGACGACAAGATCCCCTACATGGGAGCCCGGAGAACCCGTACCCGAAGGCCACGGATGCGACATGATCTTCTTCTCGGACGCCAAGATTCGTCGAGAGCCCGGAACGACAAGTCCTCCCTCGAGGACGCCGAGAGCTTCACCCGGACACCGAGACCCCGGATGCGACAAGATCTACCCCAGTAACCCGAGAACGCTTCCGCCGAGACCGAACCCAGATCTGAACCCTGAGACCGACCCCGAACCCCGGCACCCCAAGTTCGTCGAAACCCCCCTAATGTGCGAACCCCTTCCCGAAAACCCTATCTTACAATATAACACAACTTGTCGCATTTGTCATACTTGCATGCATACATTCATGTGGTTTGGGGGCCTTATGCCGATTCACCTCTTAATTAAACATGGGGCCCATATGCGGGCAAATCTAGTCTCATATCAGCCTCATTTAAATTTGTGTAGCGAACCGGTAACTTACCTTGACTTGTTAAAACAACATCTAAATTGCGGGGGTTCTAAACAACTCGAACCATCTGAATAATTGTCGGGACCCTGGTTCCGCTTAATATTGACCTAATTGCATCGCACCTTTGCCATGCCATGCACCATACATGCATCATGCCGATCTTCTGCCGTGTAATAAATACTGCATCCGGTGTTTCTTCTAGTGTTTTGGTTCTTCGCGGATAAGGCCGTTGAGTTGATGTGAGCTTCGCCCCGATCTTCGGTTGAACCCTTCGACAATGTTTTCAGGCGAGCATCTCCCCCTTTCTACCTATCTTACTTTTATAGTATTTTACTCCTTCCTGTTGATCTATTGCTATCTGTGTTGCGATGCTCTAGTATTCGTACCCGTGATATCCCTTGCAGCCCTATATTGCTTTGGACACATCCTATTACCTGTTGTTTGTTAGATAGATGGACTCGCGCGTCGTAGCCGCTTGCTCAAGTGCTGTTGCGTGTTGTCAAGTGCCACAGTTGTTGATGTATTGCCGCATGTTGTTGTTGGAGATGATCATAGCTTTACTTACCGTTCACTTTCATTCCTGTTTAACAACTAAAATTGAAGTAAGCAGAGGCATCGGTGGGTGATAGAAAATATTTGGTTTCCGAACGCCCACTTGTGTCCCGTAGGACCCCGAGTACTTGATACCTGTTCCTTGATTTATCGCGCTATCCACATCCGGGAGGTATATGGGACCCCCCTGAGCCAGAGCTTGATTCAGTCTTATTTCTTGGGGCCACAAACTAGTTTGAGGTTTTATTTACTATCCTGTACTTATG
Organism: Avena atlantica; assembly: GCA_910589765.1. Classification (NCBI taxonomy): domain Eukaryota; kingdom Viridiplantae; phylum Streptophyta; class Magnoliopsida; order Poales; family Poaceae; genus Avena; species Avena atlantica. Next base: position 488,250,480 of record OU342736.1, read on the forward strand.
CCATGCTACTTATGTATTTACGATTGTGCGAGGAGCACACTGTACTGTTTAGGTAAGCGGAGTGATTACGCGGTATCGACACCTCGAGTTTTCGGGTTCCCAGTCGCTTACAGCCATTGTCGCAAACCTTGAGTCCGTCTCGGAGCTTGCTTACTTCGTTGCGGGTAGACTCCAAGGGGTGGGCCCCTGAAATATTTCTGAATCCTATGATTGTTCAGTCGTGAAAGCCTCGTTGGGTTTTGAGTTGGTTTTTCCGAGGTTGATCGAGCGTGTGTTGCTATTGGTGCACCCCGGCCGGGTAAAACTTTCTGAAAGCCGTGTCCGCGGATATGGACGACTTGGAGCACAGTATCTCGATCATAGACAAGCATAACTAAAGTTTATTGCTATAAATTTGACTTTATAATGACTAGTAATCAGCTTCACTATAACGGAATGGCTAAATAATACTGCCCACAATTGCTTGTTTGGATCGTCGCTTGCGACCATTGTACCTGACTAGTAAGTATTGCAACTACAACGGAATGGCGGAATAAAAGTACCAACAACTGCTGGTTTTTGGGTTTATCTCATGCTATCTGTATCTGATTAGTAATTGTTGCAACTATAACGGAATGGCTAACTAAAAGTGCCCACTGCTTATTTTATCAGGACGAATATCTATACCTGACTAGTAATTGCTGCAACGATAACCAAATAAGTAAAACTGCCAACTGTGTGAGTTCCTCGGTTGACTTCCTCGTTTGGTCTCGAGGGGGAAACGCCAGGATGGGTTTGTTTGAGGATAGTATCAGGTTGACTCCGGATAGGTCCTTCTTACCCCTCTCCGATTGCCGCCAGTTGTATCGAGTCTCTATAGGTTGTTTAGTGCATGCTGCCGCTGCCGCTTCAGTCCACCATACCTTTGTAGGCGAGGACCGCCGAATTCTAGCCTCGCCGTGTACTGGCCTCAGTACTGACGCTCCTCTTTTTCCTTTGCCCTTTGTCGGCACCCCTTTTGTTTAAGCAGGTTTTGAGATCGACATCGTTAGCAGGGTTACCCTTCCGGCTTGGCCTGGGCAGGGTTATGGACGCCATTGGTTATTCTTCAGGGCTCTTAGCCCCATTTGCATCTTGTCCGTAGACGGACGCTATATCGTTTTCAAGGTGATTTGGATCTTTGTATATTATATCTGTATTCTTGACTCATGGAGTCGTGTTGTATATATATCTGTTCTGTGGGTCCCATCGAGGACTGTTGTGTACTGTTATTACTTCGTTTTCCACCCGCACGAAAGTGCCTGGTGGGCACCTTTGAATCGTTTCTATGCGGGTTTGGCGGGTTTCGCTAAAACTTGCATAGGTCCGATTCTGAGGGTGTTACACCAACTGTTTGCCCCGTGTTTAGCATCGATTTAGCAGGTGACGGAAAGCTAGGGTATGGGTTTACCTCCGCTGATGAGCTAGAGGAGATTGACATCGGTCCTGGGGATAAGCCGCGACCAACATTTATCAGCAAGAAGTTAGATCCGAATCTGCGGGGTCCAATGATAGCTTTGTTGAAAGAATATCCAGACTGCTTTGCCTGGGATTATACAGAGATGCCCGGGTTAGACAGGAGCATCATTGAGCATCGACTCCCGCTTAAAAAAGGGTTTCGGCCATTCCAGCAGCGAGCACGACAAATGAAGGCCGAAATTTTGGTAGAAGTCAAGAAAGAGATCGAGAAAATGTTGACAGCTAGGTTAATCAGACCATGCAGGTATGCTGAGTGGATTTCTAGTATCGTACCTGTAGAGAAAAAGGATGGCCGCTGGCGTGTTGCCATAGATTTTCGGGATCTCAATAGAGCCACTCCAAAGGATGAGTATCCGATGCCGGTAGCAGAGACATTAATCAACGCAGCTGCTGGTCATAAGGTCTTGAGCTTCATGGATGGCAATGCCGGTTACAACCAAATTTTTATGGCTCCGGAAGATATACACAAGACTGCATTCAGAGTCCCAGGTTCGGTGGGGTTGTTTGAATATGTAGTCATGACGTTTGGACCGAAGAATGCCGGCGCCACATACCAAAGAGCCATGAATTACATTTTCCATGATCTGATCGGCAAGCTGGTGGAAATTTATATCGATGACGTGGTGGTTAAGTCTGCTTCAGTACACGGACACTTGGACGATCTGCAACGCGTCCTGGACCGAACAAGAAAATTCGGGCTACGGATGAATCCAAAAAAGTGTGCCTTCGGTGTGACGGCCGGTCAGTTCTTGGGTTTCTTGGTCCATGAACGCGGAATTGATATCGGCCTGAAAAGTCAGGAGGCAGTGCGAACAATGAAGCCACCTACCACGAAGAAAGAACTGCAGTCTCTTATCGGCAAGATCAACTTCGTCAGAAGATTCATCTCCAATCTGTCAGGAAGAATAGAGCCGTTCATGGGACTGGTGAAAATTAAATCTGATGAGGAGTTCCGCTGGGGGACAGAACAGCAACGAGCCTTCGACGAGATCAAAGAATATCTAACAAAGCCGCCAGTGTTGGTTCCGCCCCAGCCGGATAGGCCGTTCTACATTTACTTGTCAGTAGCTGACACGTCCATCGCCTCGGTGGTGGTGCAAGTTTATGATGGTCTGGAGCGAGTTGTGTTTTACATCAGCAAAAGGATGCTGGATGCAGAGACAAGGTATCCTGAGATCGATAAGTTGTGCCTCTGCCTGTTTTTCACCTGCACCAAGCTGCGCCACATCTTGCTCTCAGCGGAGATTATCACTATATGCAAATCAGATGTCATAAAACATATGTTGTCGGCTCCTATGTTGAAAGGCCGACTCGGCAAATGGATGTTTGCATTATCAGAATTTGATATCCGGTATCAACCCGCGAAAGCGGTTAAGGTTCAGGCCTTGGCCGACCTTATTGCTGAAAGAATCAACACTGATATAACAGCGCTGTCTATACGAGCGTGGGCTATGTTTTTCGATAGATCGGTTTGTGATGATGGTTGCGGCATCGGCATTCTACTCGTATCGCCCCGGGGGGCAACATATTCCTTCTCCATCAGGCTATCTACCCCTTGCACCAACAACGTCGCTGAGTATGAGGCGATACGCAAGGGAATGGAGTTGCTCATCGAAGCTAGAGCAGAAGCAGTGGAAATTTTTGGAGACTCCAAATTGGTGATTTCCCAACTCACGGAGGAATACAAGTGTGAGAGCGAGTCGCTCTTCCCATTATGGTTGCAATGCCGTGAGCTGATGGCACAGTTCCGGTACATAAACTTTAACTGGATCCCGCGATCGCAGAATACCGAGGCAAATGATCTCGCACAAATGGCTTCAGGCTACAAGGACGTAGCAGAGGGAGCTGATGTTCAGGTACAGTTCCTGGAGGCGGACGACTGGAGAGCCGATATCTTCAATTACTTGAAAGATTCGGCTCGGGGGGCACCTAAACGGATAAGGTACAAGGCCATGAAGTATGTGCTTATTGGGGACGACATGTTCTACAGGACTCTGGAAGGGTTACTGCTCAAATGTCTGGGGCCAACCGAGGCCAATCGGCTCCTACACGAGGTACACGAAGGCGCCTGTGGGACTCACCAATCGGCTCACAAGATGAAATGGTTGATCAGACGATCAGGGTTTTATTGGCCCACCATGCTTGAGGACTGTTTTAAGTACTACAAAGGGTGTCAAGCATGTCAGAAATTTGGAAAAATTCAGACGGTACCCGCGTCAGCAATGAACCCCATCATCAAGCCTTGGCCATTCCGAGGTTGGGGCATGGATATGATTGGCAAGATCAATCCTCCATCAAGCAAAGGCCACATGTGGATTTTGGCCATTACGGATTATTTCACTAAATGGGTGGAAGCCGTCCCTATGAAGTCAGTGAACTCGAAGGATGTTATCAATTTTGTGAAAGAACATGTCATTCATAGATTCGGGATTCCCCAAACTATCACGACCGATGGAGGTTCGGTCTTCATTTCTCACGAGTTTAGAAAGTTCTGTGAGGACACGGGAATTAAGCTGATCCGATCATCTCCATACTATGCTCAAGCAAATGGGCAAGCTGAAGCGTCCAACCAGAGCCTTATCAAGCTGATCAAGAGGAAAGTCGATGAGCACCCTAGGCGTTGGCACGAGGTTTTGTCAGAGGCTTTATGGGCTTATCGCATGTCATGTCATGGAGCGATAAAAACCTCGCCATACCATCTAGTCTATGGACAAGAAGCCGTATTGCCCTGGGAGATTACGGCTGGATCGAGACGTGTCACTTTTCAGAACGATCTAACAACTGAAGAATATGCGGCCCTGATGAGTGACAGTGTTGAGGATTTAACTGAGCTTAGGCTGTGGTTGCTTGAGAAAATCAAAGAGAACAAGGCCAAGGTAGCTCGTGCATATAATAAGAAGGTGAGACCAAAGGAGTTCCACGTTGGCGATCTGGTATGGGAAGTTGTATTGCCATTGGGGACTAAGGATGCAGCATATGGTAAATGGTCTCCAAATTGGCACGGGCCATACAGGGTCGATCAAGTTTTAAGAGGGAACGCGTACATGCTTGAGGAGCTGGACGGCGTGAAATTCCCAGTGGCTGTCAACGGTCAGCATCTCAAGAAATATTTCCCAAGCATGTGGGATGATGGACAGTGAAATATGGGGGCCGATACATGAAATCGGCCAATAAAAAAAAATATAGCCGATGCACAGCCATCGACTCTAGAGGTTCAAACTGTTACGAGCAGGTGTCAGTTTACATGAATAAGCTACTGAAGGAATGCCTCGAAGGCGTGGAGGGCGTCAGCGCGGACACGATCCACCTCGGCGATCTCGGCTTCGTCGTCTTCGTCCTTGCCCATCACTAGCTGCTTGTTCAGGGCACGTATTTCCGCCAGATCAGTCTTCAGTTGAGCTTTGAGGCCTTCTGCTTCGTCTTGGGAGCGGGCGATGAAAGCTTCCTTGTCACGAATGAGCTCTTTAGTCGCCCGGACCTTCTCTTCAAGATCTCCCAATTCCTTTTTCAAGGATGCAAGCTCGGCGGTGCTGACAGAGGTGTCAGTTTTGGCATCCAGAGACGCCTTTTTCTCGTTGAGCTGCTGACATTTGTCTGCAATATTGGCCTTCAGCGGGAGTTGGGCGCGGCGCAGATTAATCCTCTCACGAGCCAACTTCACCCTTGACCCGTAGAAAGACAGAGTTACAACTGGCCAAAGCTTCACCTGCAATGCTACTGGGAGTTGGTCCTTGATTTCGGCAAGAACACTCTTCACCTCTTCAGAACCCTCGATCAACTTCTCAATCGGGGAGGACAGCAAGGCTTTGAGACGCTGGAATTGAGGTAGAACAGCCCTTGCTCGTGGTTCATCGTTGGCGACAGAGAGAGTTGGTTCGATGGATTCAGGGTCGAACGTCAGCAGGCCTGAGATATCACAACCCTGGCAGGCCGAAATGGCGTCAGTATGCGTCCAACATGGAAGGATGAGCCGAACGAAGCGAACGTACCTCTCCTAAGATCAAGGAGATAGCAGATTACGAGACAATCGGCTTGTGTGTTGTTGCTGGGGGCTTGGCCAAAGTGGTAACTGTTTCATCTACACCTTCAGGGATTACTAGATCCAGCCTTGCGAAAGGCATCGGCACTTCCCCGGCTTTCCCACTAGAAGTGTCAGTCGTCTGCATGGAAGGTGCTTAGCCGATGTAAATAGTGATGAATCGGCAGATAAAGAACAATTGGTAAGAGCATGGAAGGTGATGACTGTCGAAACCTCCTGGCTCGACGAAGAAGTTTGCAGTCCCTTGCGAGCCCTCTTGGGGCTCACAGCTGGCCCCGCCTCGACTGATGCTCGGGGGGCAGTAGGTTCAGGAACCGTCCTTTTCCTGGGAGCCGATGGTGGCAAATCTGGCTGGCTCGGTGTGGTGGTCCTCTCAGAGTCTGTTGGGCCCGATTCTCCTCGATTGGATTGTGTGTCCCCGCTGGAGATGTCTTCGGTGGAAACCTGTAAGAAAAGGAGAGCTAGTAAGCACAAGCATGTTTGCAAGGATGAAAGAGATCAACCAAGGCATGGATCAACGTACATGCGAACTTTCTGGAGAAGGGCTCCGGCGCCTCAAAGTCTTCCTGGCAGCTACCTTCCTCACCGCCGTTTTTGTTTTAGTCAGAACTCGAGAGGCGGCTGACCCAGAAGTTGCTTGGCTCTTGGAAGCCGATTATGGTGATATCGGCTGGTTCTGCATCACGACCTTTTTCAAAGGTGGCGAGTTTTTGCAGAAAAGGACCACAGGAGCTGGTGGGAAGAATTCGAAGGGGGAGCCATAACCGTGTGTAGGTTCAGGACCATCTTGTTGCTGCAAGGAGACAGAGCGGATTATTAGAAGAATCATTTGTGAGCTGCATCAAGAAAATTTACAAGTAGCGCTACCTGTTCTATGGGGATATCATATTCAGCATCGAGCTGTTCCAGCAACGGTCCCAGGGCTCTCCTGAAGACGTGAGTCTTCCACATCGACCAGCAGTTCTCAAAACCATCGGTTGATGAAGCGAAGGTGAGGTTGTTAGGAATTGGGATGGTCAGAGCATCGAAGAAGGAATAACACCTTTGACTGGTGAGAGGATCGGGCAGGTCAGCTCTGCTCTCTGTAAGATGGTGGAGAAAGAAATGGGGAGGTACTTGTCCAAGGCCAAATTGCCGAGCTACTACGACCGGCTGGTAGAATTCGTATCCAGGCTTGATTATTCTGTTGGATGTGCTCATGCCAACTGGAAGGAAGCAGGGACGGATCACAGTGGAAAATAGCTGCCGAGTGCTGGTGTCATCGGCAAAGTTGTCTAGCCTGAAGGAGATTGGATTTTCAAAATGTTCCGATTCCTCCGTGTAAGGAAAGAAGATAGGATTGTCCAGGCCTTGGAAGAAAATGCTGAACCACTTGGATGCTTCCTGAGGGATCAGTTTACTACCTGGCAGTCTATACAGAGCTTGGCCGTAGCTGGTGCATCGGATCTGCTTCCCTTTGGCATCTGGAAAGGTGCAACTCGCCAAAAGGGGGAAGTTTGGGACATGATTTTGAAAATACAGCTGAGACCATAGCTGAATGAACCACCAAGGACCTCATGTTTTGACTGCGATGCCGGAGAATAGTTTGACAGACATTAATTGGAGATATCGATAGACTTCTCCAAGGAACAGTTTGCCGATGCCAAGTTGAGTGCCTTTGGCAAGTTCGTAGGCCAAGGAGAGATAATTCTTGGTTGGAGCAAGGGAAGGGCCACAGAATATGAAATGTTCCAGCCAGAAGTTGAGGAAAGCCGTGTGTTCTTTCTCTATGACAGGGCCTTTAGTTTTCATGTGGCTTTGAAGATAGGCACCCCAGTTCGTGCAGTCTGTTTTGGAAGAAAGCTTGTAGGGGACCTTTGTCAGCTTTAAAGCAGAGGGGCTGGGTGATGTAACGTCCAGACCAGTAATCATCACCACGTCTAACAGAGTTGGTGTCATGGGGCCATGACCGAACATGAAGCAGTTCAGAGCATCAGACCAGAAATAGCCGATGGTTTTTAGAAGATTTTCATGTTTCTCAAGGGGAGACAATGACAAATACAAGGCATCGGCTATCCCCGTGGTTTCCCATTGGGATTTGTAAGTTTTGGCTACCCTGCTGTACCAAGAGACCCAATGTTCAGGAGGATTAGGCCAGGCTCGCAAGCAGTCGGCCCAAGAATTCAAATCTAGGTTTTGGCTTACGAAGGGGATTCTGTTTGCCTCGCAAGAGATCAGATGGGCAGGACTAGATTCTGTACGGGGGCCAAGACAGAGAGAAGTTGGGAGAGAAGGATGCGGCAGCAGAATGTCTGAAACCTAAAAATTTAACGGTGGAATAAAGCATTAATTCAGGTGTTTGCTATTAATTCTAGCACCGTGTTCAGACTGCGAGGAGCAGGCGTACCTTCAGACCAGAGACCGCTGTGTTGGTATTGGACGATTCCGCCATCTAGTTTGCCGGCGGAGATGGATCTATGCGATTGGGGATCGAGGGTTCTTGTCGCTGTAAGCTCGATCTATTCGGTGAGGCGATTGAGATCTGGGTTAGCCTTTTTGAAGAGGGTCGCAGGCTACCGTTTGAAATTGGAAAGTGGCCGCTCAGATTTATCTAAATATGCGACCAAATTTGACCTTATCAACGTTTGTGGGGAAAGTCGATGTGTTACCATCAGCTCTTTGGGCTTTGACTTGGTTGACCATATGAGCGTAGTATGGTGAAAGCCGATACATTACTATCGGCTTCTGGAACGTTGACCTATTTTGACTATCGGCAAAATCGAATTGGGAAAGCAATCTTTGTTGATTCAAAAGACGGTTGTTTACAATGAAGTCGATTGCTTACAAATGGAAATCTACTACTAGTAGTACTACTACTAGTTCCTAATCTAGAAGCCGGTGTCGTCGCCGCTATCTTCGCCGTCGTCGTATTCGCTGTCATCGGCGCTGCTGCCGGCGTAGTCTTCGCCGCTGCTGCTGAAGTTGTCAGCGGGGGCCTCCTCGTCCTTGTCGTCGTCGTCGGTGTCCTCGCTGGACCCGGCGCGGAAGCGCTTCACCGGCGGGTATTCGTCGGAGGAGGTGTCCTCCTCCGCTTCCTCCTCCTCGTCGGAGGATTCGATGTCCTCGCCCCAGGACACGGCGTCGTCGGCGCTCTCCGCCTCCAGTTCCCCGTCGACAAGGAACTGGAGGCCCTCCTCGCCGTCGGTCAGGGACTCATCGTCCTCTGACCAGGCGGCGAAGTCCCAGTCCCTCTCGTCCCACCATTGTGGGGCGAGAGCCTCGTACGCCGCTATTGGCGGGTGCTCCGGCGTCGGCTCCCGGTCGCTCATTGTGTTGGAGGATTGGAAGGAAAGGCCGGATGATTTGGAGGAAGAAGAGGAGGCCATGGCGGAGGAAGAGGGTTTTTTGGCGGAGGAAGAGGGTTTTTTGGCTAATGGAAGAGGATGGGGGTGCAGACTGCTCAGATGAATTTAAATAAGGGGAATAGTGAGAGGTGGTTCAATGACATAGCGGTTTCCAGAATGTGGTGCCAAAATTGTCAAATCATGCACTGCGGAGAAGTTGAGAAGACAAGGCGTCATGATGAGGGGGCGGCGTGACGATTCTGCTCTGCAACGCGTAACCCGATGAAAAAAAAACAAAACAAAAAAACAGAGTGGTTTTGGAATTATTATCGCCAAAACCAGGGGGGCATGTGTTATCGCCACATTTTGGCCAAAGGAGGAGATGGGCCGTAATCAAAATGGGCTTGGAGGATACATATATGCAACGTATTGATGGATCAGCCTTGTGCGTGGGTTTGGGCTAAATTGCCCGTGTATCTGTATATTATGGTAGGTTACGTTTCGGTTTAAGTAAAGAGATTGAGTTGTTAGGGTTATTCCAAAGATAGAAAGTCTCCGGACTATAAATATGTACCTAAGGTTATTGAGAAAAGAAGACGATCACGTTCACAACAAACACAATCTCAGCGCATCGCCACCCCTTGTTTCTAGGGTTTCTTTCGGGTAAGTGTCATGCTGCCTAGATCGCATCTTGCGGTCTAGGCAGTATCTGCTTATGCGTTATTTAGTGTTACTCGTGCTGAAGCCTTGTTGATGGCGAGTAATACTGTTATCATAGATTTGTTTGGGCTAGCATCGGTACCTTTTTTGTTATGATTGCTTAGTTATGCTGCCTTTAGTTATCTCGCTGCCTTTGCACCTTTTTCGGGTGTAAGGGCAGCATCTTGCTTGATCTTTATTCAGTTGATTTGATCTGTTATAGTTATGCCTTGTTTTCTAAGGTTTAGTTTGATATCCACATAGTCAGGCCTTGCAAACGGATTGAACGATCCAGTAGTATGTGAGGATATGGTTTGCCAATTCGAGAGGAGTTGTTCCGGGAATTGACTTTACGTCGGTTGTTAGGCCTTCTCTAGGGTTAGTTTTCTATCATCTTTTGTATCTACCAGGCTCAATTACGTGTAGGATGTTCCAATTATGTGGTGAAAACGTTAAACTGTCGTAGGTCGATTTAACTTGTATTGATGAAGCAAAACCCCATGTTATCGTAGATCTAATGCAGAACCATGGGATAATCGGCTCCACGAGCCGATTCACAGGGAAACCTAGGAGCCGTTCACGGCTCGAATTTTACGTATACTTGTTTGCCATGCAGGAAACTGATCGAAGCAATACATCACCTTCCTGACCAGGTATAGGTCAGGTGGCACGCCCTTGCATCAGCCAGGACGTGTGCCGGAGTTTTGTGGGCCGTTGCCCGAGGGACCAGGGCCCACCAGCAGTTCTGGGAGCCTCCCGGCTCTTCGTGTTGCTCGTCGCTGCTCGCCGGTGGGTTTTGACAGGCAACAGGCTTGCGGAGCCGGCGAGATCTCGTCAGCCGGGGCCAGGCGGACCCTGACCTCCCCGGCGATCGGCAAGAGGCGCGATCGCCGGTACTTATCTACCTGCGCTTCCGTCACGGACGAACCGCACCACGCGCCTCGGCTCTCAGCCATGGCGGCGACGGCGGAGCGCGGAGGAGAGGGAGGGGAAGCAAGGAAATATGGCGGCGGTGCAGCGGTTGCCCGTCGCTCCAGCGGGGAAAAAAGGCGAGGCGGTGCTAGCGCTGCGGGCGGCGCGGGCTCGCCGGCAGCACGGGAAAAGGCGGAGACAGAGATGCAGCGGAGGCGCTGGGCGTCGAAGGCGAAGGAAGAGGGGGCAAATGACCTATGGGGGGCGGCGCGGCGCCGCGCCCCCTTTAAGGAGGGTCCGGGGAGGCAAACCGCCGGCTCGCCACGTGGCGGCTCCCCACGGCCCAGCGGCGTCCGGATTGTTTGCGGCCACACCCCGAGCACAGAAGATCCCAGCGCGGGAGGCGAGGCACCGGCGACGGTTCCCGAGGCGACAACCGACGCGACCCCACGTCGCACTCTCTCCCACGACCATCATCACGCGTGGCTGACGTCAGTGATGACGCAGCCGGGGCAGCTCAACTGTAACACCCCCAGAATCGGACCTATGCAAGTTTTAGCGAAACCCGCCAAACCCGCATAGAAACGATTCAAAGGTGCCCACCAGGCACTTTCGTGCGGGTGGAAAACGAAGTAATAACATTACACAACAGTCCTCGATGGGATCCACAGAACATAGATATATACAACACGACTCCATGAGTCAAGAATACAAATGTATACGGTACAAAGATCCAAATCACCTCGAACACGATGGAGCGTCCGACTACGGACAAGATGCAAATGGGGCTAAGAGCTCTGAAGAATAACCAATGGCGTCCATAACCCTGCCCAGGCCAAGCCGGAAGGGTAACCCTGCTAACGACGTCGATCTCAAAACCTGCTTAAACAAAAGGGGTGCCGACAAGGGCAAAGGAAAAAGAGGAGCGTCAGTACTGAGGCCAGTACACGGCGAGGCTAGAATTCGGCGGTCCTCGCCTACAAAGGTATGGTGGACTGAAGCGGCAGCGGTAGCATGCACTAAACAACCTATAGAGACTCGAAGCAACTGACGGCTATCAGAGAGGAGTAAGAAAGACCTATTCGGAATCCAACCTGATACTATCATCAAACAAACCCATCCTGGCGTTTCCCCCTCGAGACCAAACGAGGAGGTCAACCGAGGAACTCACACCGTTGGCAGTTTTACTTATTCAGTTATAGTTGCGGCACTTTACTAGTCAGGTTTAGATAATCATCCTGATAAAGTAAGCAGTGGGTACTTTTAGTTAACCATTCCGTTGTAGTTGCGACACTTACTAATCAGATAAAGATATCATGAGATAACCCAAAACCCAGCAGTTGTTGGTACTTTTATTTAGCCATTCCGTTGTAGTTGCAATACTTACTAGTCAGGTACAATGGTCGCAAGCGACACTCGAAACAAGCAATTGTGGGCAGTATTATTTAGCCATTCCATTATAGTGAAGCTGATTACTAGTCATTATAAAGTCAAATTTATAGCACTACTTTAGTTATGCTTGTCTATGATCGAGATACTGTGCTCCAAGTCGTCCATAACCGCGGACACGGCTTTCAGAAAGTTTTAACCCGGCCGGGGTGCACAAATAGCAACACACACTCGATCAACCTCGGAAAAACCAAATCAAAACCCAACGAGGCCTTCACGACAAAGCAATCACAGGATTCAGAAATATTTCAGGGGGCCACCCCTTAAAGTAGACCCGCAACGAAGCCGGCCGGCTCCGAGACGGACTTAAGGTTGTGGGGACGGCTGTGAACGACTGGGAACCCGAAAGTGTGGATGGGCTTGTCGACACCGCGGAATCGTGCCACGATCCTAAACAGTACAGTGTGCTCCTCGAACAATTTAAATAAAGCAGTAAGCATGGCATAAGTACAGGATAGTAAATAAAACCTCAAACTAGTTTGTGGCCCCAAGAAATAAGACTGAATCAAGCTCTGGCTCAGGGGGGGTCCCATAATCCTCCCGGATGTGGATAGCGCGATAAATCAAGGACCAGGTATCAAGTACTCGGGGTCCTACGGGACACAAGTGGGCGTTCGGAAACCAAATATTATCTATCACCCACCGATGCCTCTGCTTACTTCAATTTTAGTTATTAAACAGGAATTAAGTGAACGATAAGTAAAACCATGACCATCTCCAACATCAACATGCGGCAATACACCAACAACTGTGGTTCTTGACGATAAGCAACAGCACTTGAGCAAGCGACTACGACGCGCAAGTCCAACTATCTACCAACCAACAAGTAATAGGATGTGTCCAAGGCAATATAGGGCTGCAAGGGATATTACGGGTATGAAAACTAGAGCAACGCAACACAGATAGCAATAGATCAACAGGAGGGAAATAAATACTATAAAAGTAAGATAGGTAGAAAGGGGGAGATGCTCGCCTGAAAACATTGCCGAGGGTTCATCCGAAGATCGGGGCGAAGCTCACATCAACTCAACGGCCTTATCCGCGAAGAACCAAAACACTAGAAGAAACACCGGATGCAATATTTAATGCTACGGCAAAAGATCGGGCATGATGCAGGTATGATGTATGACATGGCAAAGGTGCGATGCAATTAGGTCAATTATTAAGCGGAACCGGGGTCCCGACAATTAAATATATGGTTCTAGTTGTTTAGAAACCCCGCAATTTAAATGTTGTATTAACAAGGCAAGATGAGTTACCGGTTCGCTATACCAATTTAAATGAGGCCGATATGAGACTAGATTTGCCCGCATATGGGCCCCATATTTAATTATATGGTGAATCGGCATAAGGCCCCCAAACCACACAAATATGCATGCATGAACATTTAATATGCGACAAGTTGTATTATGTTATAAAATAGGGTTTCGAAAAGGGGTTCACACATTAGGGGGGCCTCGACGAACTTGAGGTTCCGGGGTTCGGGGTTCGATCTCAGGGTCCAGGGTTCGACGGGATCGGTCTCGGCGGAAGCGTTCTCGGATACTGGGATAGATCTTGTCGCATCCGGGAAGCAGGACTTGGGTCGGTGTCGGGGGCGCATCGGATTCTTCCGGGTCGGTGTCGTTCTTGTCGTTGCGGGGATCTTGTCGGTACCGCGTACCGGTACGGTCTTGGCGTTTCAGGGTGACGAACTTGGCGTTCCGATTGAAGATCTTGGCGTGCCGTGGTCTTCGGTCTTGTAGTCCGAGAGGGCGGAGGACGCCGTGATCGGGCTTCAAGGGTCCGAAAGGCGATCTTGGTGTTCCGGCCATCTTCGGTCCTCGGATCCGAGAGGGTTCGGGGTCTTGACAGGGTTCGGTCTTCGGACGTCGGGATCGGGGCCTTTGGTCCATGAAGTTCTTGTTGTTTCCGCTTCGAGAAGATCTTATCGGTGCCGGTACGGGGGTCTCCGCATCGAAGGTCTTGGCGACCTTGGGGTTTCGAGGGTTGAGGTGGCGAGACGGGCTTGTGCTTCGGGTGGCGCCACATCACTATCCCCATCACACCGACCTTCTATGGCTGTCACAGCGTCAACACCTCACCTCGAACACAAACCAACATAGCCAAAACGTTCCTGTCTCGAGTGGCACTTGCTGGATGGGGCCGAGGCGAGGCCGACGCGGGCCGGGGCAGAGCAGAGGACGGCACACGCGACGATGGCGGGGTCGGCCGGAGGCGGCGAGCCAGGGCGCGAGGGCAGGCAGGCTACAGCGCCGGGGAGGGCGAGGCCGGCGGGCGAGCTCGGAGGGGGGCCCGCGCGGCGGCGGAGGGCGGGCGGTTGCAGCGGGAGGCGGGCCTGGGAAGGCGCGCCTGAGGGCGGCCGGAGGAGCTCCGTGGCGCGGCGGGGAGGCGACGCTGGGGGTGGAGGCGGTGGCCGGCGAGGTCGAGCTCGTCGATGGCGGCACTGCTCGGCTCGGAGGGAGGGCGCAACGGTGGCGGTTGGCGACGCGGGCCGGCGGCGAGCGGCGGGGCCGCGCTGGCAGCGGTTCGGGGAAGGGGACCGGCGGCGACGACGGCTTGCTGCAGAGAAGGCGGGCTTGGGGGAACGCGCTGGCAACAGGGACGTGGCCGGCGGCGGAGGAGCGGTGCGGCTCGCGGTCGGAGGCGAGGTGGCGCCGGCGAGCGCGGAGGTGGAGGGGGTCGTCGGCGGCAGAGGAGGGGAGAGGGAGGTCCGGAGGCGGGGAGGATGCGGCTGCGTCGGCGGAGGGAGCTCGCGGGGGCGGTGCCGGTGACGGCAGGGGCGGCCGGCTCGGCAGGGCGCGGCGGAGCTCGAGGTGGGAGGCGGGGAGGCGCGGTCGCCGGCGACGCCTGGTGCAGGGAGGCGCCCGACGGAGGGGAAGCAAGGTGGGGAGAGGAAGGCGCGAGGAAGGAGGCGGGGTTGGTGGAAGCGGGACGCGGTCAGGGAGGTGGGGTCGTGGGCCAAGGGTGGCCAGGTGGGGGTGAGGGAGAGCTGAGGCCAGGGGGTGGAACGGGCGCGCCGGTGGGGCCGGGCTGTAAGTGGGAGGTAGGCAGGTGTGTCTGGGTGAGTGCGTGGTGTGGGTTGTGTGCTGAGAGAGAGAGGGAAGGGGGAGAGGCTGATTGGGGGTGAGATGGCAGCATGTGAGTGGTGGAGGGAGGGAGAGAGGTGAGGTGTCGAGAGGGGGTTGGTTGGGGTGAGGTGGAGGGGGTGTGGGTAGAATAGGTTGGGTAGTTTTAGGATTAAGGGGTGGACCGTTTTGAACTGGTCTGGACCGATTGTACTAGGGGTGGTCGTTCGGGTCGAACCGGCCCGTTCGACTGCCCCCACTAAAATAATTTAATATTTTATTTGATTAAAACAAAGCCTCTGCAAACCGATAGCAGACAAAACAAAATAATCCGGAGACCCGGTTTTGCGTTTGAATAAAGACGGGCCATTTAGAAAACAAAAATAAGTTTTTCTTCAAATAGTTTTATGCAAGCAAATGCAAGATGATGACGATGCTCAAATGCAATGTGGCATGATGACATGAGCATGCGGTCAGGATGATGCAATGCACAAATTTAACGCGATTTTCTAGTAGTGGTTTTGCGGGATGCCACAATTCGACACCACTAACAATGGATCTCGCCCTCGAGATCCGTCTCATGGTACCGGAAAGAAGGTCGGCAATCTGATCCTTCGCGCTTCGTGTAGTTCCTCGCGACACCACTAACAAGAGGTCGTCGTCCGTGATCGTCGAGAGAACACTCCGGGAACAAAAGGTCGAAGGTAGAGGTATCAACAAATAAAGCCACCTCTAGCTCCGATGGAAAAGGGGGAACCGATGCATTCTCATCCACTTCAATGTACAAAAGCGAATAGAAGGGGTAGTCGGCATGGGGGACAATCCATCACGCACCCAAACTATTACTCCGCACAATCAGTAGAAAAGGGTGCAACCATTCTCGGAATTAGACTGAAGATCTCGACAAGCGAGGTTCGGAACCAAAGGAGTGATGCAGACTCTGCATCGGATCTGGCGTAGGTGATGTCGTCGCGTCGGAAACACCGGAAAGCACAAACTAGGAACACAGAATGGTATCACAGATGAAGGATTCCTCGGATAGCATGAAGACCAGATGTAGCCACACCGTTACCAAGGAGGAAACGAAACCCTAAAGTTACAACGGAAACCCAAACACGAGAATTCCTGGACTCGAAGAGAGAGAAGAGAGCGAATTCAAAACACGTAGAGGTAAGAGGGGAATAGCAGAGGGGTAAGGAGTAAAATCAGACCTAACCAGATCTAGCCAACCGTTTTTCCAAAATAGTTTTGACACTCTACTTCGGCCGTTAGCTAGGTTATCCTACAGGCTGGACTTGTGGGGTATCGCAACTGCTGAGCTCTGATACCACTCTGTAACACCCCCAGAATCGGACCTATGCAAGTTTTAGCGAAACCCGCCAAACCCGCATAGAAACGATTCAAAGGTGCCCACCAGGCACTTTCGTGCGGGTGGAAAACGAAGTAATAGCATTACACAACAGTCCTTGATGGGATCCACAGAACAGAGATATTTTGGCATCCCGCAAAACCACTACTAGAAAATCGCGTTGAATTTGTGCATTGCATCGTCATCATCATATGTTGTTTGTCAAAAACTATTTTCGCAACGCCCGTTTTGTTTTCTAAAACGCCCCATCTTCATTCAAATATCAAAACCCGGGTCGCCGGAATATTTTACTTCGTCTGCTATTAGTTTGCAAAAGGCTTGTTGGAATTAAATAAAACATTTAATTGTTTTAGTGGGGCAGTCGAACGGGCCGATCGACCCGAACGACCACCCCCAGAAAAACTAGATCGGTCCAACCTAAATCCTTCAGCTACCAATCTTCCTACCCAGCCCTCCCCTCCACATCACCCCAACCAACCCCCTTGCGCCACCTCACCCTCTCCCTTTCCCCAACCACTCACACGCCGCCACATCACCCCTGGCCTCTCCTCTCTCTCTCCCTCTCAGCTCACACAACACACACCACACAAACCACCCACACCACACGCACGCAACACACACTTGCAACCCACACACACAGCACCGGTCCACCCACCCGCGCCTGGGACCCACCCCACCTGCCCTGTGGGTCCCGCGCCTTCCTCTCTCTCTTCCCAGTTCCTCTCCTTCCTCCGTTCCCAACCCGACAAGCCCCGCTCGCCTGACCGCGCGCGCCTCTCCCCGAGCCACCGCGCCGTCCTCCCTCAGCTCCGGCCACAGCCGCGTTCCCCTCCTCCGCCTCCTCCCTCGGCTGTCTCCCTCCCTCAACCTGCGCCTCCCCTTCCGCCGGCGCGCGGCCCACCCTCTGCGCCGTTCCCGAGCCGCGCCGTCGACCGCCTCGCCCCTGGCCGACGCGCGCCCCTCCCCGTGCTCCGGCGACCCACCGCCTCCGGCCAGGCCCTCCCCGCTCCCCCGACCGCGTCCTCCGCTCGCCTCCGCGCTCTCCCACCTCTGGCCGCCTCCCGCAGCTCCCGCCGCCGGCAAGCTCGCCTGCTCCTCCGCCCTCCTTCCCCCCGGGCCTCCGCGCGACCTCGCCCCCCCAGGCCGCCTCCTCCCGCCGCGCCTCGGTTCCACCGGTGCCGCGCCGACCCCGCCCTGGCCGGCCCCGACACGAGCCACCCCTCCCCTCGCCGCCAGCAGCTCCCTGCGTCACCCCTCCGCCGTCCCGTGTCCCTCCGGCGAGCCGCCCGCCGTTCCGCGCCGGCAGCGCCACCCCGGCCGCCGCTGCGGCCCCCTCGCCGCATCCTCCGACCGGCCCCGTCCTCGCCGCATCCTCCGACCCCGCGCAGGCCACCATGTCCTCCGTCAAGCTCTGCCACCGCCGCGGGCGTCCCTCCTCGACGCGGTCCCAGCTCCTGCCGCCCTCCGTCGGCTCGGCGCCCCCTCGAGCTGACCCCTGTCCGAGCTGCACAAGCCCGAGCCGCCCCTGCGTCCTCCTCGTCTGGGTGCCCGCAGCACATGCTCCCGCAGCCGTCTCGCGGTGTTTGCCCGACGCTTGATCCGAGAGGTGCAAGCCAAGATCGGCCCGAAGACCATGTGCTACTAATAGTCCGTTGTTGCCACGGGACCAAAACCCCCAAGACCGACCCGAGTCGAGACCCGGGAACTATGCAAGACCCTGGCGTCGGAACCGGAAACCGAACCTCGACACGCCAAGTTCGCCGAGACCCCGTCCCCGAAGGCCTTCGACAGGGAACCGACAAGATCTACATCACGGACGCGGGAAAAACCCCGGAACTCCAAGATCGCCATGGGACGACAAGTACTTCATCCTGAATGCCAAGACCGACTCGATTGCGCGGGCCCGACAAGACCCTCGCAACGGCAAGATCGACCCTGTGGGACCCGACAAGATCGGCGCGACAATAAGAACGGCACCGACCCGAAAGAATCCGATGCGCCCCGACACGAACCAAGTACTCCTTCCGAACGCCGAGCCCGCCGAGAACCCGGATGCGCCAAGACCTACCCCCGCTGCCCGAGAACGCTTCCGTCGAGCCGAACCCCGTCGAACCCTGACCCTGAGACCGACCCCGAACCCCGGAACCCCAAGTTCGTCGAGACCCCCTAATGTGTGAACCCCTTTCCGCCAACCCTATTTTATAAATGAAATATAACATTGTCGCATATTAATTGTCATACTCGCATGCATATTATCATGTGGTTTGGGGGCCTTATGCCGATTCACCTCATAATTAAATATGGGGCCCATATGCGGGCAAATCTAGTCTCATATTGGCCTCATTTAAATTTGTGTAGCGAACCGGTGCCATCTTTTGCCTTGTTAATGCAACATTTAATTTGCGGGGTAGATAAATAACTTGAACCATTTAATTAATTGTCGGGACCCCGGTTCCAATTAATATGACCTAATTGCATCGCACCTTGCCATGTCATCCATCATACATGCATCATGCCGATCTTCTGCCGTTGTGTTAAATATTGCATCCGGTGTTTATTCTAGCGTTTTGCTTCTTCGCGGATAAGGCCGTTGAGTTGATGTGAGCTTCGCCCCGATCTCCGGATGAACCTTCAACAAAGTTTCCAGGCGAGCATCTCCCCCTTTCTACCTATCTTACTTTTATAGCCTTTATTTCCCTCATGTTGATCTATTGCTATCTGTGTTGCGATGCTTTAGTTTCCGTACCTGTGATATACCGTGCAGCCCTATATTGCCTTGGACACATCCTATTACCTGTTGTTTGGTAGATAGTTAGACTTGCGCGTTGTGGTCGCTTGCTCAAGTGCTGTTGCGTGTCGTCCAGTGCCACAGTTGTTGATGTATTGCCGCATGTTGATGTTGGAGATGATCATAGTTTTACTTATCGTTCACTTTAATTCTTGTTTAACAACTAAAATTGAAGTAAGCAGAGGCATCGGTGGGTGATAGATAATATTTGGTTTCCGAACGCCCACTTGTGTCCCGTAGGACCCCGAGTACTTGATACCTGTTCCTTGATTTATCGCGCTATCCACATCCGGGAGGTATATGGGACCCCCCTGAGCCAGAGCTTGATTCAGTCTTATTTCTTGGGGCCACAAACTAGTTTGAGGTTTTATTTACTATCCTGTACTTATGCCATGCTACTTCTGTATTTACGTTTGTGCGAGGAGCACACTGTACTGTTTAGGTAAGCGTAATGTTTTCGCGGTATCGACAGTCCCCGATTGGGGATCTGCTGTCGTTTACAGCCATTGTCGCAAACCTTGAGTCCGTCTCGGAGCTTGCTTACTTCGTTGCGGGTGTACTCCAAGGGGTGGCCCCCTGAAATATTTCTGAATCCTCTGATTGTTCAGTCGTGAAAGCCTCGTTGGGTGTTGTTTTGGTTTTTCCGAGGTTGATCGAGCGTGTGTTGCTATTGGTGCACCCCGGCCGGGTAAAACTTTCTGAAAGCCGTGTCCACGGATATGGACGACTTGGAGCACAGTATCTCGATCATAGACAAGCATAACTAAAGTTTATTGCTATAAATTTGACTTTATAATGACTAGTAATCAGCTTCACTATAACGGAATGGCTAAATAATACTGCCCACTATTGCTTGTTTGGATTGTCGCTTGCGACCATTGTACCTGAATAGTAAGTATTGAAACTACAACAGAATGGCTGAATAAAAGTACCAACAACTGCTGGGTTTTGGGTTTATCTCATGCTATCTGTATCTGATTAGTAATTGACGTAGCTATCACGAAATGGTTAACTAAAAGTGCCACTGCTTACTTTATCAGGATGATTATCTATACCTGACTAGTAATTACTGCAACGATAACTGAATAAATAAAACTGCCAACGGTGTGAGTTCCTCGGTTGACTTCCTCGTTTGGTCTCGAGGGGGAAACACCAGGATGGGTTTGTTTGGTGTTAGAATCAGGTTGGTTCCGTATAGGTCTTTCTTACCCCTCTCTGATAACCGCCAGTTGTATCGAGTCTCTATAGGTTGTTCAGTGCATGCTGTCGCTGCCGCTCAGTCCACCATACCTATGTAGGCGAGGACCGCCGAATTCTAGCCTCGCCGTGTACTGGCATCAGTACTGACGCTCCTTCTTTTTCCTTTGCCCTTTGTCAGCACCCCTTTTGTTTAAGCAGGTTTTGAGATCGACATCGTTAGCAGGGTTACCCTTCCGGCTTGGCCTGGGCAGGGTTATGGACGCCATTGGTTATTCTTCAGGGCTCTTAGCCCCATTTGCTTCTTGTCCGTAGTCGGACGCTCTACCGTCTTCAAGGTGATTTGGATCTTGTATGTTATATCTGTATTCTTGACTCATGGAGTCGCTGTTATCTATATCTGTTCTGTGGGTCCCATCGAGGACTGTTGTGTAATGTTATTACTTCGTTTTCCACCCGCACGAAAGTGCCTGGTGGGCACCTTTGAATCGTTTCTATGCGGGTTTGGCGGAAATCGCTGAAACTTGCATAGGTCCGATTCTGAGGGTGTTACAGAGTGGTATCAGAGCTCAGCAGTTGCGATACCCCACAAGTCCAGCCTGTAGGATAACCTAGCTAACGGCCGAAGTAGAGTGTCAAAACTATTTTGCAAATCGGTTGGATAGTTCTGATTAGGTCTGATTTTACTCCTTACCCCTCTGCTATTCCCCTCTTATCCCGACGTGTTTTGAATCCGCTCTCTTCTCGCTCTTCGAGTCCAGGATTTCTCGTGGTTGGGTTCCGTCGTACCTTCAGGGTTTCGCTTCTCCCTCTGATAACGGTGATGCTACATATGGTCTTCATGCTATCCGAGGAATCCTTCGTCTGTGGTACCATTCTTTGTTCCTTGTGTGTGCTTTCCGGAGTTCTCTGACGTGACGACATCATCTACGCCAGATCCGATGCAGAGTTTGCATCACTCCTTTGTTTCCGAACCTCGCTTGTTGAGAACTTCAGTCTGTTTCCGAGAATGGTTGCACTCCCTTCTACTGATTGTGCAGAGTAATAGTTTGGGTGCGTGATAGATTGGCCCCCATGCCGACTACCCCTTCTATTCGCTTTTGTACATTGAAGTGGATGAGAATGCATCGGTTCTCTCTTTCCATCGAAGATAGAGGTGGCTTTACTTGTTGATGCCTCTACCTTCGACCTTTTGTTTTCCGGAGTGCTCCCTCGGCGATCCCGGACAACGACCTCTTGTTAGTGGTGTCGCGAGGATATCCACGAAGCGAGAAGACGCAGATCGCCGACCTTCCTTCCGGTACCATGAGGCGGATCTCGAGGGCGAGATCCCTTGTTAGTGGTGTCGAATTGTGGCATCCCGCAAAACCACTACTAGAAAATCGCGTTGAATTTGTGCATTGCATCGTCATCATCATATGTTGTTTGTAAAAAACTATTTTCGCAACGCCCGTTTTGTTTTCTAAAACGCCCCATCTTCATTCAAACCCGGGTCGCCGGAATATTTTACTTCGTCTGCTATTAGTTTGCAAAAGGCTTGTTGGAATTAAATAAAACATTTAATTGTTTTAGTGGGGCAGTCGAACGGGCCGATCGACCCGAACGACCACCCCCAGAAAAACTAGATCGGTCCAACCTAAATCCTTCAGCTACCAATCTTCCTACCCAGCCCTCCCCTCCACATCACCCCAACCAACCCCCTTGCGCCACCTCACCCTCTCCCTTTCCCCAACCACTCACACGCCGCCACATCACCCCTGGCCTCTCCTCTCTCTCTCCCTCTCAGATCACACAACACACACCACACAAACCACCCACACCACACGCACGCAACACACACTTGCAACCCACGCACACAGCACCGGTCCACCCACCCGTGCCTGGGACCCACCCCACCTGCCCTGTGGGTCCCGCGCCTTCCTCTCTCTCTTCCCAGTTCCTCTCCTTCCTCCGTTCCCAACCCGACAAGCCCCGCTCGCCTGACCGCGCGCGCCTCTCCCCGAGCCACCGCGCCGTCCTCCCTCAGCTCCGGCCGCACCCGCGTTCCCCTCCTCCGCCTCCTCCCTCGGCTGTCTCCCTCCCTCAACCTGCGCCGCCCCTTCCGCCGGCGCGCGGCCCACCCTCCGCGCCGTTCCCGAGCCGCGCCGTCGACCGCCTCGCCCCTGGCCGACGCGCGCCCCTCCCCGTGCTCCGGCGACCCACCGCCTCCGGCCAGGCCCTCCCCGCTCCCCCGACCGCGTCCTCCGCTCGCCTCCGCGCTCTCCCACCTCTGGCCGCCTCCCGCAGCTCCCACCGCCGGCGAGCTCGCCTGCTCCTCCGCCCTCCTTCCCCCCGGGCCTCCGCGCGACCTCGCCCCCCCCCCAGGCCGCCTCCTCCCGCCGCGCCTCGGTTCCGCCGGTGCCGCGCCGACCCCGCCCTGGCCGGCCCCGACACGAGCCACCCCTCCCCTCGCCGCCAGCAGCTCCCTGCGTCACCCCTCCGCCGTCCAGCGTCCCTCCGGCGAACCGCCCGCCGTTCCGCGCCGGCAGCGCCACCCCGGCCGCCGCTGCGGCCCCCTCGACGCATCCTCCGACCGGCCCCGTCCTCGCCGCATCCTCCGACCCCGCGCAGGCCACCATGTCCTCCGTCGAGCTCTGCCACCGCCGCGGGCGTCCCTCCTCGACGCGGTCCCAGCTCCTGCCGCCCTCCGTCGGCTCGGCGCCCCCTCGAGCTGACCCCTGTCCGAGCTGCACAAGCCCGAGCCGCCCCTGCGTCCTCCTCGTCTGGGTGCCCGCAGCACATGCTCCCGCAGCCGTCTCGCGGTGTTTGCCCGACGCTTGATCCGAGAGGTGCAAGCCAAGATCGGCCCGAAGACCATGTGCTACTACAAGTCCGTTGTTGCCACGGGACCAAAACCCCCAAGACCGACCCGAGTCGAGACCCGGGAACTATGCAAGACCCTGGCGTCGGAACCGGAAACCGAACCTCGACACGCCAAGTTCGCCGAGACCCCGTCCCCGAAGGCCTTCGACAGGGAACCGACAAGATCTACATCACGGACGCGGGAAAAACCCCCGGAACTCCAAGATCGCCATGGGACGACAAGTACTTCATCCTGAATGCCAAGACCGACTCGATTGCGCGGGCCCGACAAGACCCTCGCAACCGCAAGATCGACCCTGTGGGACCCGACAAGATCGGCGCGACAATAAGAACGGCACCGACCCGAAAGAATCCGATGCGCCCCGACACGAACCAAGTACTCCTTCCGAACGCCGAGCCCGCCGAGAACCCGGATGCGCCAAGACCTACCCCCGCTGTCCGAGAACGCTTCCGTCGAGCCGAACCCCGTCGAACCCTGACCCTGAGACCGACCCCGAACCCCGGAACCCCAAGTTCGTCGAGACCCCCTAATGTGTGAACCCCTTTCCGCCAACCCTATTTTATAAATGAAATATAACATTGTCGCATATTAATTGTCATACTCGCATGCATATTATCATGTGGTTTGGGGGCCTTATGCCGATTCACCTCATAATTAAATATGGGGCCCATATGCGGGCAAATCTAGTCTCATATTGGCCTCATTTAAATTTGTGTAGCGAACCGGTGCCATCTTTTGCCTTGTTAATGCAACATTTAATTTGCGGGGTACATAAATAACTTGAACCATTTAATTAATTGTCGGGACCCCGGTTCCAATTAATATGACCTAATTGCATCGCACCTTGCCATGTCATCCATCATACATGCATCATGCCGATCTTCTGCCGTTGTGTTAAATATTGCATCCGGTGTTTATTCTAGCGTTTTGCTTCTTCGCGGATAAGGCCGTTGAGTTGATGTGAGCTTCGCCCCGATCTCCGGATGAACCTTCAACAAAGTTTCCAGGCGAGCATCTCCCCCTTTCTACCTATCTTACTTTTATAGCCTTTATTTCCCTCCTGTTGATCTATTGCTATCTGTGTTGCGATGCTTTAGTTTCCGTACCTGTGATATACCGTGCAGCCCTATATTGCCTTGGACACATCCTATTACCTGTTGTTTGGTAGATAGTTAGACTTGCGCGTCGTAGTCGCTTGCTCAAGTGCTGTTGCGTGTCGTCCAGTGCCACAGTTGTTGATGTATTGCCGCATGTTGATGTTGGAGATGATCATAGTTTTACTTATCGTTCACTTTAATTCTTGTTTAACAACTAAAATTGAAGTAAGCAGAGGCATCGGTGGGTGATAGATAATATTTGGTTTCCGAACGCCCACTTGTGTCCCGTAGGACCTCGAGTACTTGATACCTGTTCCTTGATTTATCGCGCTATCCACATCCGGGAGGTATATGGGACCCCCCTGAGCCAGAGCTTGATTCAGTCTTATTTCTTGGGGCCACAAACTAGTTTGAGGTTTTATTTACTATCCTGTACTTATGCCATGCTACTTCTGTATTTACGTTTGTGCGAGGAGCACACTGTACTGTTTAGGTAAGCGTAATGTTTTCGCGGTATCGACAGTCCCCGATTGGGGATCTGCTGTCGTTTACAGCCATTGTCGCAAACCTTGAGTCCGTCTCGGAGCTTGCTTACTTTGTTGCGGGTGTACTCCAAGGGGTGGCCCCCTGAAATATTTCTGAATCCTGTGATTGTTCAGTCGTGAAAGCCTCGTTGGGTGTTGTTTTGGTTTTTCCGAGGTTGATCGAGCGTGTGTTGCTATTGGTGCACCCCGGCCGGGTAAAACTTTCTGAAAGCCGTGTCCACGGATATGGACGACTTGGAGCACAGTATCTCGATCATAGACAAGCATAACTAAAGTTTATTGCTATAAATTTGACTTTATAATGACTAGTAATCAGCTTCACTATAACGGAATGGCTAAATAATACTGCCCACTATTGCTTGTTTGGATTGTCGCTTGCGACCATTGTACCTGACTAGTAAGTATTGAAACTACAACAGAATGGCTGAATAAAAGTACCAACAACTGCTGGGTTTTGGGTTTATCTCATGCTATCTGTATCTGATTAGTAATTGACGTAGCTATCACGAAATGGTTAACTAAAAGTGCCACTACTTACTTTATCAGGATGATTATCTATACCTGACTAGTAATTACTGCAACGATAACTGAATAAATAAAACTGCCAACGGTGTGAGTTCCTCGGTTGACTTCCTCGTTTGGTCTCGAGGGGGAAACACCAGGATGGGTTTGTTTGGTGTTAGAATCAGGTTGGTTCCGTATAGGTCTTTCTTACCCCTCTCTGATAACCGCCAGTTGTATCGAGTCTCTATAGGTTGTTCAGTGCATGCTGTCGCTGCCGCTCAGTCCACCATACCTAGGTAGGCGAGGACCGCCGAATTCTAGCCTCGCCGTGTACTGGCCTCAGTACTGACGCTCCTTCTTTTTCCTTTGCCCTTTGTCGGCTCCCCTTTTGTTTAAGCAGGTTTTGAGATCGACGTCGTTATCA
The DNA here is from genome assembly GCA_910589765.1 of Avena atlantica. Lineage (NCBI taxonomy): Eukaryota > Viridiplantae > Streptophyta > Magnoliopsida > Poales > Poaceae > Avena > Avena atlantica. The sequence goes on from OU342736.1 coordinate 488,276,254, forward strand.
GGGTTACCCTTCCGGCTTGGCCTGGGCAGGGTTATGGACGCCATTGGTTATTCTTCAGGGCTCTTAGCCCCATTTGCTTCTTGTCCGTAGTCGGACGCTCTACCGTCTTCAAGGTGATTTGGATCTTGTATGTTATATCTGTATTCTTGACTCATGGAGTCGCTGTTATCTATATCTGTTCTGTGGGTCCCATCGAGGACTGTTGTGTAATGTTATTACTTCGTTTTCCACCCGCACGAAAGTGCCTGGTGGGCACCTTTGAATCGTTTCTATGCGGGTTTGGCGGAAATCGCTGAAACTTGCATAGGTCCGATTCTGAGGGTGTTACAGATATATACAACACGACTCCATGAGTCAAGAATACAAATGTATACGGTACAAAGATCCAAATCACCTCGAACACGATGGAGCGTCCGACTATGGACAAGATGCAAATGGGGCTAAGAGCTCTGAAGAATAACCAATGGCGTCCATAACCCTGCCCAGGCCAAGCCGGAAGGGTAACCCTGCTAACGACGTCGATCTCAAAACCTGCTTAAACAAAAGGGGTGCCGACAAGGGCAAAGGAAAAAGAGGAGAGTCAGTACTGAGGCCAGTACACGGCGAGGCTAGAATTCGGCGGTCCTCGCCTACAAAGGTATGGTGGACTGAAGCGGCAGCATGCACTAAACAACCTATAGAGACTCGAAGCAACTGACGGCTATCAGAGAGGGGTAAGAAAGACCTATTCGGAATCCAACCTGATACTATCATCAAACAAACCCATCCTGGCGTTTCCCCCTCGAGACCAAACGAGGAGGTCAACCGAGGAACTCACACCATTGGCAGTTTTACTTATTCAGTTATAGTTGCGGCACTTTACTAGTCAGGTTTAGATAATCATCCTGATAAAGTAAGCAGTGGGTACTTTTAGTTAACCATTCCGTTGTAGTTGCGACACTTACTAATCAGATAAAGATAGCATGAGATAACCCAAAACCCAGCAGTTGTTGGTACTTTTATTTAGCCATTCCGTTGTAGTTGCAATACTTACTAGTCAGGTACAATGGTCGCAAGCGACACTCCAAACAAGCAATTGTGGGCAGTATTATTTAGCCATTCCATTATAGTGAAGCTGATTACTAGTCATTATAAAGTCAAATTTATAGCACTACTTTAGTTATGCTTGTCTATGATCGAGATACTGTGCTCCAAGTCGTCCATAACCGCGGACACGGCTTTCAGAAAGTTTTAACCCGGCCGGGGTGCACAAATAGCAACACACACTCGATCAACCTCGGAAAAACCAAATCAAAACCCAACGAGGCCTTCACGACAAAGCAATCACAGGATTCAGAAATATTTCAGGGGGCCACCCCTTAAAGTAGACCCGCAACGAAGCCGGCCGGCTCCGAGACGGACTTAAGGTTGTGGGGACGGCTGTGAACGACTGGGAACCCGAAAGTGTGACTGGGCTTGTCGACACCGCGGAATCGTGCCACGATCCTAAACAGTACAGTGTGCTCCTCGCACAATTTAAATAAAGCAGTAAGCATGGCATAAGTACAGGATAGTAAATAAAACCTCAAACTAGTTTGTGGCCCCAAGAAATAAGACTGAATCAAGCTCTGGCTCAGGGGGGTCCCATAATCCTCCCGGATGTGGATAGCGCGATAAATCAAGGAACAAGTATCAAGTACTCGGGGTCCTACGGGACACAAGTGGGCGTTCGGAAACCAAATATTATCTATCATCCACCGATGCCTCTGCTTACTTCAATTTTAGTTATTAAATAGGAATTAAGTGAACGATAAGTAAAATCATGACCATCTCCAACATCAACATGCGGCAATACACCAACAACTGTGGTTCTTGACGATAAGCAACAGCACTTGAGCAAGCGACTACGACGCGCAAGTCCAACTATCTACCAAACAACAGGTAATAGGATGTGTCCAAGGCAATATAGGGCTGCAAGGGATATTACGGGTACGAAAACTAGAGCAACGCAACACAGATAGCAATAGATCAACAGGAGGGAAATAAATACTATAAAAGTAAGATAGGTAGAAAGGGGGAGATGCTCGCTTGAAAACATTGCCGAGGGTTCATCCGAAGATCGGGGCGAAGCTCACATCAACTCAACGGCCTTATCCGCGAAGAACCAAAACACTAGAAGAAACACCGGATGCAATATTTAATGCTACGGCAAAAGATCGGGCATGATGCAGGTATGATGTATGACATGGCAAAGGTGCGATGCAATTAGGTCAATTATTAAGCGGAACCGGGGTCCCGACAATTAAATATATGGTTCTAGTTGTTTAGAAACCCCGCAATTTAAATGTTGTATTAACAAGGCAAGATGAGTTACCGGTTCGCTATACCAATTTAAATGAGGCCGATATGAGACTAGATTTGCCCGCATATGGGCCCCATATTTAATTATATGGTGAATCGGCATAAGGCCCCCAAACCACACAAATATGCATGCATGAACATTTAATATGCGACAAGTTGTATTATGTTATAAAATAGGGTTTCGAAAAGGGGTTCACACATTAGGGGGGCCTCGACGAACTTGAGGTTCCGGGGTTCGGGGTTCGATCTCAGGGTCCAGGGTTCGACGGGATCGGTCTCGGCGGAAGCGTTCTCGGATACTGGGATAGATCTTGTCGCATCCGGGAAGCAGGACTTGGGTCGGTGTCGGGGGCGCATCGAATTCTTCCGGGTCGGTGTCGTTCTTGTCGTTGCGGGGATCTTATCGGTACCGCGTACCGGTACGGTCTTGGCGTTTCAGGGTGACGAACTTGGCGTTCCGATTGAAGATCTTGGCGTGCCGTGGTCTTCGGTCTTGTAGTCCGAGAGGGCGGAGGACGCCGTGATCGGGCTTCAAGGGTCCGAAAGGCGATCTTGGTGTTCCGGCCATCTTCGGTCCTCGGATCCGAGAGGGTTCAGGGTCTTGACAGGGTTCGGTCTTCGGACGTCGGGATCGGGGCCTTTGGTCCGTGAAGTTCTTCTTGTTTCCGCTTCGAGAAGATCTTGTCGGTGCCGGTACGGGGGTCTCCGCATCGAAGGTCTTGGCGACCTTGGGGTTTCGAGGGTTGAGGTGGCGAGACGGGCTTGTGCTTCGGGTGGCGCCACATCACTATCCCCATCACACCGACCTTCTGTGGCTGTCACAGCGTCAACACCTCACCTCGAACACAAACCAACACAGCCAAAACGTTCCTGTCTCGAGTGGCACTTGCTGGATGGGGCCGAGGCGAGGCCGACGCGGGCCGGGGCAGAGCAGAGGACGGCACACGCGACGATGGCGGGGTCGGCCGGAGGCGGCGAGCCAGGGCGCGAGGGCAGGCAGGCTGCAGCGCCGGGGAGGGAGAGGCCGGCGGGCGAGCTCGGAGGGGGGCCCGCGCGGCGGCGGAGGGCGGGCGGTTGCAGCGGGAGGCGGGCCTGGGAAGGCGCGCCTGAGGGCGGCCAGAGGAGCTCCGTGGCGCGGCGGGGAGGCGACGCTGGTGGTGGAGGCGGTGGCCGGCGAGGTCGAGATCGTCGGTGGCGGCACTGCTCGGCTCGGAGGGAGGGCGCAGCGGTGGCGGTTGGCGACGCGGGCCGGCGGCGAGCGGCGGGGCCGCGCTGGCAGCGGTTCGGGGAAGGGGACCGGCAGCGACGACGGCTTGCTGCAGAGAAGGCGGGCTTGGGGGAACGCGCTGGCAACAGGGACGTGGCCGGCGGCGGAGGAGCGGTGCGGCTCGCGGTCGGAGGCGAGGTGGCGCCGGCGAGCGCGGAGGTGGAGGGGGTCGTCGACGGCAGAGGAGGGGAGAGGGAGGTCCGGAGGCGGGGAGGATGCGGCTGCGTCGGCGGAGGGAGCTCGCGGGGGCGGTGCCGGTGACGGCAGGGGCGGCCGGCTCGGCAGGGCGCGACGGAGCTCGAGGTGGGAGGCGGGGAGGCGCGGTCGCCGGCAACGCCTGGTGCAGGGAGGCGCCCGACGGAGGGGAAGCGAGGTGGGGAGAGGAAGGCGCGAGGAAGGAGGCGGGGTTGGTGGAAGCGGGACGCGGTCAGGGAGGTGGGGTCGTGGGCCAAGGGTGGCCAGGTGGGGGTGAGGGAGAGCTGAGGCCAGGGGTGGAACGGGCGCGCCGGTGGGGCTGGGCTGTAAGTGGGAGGTGGGCAGGTGTGTCTGGGTGAGTGCGTGGTGTGGGTTGTGTGCTGAGAGAGAGAGGGAAGGGGGAGAGGCTGATTGGGGGTGAGATGGCAGCATGTGAGTGGTGGAGGGAGGGAGAGAGGTGAGGTCTCGAGAGGGGGTTGGTTGGGGTGAGGTGGAGGGGGTGTGGGTAGAATAGGTTGGGTAGTTTTAGGCCGTTTTGAACTGGTCTGGACCGATTGTACTGGGGGTGGTCGTTCGGGTCGAACCGGCCCGTTCGACTGCCCCCACTAAAATAATTTAATATTTTATTTGATTAAAACAAAGCCTCTGCAAACCGATAGCAGACAAAACAAAATAATCCGGAGACTCGGTTTTGCGTTTGAATAAAGACGGGCCGTTTAGAAAACAAAAATAGGTTTTTCTGCAAATAGTTTTATGCAAGCAAATGCAAGATGATGACGATGCTCAAATGCAATGTGGCATGATGACATGAGCATGCGGTCAGGATGATGCAATGCACAAATTTAACGCGATTTTCTAGTAGTGGTTTTGCGGGATGCCACATCAACCGGCAAAATCAAACGGCCAAAATTCAAAATCCTAGCCTTTTTTGAGCCCGCGCACATTTCGCCTGAGGACGGAATCTACGCGCGCTCGGGGGCTAGTGTCAAGGGGATCGCCCCCAGGTAGGCTAACCGCAGAGCACAAGCACGACAGCCGGTTGGGAGTAGCCGGACGCAAAAACTCCAAGACCGATCAGAAGAAAGAACAGACCAAGACCCGACTGGCAAACCAGCCAGCCGGATGAAAACCATCGACAAGAGTGCCAGCCGGCTGGACCAAGACAGCCAGCCAGAGCAGGACTGATCAAGAGCCATGGCAGAAGTATCAGCCGGATAAAGCAAGCAAGGGCAGAAGAGTGTCCGAATGGATCCAACCATCCGGCCCAAGGGGACCAGCCGACTAGGTCACTCTAGCCGGCCACCAAAGACAGGCAAAGTACCAGATAACGTAGAGCACAGTGCACAGTACGATCGGGACAACAGACAAGACAGAAAGGAGACTCAGACACTCGGCCCATACCGACGACTTCTAACGATGACGATTGCAACAGTAGGTGGCACTGTGCGAGGGTGGCGGGGATACCTGCCGTTCGGGTTGCCTCGAGCTCTCGTGGGTTGGGGGCAAACCAGGGAGGAGGACGAATGCAGGGGAGGACGGCGGCGGCTGCAGGGATTAGAGAAAGGGTGATAGGGTTTGTCCCTTACTTTTCCAGGGCATGTAGAGCAACGCACACCCGATAAAAATATTCAGGGAGAGTCTGCAAACGGGCCTAAAAATGATGGTACCCAGCGGTAGAGACAGGAGGCGATTGCGTCTAGCGAATGTGCAAAACGCTATTAACAAGGCTAAAAGAGTCTTACCACCAAATGCACGGCTAAGATGATTTGTGGGGTGAAAATCCGACTGCGTTAAATCTCTAATTACTGAGGAGACTACCAGGGGTCTCCCCTATTATACTTTTATTAGATTGCAATTACTTTCATTCTTGTACTCAGTATTATGTTCATGCATATAAAATGTTTTGCAATTTAGTCCCAAAATGTTTTATATTTAGAATCAGAGGTCGTATATCATAAGGGTGGAGTTGACCAAAACATGAATGAACAATAAAAAGAAGCATGGTGGTCGCGGTAAATAAGAGTTAAAACCACATTGTTGCCAAGCGTATTTGTCATATCCAATAACAATGCAAGCGATGACGTGAGCAATGTAGTTAAGGGTCATTTGCTGGACTACTAAGGTTGTTGCCTTCAGTGCATATAGTGATAGAATTTTCTGTTTTTCAGAATATTATATAATTATATTTTCTATAGACATGTAAATTGCAACGCACGGGCATTTAATAACTACTGGTCTCTGCTACTTAAAAAGAATCTGGCGTTTCGTCGTCGCCCGATACGTCGTGCCTTCCTCCTTCTCTTTGCCGCGCTCCTATCCGCTCACCCCGCCGCAAGCGCCTGAATGGGCCAAGCCCAACGAACGTCGCCCCCCTCCCCCCACCCAGCCGCCCCACCCACGCCATTCTGATGGATTCCCGTCTCCTTCCTCCGCCGTCCCATATCCTGCCCAATCGTAGCATCTTCTCCTCCTTCGACGCCCCCGCTTTCGCCCCGCCATCACAGGCACCCTCTCCCCACCGCGTCGCCCGCAGCCCTCGTGTATTTGGGGGTTTACGTTTCAGTCTGTGCTGCGGTCGACGTGGTTGATTGATCTGTTTACGCCGCGGAGGTTACATCAGATTTGACGCGGCATTGTGGGGATTTTCTGTGTGATTTGTTCAATCTAATGTGGGGGGTTGCAGGTGATCGGGGAGAGCACACTCCCATGGTGAACCGGACTGGGCTCTAAAGAGTGGAGGATGCCCAGGAGGTCAGTCCCTGACCGCCGGGTCTCCATGAGGTGAACTCGGCCTGACTATTTCCTGAGACATCCCCTTCCTGTCGACCTGCCAAGGTAAGTAAGTACTAGACTATCACCACCCCAAATCCTAAACCAGATCTTCCACTGCTTGATTGCTTTCTTAATATGTAGTCTAGCCATGGATGACCTGACTCAACTTTTGGAGAAAGAGAGGACTCTCACACACCAGAGCTTGTACTCTGATACTATTATCTTATTGATGGTTAGCAATTGAGTGCAGATTCTTATAGAAAATTAAAGTAGTTTCTTATAGAGAATTAGGTACTGGAGCTTTGGTTACTTATTAGCCGTGTTGTTTGCTGGGTATTAGTAGTAACTGTTCATATCTCTAAGGTCCCAAAATAAGGGTGCTAATGCGTGTGCAAGTTCGTTTCATTTAATGCGTTTTGCACAAAACATGTTTCTTTTACACAGCTTACTCTTAGTTTCTCTTACTCTTGGTACCAGATTGTTCCTACTCATATATTTCTTATTTATGTAGTGCAATGCCTTAAGATTCAGAAGAAATACATGTTGCATCTAAACACTGGCAATCTAATGTTTGGGTCACACTTTTCTGCCTAGGCATATTGCTGTGATTATTTCAGATTTTTATTTAGATTTATTGCTTCCTTTTGCTAGAGAAGAAACCGACTCTGTTTTTTTATCGTTAGGGAAATTTCTATGAAGATCTATGTGCCTTCATTCATACTTATTAATCCCAGCCTATCGGTAGTTTCTGTATGGTCCAGTGAAATAAAATATATTGAAGTTAACTACCCTCTGGAAGCAGCTAGCAGCTATATATGAGAAGCAAAATAACTATTGTTTAGTCCACATGAGCATCTAAAACACTCCGTTTCTCCTGTAGCCGGTGGTGTGCAGCAGCCAGCACGCTGGCAGCACCTCAGCAGGCGGAGGCACTTCTCATGTCGCTGACGTCGAGTTTGGCCTCGATCTATCCATGCTACATCATGAATGACAGGTGTTGCACATGCTCGAAGATGCATCGCCGAACAATCCTAGAGCAGAAGCTCTTGCTTATCCTCTTCCTTGCAGCACCTTCTCTTCATGTCGTGCTTATTATTGAATCTCTATGGGTGGTGCAATCGAAGTGCAATAAGCCACGTTTTGTCCAGCTTCTCATCGATCCACTTCCTTTCTCAGTGTTGAATCTCCTCAGATTCATGGTTTTGGGGACACTGCTATCTAATTTCCTTTCTTAGAGTATCGGTCAATTCAAGTTGAGTATTCATGTTTATATATTCTTGATGATGTTTGATACTCCCTCTATTTCACAAAGTTGATGTCAATTTGAAGTGGTTGTAGTTCCAATTGGAGACAACTTTTGTGGAACGGAGAGAGTATTCATTAATTAAGAATTGTTAATAACCATATATGTGTCCTCGGGGTTTGGCTTTGGGGAACTAGGTTCTGCTAGATTTGCTGGTGCGATTTGGGTATGATTTTGTTGTCTTTTGGGGGTTGCTAATATGGCATGTTTGGATTTATACTTCTGCAGTCGGCTGTGGTAGCATGCCAGCGATGGACACAGCACACCCCGGGTTGGTGCCTTGCATTGGGTGAACTTCGACGATAAGAACGAGTACGACATGATAAAAACTACAATGTCCTACAGGATGTCTTCACCAAGCTAACGATAACAAATGTGAGCTCGGTTTTCTTATACTCCCGTATGGGTGAAATTATGTCGTGTTCAAAGTATTGCTCATGGCGCAGATTACTCTGTCCAATGGGCTTATTTAGAAGTTTTTGTTGTGATCATATTTGTTCAGTAGGATATAATTTCTCAGTGGAATTATTAGTTGCCCCAGTTTTAAGTCTAGATCCTATGTTATGTACTACATTGAGGTGGAGTAGGCTAAGGCTTTAAAATACCGTTGGTTCCTAGAAATTGTAGTGGATTTCTGCACTGTCGGGCTTTTTTGCTGTGCTAAAAGTGAGAGTTACAGTGCATGGTTGCTGAAGTATTTTATATCTTTTTTTGACAATATCTTTGCTTTGACAAAATGATATGATGCATCAAACAAAACAGAACTGTCATGGTTTACGGCTTCAGGCATCTTTCAAAGACCCAGAACAAAACAAAATTGATATCTTTCTTGAGTTCTCTAGCAAGCTTCAGGTTTACCTTCGGAGAGACATGTCCACGTTATTTTCTTACTGAAACTGAAACTACGAAGACATATAAACCAATGCGATAGACAACACACAACGGAGCTGCTCAACGTTCCGGCAATACGAGGCGGGGAGGGCGGCGCCTAAGATCAGAAGGAATGCGAGGCGAGGGTGGTGCTGGCAAGCATGAAAAGATGGGGGGAGCTAGGGTCGGGCGAGTAGCCAGAAGAAAAAAATGGAAGGGGTGGTGCGCTGCAGAAGTTGTCTCGCGGTTCGTAAGGAAGATGAATGGAACATGTTAATTGGTTTTCTTCTGGTTAGTCAGTTCAGTCGGGTCGGACGCGTGGATTATTGGGTCTTTCCGGTGGGTTTACCAAATAGGCACGTCCAATAAAAATCTACCGCATATCAGTTTCCGTGCATGACACTCCCAATCAAGCCATAGAAAACGCCCACTCTTTTATAACGATCGATGTACACCAAGCGCCGATCTCCTGGCCAGCGCCCTCGCTGTCCATCATGGTTGAAAGCGTCCCGTCATCCGCGTCCCTGTGCCCTTTTCGTCAGTCCGCTACCGAACTGCTGAAATCCACCATGGCATGATGGAGATCCTGCCTTGGCGTTCCTTCTCCATCCCGCAATGCCCATGTTGGCCATCCCCTCACTCTCAATAGATGGATCAATCCTCCCCAATCCTCCATAGTAGCCATGCGTTGCTCTTGCTCTAGGCGTCTTATTGTGACTCCCCTTCGTCTTAGTCCGCCGCCATGGGTCCTCAGATAGTGAGCAAGAGCAGCAGCCATGAGTCCACTCTTGGTGTCGTGTTATCTATCCAAATTGTTATGCCATGTACCAACTAGCATCAAGAAAAGAAGAAATGTGGAATAGAAGTGTGCTGTATAACAGATCAGAAGTATGGCCTGTGAGTTTCATAACACAAATTGCGTGCTCTTTTCTTTGACGAAAGTGGTATTGATGTTGGAATCATGATTAATAAGATCTTCCTTCATATGTGACCGTAAATCTTATGTGCATTATGGTTATATGTGTGGTAAAAAAAAAATAAAACACCCGTGACGAAGCACGGGCATTTAATAACTAGTAGAAAAGAAAAAAGCAAGCCAGACTCACGAGCGCGACAGGAGAAAATTTCGGCCAGACTCACTCGTTCACCAGGAAAACGTCCACTCCGAAGAATTGGGCTGGCCCAGAATAGAAAAGGGGTGTGCCGCATTGAGCGGCGTATAGGATTTGGCCTGTTTTCATGGCGGTGGTGGTACCGTTTTCCATGTGGACTACCCGATCGATGGGCTGGCCCTGCTAGGAGTATAGTTTATTAGGTTGAGTTTGTCGCCCTTCTTTCCCGTTCCTCCGCCTCAGATCCGACCAAAGGTCGACACCTACATAGGGTTAGGGTTAGCCGGCGGCGGCGGCGGCGGCGGCGGTTGCTGCTTTGTTCCAGATCCCGATTCCCCATCGAGAAGACGAATAGCGCCATGCCAGAGCTGGAGCAGACAACCGTCGTCTTCTCTGATTGGGTGATGCTGGATCGCACCTGCCGCGCCAAGTACTACGACGACGGCGACGCTGATCACGAGGATCTAAAAAAAGCAGTCGGCGGCCCCACCGTCGTTGGAGTCGACACGTCCAGCGGCCGCTCCGGCTACTTCTCCTTCAGCCTCGCGACTCCTCCGAAAGTCTCCTACCTCGACCTCTACTGGCCGAGAGGCAAGATGTTCATCAGCCAAGGCAAGATGTTCTTCGTCCACATCGATGGACACGCTCCTGAATCTGTCTGGGCAGCACCTTGTCTGGGTGCTTCTAAGTACCTCGGCAGTGTACTGTTGTCCAGGGAAAGGGACGAAGCGGAGCACCGGGGCGTTTGTTTCAGAGAAGTCGGATAGCAAGATGCCGCTGTAGTAGTCGACCCAGCACAGGAAACGGCCGCCCAAGGGGAGCACGGTGCTGGTCAACCAGCAGACGGGGAACTGTCCACCATCGCTCGAATGCGGGGCGATCTTTGCAAAGACTCTCCAAGGGATCCTGGTCTTTGATGCAGTGGAGAAGACGCAGAGCTGGGCAATCTTCTTGTCACCAACGTCGGAGACAAAGAGGTCAGCCACGACGTAGTGGCCTTGGTCCCCATCGAGCCGCAGGATGCCGATGCCGGATTTACTCACGAAGAACTTGCGGAAGTCCTCAGCCTTGGGGGCGGGCGCGTCGTGGAGCGGGAGCTGCTTCAACGAGGGGCGAAGACCTGCGGCCGTGTAGACGAACAGATCATGCGGGACTTGGCGGTGGCAAAGCTGGCCGGGGATGGCGATGCGGAGGAGGAGGAGGTTCTTGTCGGCTGAGATGACGGAGGGGTAGACGGGCTCGGCTGAGATGTGGAAACCGCTGGACTTGGTTTGGCCTCTCGGCCAGTAGAGGTCGAGGTAGGAGACTTTCGGAGGAGTCGCGAGGCTGAAGGAGAAGTAGCCGGAGCGGCCGCTGGACGTGTCGACTCCAACGACGGTGGGGCCGCCGACTGCTTTTTTTAGATCCTCGTGATCAGCGTCGCCGTCGTCGTAGTACTTGGCGCGGCAGGTGCGATCCAGCATCACCCAATCAGAGAAGACGACGGCTGTCTGCTCCAGCTCTGGCATGGCGCTATTCGTCTTCTCGATGGGGAATCGGGATCTGGAACAAAGCAGCAACCGCCGCCGCCGCCGCCTAACCCTAACCCTATGTAGGTGTCGACCTTTGGTCGGATCTGAGGCGGAGGAACGGGAAAGAAGGGCGACAAACTCAACCTAATAAACTATACTCCTAGCAGGGCCAGCCCATCGATCGGGTAGTCCACATGGAAAACGGTACCACCACCGCCATGAAAACAGGCCAAATCCTATACGCCGCTCAATGCGGCACACCCCTTTTCTATTCTGGGCCAGCCCAATTCTTCGGAGTGGACGTTTTCCTGGTGAACTAGTGAGTCTGGCCGAAATTTTCTCCTGTCGCGCTCGTGAGTCTGGCTTGCTTTTTTCTTTTCTACTAGTTATTAAATGCCCGTGCTTCGCCACGGGTGTTTAATTTTTTTTTACCACACATATAACCATAATGCACATAAGATTTACGGTCACATATGAAGGAAGATCTTATTAATCATGATTCCAACATTTGTTTCTCTTCCTCTGTGACACTACTACGTAAGCACTTGCAAAATTGGGTGGAATATCTTCTTTGTTCTGAACTTTTGTCTTGCTTGTTCAGGTTCGATGGAGCCGTCATCAGATCAGTATTGTGTGTTCAAAGTGGTTGCTATTCCAACGAACTGTTAACCGACGAACTGTTAACCGATCCAAGATGAAACAATACCGCATCTTGTAGCAGGACTCAGGCTAAAATCCAAACTTAGGCGATGTTTTCATCAAAAGTAAAGGTTACCACATTTGGCTTTACTAGAAAAGTGGATGTTCTCTACGGACTAACATAAGGAAAACAACACAGTGCGAGCCTCAAGCTAGGTAAGATTTGGGCACACCCTATGTACCAGCACGAACGCATACGTCCAGGTCGTCTTCTGGAGTTCCCAGTCATCTCCGTGGATAACCCGGATCTCGTGTGGTGCATTCTAAGGCAGAAGGAGTTCCGTGGTAAGACCTGGATGGCCGAGGTTGATATGAAGCGTGCTGAGCTTCGTACGTGTACTCGATATGTCAATGAACAACCCTACTGTCGTTCGAGTCTGAAGCTGAAGAACAGTTTCGCTAATGTGCCCCCACTTCCAACTGACTTCTCCAAATACCTTCAGAGCACAACAGGTAACCTGAAGCACTGAATATTGAAATTACACCCCCTCATTTTTACCTTCTTACACATTGCGTAACATGGCTACCTATGCTTAGCTTTCTGTTGGATATTGGTTAGTATAACACTGGATCAAGTAGGCGTATCTCTTTACTCTTGTATCAAAATTTCTCATTTGCTGCCTTCTGATACGGCCCTCTAGTGTCACGTGTTAAGTAATGTTGAATGAAGCATTTAGTATGTTCTTAGCATGACTCTACTCTCAGGCTATTCAAGTGTCGAGAGATTCTATTTTAGCCATTACAGTACTGTGTACGTGCACTATGCTATATATGAATAATAGCTTGGTCCTTCTGCCATCAAGTTGTCCATGAGAGTCCTCTATTTCTCCTTGTTTGATCTTTCGCTGTTTATCGGTCTTTCAATTATCTATACATCTGTAGTTCCCGATTCATTGTGCACCCTTCTGTTACTGCTTGGTGTGATATACTTAAATTATTATATTTTCTAGGACGTAGTTTTCAAGTTTTAGAACATGCTCTTACTTTGAGCCAACCAGCTCACATCATTGACTGCTTCTTTCAGAACCCTCTTGCTTCAGATAGTTTGTATTTTTTGATCTCGTCTAACTATGTACTCTGGGCCAGTGAAAAGCCTATTCTCACCGTAGCCTTGTGTTCCTTCTTGCTCAAGTGCTGTTTGGTTATATCATAGCAGTGGTTGTATTTTTTTTTCAATCCCCATGTACACTTTCAATTCCCATTTACACGCACAGAAGCCTTCTTGTTTACTCTGCCTTCTGTGCCTCATCCCACATCCCTTCCTGGACTGTTGTAGGACTTTGAAGTTTCTTGATTCTGCCGCCCTCTCTCTCTGCCTCCAGCCTTGCACCACCTGAACCCACTCCCATGGCCATCTGCCGAGTGATTATCACCTGTCCTCTTATGACATGACAGATGTGACGCCATGGCCTTAGTTCGAGCGTATTTGAATCGGTGACTTCTGGTGTCATGGCCAGTAGGGGGAGCATCAGAAGAGCACTTTCCTCATCTTTCTCAGTTTCCAGCATTACCTCCCTCTCCTACTTCGTGCTGCTGTTCTAAGACAATGCCTTGGTGATGATGGTTCTGAGTTTATCCAGAGCGCTGCCAATCCTGAGATTTGTGCTTGGCATGGATTATTTTGGGAAACCAAAGAAATGAAGTAATAATCTGTGACCTTGCATGAGGTCCTACATCGTGTTGTTAGGTTATATTGGTGTGGTCGTCTTCTTCTCAATCCCCATTTACTCGGACGGGGAAGCCTCTTTGTTTCCTCTGCCTTCTGTGTGCCTCATACCACATCCTTGCCCGGACTGTTGTAGAACTTCCAAGTTTTTTGAGTCCTGCCGCCCTCTCACTTCCTCCAGACTTGTGCCACCTGAACCCAGTCCAATGGCCATCTGCCGAATGATTATCACCAGGGCTCTTATGAAATTACAAATGCGACGCCCTGTGGACCTAGTCATGGATTATTTTGGGAAACCAAATAAATGAAGTAATAATCTGTGTCATTACATGAGGCCCCACCCCTTGTGTTTACATCAAGCATAACCCTTTTCTGTTTGGAAGAATGTTTATTACTGTAGTTGTTATTCCATGCCGTCTTCAATTCTTATTTGTCTACACTATATATGAATAATGCCTTTTCTGCTCTCAGGCTATTCAATTGTTGAAAAATTCTGTTTTAGCCATTCCAGTACTGTGTACTTGCACTACATATATGAATAATACCTTGGTCCTTCTGCCATCAAGTTGTCCTTTAGAGTCTTATATTTCTCCTTGTTGGATCTTTTACTCTTTATGGGTCTGTCTATTTATCTATACATGTCTAGTTCCTGATTCATCGCGCAGCCTTCTGTTACTAGGTGTGAATAATTTTTAATTATTCTCTAGAACCACACTAGTTTGATTGTCCTCACAAAGCATGACGGAGGAAATGCATTTTACCTAGAGGATATATATGGAGCTTTAACGCGTAGTTTTCAAGTTCTAGAATGTGCTCTTACTTCAGGTCACCCAGGTCCTATCATCGGCTGTTTCTTTCAGAACTCTTTTGTTTCAGATAGTTCGTATTTTCATATCTTGTAACTAGATACGGGGCCAGTGAAAAGCCCATTCTCGCCGTAGTCTTGTTGGCCTTCTCGCACAAGGCCTTGTTTGTTAGGTTATACTTGCCGTAGTCTTTTCAATCCCCATTTACTCGCACAGAAGCCTCTTTGTTTCTTCTTCCTTCCGTGCCTCCTCCCACATCCTTGGCTTGACTGTTGTGGGACTTCCAAGCCTTGTGCCACCTGAACCCACACTCCCATGACCATCACCAGGCCTCTTATGAAATGACAAATGCGACACCATGGCCCCTCAGTAATGGATTATTTTGGGAAACAAAAAAAATGAAGTAATAATCCGTGACCTTTACATGTGTTCCCACCACTTATATTTACATCAAGCATCACTTTGTTCTTGTTTGGAAGAACAATTATTGTTTAGTATAACTGTTGTTCCATGACATTTCTATTTCTTATTTTTATGTCGCCTTATTTTCACTCAATGCCCAACACCTTCTTTGTTGAGTAGGGTTTTCCCCAACAAATTGATTTTCATGTTTGACATTTTATCTCGTCCGTTGCCACAGCTGGCAGATACATTGTTAGATTTCAGACATCGGATGGTAGATGATCAAATTTTCGGTCTAATTTGATTTTTTTGCAGGGATACTAGGGTATAGCGAGGAGTTTGCAACCCGTTCTTCCAAAAGGGGCAAGCTTTCAATGTGTTGTGGTGAGAAATGAAAACGGTTGGGATTCTCACTTCAAGAGATGTTTTATCATGTGTTGTGGTCAGAACTCAGAATTGAAGTCTATGTGTACTTATGACAGGCAAAATATGTACTGTAGCATTAATGGATAACTATATGCGTATGATGGTGCTATGTACTAATGGATTTCTGTTAGAGTACTCTCTTAATCTATATGTGCTGGATCCTATACTCCGACAGATCTGGTGCTGGTTTGTTTACTAGTTTGAGATCTCTCTATTGAAGATATCTACGTTTTAGAACAAATTAGAGGGACTGGGAATATCAGGTGCTCCTCCGCTAGACAATTTGGAATTTGAATAGCCAGCTCGGGATCGCCCCCCGGGTTGGAATCGACCGCCTGCAGCTCGCCCCCACCCAGCAGGAGCAGAGCGCACCTCCGGGCTCCTCCTTGCCGACAGGTCCTCTCTTGCTCCTAATCTCCAGCAGCTGCAGTTGACAGCAGCGAACATTTCATGTCAGCATCAATTCAAGCAGTAGTTCATAGCAGCAGCAGCAGCAGCAATATCAGCATCCGAAGGGCAAGCTTTCAATGTAGGACCTGGAATTTTGTCGCTCATGATTAAAACTAGGTAGGAAGGCGCGGCTTGCCGCGCGATGGCGGGCAAGCAGATATGAATAAGCGATGGAAGTATACAATTGAAATTACCATAAAGTTGGCAAGTGAAATTTATGCTTCATATTTCTCTAAACACACATACGAAAAGCTATTGTAGTGAAGATATTTGTACTTTTGGAGTCTACATTACATCAATAGAACATAGGATATCGAGTTGGCAGTGCACATACATACATTTCAACGGCATGAAGATTTATCTAAACATCGACGTGTGTAGGTGACAGTAGGGCAACAACAACATAAGGTTTGAGGTAGGCACACCCGGGTAACCTGTAAAACGAATATTCACAGTTAATTTGCAAATATCTTCCCTATAGTATGAAGCAAATCTAAACACACCAACAAATTAATTAGATCAACCATAAATATATCTAAAGACGGTCTCCTGGTGTATTATTTGTTCAATGTTCACTAAATAACTCCATCCTATTTCATTCAGAAAATTCATTCTATTTATTTCATGGTTCCTCCCGTGCAATAGGAGTTGCAACAGACAGGTACCAGAAGCAGATGGCAATGGTATTTATTCTGATATGTTCTTTTGTTGAAACCTTTTCTGTCTTGGACAGCTCTTGAGTCACCACAAGACAGTAATGTGTTAGTGGAATTATTTGTGACATCACTCCACGGGGCAGCGTGCTTACCTAGATGTGAGTTCTAAAATTCTAAGAAGTAAATGAGGGTTCTTTCTCAGTATAGTTGTTTCAACCAGCGAAGCAATAGAAATGACAGTTTCAGTGATAATAAACAATCTTTTGGAGAACTGCTATTATCAGGTAAGGTTAATCTTATCAAAATGACAAATCATACACCGGATTACTGCTTACCACTATCTCACTCTCCGTAGTTCGGACTTGCAATGACAATCCAGACTGTGCACCTGAAGCAAAACCATGTGATTTAAATATATAAACAAAGAGGTTGGAACCCAATAGCTAGAAGGGGAAAAATATTGCCGGCTTTCTCAGTCTGTTACATGCTACTTAGTAGGTTAACGATCAGATCCCGAGCTAAGGAAATACATTGGTTAATGTCTTCTTATATAACTCATCATGTACATCCGTAAGCATGTTAAAGCTTACTCTATAACAATAGATATGACCGAGGTAAGAATTTTCAATGGCTATTATGCCTGAATACCAGTAGATATGACTGAGTATAGTTACAGAGCAAAAATAGCGAACTCGCCCAGCAGTTCCAAGTAATGCAGCAACCAAGAAAATCTGAATTAAGTTAAGGAGTAATGTCTTGGAAGGAGTGAACTGTACATTTGCGTACCAACAGTGCGCACATGTACAATATTAAAAGAAGCTATCCTCTATGCTTCAATCCTAACTGACTCGGGGACATAACTTACTGAATCAGCTAGAAAATGCGTAGTGTAAGAGATTCCTAAAGTGGTCCTTGTCACCATTTTTCTTTTTTCTCTCCTAGACATGAGATGCAAAGAATTTCTTGACCTCTTTTTTCGAGATTTTATTGGTCTCCTCGTCGCTGCGATTCCACGGTAATACCGGCAATGGCTGGGCGGAAGGCCGCGGGACGTAGTTTTTTAAACTCTTTGGCATACGGTTTCCTGCGGATTTCTTCGTGGCAGTGCTAGTGATGCTCTTCGTGGCAGTGCTCTTCCGCTTACGCTGAGGAGATGGCTGAAGTGCCGAAGATGGCTGACGCGCAGGAGATGGCTGACGCGCCGAAGATGGCTGACGCGTAGGAGATGGCTGGCGCGCCGGAGATGGCTGCCGCGCAGGAGATGGCTGAAGCGCCGGAGACGGCAGAGGAGTATTCTGATGACTTGGAGACGGCTGAGGCGGCTCAGACTGCTGACGCTGCGGAGACGGCGGGGGTGCCAGTGGCCTCCAATTCGGAAGCACGGTGTGTTCTTTCTTCCAAAAAATGGTTATTTTCACTGCAAATTTGAGTTGAGTTTCCCTTTCACCTGTAGCATGGTCAAGTTGTGCTTCCTCATATTCCTTTACAACCTCATCCACCCCGATAATAACATAGTCATCTGGAATCGGTCGGCAGTGATAAATTCTACCAGCTATAGGAGGTAAGGCATAGCCGACCGCCACCTTAATGGATAAGCCCATTAATCTCACATGCAGCTCAGCGTGTTCGCTCTCCGTGATCTCATCCACATGGTATCGAGGACCCGCCATTTCAAGCGTGGGCTGCACGTTCTTCGTGGAAGCCACGCTGCTTTTCCGCGCAGAGTCTGGGTCGCCGACAGCTGCCAATGCAGGCTCTTCGTGCTGCTGAGATGGGCCGGTAGCTTGCTGGCTCTTTTGTGCATTCACTTGCGCATGCAGCGCCACAAGTGCATGTTCTATCTGTGTCATCCGGTCTATACGCTCTTTTCTTTTCTGCCGCGCCATCTGTAAGAGTCGCCTCACTCGGCAAACCCATCCTTTCACGTCATACCCCCTGTGCCTCGTGCAAGTCCAGGGTGTTCTTTTTTACCGATGGCGCGTGTTAGCTAGTCATTATCTCTGTTGGGGTGGAAGGTCCTGGCGGCTGTTTCCTCGTATGCCGTGATGAGTTTAGTAACAGGTTTGGCAATGAGGGTTGGAAAGATACACAATCCTGTTTCTGGGTCCAACCTTGCCCCGATTCCGTAGAACCAAGTCTTTGCACGTAGGTCCCACCCATGTGTCTGGGGTGTGATCCCTCTATCGCGCAGGGCCTTCTCAGCTTCCTCCCACTTAGGCCTCTGAGATATGTAGCCACCTGACCCCGTCCTCTGGTGATATTCCTTCTTCTGGCATTTAGCGTATTGATTTCTGACCTCTTTGTAGCTATAGCACCTTCCTTGTACGCCACAAATTCGGGCTAGTGAGGTCTTATCTTCGCATAATATGCGTCTTCGAAATCTGGAGTCTCGCGAGCTTTGACAAATTTGTTCAATTTTGTTTTCCAGTTGCGGAAAGCGTCAGCCATCTTCTTTAGAGTCCACTCTTTGACCTTTTTCTTTATAACCGGTTTATTTTCATACTCCTCTGGCGGTAGGGTGAAATTTACCAACAACGAATTCCAAAGCGTTTCTTTGGATCTTTCATAGACAAAGGTACCATCGTCCTTCTTTGGCTTATTCCAATATTCAATTATAATTTGGATTTGGTCCCTAACAAGAACTCCAGCCTGACCTATAAATTTGTCTGCGGCCTTCTTGGGCTTCATCGGCCTGCCATCAACACGGACTGCTTCGATCGTGAACTTTGCACGATCTTTCAATCGATGGCTCGCGCCTCGCTTGCTCTTTTTCATAAAAGAAGATTGTTGCTGACGGTCGATCCGGAGGGCTAAAAGAAGAAAGAAGCATTAATTAATACATGTACATATATATACAAATACAGGATCTGAACCGACCGAGGCTTTAATTTGAAATTGAAGATGAGGACTAATTAGAAAACAACATAGGGTTTTACGGTATAGTTTTATGAAAAATAATAATATGCATGACGTCATGATGATGCAATGCACAAAAACAACGCGATTTTCTAGTAGTGGTTTTTGCGGGATGCCACAATTCGACACCACTAACAATGGATCTCGCCCTCGAGATCCGCCTCATGGTACGGCGAAGAAAGCCGATGGTCTGAATCTTCTTGCTTCGGGTAGATCATCGCGACACCACTAACAATGATTCCTTCTCCATCTTGAAATCGGCGACACCACCAACAAGGTCGGTGCTCACGTTCGTTAAGAGAACACTCCGGAGAAACAAAGGACGAAGGTAGAGGTATCAAAAGATAAGGCCACCTCTAACTTCCATGAGAAGAGGAAAAAGTTACATTGATCCACCAGTTCGATGTACAAGAGTGAACAGTAAGAGTCGGGTAGGGTGATCAGTCCATCCCGTACCCAAACTATCAACTCTATACATGAATAGGAAAATCAGGCAACACAACTCTCGAAATTTAGAATGAAGATCTTCATAAGCGGTATTCGGAACAAAGGGATGATGCCAGCTCTGCATTGGATCTGATGTAGATGAGGTCATCACATCGGAAAACACCGGTAGATACAACAGAAATTTTTATGAAAATACATAACGATTAGATTTCACAATGGTTCCATTGGCATGAACAACACATGTTCAAGGTATACTCCAACTTCACCAATGCTCGTCCTTCTCATATGTTTTTCAACGATACGGATAACCATCAAGGTACACATATAGATAAAGAGTTCAAGAACAAAAAGATTGGATGAAGGGTACACCAAACGAGATGCAGATAAGATGTTTGTAGCGCCATCGTTATAATAGGAAAGAAGCGAAACCCTAAAGGTACGACAGAAACCCAACCACGAGAAATCCTGGACTCAAAGAAAAGATAAGAGGTGGATTCAAAACACGCAGAGGTGAGAGGAGAGCAACAGAGGGGTAAGGAGTAAAACCAGACCTAATCAGAACTATCCAACCGATTTTTGAAAAATAGTTTTGACACTCTACTTCGGCCGTTAGCTAGGTTATCCTACAGGCTGGACTTGCGGGGTATCGTAACCGCTGAGCTCTGATACCACTCTGTAACACCCTCAGAATCGACCCTATGCAAGTTTCAGCGCTTCCCGCCAAACCCGCATAGAAACGATTCAAAGGTGCCCACCAGCCACTTTCGTGCGGGTGGAAAACGAAGTAATAACAGTACACAACAGTCCTTGATGGGACCCACAGAACAGATATGTATACAACAGCGACTCAATGAGTCAAGAATACAGATATACAGAACAAAGATCCAAATCACCTTGAAAATGATACAGCGTCCGACTACGGACAAGATGCAAATGGGGCTAAGAGCCCTGAAGAATAACCAATGGCGTCCATAACCCTGCCCAGGCCAAGCCGGAAGGGTAACCCTGCTAACGACGTCGATCTCAAAACCTGCTTAAACAAAGGGGTGCCGGCAAAGGGCAAAGGAAAAAAGAGAGAGCGGTCAGTACTGAGGCCAGTACACGGCGAGGCTAGAATTCGGCGGTCCTCGCCTACATAGGTATGGTGGACTGAAGCGGCAGCAGCAGCATGCACTGAACACCCTATAGAGACTCGATACAACTAGCAGCTATCAGAGAGGGATAAGAAAGACCTATCCGGAACCAACCTGATACTACCACCAAACATACCCATCCTGGTGTTTCCCCCTCGAGACCAGACGAGGAAGTCAACCGAGGAACTCACACCGTTGGCAGTTTTATTTATTCAGTTATCGTTGCAGCAATTACTAGTCAGGTGTAGATAATCATCCTGATAAAATAAGCAGTGGGCCGTTTTAGTTAACCATTCCGTTGTAGTTGCGACACTTACTAGTCAACTACAATTAGCATGAGATATCCCAAAACCCAGCAGTTGTTGGTACTTTTATTCAGCCATTCCGTTATAGTTGCAATACTTACTAGTCAGATACAATGGTCGCAAGCGACAACCCAAACAAGCAATTGTTGGCAGTTTTATTTAGCCATTCCATTATAGTAAAGCTGATTACTAGTCATTATAAAGTCAAATTTATAGCACTACTTTAGTTATAGTTGTCTATGATCGAGATACTGTGCTCCAAGTCGTCCATAACCGCGGACACGGCTTTCAGAAAGTTTTACCCTGCAGGGGTGCACAAATAGCAACACACACTCGATCAACCTCGGAAAAACCAAATCAAACCCAACGAGGCCTTCACGACAAAGCAATCACAGGATTCAGAAATATTTCAGGAGGCCACCCCATTGAGTACACCCGCAACGAAGTTAGCTGACTCCGAGACGGACTCAAGGTTTGGGTGGACGGCTGTAAACGACTGGGAACCCAAAACTGGGCTTGTCGATACCGCGAAATCGTGTCCCTATCCTAAACAGTACAGGTGCTCCTCGCACAATCGTAAATAAAGCAGTAAGGCATGGCATAAGTACAGGATAGTAAATAAAACCTCAAACTAGTTTGTGGCCCCAAGAAATAAGAATGAATCAAACTCTGGCTCAGGGGGGTCCCATAATCCTCCCGGATGTGGATAGCGTGAATATTCAAGGAACAGGTATCAAGTACTCGGGGTCCTACGGGACACAAGTGGACGGTTAACAACCAAATAACATCTATTGCCCACCTGTGCCTCTGCTTACTTACTTCAATTTTAGTTGTTAAACAGTAATTAAAGTTATGATCATCTCCAACAATAAACATGCGGCAAATACTCCAACAACTGTGGTACTTGGCGACACGCAACAGCACTTGAGCAAGCGACTACGACGCGCAGGTCCAACTATCTACCAAACAACAGGTAATAGGAGGTGTCCAAGGCAATATAAGGCTGCAAGGGATATCACGGTTACGAAAACTAGAGCATCGCAACACAGATAGCAATAGATCAACAGGAGGGAATAAATACTATAAAAGTAAGATAGGTAGACAGGGGGAGATGCTCGCCTGAAAACATTGCCGAAGGTTCAACCGAAGATCGGGTCGACACTCGCATCAACTCAACGGCCTTATCCGCGAAGAAGCAAAACACTAGAATAAACACCGGATGCACTATTTAATACCACGGTAGAAAATCGGGCATGATGCATGTATGATGTATGACATGGCAAAGGTGCAATGCAATTAGGCAATATTAAGCGGAACCAGGGTCCCGACAATTAATTAAACGGTTCAAGTTATTTATCTACCCCGCAAATTAAATGTTGTATTAACAAGGCAAAATTATATCACCGGTTCGCTACACAAATTTAAATGGGGCCAATATAAGACTAGATTTGCCAGCATATGGGCCCCATATTTAATTATATGGTGAATCGGCATAATGCCCCCAAACCCACATGATATGTGTGCAAATATGAACATTTTAATATGCAACAAGTTTAGATATTATTATAAAATAGGGCTCGGGAAGGGAATCACACATTAGGGGGGTCGGTGATCTTGGTTCCGGGGGGTTCGGGGTTTTGTCTCAGGGTTCAGGGGAAACGTTGAAGTTCGGACTCGCGATGGCGAACTTGAGTAGATCGGTACCGGGGGTTCGGATCTGGGAAGTAGATCTTGTCGCACGGGCGTCAATGCTTCCGGGAAGGAGAACTTGGCGATCCCGAGGGTCTTGGTGTTCGACGGGGTTCGGGCGCGCCGGGATCGGGCTTCGGGGTTTGTTCTTCGGATCCTTGAAGAAGGTCATGGTGGTTCCATCCAACCCATGAAGGAGATCTTGTCGCTCGATGTCCGTGTTCACGAGGTCTTGCGACTTCAATTGCCGGTGTTGATCTTGGGCTTGGCACCGGTGGTCTTCAAGTGGTATCATGTATTTCTTCAATCTCTGGAGCAGAAGTGGTCGAGGGGCCATCCGAGCATCACTGATAACATTGACCAAACTTGGCACTTGTTCACAGCAAGAACTTGATCAACAACACATATATATCCACGCCAACAGTACACAGTTGCCCCTTGTATCACTGCACACTCCAGACTCAAACACAGAGGTCAACAGGAGGCGGCAGTAACACACAGACGCCACCGGTTGACAGAGCTTCAAGACAGCAGGCTTGACGCGGAAGTCGCCGAGAACTGGAGTTCAACGGGGCCTGCACTGATGGGGCCACGGTTGGCGGAGCCAGGGTCGGCAGGGGCAGAGTCCGGGTCGATGGAGGTCGGCGCGGAAGATGGGAAGAACCTGACAGCGTCGGTATGGAGCCGAAGAGGAGGGCTCGCGGCCGCGGAGAGGAGAGGAGGGGGAGCTCGCTGTGGTGGGGCTCGTGGGGCCGCGCTCGTCAGGGAGGAAGAGGGCGGAAGAGGCGCTTGTGGGGCCGCGCGACGAGGCCTGGGAGGAGGCGGGGCCGAAGACCGTCGCGCGAGCGGCGACGAGAGAGGCGGCGGCGGTAAAAGGCAGGGGCGAGCGGGGCCCCTGGGCTACGGCGACGGAGGTGCGGGGGCGCCACTGGCGGAGAAGTCGAGGCCTGGAAGGAGGAGGGTCGGCGGCAGGGCCTGCTGCCAGCAGAGATCGGCGGAGGAGGATGCGGCCGAGGATGGGGCCCTAGGAGGCCGGAGTCGGCGGCCGGTGCTTGGCAGGGAGGAGGCGAGAGACGGGGCGGTAGGTGGTTGGTGGGGAACGGGGCTGAGGGAGAGAGAGGGAGCGGGTCACGAGGGGATCGAGACCACGCGGTGGGACCGGGGAGCATGGCGTGTCTACGGGACTGGGGTGGTTGCGGGAGTGGAGCGGGCAGGGGTGGGGGTACCCCGCACGCCGTGTGCGTGCCTTGCACCTGGCGGCGGCGGGGTAGGGGGTTAGGGTTTGCAAGGGATTTAGGGTTTGGGTAGTTTAGGTGGTTTGGGCTGGGATTGGTCTGGGGTTGTAGGTGGTCTGTCTAGTTGGGCCTTTGGGCCTGACCGGATGGACTGCCTCCCCCGGAAAAATATTTTTATTATTTGTTTTATTAAAAAAAATATTTTGCAAATACTTTTTAGACAAATACAGGATCTGAACCGACCGAGGCTTTAATTTGAAATTGAAGATGAGGACTAATTAGAAAACAACATAGGGTTTTACGGTATAGTTTTATGAAAAAGAATAATATGCATGACGTCATGATGATGCAATGCACAAAAACAACGCGATTTTCTAGTAGTGGTTTTTGCGGGATGCCACAACCGTACAAAGTTTTGTGAAGACGAAGCACTTTGCTCGACGTGCCAGAGTTGACGAAGCCCGGCGGTTGCGAGATGTAGACTTCTTCCCCCCAATTCTCCATTCAGAAATGCAGTCTTGACGTCCATGTGGTGCACCTCCCACTTCATCTGAGCAGCAACAACGAGCACCAACCGAACAGAGTCCAGACGCGCCACCGGAGCAAAAAACTCATCGAAGTCGATGCCCGGCCACTGTATGTACCCCTTTGCCACCAGCCTCTCCTTGTGCTTCAGGAGATTGCCATATGCATCGCGTTTCAGTTTAAACACCCACTTGAGACCTATTGGCTTGTGACCTGCAGGGAGATGAGATAGCATCCAAGTGTTGTTCTGCTCGATCAACGCCAGCAATCGTGCATTGCTGCCCACCAGTGCTCGTCCTGCTCTGCCTTGGCGAAGGATGCAGGCTCGCCAGAAGGAGTGAGCAGCAGGCGCTCAGCTTGTCCAGGCATCGGGTTCCAGTAGATCGAGGACACGCTGATAGCGATGCGGCGCATCAAGGTCATCTTCCTCGTCAAAGAGCGCGGGTTCGGGTGCTGACGGTGGCGTGGCAAAGTCAGGTGTGTCCACTTCCTATCATCCCATGGTGGGAGACGATGCCTGTGAATGCACCGGTGTCACTGCAGGTGTTGTCGGTGGTGATACTGTCGTCGTCGATGTTGGTGATGGCGGTGCAGCTGTTGGCGCTGAAGCGTGGGAGTACTCGATGACAATGTCGCTGCCGTCCTGAACTGTTCTAGCATCAGCTTCCCAGTTACAGCTTCTGCCCTCGTTGAATACCACGTCACGAGAGACGACGATGCGCTTCGTCGCCGGATCATACAGACGGTACACCTTGCCACCAGGCTCGTAACCAAGCATCACCACCATTTTGCTGCGGTCATCGAGATTCTTGAGGTGCGGCGTGGTGATCTTCGCGTGTGCCCTGCAGCCAAAGAAACGGAAGAATCGTATGTTTGTCTTGTTGCCAAACCAGGCCTCATGTGGCGTCTGCCCCTCCAAGCTCCCGGTGAACGAGCAATTGAGGATGAAGACGACGGTGGTGTGGCATCCCGCAAAACCACTACTAGAAAATCGCGTTGATTTTGTGCATTGCATCATCATGACCGCATGCTCATGTCATCATGCCACATTGCATTTGAGCATCGTCATCATCTTGCATTTGCTTGCATAAAACTATTTCGGAAAAACCTGTTTGTGTTTTCTAAACGCCCCATCTTTATTCAAACGCAAACCCGGGTCTCCGGATTATTTTATTTTGTCTGCTATCGGTTTGCAAAAGCCATGTTTGGAATATATAAAAACCTTTAATTATTTTTAGTGGGGCAGTCGAACGGGCCGATTCGACCCGAACGACCACCCCCAGAATAAACGGTCCACCACAAACCCTTTTTCTACCAAACCTATTCTACCCACCCAACCAGCCACATCACCCCCACCTATCCCAGGCTGCCACATCACCCCTGGCCATTCCCCCACCCTATCAAGCAACGCCACCTCACCCCTCCAACTCCCTCTCCCTCCACCCATCTCACACAGCCACCCTCCCTCACCTCTCCCTGAAACCCGGGCCCTACCCGCAGCGCCCCGTTCCACTCCCAGCCTCCCCCGCACGCGCCCTCCCCTGGACCCGACAGCCCCCTGGCCCCTGCCGCTGTCCCCCACCCCACGTCACCCCTCCGGCCCCACTCCCTCCATCCTCCCCCACGCTCCCGCACCCAACCACCGTGCCCTGTTCTTCTTCCTCCTCTCCCTCCCTCTCTCCTTCCTCTCCCCGAGCGGCGCCGGCCCCTCCTCCTCGCCCCGCTCGCCTCCCCGCCCCGCGGACCCGCGCGCCCCCACCTTCGCCCTCCTCTCCTCGCGTGCGCGCCTCTCGCCTCTCTCCTCCCCGCCGGACCTCGCCAGCCCCCCTAGCTCCCGAGCTCCGCCCCGCGCCCCCTCGCCACCTCGGCTCCCAGTCGACTCCGCCGCCCGAGCTCGCCCCTCCGCCCCTCCTCTCCGGCGCTCTCCCTCCCCTCTGCCTCTCCGGGGACGCGCCCCCGACAACCTTCCTCACCCCCCCGCGTCCTCGCTTCCCCGCCACATCCTGGCGCCCGCCGCCTCCTGGGACTCCCTCGCCGGCCGCCCTCTGCCCTTCTCGTCGCCCCGCGAGCTCCTCCTCCCGCGCGCCTGCGCCGCCCCGAGCGTCTCCCTCCTCCCGCCGTCGGCCTTCTCTCCGCCTCGCCAGGAGCTCCTCTGTGCTGCCGCCGCCGGCGTCCCCTCCGCAGCGACCTCGCCTCTGCCCTGCCTCCTCCCCTCGCCGTCCGCCCCGCCCAGGCTCCTCCCGGCGAGCCCCGCTGCCCCGGCTGCCGTCCGTCCCCGCCGCCCTGAAGCTCCCTCCGGCCCTGCCGCGGCTCGGCCTTCCTTCTCCGCCTCGCTCGCCCTTGCCGCTTCGGGCCGGCCGCCACCTGCGACCGCGGCCACCACCGGAACCTCCTCTGGCCGCCTCCATGCCGCCAGTTCGTCCGCGACCCTGTTAGCCTCCTCTTTTGTTGTCCAGGCTTTGTTGTGTTTTGCATCGTGTCGTCTTGTGGTTTGGTGCTGTGAAGATGGGTGAAGTAGTATGAGGGCACTGCAAGTTAATTCCATATGGCGATCTATGTCGTGGAATGAAGTTTTGGTGTTCCCTAAGAACCAACCGATGAGGGAGCCACCCGATGATTGATGCGAGAAGCCGAACCCGAACGTCACTAGAAGGACCGTGCGACAAGATCTTCTCGGACCCGAGGATCACCAAGACTTCCCCTCGGACGCCAAGCTCTCCTTCAAGGACCCGGAGACCACCAAATGTTCCGTCATGGATCTGATGGCCGAGACCCCGAGCCCCGAAGCCCCGACGCCTCGGACCCCGAAGACCGATCCCCGAGCCCGAACCCTCGGCACGCCAAGATCTTCGTCTCGAGGACACCGAGACCGTCGACATGAAACCAAATAACGTCAAGCACTTCATCCCGGAACGCCAAGTTCATCATCCCGGACGCCAAGACCGACTTGATGGCGTGGCCCCGACAAGATCTTCGCGACTACAAGATCGACACCGAACCAAGCCCTTCCTCGCGGAACGCCAAGATCTACCCCGTTATCTGAGAACGATCCCGGAGTCCGAGAACGTTTCCGTCGAACCCTGAACCCTGAGACCGGACCCCGAACCCCGGAACCCCAAGATCGTCGAACCCTAATGTGTGACCCCCTTTCTCGAGCCCTATTTTATAAATGTAATATCAAATTGTTGCATATTAAATTGTTCATGCATGCATACTTGTCTGTGGTTTGGGGGCCTTATGCCGATTCACCTCATAATTAAATATGGGATCCATATGCGGGCAAATCTAGTCTCATATTGGCCTCATTTAAATGTGTGTAGCGAACCGGTGGTATATTTTGCCTTGTTAAGACAACATTTAATTTGCGGGGTAGATAAATAACATGAACCATCTAATTAATTGTCGGGACCCCGGTTCCGCTTAATATGGCCTAATCGCATCGCATCTTTGCCATGCCATACATCATGCCCGATCTTTTGCCGTAGTATTAAATAGTGCATCCGGTGTTTGTTCTAGTGTTTTGGTTCTTCGCGGATAAGGCCGTTGAGTTGATGTGAGCTTCGCCCCGATCTTCGGTTGAACCTTCGGCAATGTTTTCAGGCGAGCATCTCCCCCCTTTCTACCTATCGTACTTTTATAGTATTTATTCCCTCCTGTTGATCTATTGCTATCTGTGTTGCGATGCTCTAGTTTTCATACCCGTGATACCCCTGCAGCCTTATATTGCCTTGGACACCTCCTATTACCTGTTGTTTGGTAGATAGTTGGACCTGCGCGTCGTAGTCGCTTGCTCAAGTGCTGTTGCGTGTCGTCAAGTACCACAGTTGTTGGAGTATTGCCGCCTGTTTAATGTTGGAGATGATCATGGCTTTAATTATCGTTCACTTTAATTACTATTTAACAACTAAAATTGAAGTAAGTAAGCAGAGGCATCGGTGGGTGATAGATAATATTTGGTTTCCGACCGCCCACTTGTGTCCCGTAGGACCCCGAGTACTTGATACATGTTCCTTGATTTATCGCGCTATCCACATCCAGGAGGATTATGGGACCCCCCTGAGCCAGAGCTTGATTCAGTCTTATTTCTTGGGGCCACAAACTAGTTTGAGGTTTTATTTACTATCCTGTACCTATGCCATGCTACTGCTTTATTTACGATTGTGCGAGGAGCACACTGTACTGTTTAGGTAAGCGGAATGTTTTCGCGGTATCGACAAGCCCAGTTTTGGGTTCCCAGTCGTTTACAGTCATTGTCGCAAACCTTGAGTCCGTCTCGGAGTCAGCTGGCTTCGTTGCGGGTCTACTCAATGGGGTGGCCCCCTGAAATATTTCTGAATCCTGTGATTGCTTTGTCGTGAAGGCCTCGTTGGGTTTTGATTTGGTTTTTCCGAGGTTGATCGAGTGTGTGTTGCTATTTGTGCACCCCGGCCGGGTTAAAACTTTCTGAAAGCCGTGTCCGCGGTTATGGACGACTTGGAGCACAGTATCTCGATCATAGACAACTATAACTAAAGTAGTTCTATACATTTGACTTTATAATGACTAGTAATCAGCTTCACTATAATGGAATGGCTAAATAATACTGCCCACAATTGCTTGTTTGGATTGTCGCTTGCGACCATTGTACCTGACTAGTAAGTAGTGCTACTATAACGGAATGGCTAAATAAAAGTACCAACAACTGCTGGGTTTTGGGTTATCTCATGCTAATTGTATCTGATTAGTAAGTGTTGCAACTACAACGGAATGGTTAACTAAAATGGACCACGGCTTACCTTATCAGGATGATTATCTAAACCTGACTAGTAATTGTTGCAACGATAACTGAATAAATAAACCTGCCAACGGTGTGAGTTCCTCGGTTGACTTCCTCGTTTGGTCTCGAGGGGGAAACACCAGGATGGGTTTTGTTTGGTGATAGCATCAGGTTGGCTCCGAATAGGTCTTTCTTACCCCTCTCTAATAGGCGCCAGTTGTATCGAGTCTCTATAGGTTGTTTAGTGCATGCTGCCGCTGCCGCTTCAGTGCACCATACCTATGTAGGCGAGGACCGCCGAATTCTAGCCTCGCCGTGTACTGGCCTCAGTACTGACGCTCCTCTTTTTCCTTTGCCCTTTGTCGGCACCCCTTTTGTTTAAGCAGGTTTTGGGATCGACGCCGTTAGCAGGGTTACCCTTCCGGCTTGGCCTGGGCAGGGTTATGGACGCCATTGGTTATTCTTCAGGGCTCTTAGCCCCATTTGCATCTTGTCCGTAGTCGGACGCTGTATCATTTTCAAGGTGATTTGGATCTTTGTATATTATATCTGTATTCTTGACTCATTGAGTCGCTGTTGTATATATCTGTTCTCTGGGTCCCATCGAGGACTGTTGTGTAATGTTATTACTTTGTTTTCTACCCGCACGAAAGTGCCTGGTGGGCACCTTTGAATCGTTTCTATGCGGGTTTGGCGGGTTTCGCTAAAACTTGCATAGGTCCGATTCTGAGGGTGTTACAGGTGGTCACCGCCTC
This sequence comes from Avena atlantica, assembly GCA_910589765.1. NCBI lineage: Eukaryota > Viridiplantae > Streptophyta > Magnoliopsida > Poales > Poaceae > Avena > Avena atlantica. The sequence goes on from OU342736.1 coordinate 488,306,490, forward strand.
CCCCCAGAACTGTGTCTGCGTCGACATCTTCATCCCCTTGAGCATGCACCATGCAGTGCCCACGACGGTCTGGTTCTGCCGATCCACCATCCCATTCTGCTGCGAAGCGGTGAGGTGTCGTTTGATCCCAAGGTCCACGCACCACTCCATGAAATACATCGCCGTGAACTCACCGCCCTTGTCGGTGCAGAACACCCGCAACGTGTGCCAAGACTCCACCTCAGCTCTGGCCTGGAAACAATGGATCGCATCCTTCGCCTCATCCTTGCTCCATAGCAGGTGAATCCACATAAGAAGCAGGAAGTATCGCTTGCCTCGTGGAGTTGGCAGTGAGAAGGGGCCGCCGAGGTCGTCGTGGACCACTTCCAGCGATGCGGTGGAGCGGTACTTGGAGGCTTGCGGAAATGGAGCTTGGCGTTGCTTGCCGGTGAGGCAGGCCTCACACGGCTGCTTGATGTGGTCGATGGAGGAATCCCACGGACCATGCCCTTGCGTTCCAGCTTCTCGAGCCCGTCGAACCCCTGGTGTCCGAACCTGGCATGCCACACCCATGTGTCCTCGCCATCGTGTGTGGCGAGACAGATCGGGCGCTCGATCTGCAGGTTGACCTTGTAGAGGCGATTCTATAGCCTTGGATCCACGACGATGAGCCTCTTCTGACGACCACGGACCGTCATCTTGCCATCTTCAACGTGCGTAGGGCGGACGAGCACGTCCAGCTGCCCGATGCTGACGATGTTCGTCTTCAAGCGCGGGATCCAATAGACCCCGGTGAGCGCTCTGTGTCGTCCTCCGCTGATGGCGAACATCACCGTTCCGCGTCCACGGATGTCAACAAGTGATCCATCGCTGAAACGCATGGTGCCTGACACCTTCTCTGTGAGCTCGGCGAATACAACAACATCGCTGTTCATGTGGTTTGAGGCACCTGTGTCCAGGTACCAGGCAAAGTCGGTGTCGTTCGCGTGCTTACACAGCTCAACACGCGTGCGTTCTTCATTGAGGAAGACGTGCTCCCCATGGTTTGAGAAGAGGGGTGCGCACTGTCTACCGCGGAGATGGCCACAACATCGTCGCTCTGGAACGCCATCGACATTGTGTCCTCTTCCTCCCCTTCAGCTTCTGCAAGGTTAGCCGCCATGATGTCGATCTCGCGGTCGCGCTTAGCCTTGCGACACTCTTTGGCCCAATGGCCAGCTTTACCGCAGTAATGGCGGTTACCTTTCTGACGTTCCCTTGGTGCCGGAGCCGCTGCCCTTCTCACTGTCTTGTGGCTTCTTGGGCTACGGCTTGCTGTTGTTGCCGCCGTTGTCGCGCTGGCGCTGCCGCATGGCCCATTCCTCCTTGGTAAGGAGAAGATTGCCAACACCATCGGAGGCATCATCAAGGTCGTAGCCCTCCTTGGCGGTGATGAACCGACCGGTTAGCTCCTCGATGGTGAGCTCCTTGAGGTTGACGGTCTGCTCAATGGCCATCGCCATCATGCGATACTTGCGGAGCACGATGCGCAGGAATTTGGGCATCGCCTTGTGCTCGTCGACGGGGTCGCCCAGCTGACGAGGTTTGATCTCGTCAATGCCCATTGTTATGGACTTGGGTTTTGGAGAAGATGGGGATGCTGGAGATCGCGAAACGGTTAGCAAACAAGCAACACGGGGACACGAAGTTTACCCAGGTTCAGGCCCCCAGAGGGAAAACCCTACTCCTGCTTGTCTGCTCTTGATTACGGTGTAACCGAAAAATACAGGGGTGCGCAGATGCAATCTGGCATGAGGTGTGTTGAGGTCTAGATCTGTAGATATATTGTGAAGTCTATTGTATCGTAATCTATTAGGGTACGCAGATGCAATCTGGCGTGAGGTGTGTATGTGGTGAGTTGAGGTCTAGATCTGTAGATCTATTGTGACGTCTATTGTATCGTAATCTATTGGGGTGCGTAGATGCAATCTGGCGTGAGGTGTGTATGTGGTGAGTTGAGGTCTAGATCTGTAGATCTATTATGACGTCTATTGTATTGTAATCTATTGGGGCCCTCCTAGCCTTTATATATGGGGAGGCTAGGTCTCGGGTACCAATACGAGTTGGTTACAAGTTGTATTCAAACTCTTGTCTTGAGCTTTCCTTGTCTTATGTGCTTGGGAGTTCGTGTCCATATGTTCTTCATAGCAGTCGGGACGTCATAGGCATCATGGACCCTGGCAGGTCGTCGAGTGGGCCTTTCGTCGGGCTGGACCAGGTAGGCTAACATCGGGTACCCGTAGGGCATATCCATATCAGTAGCCCCCGAGTGTCCATCCGAAACATAGATTCGGGTGGAGAATCTTAAATCTTTCGAGTGCTTTCATACGAACAAGTTTTGAGTGGAGAATCAGTTGTCCCGAGTGTTGCATTTGGATGTCAGAGTCAAAAGTTGTGTCTAGTGCGAAGCACTTCACCTGGAAGTTTATCGGGTCAGCTGAATTTGTTCGATTGTTGTAAAGGAGTCAGCATTATGAACGTAGTCAAAACAATGGACTATAGGGTGCGCGACCAGCGCTCCCTATGGGAGTAGCCTCCGAGTGTCTGTTCGAGTCGTAGACTCGAGCAGAAACATATATTCGTCGGTTGTAGGTTACGGCGATCCAGAAGTTCTTCGGATGACCTTTAAGATGCCTTGAATGCCTTCATTTTTTTGAATGTGTGACTAGCGCTCCCTATGGGAGTAGCCCCGAGTCCTCAGTCGAATCGTTGATTCGAGTGAGGAATCGAAGAATGCCACTCGAATATCTCTGTGTGCGCGACCAGCGCTCTAGTTTGGAGTAGCCCGAGTGTCTAGCGGAGTCATAGACTCGGGCAGAGACTCGATTCTTGTATCGCACAGCTGTAGTCGGCAATCTCGTGGGCATACCGCCGACCCGAAAGTACATTGGGTGCGCGACTAGCGCTCCTGATAGGAGTAGTCCCCGAGTGTCTAGTCGAGTCGCAGACTCGAGTGGAGACTCATGGGAGGATAAAACACTGACCCGGAAGTGCATCGAGTCAGCATATCATGCATAAGGAGCTAGGATTCAACGTAGCGGAGTCGCGCGACGTTTAGCCGGAAGGACTCGATGTTCCGTATGAAGTCGATGTCATCGCTCCTATCGGGTGCGCGGCCATCGTCGTGTCATTGTAGAATCAAGAGATGCAACCATCCAAGGAGTGACTCGACTCGGGTTGTTTTGTCATCTCTTGTTGGAGGAACCCGATAGAATATCTAGGCGCAGTCGACGTCCTTGTAAGCTGTAGAAAACATAAAGAATTGTGAAGTACTTGTATCTTGTAAAAAATAGTTGCATGGTGCCAATCAAGTCGACACTTTTGCACTGTACGCTAGGCCTTTTCGTTAGCCTGATTACCCTTGGTCTCAGTTCCTTGTCGAGGTGCTCGGAGTTCAAGCATTCGACGATCAGGCAGAATCAGCTACTCAGGGTGTCGCGTTCGAGGTGCTCGAGTGCGTGGAGCCGATGGCACATTAGGTTACTCGAAGAGGGCGCAGCCCCTGAGTGTTTCGAGTGCGGGTTAAAAAATAAATCAGCTCTAAGTAGAGGGAAACTTAGCTTTATTGGTAGTTGCCGTGGACAAAGTTGATGCAGCCGCAGACGTAGTCGATGCGGTAGCAGGTCATGTGGCGGACGTAGTCGACACGGTGGACTGGAGTCGCGTGATGATAAAGAGTAATGGGCCACAACAGTCGAAGACCACATCAGGTCGCTGCATCCTAAGGATGTATCGGGTCACCGCAGTCGAAAGCCGCATTGGGTCGCTGATGCCGAGGGAGCCCCTGATTCGTTTGAGCCGAATATTGCAGCGGATCGCCGGATTCAAAGACGGCAACGAATCGCCAGAGTTGAAGGCCGCAGTGGGTCACCGTATTCGAAGAACACAATACGTCACCAAAATCGAAGACCACGACGGGTCGCCAAAGCGGAGGGAGCCCCCGAGTCGTTGAAGCCGAAGATCATAGCGGATCGCCAAACCCGCAGTAGGTTGCCGCAGGTGAAGATTGTAACGGGGTCACCGGAGTCGGAGATCATGCGGGTCGCCGCAGCCGAAAATCATAACATGTTATCGCAGTGGAAGGTCGTTGGGCGGAGTCTCATGCGATTAGCACTCTGGCTGTTAAATCCATGCCGACACGTAGCATAAAACATGTAACTTGGTCTTCATGTGGAGCACTTGTTTGATTTGATCTTCATGTAAAATAAATGCATGCACTATTATATCGAAAACTTTTCCCTTTTTATTTTGTCTGGTCTTGTTTTTTGTTTTTGGAAACTGATTCTTTGGACTCATCGGTTTGAATAGTATAAAAGTAGAGTTGTTTCCCCAGCGCGGATCAGGATCAATCAAATCACGCCTCTTTTAATTCGTTTGCCCTTTATCGAGTCTTGAAGTCGTGCGCACTTGACCTGATTATTTTAATCTGTCGGGTAGCATAGTAAATCGAGCGCTGCACTCCCACTAGTGGAAACGAGGCCTTTGATTGAGGTCGGAAATGGGCTTTAACACCGGTTCTTCTACGAACCGGTGTTAAAGCGGGCGCCCGTACCAGCGTGGTCCATAGAGCAAAAAGGAGCACCCCCTTTAACACTGGTTCGAGCCACAAACCGGTGTTAAAGGCCCTGCACCAGTGGCCCACGCAGTCCCCCTTTAACACCGGTTTGTGGCTTGAACCGGTGTTAAAGTGGTGCGCCTATATAACAGCCCGCAGCCCACACCCCTCTCTCTCATTTTCTCACTCTCTCATTTTGGAGCTTAGCGAGAGGGTCAGAGATGTGCTAGTTTGTGTTTTTTTCCTATGCACAAGAGGTGTTCGGTGAAATACCCGAGAGATCAAATTAAGTTTTCTCGGTGCTCTTTCCTTCTCGGTCGAGGTTGGTGTCGTGGTATTGCCGACGAGTACGCCATGGAGGGGTACTCACAGTGCGTGTTTAGAGACGTGGGGGAAGGCGTACGGTTGACGGGTACGAAGTAACACATCTTACCCAGGTTCAGATTCCACGACGGTGGCGGAATCCTACTCCTGCTATAAATCACTATAAGGGCAATACGCCGAGTTACAGGAATTTGTTCGTTGTGCGAGGTTATCTGAAGTTGTCTATGATCGTCTGAGATTGTGCCCTAAAGGCTCCCATAGGCCCGACTTATATAGTCGCCAGGTCCTAGGGTTACAGGGAAAAGTCCTAGCCGGACAGGTTACAGAGTCCAACACCGTCTATTACTAGTCTTGTGTATCTTGCACTCCAAGGCTCCGGGTACGTCGGTGACTCCAACCGTAGCCTTCCTTTATCCAGCATGGGCCTCCCTTCTGGATCCATCTAACTGAGCCGCCCAGCAGGCCATGGGCCATGCTACCAACTGTGGGCCACCCGGGTTATCCGGATAGGAGACATGCTATGAGGATACCCATATAGCATATCCCCAGCAGTAGCCCCCGGAGAACTCCGAGATCTTGCGCCGTCTTGCCTCTTCACATGGAATGCTCCATCTAGATGGATGCTGGCAAATCATCAAGCAACATCTTGTAGTCCTCCCAAAGAACCCTGCAAGGTTTCCTCCGTCTTCAATATGTAAGTCAGAGAAATGCTGAATCTTCCATCGTACTCTTTCCGTAGCCGGACTGGATCCGTCCATGCCGGAATCTTCCGATGTGACGGCTCATCTACCTATGTCAGCTAGGGCGACGTAGGCGTAGGTCAGCGACGCGTCGTAACTCACATATGCAGAGAACGCAATCATGTACGATTTTCCTGCGCGAGCAATATGAACCGTTGGCGGCGACGGTTGGGACGTGGAAATTTTTTTGCACACGTTTGCACAAACGTCGTCTACGCGGCAACCATCCGATCAAGCTACACGAATCTTGATGCTGGAGACCATAAATAGTAACTGCGGTGGAATTTTTTACTTTTCACCTCATTCTCTCCTCGCATCGTCTTCTTCCTCCAGCGAGCGCCCCCTCGAGCTCTCCGCGCAATCTTCGCGAAAAACCCTAGCTCTAATTCTCGCCAGTCACCTCCAATCCCGCACAATGGCCAGTAACAGCTTTACCCCTTTCATGGCGGCGTTGGGCGAAGCCGCGGTGAAGCCGGCGAGCTCCATCATCGTACCTCCAAAGGGTCTGGTCATCCCCATATTGGCGGTGGTTGAGTCCACCGGCGGCAACCATAATCCAGCGGCGCTGGAGCCGCTGGAGGAGGAACTCGACTCCCACAAAGGCGATTGGCGCGGTTCGGATATCACGGACCACGATATCGAGGAGCTAATCACCGAGGGCTACCTCCCTGCGACGGAGGGGCTCGCCTGGCGGGCGGCGCCGACCGGTGAGGTGACACCTTCTCACCAAGCCGGAGAAAAAGTGTACCTCAAAGCCCAATTGGTACGCGGCGTCTCCCTGCCCATCTCTAACTTCTTCCTTTCTGTCTTGAATCACTATAGAGTCCAGCTCCAAAACCTCTCTCCCAATAGCATCTTAGCGCTTAGCAATTACGCGGCGCTCTGCGAGGGTTACCTAGGGATTAAACCTAGGCTAGATCTCTTCGTGTATTTCTTCACCGTTAAGCGTGAAGCCGGAACCAGTAAGGAAGAACTTAGAAATTGCGGCACCATAAGCTTCAAGATCCGTCCTGGCCAGCGGTTCCCCGACATCGTCGGCCACGAGTCCTGCAAAAACTGGCAGCGCACTTACTTCTACGGCCCCGACATCCCTCTGGCCGACCGAGAAGTAACATACCCGTACTTTGTCGATGGAGCCGCCGCTGAAGCCTCGTCATGGAGATCCCTGGCCTCCCTTCCCTCCGACCTCGATGCTTCCCGCGCCATAAGGCGGATAGAGTGGTTCGTAGAGACGGGTTTGACCGGCATGGACCTAGCCATGTGTTGGTTCATCAGGCGAATCCAACCTCTGTATCACCACGCGAAGCTAATGCACGAGTATACCAGCGATAGAAGGGATAGCCTCCACATCTCCGTGGACAATTTCTCGAGCGACTCCTTCAAGCTCTGCCTTAAGGAAATCGTCAAGGTGAAGGACAAGAAGCGTGGCTTCACCATCACCTACGACATGTTCTTAGACGGCAAGTGCCCAAAGGTAGTTGTTTATTTTCCATGTATGACATATACTCCAGTTCTTCCGTCTAGCCATTACCATCTCATCTAACACGGTGGTTCTTCTCTTTACAGGTTAGCGACATAGATGAGGACAACATGGCTCCTCAAATCTATGATCCAAAGATGAAGGAAGTCACCGTCTGACATGGTTATACCCTACGGGTACGTAACTTCAGCATACCTAGTCCAGCCCAAGGAAGGCCCACGGCAGACATACGCTGGCCCATGAAGATTTTCGGGTGGCAAAGGCCCATGACGTCTTCGGATCCTTGGAGAGCAAGACTAGAGGAGATAGCAAATTCAAAGGGGTAAAACTCTAGAACTTGTAACCGACTAGGACTACGCCCGGGACCTGCCTAAGTCTATATAAAGGCCAGGAGGGCACGTCCTAGGGCAACTCGACTCATACTTTCGCACACGCATCCACGCCATATCGAATATGCGCACCCTGTAACCTTCGGTTCCGCCGTAATCAAAGAGCAGACAAGCAGGAGTAGGGTTTTCCCTCCGGGGGCCTGAACCTGGGTAAATATCGTGTCCCCTGGTTGCTTGTCTGTTAACCGTGCCACGATCTCCAGCATCCCCATCTTCTCCAAAACCCAAGTCCATAACAATGGGCATTGACGAGATTAAACCTCGTCAATTGGCGCCGTCTGTGGGATTTGGGGCTGCTGATTGTGCGTTCGTGACGGTTCCGACCCGATCGATCTACAACTCCGCGGCGACGGAGAATCACCTCCTCTTCTGCGCTTTCGACTTCACCGCCCACTCGCCGGATACCATGAAGGATTTCGAGCCCGTAGGCGACGGACTCGAAATCTTGTTCGGGAGCTTCTGCTTCCAGGTGGGACAAACTGGCACCCTCCGCCTCCCTGAGCGGGTGCCCGTGCCGTCAATCAGGCCCGCTTCATGGGCTCCACACCCCGTGCTACGCACGTCACCATAAACAGATGAGTTCTACAGCAGCAGCAGCTGCAACTCCGATCTGTGCGATCCACCTTCGGATGAAGGGACCTACGGTTCCGGATCCGAAATCTGCGGCAGCAGCCAACCAATCTGCAGGCGCTATCTGTGCGCCGCAGTCATCCAAACCGACGAGGAAACGCCTAACCCGCCACCCAACCCCAACCCGCAGGACAGAAACGGCGAAAACGGTGGAAACGGCGAAAACGGGGAAAACAGTGGCCACCTCATCCAACTTAGCAAAGAAGGATGGGTCGAAGCACGCCGCTCCGTCGCAGACGAAATAGTCCTACCTCCGGACTCCCCATGTGATCTGCTGAGGGCATACCACTACCTCCTCATTGAGGAGCACAAGAAGCAAGTCAAGATGCAGGAGACGCTCGACAAACGCAAGCAAGCAGCCTCTGAGTCCAGTACGCGACGAGCTGCGCTCTCCGCCATGGGACCCGGCTCTAGCACAAACGGAAATCAGGGAAACAAGCACCACTCTCGGGTGGAAAACATGGACCCCAAGGAGCGGCGTGACGTGACCCGAACTCTCCATACATCGTTCATGGATATAGACGCTGACGGCAACATCATCCCGAAGACGCCACAAGCTGCGATCATGGCAGCCACTGCGTATCTCGCGGCTCACCCACCTCCGGAGGGGGACACGAAAAGGGCCATGCATAGGTCCGCACTCACTGGACTAGGACTAATTGGAGCTGCGCTCCACGAAGACGCTCTTGCGGAACCGAAGAAGAAAGCTCCAGCCAGGCGCGACCGGAGTCCCACCCCCTCATCCGAAGAGGAAGAGGAGCACGATCTTCCTCGAAGGAAGAAGAACTCGCACCGCCATAAAAGCGACTACGACGCCAGAGACAAGATTACACAACGCAAGATCGATAAAGCACGCGATAAACGCGCATGCTCGTCTGAATCTGAGATGGATGAAGACGAAGGAGAACTCTGCGGGGCTCGATGCTTCAGCAGATCCGTCCGGAGAACACAGATGCCATGCAACTTCAAGCTTCCTTCGGATACTCCGAAGTTCAACGGCACGCAAGATCCAAAGTCCTGGCTCAGTGACCATCTGTCATCCGTCAAGCTTCACGGAGGCAACAAAGAAACCGCCATGCAATGCCTTCAGCTGCAGCTAACAGGCGCAGCGCGGGTCTGTCTTAGCAGCCTATCATCAGGATCCATCCGAAGCTGGGAGGAGCTCGCTTACAGCTTCATCCGAAACTTCAAAGGCACCAGCAAGAGGCCCGCCTCAATTGAAGAATTGCGAGCCTGCACTCAGAGAACGGGTGAATATATTCGCTCGTACATACTACGCTGGTCTACAACCAAGAACTCCGTAGCACACATCTCCGAAGAGCGGGCCATCGACGCCTTCAGGGACGACGTCAAATGCCCAGACTTCAAGGAGAAACTTGGACGTGTAAAGCCCAAGACACTCGACCAGCTCATGGAAATCGCCAACAGTTGGGCAGACGGCGAAGATTGCATCCAGCGGGCGCAATCAGATGAAGAGGACGACTACGGCCGAAGACGCGAACGCCGCAGCAAGAGAAGATCGCGCGTCTACGAGGACCGCGACGGACCCGACATGGTCGCAGCCGGCTACGCCGACCGCCGTAATGACAACAGGCGCAATAGCGGAGGATACCACAGCGGAAACTTCCGCGACAACGGACGACCAACGCAGTCGTGGCAACGCCACGACCGCGAGAACGGACCCTCAGCATTCGACAAACTTTCGGGTCCATGCACCATCCACTTCTACATCGACAAACAGGATGGCAAAAAGAAAGCTAGCCACATGCTCAAGGACTGCCGCGAGTTCCAGAAACTCAGCGAAGGCATGGTGCAGATGAGGCAACAAGCTCCAATCCCTGCATTCGGAAACACACCTGCGCCAGGTGAAATAGCACACGGAGCTCCTCCACCGCCGCCTATTGGAGGCCCAAATCAACCAGTCGCACCAGCGCCAAACAACGCCGGGGTCGCATACCCCCCACCAAAAGGAGCACTCAATATGATACAGAAGGGGCGCCCTACAAATAGGGTGCAGAAGAAAATCACCCGACAAATCAACTTGGCCGTGGCAACTCCGCCTGCAATCCCTGAGTACCTCAGCGGATCGGAGTCCTGCATCACATTCACTCGCGCGGATCACCCTTGCCAGATCCCTCGCCCAGGTCATGTTGCCCTGGTGCTGGAGGCGCAGATCGGAGGCTTCGAGATGAGTCGCGTCTTCATGGACGGCGGCAGCGGCATCAACCTAATGTTCGCAAGCACTCTAGCAGCTATGCGGATCCCGCAATGCAGCCTGGAACAATCAGACACAACGTTCCACGACATTGTCCCAGGGAAGGGCATCTTCCCCCTGGGCAAAATAGGGCTCGATGTCATCTTCGGGAAGCCGAACAACTTTCGGCAGGAGCGCCTAGAATTCGAAGTGGTGGACTGGCCGTCGCAATACCATGCCATCCTGGGACGTGTAGCATTCGCAAGGTTCCTGGCCGTCCCACACTATGCATACCTACTACTCAAGATGCCAGAACCAAGGGGCGTCATCACAGTCCACGGGAGCTTCACCCGATCGGACCAATGCGACAGGGATTTCAACAAAATCTCCCAGTCCTTCGGCATGCAAGACGAGCTCGTAAGGCTCCGCGAGGTGACGGACAATGGGCTACCCCCAGTCACAAGGCAGAACACACCCGACATGTCCTTCGACTCCACCGTCAACACCAAGAAAGTGCAGGTCCATCCGACAGACGCCTCCAAGACGGCGATGATCGCCAACGACCTCAGCACCGCATAGGAAGGCGCGCTCGTCGAATTCCTCCGTGAGCGCTGGGAAATATTCGCCTGGTGTCCTGCAGACATGCCAGGAGTTCCCAGGGAATTCGCCGAGCACGCACTCAATGTATTCCCAGACACCAAGCCAGTCAAGCAGTCTATCCGAAGACTGTCGGAGCCACGAGCCGAAGCTATCGTCAAGGAGATCAACAGATTACTCGCAGCAGACTTCATCCGGGAAATCAAGGAAAGCGAGTGGCTGGCAAATACGGTGATGGTCCCGAAGAAGGACACGGACATCCTGCGGATGTGCGTGGACTTCACGTCACTAAATAAACACTGCCCAAAAGACCACTTTCCTCTACCTCGGATCGACCAGATCATCGATTCGACTGCAGGTTGTGAGAAGCTCTCCTTCCTCGACGCCTACTCAGGCTATAACCAGATTCGACTCAAGGTCGAAGATCAAGAGAAAACGGCGTTCATCACACCGTTCGGAGTATTCTGCTACAACACAATGCCCTTCGGGCTAAAGAACGCGGGTGCTACGTACCAGCGATGCATGCAGGCCTGCCTCAAGGACCAGATCGGTCGCAACATCCAAGTCTATGTCGACGACATAGTCATAAAAACCAAGGAGGCACGAACACTTATCGACGATCTCCGCGAGACGTTCGACAACCTTGATCGCTATAGGATCAAGCTCAATCCAGAAAAGTGCGCCTTCGGCGTCCCCTCGGGTCAACTGCTCGGGTAATTCATCTCTCAACGAGGGATCGAAGCGAACCCAAAGAAAATCAAAGCCATCATGACAATGGAGAAGCCGAAAAACCTCAAGGGCGTTCAGCAGCTCGCAGGGCGAGTAGCGGCACTAAGCAGGTTCATCAGCCGCATGGGCGAGAAGGCCCTACCATTTTACCAGCTGCTGCGCAAGGCAGACAAGTTTGAGTGGACACCAGAAGCCAACGACGCATTTGAAAGCCTCAAGCGGCTCCTCTCCACCTCGCCCGTTTTGGTCACGCCAAAAGAGCGCGAGCCCCTGTTGCTGTACATAGCAGCCACACACCAGGTGGTCAGCACAGTACTTGTGGTCGAACGACCCGAAGAAGGCAAGACCCACGGGGTACAACGCCCAATTTACTACCTTAGCGAGGTTCTCACTCCAACAAAACAGCGGTACCCGCACTACCAGAAGCTGGCCTACGGCGTGTTCATGACGGCTCGACGACTGAGCCACTACTTCCAGGAGCATCAGGTGATGGTCGTCAACGAGGCACCCCTAAACAGCATCCTGAATAACCTAGAGGCCACAGGACGCGTGGCCCTATGGGGCATTGAACTATCACCCCTGGACATCATCTACGAGAAGCGACACGCAATCAAATCTCAAGTCCTTCCGGACTTCCTGGTGCACTGGATGGAGCTGCAGCTGCCTGACACCCCAGACATGTCGCAGTACTGGACAATGCATTTTGACGGCTCCAAACGTGAAGCCGGAGCAGGGGCAGGAGTCATACTGACCTCCCCGCAAGGTGACAAGATGAAGTACGTCCTTCGGATGAAATTCAGAGCCTCCAACAACGAGGCCGAATACGAAGCCCTCATCCATGGCATGAAGATGGCAAAAATATGTGGCGCAACGCGCCTGGTCATCTACGGTGACTCCAACCTTGTCGTACAGCAGACGATGAATGAGTGCGACGCACACGCCGAAAACATGATCGCGTACCGCACGCTATAAAACGCACTCGAAGGAGAATTCAACGGCTACGAACTTCGGCACGTTGGAAGAGAGAGCAACGAGGAGGCCGATAGACTCGCCAACATCGGCTCCACTTGTGCAAAGGTACCACCAGGTGTGTTCCTCGAACAGATCTGCGTGCCATCAATCAAGCGGAAATTCCCCAAGGGATCACCCGAAGAAGCAGAACACTCGGGGGCTACGCTACCCGAAGGTCATGAAGGACCCGAAAAGTTGGATACCGAAGTCGCCATGGTTAACCTGATGCAGGTCATGGCAGTCGAAGAAACTTGGACACGTCCATACCTCCAGTTCCTGAAAAACGGAGAATTGCCAGACAGCCCGACAGATGCCCGGCGCGTATCTCGTCGGTCAAAAGCCTTCACCATCATCAACGGCGAGCTGTACAAATGCAGCATTACGGGCGTACTACAACGGTGCGTCACCATCAACGACGGCAAGGCCATACTCCAAGATATCCACGAGGGCATCTGCGGCCACCACGCAGGTAGTCGCTCCCTCGTCGCCAAAGCTCTGCGAGCAGGATTCTACTGGCCAACGGCCATGAGCGACGCGAAAGACATCGTCCGAAGATGCAACGGGTGCCAACGGTTCGCCGACAAACCGCACACACCTGGGTCCGAACTTCGACCCATACCCATAGCCTGGCCTTTTGCCCAATGGGGCCTTGACATGATCGGCAAACTGCCAAAATCCTCGAAGGGAGGACACGTCTTCCTCCTGGCCGCAGTCGACAAATTCACCAAGTGGATCGAAGCCATGCCAGTCACCAACCAGAAGGGCAAAACCGCCGTCAAGTTCTTCGAATCCATTGTCTACAGGTTTGGCGTACCGCAAAGCATCATCACCGACAACGGATCGAACTTCATCTCCGAAGAATTCCAGGACTTCTGCGAAGGCCTCGGGATCAATATCACGTATGCCTCAGTGGAACACTCGCAAACAAACGGGCAAGTGGAAAAGGCCAACGGCCTAATCGGCGCCGGCATCAAGAAGCGCCTCATGATCTCACTCGATCACAAAGCTGGAAACTGGACGAAAGAGCTACCGTCTGTCCTGTGGAGCTTACGGACTACGCCAAACAGCTCCACCGGCTACACACTGTTCTTCATGGTACACGGAGCCGAGGCAGTGCTACCAGCCGAAGTACGCCATCAGGCTCCACGAGTCGTCGCGTACAGCAAAGCCGAATCCATGGTTGCACTCGAAGACGCCGTCGACACACTCGATGAAGCGCAGGATATAGCAGCCGCTCGATCAGCGGTGTACCAGCAGAGTCTCCGCAACTATCACAGCCGCCGGCTGCGCCCAAGGTCCTTCGTCGAAGGAGACCTCGTCTTGCGACTCAAGCAAAAGCGACCGAACAAACTCGATTCACCATGGGAAGGACCCTACGCCATCACCGAGGTCATCCCAGGTGGCGCCTATCGCCTCAAGCACGTGGAGTCTGGAGTCGCATACTCCAACCCATGGAACGTCTCGCACCTGCGACAATTCTACCCGTAGCAACCTACCCCCCTTTTTACTTTCAATAAGGCTTTCAGCCAAGGCTACTCAGCCGAACCATGTACCTCCTCCATTACGATATAAATAAAGCTAAGTACCTCGCCCCCAACCTTCGGTTGACCATTTTCTGCAACTTTACTACATGCTACATACGCACTTGGGGCTGCCCCCACCTCACGATTTCATCGACTGAGGACCAAACGTGTACACCTAAGTAGCTGACTACGTCAGGCAAACGAAAAGGGCACGTACTCAATCAAAGCACTGTGTGCTCACAAACAAGCAAACCTTTACAACAAAGGGCACATAAACGCCCAGCCGCAATATACAAATTTTACATCTATCTGTTTATTTTTAGGTCCTACCTATTCTGAAGAATAACCTGAGCACGCTGCTCAAACAAATCTACAATTTGTTCGGCATACTGCCTTACAGCCGCGTAATGCGGACGCATGTTCCACTCGCCACCATCTGGTCGAGGAGGTGGCCTAGTCGCCACAGCAGCCAAATCTACGTCAGGGCGGTGCACCCTCACAAGAGACAAGGCAGCCTTCACCCCTGCGACGAGCTGCTGCCGCACCAGCTCCTTGACATTGCTGGCACTCAGAAACTTCGTCAGAAGACCTGCAAGGGTCGTTGGCACGGCATCCAACGGAAACATGACGTGCAGCACCGAGGAAAGTGATGTCTGCACCTGGCGGAGCACCCGCGAAACCTGGTAGACACGATCCTGCACCGTCGCCAGAACTATGGCACGATCACGATCCATCCAGAAGAAGCCGCCGGCCTCCATGTCCTGTTGAGTCAAGCAATTGACTCGAACAGCAATACGCTCCTTTTCTTCCCTCGGAGCAAGATTGGCACCTGCGACAACCGCACAAAACAAGAGTAAGGCCAGCAGGCTCACCCGAAGAACTGAGCTACAGCCCGAAAGAAGGATCAACTTACATTGCAGCTGCTCTGACAACCGACCCAGCTCCGCCATCAAATACTCCTCTCTGGCTGCACCACGGTCTGCTTTGGATTTCCAAACGTCTGCGCGACCGTGTAACCCAAGCAAATCTATCTCCAAGCTGCGCACGCGATCTCGAAGAAAAGCGAGCTGCGAGGAATCATCCAATGATGCTCTCAAGGGCCTTTCGGATGAAGTGTCAACTGGGTCAGCACCCGAAGGAACCTATAGCAGCAGAAAAATAAAGGCACACAGACATTCGGCCAAGGATAGAGCACAACTCGGAGGAATTCATTAAAATATATAAGGCCACTACGTGGCACGAGGATGGTACTACAAAAGATATTTACAACAAAAATAGACTACAAACTACCCTACGTCTACTATGCCTAAGGCGGAGGGCACTGAGTCGCCTCAGAACCAGACTGCCTAGCTTTGGCCTCGCCCTGCTGCCGCAATGCGTACTCAGACAGCAAGTCAATGAGCTTGGGCCCATATCGTCTGCAGCGAGCGGAGTAGGCGGCGAAGGCTACCTCGGATCCATCTGCAGCCGTCGGCATCCGAGAAGTAATCTGGGGCAGGTCCAGCTCTGCCCCAGCCGCCATGGCCATCGCCAGCCCAACAGACGCGCCGATGCCCTTCTGCTTGCGCTTGTACGCTGCAGGCGCTTCGGCTGACAGAGCCTCTGCCAGGGCATCCACATCTTCAAGGGATGCGCCCTTCGGGAAGAGCTCCTGGTAGAAGCGACCAAGGACCTCTTTCGCCTTGGCAAGGGAGTTGACGACGGTGCTGCATCGGTCTTCGACCGCTACAGTGGCATCATCTAGAGCACTCCCGTGCTCCAGAGCACCGCGGTCGAACTCGATGCCTGCGGCATCTGAGACAAAAAAGAAGAAAACATGAAGAAAGGCAACATAGAAGAAGATCCGTAGAAAAAGAAGCAAGTACAGAAGCTAACGCTCACCCGAAATAGCCTTGGCAGCAGCCATGAGCTTCTCCGCCACCCCTTTTTCACGAGCAGCCGCAACGGTGGCCAGCTGCTCCTCACGATCTGCGGCCTCCTGCTGCAGACGCTCTTTCGCTTTGGCTGCCTTCGTCAGCTCCAGCTCAAGGCGCTCTCTCGCACCAGCGGCAGCTTCGGCCTTCTGCTCCGATTGGCCAAGGCTCTTCTTCAGAGCATCGACCTCACGGAGAGAGTCGTTATGCTCCTCTGCATTTACAACAAGCAAGTGTCAAAGAATAGGACCAGGATAAGCAAGAGAAGTACTACAAGGCAGGCGAATACCTTGAAGCTGCCGCAGTTTCGCCTCCAGCGTCAGGCGTTCCTCCACCAGCCGCTTGGCCTCTTGGAAAAAAGGCTGCAGCAATAGGCAATAGTAGTAAGAGCAGGACTCGGGGGCTACGCCCAACACAAAGAAGCATAAACAACATCAGCATACGAAGACACTCGGGGGCTCCCCCCGTAACATCAAGTAGAAAAACTTACGTGCTCCGAAGGCGAACCCGCAGGCCCGCCTGCGAAATTCTGAGGCGCAACCACCAGCCTCTCCTGCATAGGAGGAACTGGCGCAGCGTCACCATAAGTCGCCACCGTCTGAGGAGGAGGCGACGCAATGTTCGACTCCCCCATCATCTCGCGCGCACCATCACTAGAGCCGTTGGAGGATTGCCTGCATACGAACCAATCAACACAGGTGCAAAAATAACAAGGGAACAAAGGACAACAGGGGCAACAAGAAAACTTACGAGCCCAACGCGCTCAGGTCGAAGATAGGAGAAGCCCTTCGGGCCCTCTTCTCCTCCTTCTTTTCTTCCTTCTTCCGCTTTGCTGGTGGGTGCGGAGCAACAGCCCGCACAGGAATGGCAGGAAGGGGAGAGGAAGAACCCCCATGAACATCATCATGACGCTCAAGGCCCAGAGGATTTCTGGGAGTCGGAGGAGTCGAGGCATCTGACGACTCGCTAGAGCTCCGTGATCGCTTGCGCGAATGGTCCTCACTCGATTCGTCGGCATCCTCCGCTGGGGATCGCGCTGACGGTAGCTCGGACACGGAATCCACCACTTCATTATCTGGGGCATTCGGATACCTCTCGGGCAACGGTGGTGCCATGCCCGACACTTTGAAGCTCTGCAAAAGGAAAAGGAACTTTGTTAGCAAACAAAGCAAAAAGTACACAGCTGACAAAAACAAAAGGGGAGCACTACGTGCGCAAATCTACACCTTCGGTACGACCAACGTCGAAGAAAAGGGAGGAGTCAGCGACTTCCTCGGGATTTCTTCGTCGGCCTTGAACTTCAATAGCGCGCGAAGAGCCTTGTCAAGTTCCACCTCGGAGATTTTCTCACTCGAAACCCTCGTCGGATCACGGCGCCCAGAGTAAAGAAACATCGGGTGCGCCCTCGCTTGGAGAGGCTGCACCCGACGCTCAAGAAACGTCCGGATGATGTCGACACCGTTCACCTCCTTCTCAGGAATCAGTTGGAGATCCTCCACCCGACGGTACAGGGCCTCTATCTCCGCCACCTCACCGTCTAAGATTTGGTTTTTCCAGGATCTTTTCTTCTCAATCAATTGGGAGGGGTCAAAAGGAACGAGACCAAAATCTTGCCCAGGCAGTACGGAGTCACGGATGTAAAACCATTTCCTCCGCCAGTACTGGACAGATTCGGACATGGAAAAGGAAAAGAATTGCACATTGGGACTGAGGGAGATGATAAAACCCCCAATGGCAAACACACCATCCGAACCAGACTGCCTCTTCACGGAATAAAGCTTCCGGAAGAGGCCAAAGTGCGGCTCAATGCCAAGACAACACTAGCAAAGCGTGATAAAACACACAATGTGGAGAAGGGAGTTGGGAGACAGATGATGGAATTGAACCCCATAGAAAAAGAGCAGTCCACGAAGGAAGTCATGGACCGGAAAAGAAAACCCGCGAATCATGAAGGCAACAAACATAACCTGATACCCAGATGGGGGACGGGGGATTACCTCATCGCCGGGGAGTCTCACGGCCGTCGTGTCTTGCGGGATCAGGCTCCGCTCGCGCAGTTTGCGGAGATCGCTCTCCCGCGTTTCTGATCGCCGCAAGCCACCGTCGGTGACGCGAGCAGTGGCGGTTCCCTTCTTGCCTCCGGCGGCGCTGGTCGCAACTGCAGATGAGGACTTCTTTGTTTTCCCCATGGCGCTACGGCGGTGGTGGCGTTGCCAACGAAGAAAGACAAAGGAAATGTGGAGGAAACTCTCAGCGCGCAGCAAGAATAGCTCAAGAACAAGGGGGCAGTGAATAGATGAACTGCTGCGGTGAAAAACAAACCACGATTTCACCAGGGATTATAACAGCGAAGACGATGCACGCTGGCCGTCCATCGAGAAGACCTAACACCAACGGTAGATCTGGCCGTACACGTGTCAGCACAAAAATGAACCGTCGATACCACACCGTCCACTACGTGCGGAAATCGAGGAGACGCCGTAATCATCTCCACGCTGCGCGTGACCGGTCAATTGAAAGTCAGCAAGTGGGACCCACGCTTCGTCCAGTCAAGTCATCTCTGGCGTAGCAGACGCTTGAGGTCATCAATCGTAAGCACTGACGTCATCAAAAGCTATACTAGCACCACTTCGGCTCCACAGCTAAAAGTACTCACTCGAATCTACGATTTGACTAAATACTTGGGGGCTACTCCTATCAGGAGCGCTGGCCGCGCACCCGACAGACAAATGAGGACAAAATTATTTCTCTGAGTCCTACGTCTAGTTTACGACTCCACTACGGACTCGGGGGATACTCCCATAGGGAGGATGGATTTAAGCATCCGAAAATTTTCGAGTCCTGCGGACCTAATGATTGAAACAATGCTTGAACTAAAAGTCTCCGTTCGAGTCTACGACTCGAACAGACACTTGGGGGCTACTCCCATAGGGAGCGCTGGTCGCGCACCCTATGAAATCTTCGACTGCGATCTTTCGGATTAGCACGCAAAAACTTTTTGGCAACTCTGCCCCAACAAAACGCTGAGTGAGCGACAATCTCCTTGGCCACCCGAAGCACCTCCGAGGTGATAAATGTTCGGATGTTGCGTCTGCGACGCAAAGATAAGACCTACAGATATCATCTGATGGCCTGGCAACGCACATGACTGCGCTCTGCTAGAATGAATCCGTACCAGCAGGTACGATGAAAAATCCCGACGGACGCGTTGGGTACACCAATTAAAATCACTGGAATTCCACTCCTATAAGTCCTCCGCGGCCTGAGTTGAATTACGCCAGCATATGTTCCAGGCCCGGGTTAAGGGACCCGAACCTGAAGAAGATCGTGTTGTTTCGTCCTAAGACAGTTAACTAACCCTGATCCGTCTGGTGAATCAGGCACACGCATCAACAATCCCTACACACATATACTATTAACATATAGCTGCTCCCGAAGGATGGAAGAGTCCTCAGCCGAATCTACGATTCGACTGATCACTCGGGGGCTACTGACATGGTATACCCTACGGGTACATAACTTCAGCATACCTAGTCCAGCCCAAGGAAGGCCCACGGCAGACATACGCTGGCCCATGAATATTTTCGGGTGGCCAAGGCCCATGACGTCTTCGGATCCTTGGAGAGCAAGACTAGAGGAGATAGCAAATTCAAAGGGGTAAAACTCTAGAACTTGTAACCGACTAGGACTACGCCCGGGACCTGCCTAAGTCTATATAAAGGCCAGGAGGGCACGTCCTAGGGCAACTCAACTCATACTTTCGCACACGCATCCACGCCAGATCGAATCTGCGCACCCTGTAACCTTTGGTTCCACCGTAATCAAAGAGTAGACAAGCAGGAGTAGGGTTTTCCCTCCGGGGGCCTGAACCTGGGTAAATCTCGTGTCCCCTGGTTGCTTGTCTGTTAACCGTGCCACGATATCCAGCATCCCCATCTTCTCCAAAACCCAAGTCCATAACAATGGGCATTGACGAGATTAAACCTCGTCACCGTCGTGTCCGACGACGATGCTCCATTGGCACGAAAGCGGAAGAGCTCCACCTCTGACGCTGCCGATGGAGGCAAGAAAAATAAGATGGAGGGTGGAGCCTCCAAGAAGACTACCGCCGCCCTGGAGGCGGAGAAGAGAAAAGTTACCGGGATCTCCTTAGCCAAAGCACCCCCACTTGTGTAAGCTTCTTTCTCTCCGACATGTCTATTTATCTATCTTGCTCCTGTACTTATGCATTTTGCACGTTTTAGGAAGAAAGCCACGACCAGCCTGAAGAAGACCTCCAAATCATTGGGGGCTTCTAGAACCATCAAGGATATGATGCATCGCGACGCATCTCCTGTCATCGCCTCTGCCACTCCCTCCGTCAAGCCTTCGTCTGACCCGACAAGCTCACAAGCTAAGGAGGCATCTGGCCCTTCCACCATGGAAGTGGACTCAGGTGCATCTACTGAGGTCGCTGTTATCGGCGAGCAGGAGAGCAGGAGAGTGCCACCCACCAAATGGTTGAAGCTCCGACTAAGGATGCCATCGGTAGCGGTAAGGCGGTAGTGGAAGCAAGTACTTCTGCCGTAGGCAGCGCCCCCGCACCCAAGAAAGACATAGCTTATCCAAAGATAGTTTATCCGGTACTTACACCGGGTAGCACTGCTCTGGTCCCTGGTGCGGCGCCGACATCTCCGACGTGCGGTCTAGAGGAGCTCCTCCGACAAGTAGAAATCTTGCAAGGAAACATCGTATCCTTTGTCAAGCTGCTGGCGGAGAGTGCTACCAACCTCAAGATCATTGCACTTGTAAGTTTTTATTTGCCTTTTGCATTTCATATGAGTATCCCACTGTAGTCCCCGAGGATGTAGACGGAAAACCATAGGTCTGTGTGTCTAGATGCTCTAAGAGTGACTAAGCTAGAAAACTTCTCACTGTAGACCCCAAGCATATAAGTGGAATGAATTATTCCGACTAGATGCTTTAAGAGTAGCATACGCAGTGTTTATAAATTTCAATACTGTAGCCCCCAAGCCTCTAGTTGTAACGAATTTAGTTCCGACTAGATGCTTAAAGAAAAGCTAAGCATATATCCGAGTTAAAAAACTTTATACTGTAGCCCCCAAGCTTCTAATCGAGAACTGAATTAGTTCTGACTAGATGCTTAAAGAAAAGCTAAGCATATTGCTAAGTTAAAAACTCTCGTTGTAGCCCCCGAGCGTCTAGGTGGAATTTTTCTGGCTAGATGCTCCAAGCAGACCAAACAACGTTTAACTTTTTCCTTTTTTCCATAGAACGAGAAAGCTCGGAGGGGCATGGCCAATGACAAGTATCAGAAGATGCACACAAACTTGGAAGCTGAAAAGGGTAAAACTGCCTTCTTGAAGGAACAGATCACCAAGAGCAAACGTCTGTTTTCTTTTTCGCATTCCGACTTGGTTTTGTGCCCATATTCTTTGAGAACTCACTGTGTACTTTGTGTTCTCCGACTTGCAAAAACCATTGCCAAGGCTAAGGACATTGTCGAGCAATCCAAGCACAATCAGGAGATGGATAGCGAGAACAATATCCTTAAGCAGGAGAGGAAGGACATGCTGAAGATGCACGAGGAATCCATGAAAGTCCTACAGGACTCCGCCACTGAGGAGATCAACCGCTTGAAGGAGGAGATCTCGATCTTGAGAGATCAGAAGAAAGCTGCCGACGAGCAGAATCAACGCCATCATGAGGCATATAAACTCCTCCAACAAGAACGGGAATCCTTGGCGGATACCCTCTGGCAAGCTGAGGCCAGCATCTTCAGTAAGTGATTCTCCGTCTTGGATTTCTGTAGTCTAGATACTCTGAATTTTTGAACTCATGTGTTCCTTGTCGGAATTTGCAGCTCCTATGGGTTTAACCCGGTCGCCTCCTCCAGCCAAAGAATGCATGGTTCTTGCCGGCAACTTCATCAACACCGACATCACGCAAGCAAAAGAGATCGCCAAGCCCCTCCAGATCAACATCAAGGCATCGGACTCTCGGGCGAAGTACTCGGAGATTCTGCCAAGCCCACGAGCGTATCACAAGCTGGAAAGCTTCATGTGCACGGGCTGGCGCAAGGATGGCGCTGTCAATGGTGAAGGCACACTACGAATATGACGACATCGACACGGTGACCTCTGGCATTCCTGACGTAGATGATGATGCCAAAGAGATTAACCACGAATCCATCTTGTCATCACTCGCGGGCTATGATACCAGAGTAGCCGAGTTAGTCGACGTCAATGTCTTCGTGCCAATGAACACCATTGATGGCGGCAACCAAAGCTCCTCCAAGTCTCTTCACACCGCCGACTTCGAGGGTGGTTCTCCTACTGCCGATGACGCTGCTTCCAAGTCGCCTGCGCCAAAGGAATGAAAAACAACTTGTAATATTTGTTTCACCTTTGATGCATATGCGGAAAAAACTATGTATTTAACTTAAGGCAGAAAACAATATTGTATGTCCTGCTACTTAAGAACCAGTTTCTAGCATGTATATATTTTTTTAAGCAAGTGCTGGTTTATCCATTAGTTTGGTTCTTATGCTTGAATTTTTGTGAGTCGGAAGACTCGTTGTCGGAACCATGCGCTCATGTGATGATGCCCAATGGCACCGTCAATAACCTAAGCACAAAATCGCCGACAATAAGTGCCAAAAGTCACTACTCCAGAATCCACATAAAAACGACAAAGAATGTGTAGACCAGAAAACTTAAGCTAACGCCCGTAAGCGGAATTTTCACAAGTGCAATTGCAAAGCTTGTGCATAAAGGTTTTACATGATCCAAAAATGAACACTAAAGGAGGTAAAAGACTCAGAAATATGAGTGAACCAGAGAGATTTATTTCATTGATCATATAAGAGGTACACAATTAGATAAAAAATACTAAGTGTAAAAAGGACGTAGATGTGCTATGTTCCATGGCCGATCAAGCTCCGGGTAGTCAACATCCGGGTCACTTCGCTTACGCTTGTGATCCTCATTGGGTCTATCCTTCAGTTCACGATTGTCAACGAGGTAGTAAGACCCATTGAGCAGCGCCTTGCTTATGATGAACGGTCCTTCTCATAGAGGGGATAATTTGTGTGACTTCTTATGCTTAAGTCGGAGCACCAAATCCCCCTCTTTAAACGAGCGATGCCGAACGCGTCGACTATGGTAGCTGCATAGCTTCTACTGGTAGATGACGGATCTTTGGCATCCAAAACGCTCTCCTCCTCGAGAAGGTCCACATCTAGGCGTCTGGATTCTTTAGCATCATCTTCGTCGTAGGCAGCAACTCTTGGTGCATCGTGAAGTATGTCGGAAGGCAGGAGGGCTTCTGCTCCATATACCATGAAGTAAGGGGTATAGCTGGTGGATCTGTTGGGTGTAGTTCGTAAAATCCACATCACAGATGGAAATTCTTCCGCCCAGGCTCCAGCTGCTCTATGTAGCGGTGCCTCAAGACGTGGCTTGATTACCTGCAGAATTAATCCATTGGCTCGCTCAACCTGACCGTTGGATTGTGGATGTGCCACAGATGCAAGGTCAAGTCGGATGCCCTTCTCCCAACAATAAGCTTCCACTTCTCCGAGTGACAAGTTGATGCCGTTGTCGGTGATAATGCTATGTGGGAGACCAAATCTCACCACTAGATCCCGGACAAACCTGAGGGCAGTTGCCCCATCAAGCTTTCTAATGGGTTTAGCTTCTATACATTTAGTGAATTTACCAACTGCTACTAGAAGATGGGCAAATCCACATGGTGCCGTCTGTAACGGTCCCACCATGTCTAGCCCCTAGACTGCAAACGGCCAAGTTATTGGTATTGTTCGCAATTCTTCAGCAGGAACATGTGTTTGTCGGGCATAATAGTGGCATCCCATGCATGTCTTAACCAGCTTGTCGGCTGACCGCGAAGGCGGTCAGCCAGTAGAATCCTTGCCGGAAGGCTTTCGCGACCAACGACCGAGGAGCGGCGTGATGCCCGCAATCTCCGAGATGGATTTCGCGTAGGATTTCCATACCTTCTAACTAGGAAACACACTTTAGGTATACACCAGTAGTGCTCCTTTTGTAGAGTTGTCCATTGATTATGGTATAACCCTTTGCTCGTCATACTATTTGCCGTCTTTCGACTTCGTCGTCGGGCAAAGTTTCGTGTTCGAGATATTCCATGAACGGTTTTGTCCAAGCCGGAGGGACCTTTGACACAATGTTGACGACAGATTCAGCTCTATCTGGGTTTTCGATGTCGGCCCCCTTCACGGATGGTGTACGTAGATGCTCTAGGAAAACTCCTGGCGGAATTCTTTTGCGCCCTGATCCAAGCTTAGATAGGAGATCAGTCGCCTCGTTTTGTTCCCTAGGTACATACTTGACTTCGTAGCCCAAGAAGCTCTTGGCTATATCGTCCACTTCGTCTCGATATGCCGCCATCATACGGTTCTGCGCATTACAGGTGCCAGCCACCTGCTAGGCAACCAAGTCGGAATCTCCACAGCAAACTATGCGCTTGATGCCAATATCCTTGGCTACACGTAGTCCGTGAATGAGTGCTTCATACTCCGCCATGTTGTTTGTAGCCTCGAAGTGGATCTGCAGAACGTAGTGTAGCTTGTCCCCTGTTGGTGACTGTAGCAATACACCAGCCCCCGAGCCGTTGAGCAGATTTGATCTGTCAAAGTGCATTACCCAGTACTCTGGTTCTGAAAACGGAGTAGCATCGGGCATCTCCGTCCAATCTACAACAAAATCCGCCAAGGCTTGTGACTTGATAGCGTTGCGTCTCTTGTAGGTGATCTCGAAGGCGGCAAGTTCAATGCCCCACTTCGCGACCCTTCCCATAGCGTCGCTGTTGTTGATAATGTCGGACAGTGGAGTCTTGCTCACCACTGTGATTGGGTGCTCCTGAAAGTAATGCCTCAGCTTCCGAGAAGCGAGGAATACTCCATATCTTATGGTAGTGTGGGTAACGCTGCTTGGACTCCGTCAAGACCTCGCTTACATAGTAAACTGGTCTTTGAACTCCATGCTCATAGCCTGGTTCCTTCCGCTCTACCACGACAACGATGATGATTACCCGGTTGGTTGCCGCCATGTAGATTAACAGGGGATCGCCGGGCTCGGGTGCTGCAAGGATAGGCGCTGAGGAAAGAATCTCCTTGAGATGCTTCAATGCTGCGTCTGCCTCGTCCATCCACGTGAATTTGTTCGCCTTCTTCAGCAACTTGTACAGCGGCAGAGCCTTCTCTCCAAGTCGGCTGACGGAACGACTAACTGCTGCAACACAACCTGTTAGTCGTTGAATGTCCTTTAGCCATGTCGAATGGTTTATGTTTAAGATGGCCTTGATTTTCTCCGGGTTGACCTCGATTCCACGCTGGGAAACGATGAAACCCAACAATTTGTCGGCTGGAACCCTGAAGACGCACTTCTTAGGGTTAAGCATCATGTTGTATTTCCGGAGATTATCAAAGGTTTCTTTTAAGTCGGAGATTAAGTCGTTTGACTTTTTAGACATCACCGCGATATCGTCCACATAGGCGTGAATGTTCTGACCAATTTGGTCGTGTAGGCAACATTGCATTGTTCACTGGTACGTAGCACCTGCGTTTTTTAGCCCAAAGGGCATCGTAACATAGCAAAATGTGCCGTATGGGGTAGTGAACGAAGTGGCCAATTGGTCCGACTTCCTCATAT
Organism: Avena atlantica; assembly: GCA_910589765.1. Lineage (NCBI taxonomy): Eukaryota > Viridiplantae > Streptophyta > Magnoliopsida > Poales > Poaceae > Avena > Avena atlantica. The sequence continues at coordinate 488,332,282 of OU342736.1, forward strand.
TGATCTGGTGGTATCCTGAGCTTCGCCCCGATCTTCGGTTGAACCTTCAACAATGTTTTCAGGCGAGCATCTCCCCCTTTCTTCCTATCTTACTTTTCTAGTATTTATTCCCTCCTGTTGATCTTTGCTATCTGTGTTGCGATGCTCTAGTTTCGTACCCGTGATATCCCTTGCAGCCATATATAGCCTTGGACACATCCTATTACCTGTTGTTTGGTAGATAGTTGGACCCGCGTGTCGTAGTCGCTTGCTCAGGTGTTTTGCTTGTCGTCAAGTACCACAATTGTTGGAGGTTTGCCGCATGTTGACGTTGGAGATGATCATGGCTCTACTCATCGTTCACTTTAATTCCTGTTTAACAACTAAAATTGAATTAAGCAGAGGCATCGGTGGGTGATAGGTAATATTTGGTTTCCGACCGCCCACTTGTGTCCCGTAGGACCCGAGTTCTTGACACCTGTTCCGAGATCGAGCGCGCTAACCACAGGTGGGGAGATATGGTCCCCCCATTGATTATTACCTGATTTCAAAGTATTGTACTGGGGGCCACAACTAGTTTGAGGATTTATTTACTATCCTGTACCTATGCCATGCTTTAATGATTTATTTACAATTGTGTGAGGAGCACGTTGTACTGTTTAGGAAGCGGAGTGTTTTTGCTGTGTCGACAGTCCCCGATTGGGGACCTGCTGTCGTTTACAGCCATTGTCGCAAACCCTAAGTCCGTCTCGGAGACCGGCCGACTTCGTTGCGGGTGTACTTAGTGGGGTGGCCCCCGTGCTTGCTTTGGGTCTGGGAACGTCGTGACTTAGACCCCGCCGACATACCGATGGGTGTATGTTAACTGATCTGGCATAAAGGGTCGAAGTGCCTGTGGATACTTTGGTGCACCCCTGCAGGGTTAAATCTTTTCGAGAAGCCGTGTCCGCGGTTATGGACGACTTGGAGCACAGTGCTTGATCATAGACAACTATAACTAAAGTTTACTGTTTTAATTTGACTTGTATCCGATTTGACTAGTAATCATCTTCACTACAACGGAATGGCTAAGTAAAAGTACCAAAAACTGATGGGTTTTGTGGTTAACTCATGATCATTGTATCTGACTAGTAAGTGCTGCCATTATAACGGAATGGTTAACTAAAAGTGCCCACTGCTTATTTTTATCAGGATGATTATCTAAACCTGACTAGTAAAGTGCCGCAACTATAACCGAATAAGTAAAACTGCCAACTGTGTGAGTTCCTCGGTTGACTTCCTCGTTTGGTCTCGAGGGGGAAACGCCAGGATGGGTTTGTTTGATGATAGTATCAGGCTGGATCCGCATAGGTCTTTCTCACCCCTCTCTGATAGCCGCCAGTTGTATCGAGTCTCTATAGGTTGTTTAGTGCATGCTGCCGCCGCCGCTCAGTCCACCATACCTATGTAGGCGAGGACCGCCGAATTCTAGCCTCGCCGTGTACTGGCCTCAGTACTGACGCTCCTCTTTTTCCTTTGCCCTTTGTCGGCACCCCTTTTGTTTAAGCAGGTTTTGAGATCGACGCCGTTAGCAGGGTTACCCTTCCGGCTTGGCCTGGGCAGGGTTATGGACGCCATTGGTTATTCTTCAGGGCTCTTAGCCCCATTTGCATCTTGTCTGTAGCTGGACGCACTATCGTTTTCAAGGTGATTTGGATCTTTGTATATTATATTTGTGTTCTTGACTCATGGAGTCGTGTTGTATCTATATCTGTTCTGTGGGTCCCATCGAGGACTGTTGTGTAATGTTATTACTTTGTTTTCCACCCGCACGCAAGTGCCTGGTGGGCACCTTCGAATCGTTTCTATGCGGGTTTGGCGGGTTTCGCTAAAACTTGCATAGGGCCGATTCTGAGGGTGTTACAGAGTGGTATCAGAGCTTAGCAGTTGCGATACCCCACAAGTCCAGCCTGTAGGATAACCTAGCTAACGGCCGAAGTAGAATGTCAAAACTATTTTGCAAAATCGGTTGGATAGTTCTGATTAGGTCTGATTTTACTCCTTACCCCTCTGCTGCTCTCCTCTCACCTCAGCGTGTTTTGAATCCACCTCTTATCTTTTCTGCGAGTCCAGGATTTCTCGTGGTTGGGTTTCCGTCGTACCTTCAGGGTTTCGTTTCCCCCTTTGGTAGCGGTGTTCTACTATCCGGTGATCATGCTATCTGAGGAATCCGTCTGCTGTGGTACCATTCTTTGTTCTTTGTTTGCGCATTCCGGTGTTTTCTGACGCGACGACATCATCTACGCCAGATCCGATGCAGAGTCTGCATCACTCCTTTGATCCGAACCTCGCTTGTCGAGATCTTCAGTCTGAATCCTGAGAGTTGATTGCATAATTTGTCTATTCGTGTACATAGTAATGCTTTGAGTGCGGGATGGAGTCGCGACCATACCACTACTCTTATCATTTGCTTTGTACATTGGATGGTAGATCGATGCAAGTCTACTCCTTCCATGGAAGTTAGAGGTGGTTTTACCTTTAACTTCGTCCGTTGTTTTCCCGAGTGTTCTCTTGATGAACAGGATCAACGACCTCTTGTTAGTGGTGTCGCGAGGATCTACACGAAGCGAGAAGACGTAGATCGTCGACCTTCCTTCCGGTACCATGAGGCGGATCTCGAGGGCGAGATCCACTGTTAGTGGTGTCGAATTGTGGCATCCCGCAAAATCACTACTAGAAAATCGCGTTGAATTTGTGCATTGCATCGTCATCATCATATGTTGTTTGCCAAGAACTATTTTCGCAAAGCCCGTTTTGTTTTCTAAAACGCCCCACCTCTATTCAAATATCAAAACCGGGTCGCCGGAATATTATACCTTGTCTGCTAATAGTTTGCAAAAGGCTTGTTGGAATTAAATAAAACTTTTAATTATTTTTGTGGGGGGCAGTCGAACGGGCCGATTGACCCGGACGACCACCCCCAGGATTTTAAATCGGTCCACCTGAACACCCCATCAAATCCTACAGCTACCCAGAAAACCTACCCACCCCTATCTCCACCTCACTCCCTCCTATCAACTCTCGCCACCTCAGCACACCCCAAACCCCCCACCAACCACCCTCTGCCAACTCACCCCTCCTCTCTCACCCTCTCACCATGCCCCCCACACAACTCACAGCACGCACGCACGCACTCACTCGCCAGGACCCCTCCCTCGGGATCCCCACGCGGGACCCACCCCGTGGCCCCGCACTCCCCTGCCCCCGCTCTCCCTCTCCTCTCAGGCCACGCACACCCCTCCCCACCCCGCGGTCCCCCGCCTCCCCCGCTCGCCGCCGGCGACGCCATCCCCCTCTCCCTCGAGCTCGCTCTGCACGCCTCGCCGGCCCGTCCCCCACCACATCGAGCCTCCCCCCCACCTCTGGCCGACCCCGTCGACCCGAGGCGCCCCGCCGCCACGCTCGTCCTCGCATCTCCGGCGCCGCCCAGGCCGCCGCCCTCGGCCCGACCGCGCCCCGTCGTCGAGCCGCGCCCCGCCGCCACGCTCGCTCTGGCGCGCGGCCGCCCCCGCAACCTCTCCCCTCTGGCGCCGGCCAAGCCGCCCCGCAGCAGCCCCGAGCAGCCCGCCTCCGTGCCGCCGCGACCCGCCCCTCGCCGTAGCCGCGCCATCCTCTCGCCGCCGGCCCCCTCCGGTCTCCCCCGGCGCTCGCCCCGCCCCGAGCGCGCAGTCAGCGAGCTCCCTCCAGCGGCCCACCTCGGCCCCATCTCCACCGTGCGCCCCTCTGTCCCGCAGGCCTTCCCCCGCCGCGTCGCCCGCCTCTGCTCCGGCGCGCGCCGCCTGGCCGTGGCCTCGCCCCCGAGCCGACACGTGGACCCTCTGCTCCGACCCCAAGCGCGTGTGGCCGTGTCGCGGGTTCTGCCATAGCTGATGCGTTCCTGGGGCGATCCCTTCGGCTCCGCGGACTTGCGATGGTGAGGTGAAGATGCAATATGGTGACCGTGGGAAGATAGTATGCTACCACCTGAAGACCGATCACGGATTCAAGACCGAACCCGAACCTTGGCGCCGACCCCAAGTTCGCCACCGACGAGTACGGTGGTACCTCAAGGCCTTCGTCACGAGACGCCGAAACCCCGAAGATCGACAACGAACCCGACGGTACCTCAAGATCTTCCTCGCGACGTCCGAAGACCCGAACCCTGTCGGGCCCTCTCGGTGAACGCCCAGATCGCCATGGAACAACATGATCTTCTTCTCGGACGCCAAGATCTACCTTTCGGACCCGAAGCCCGCGATGATGTTGAACCAGGACCTCCATCGGACAAGATCGTCACCAAGACCGGCCATGTTGAGATCCGAAGACCGATCCCGGAGTCCGAGAACGCACCCGTCGAACCCTGAACCCCGAGACCCGACCCCGAACCTCGGAACCCAAGATCGTCGAGAACCCTAAAGTGTGAACCCTTCCCGAAACCCTATTTTATAACATAACAACAAATTGTTGCATAATAATTGTCATCTCGCACGCATATCTGTGGTTAGGGGGCCTTATGCCGATTCACCTCGTAATTAAATATGGGGCCCATATGCGGGCAAATCTAGCCTTATATTGGCCTCATTTAAATTGGTGTAGCGAACCGGTACTATCTCTTTGCCATGTTAAAACAACATTTAAATTGCGGGGGTTCTAAACAACTTGAACCATCTAATTAAATGTCGGGACCCGGTTCCGCTTAATATGACCTAATTGCATCGCACCTTGCCATGCCATACATCATACATGCATCATGCCGATCTTCTGTCGTTGTATTAAATAGTGCATCCGATGTTTCTTCTAGTGTTTTGCTTCGTCGCGGATAAGGCCGTTGAGTTGATGTGAGCTTCGCCCCGATCTTCGGTTGAACCTTCAACAATGTTTTCAGGCGAGCATCTCCCCCTTTCTTCCTATCTTACTTTTCTAGTATTTATTCCCTCCTGTTGATCTTTGCTATCTGTGTTGCGATGCTCTAGTTTCGTACCCGTGATATCCCTTGCAGCCATATATAGCCTTGGACACATCCTATTACCTGTTGTTTGGTAGATAGTTGGACCCGCGTGTCGTAGTCGCTTGCTCAGGTGTTTTGCTTGTCGTCAAGTACCACAATTGTTGGAGGTTTGCCGCATGTTGACGTTGGAGATGATCATGGCTCTACTCATCGTTCACTTTAATTCCTGTTTAACAACTAAAATTGAATTAAGCAGAGGCATCGGTGGGTGATAGGTAATATTTGGTTTCCGACCGCCCACTTGTGTCCCGTAGGACCCGAGTTCTTGACACCTGTTCCGAGATCGAGCGCGCTAACCACAGGTGGGGAGATATGGGCCCCCCATTGATTATTACCTGATTTCAAAGTATTGTACTGGGGGCCACAACTAGTTTGAGGATTTATTTACTATCCTGTACCTATGCCATGCTTTAATGATTTATTTACAATTGTGTGAGGAGCACGTTGTACTGTTTAGGAAGCGGAGTGTTTTTGCTGTGTCGACAGTCCCCGATTGGGGACCTGCTGTCGTTTACAGCCATTGTCGCAAACCCTAAGTCCGTCTCGGAGACCGGCCGACTTCTTTGCGGGTGTACTTAGTGGGGTGGCCCCCGTGCTTGCTTTGGGTCTGGGAACGTCGTGACTTAGGCCCCGCCGACATACCGATGGGTGTATGTTAACTGATCTGGCATAAAGGGTCGAAGTGCCTGTGGATACTTTGGTGCACCCCTGCAGGGTTAAATCTTTTCGAGAAGCCGTGTCCGCGGTTATGGACGACTTGGAGCACAGTGCTTGATCATAGACAACTATAACTAAAGTTTACTGTTTTAATTTGACTTGTATCCGATTTGACTAGTAATCATCTTCACTACAACGGAATGGCTAAGTAAAAGTACCAAAAACTGATGGGTTTTGTGGTTAACTCATGATCATTGTATCTGACTAGTAAGTGCTGCCATTATAACGGAATGGTTAACTAAAAGTGCCCACTGCTTATTTTTATCAGGATGATTATCTAAACCTGACTAGTAAAGTGCCGCAACTATAACCGAATAAGTAAAACTGCCAACTGTGTGAGTTCCTCGGTTGACTTCCTCGTTTGGTATCGAGGGGGAAACGCCAGGATGGGTTTGTTTGATGATAGTATCAGGCTGGATCCGCATAGGTCTTTCTCACCCCTCTCTGATAGCCGCCAGTTGTATCGAGTCTCTATAGGTTGTTTAGTGCATGCTGCCGCCGCCGCTCAGTCCACCATACCTATGTAGGCGAGGACCGCCGAATTCTAGCCTCGCCATGTACTGGCCTCAGTACTGACGCTCCTCTTTTTCCTTTGCCCTTTGTCGGCACCCCTTTTGTTTAAGCAGGTTTTGAGATCGACGCCGTTAGCAGGGTTACCCTTCCGGCTTGGCCTGGGCAGGGTTATGGACGCCATTGGTTATTCTTCAGGGCTCTTAGCCCCATTTGCATCTTGTCTGTAGCTGGACGCACTATCGTTTTCAAGGTGATTTGGATCTTTGTATATTATATTTGTGTTCTTGACTCATGGAGTCGTGTTGTATCTATATTTGTTCTGTGGGTCCCATCGAGGACTGTTGTGTAATGTTATTACTTTGTTTTCCACCCGCACGCAAGTGCCTGGTGGGCACCTTCGAATCGTTTCTATGCGGGTTTGGCGGGTTTCGCTAAAACTTGCATAGGGCCGATTCTGAGGGTGTTACAGAGTGGTATCAGAGCTTAGCAGTTGCGATACCCCACAAGTCCAGCCTGTAGGATAACCTAGCTAACGGCCGAAGTAGAATGTCAAAACTATTTTGCAAAATCGGTTGGATAGTTCTGATTAGGTCTGATTTTACTCCTTACCCCTCTGCTGCTCTCCTCTCACCTCAGCGTGTTTTGAATCCACCTCTTATCTTTTCTGCGAGTCCAGGATTTCTCGTGGTTGGGTTTCCGTCGTACCTTCAGGGTTTCGTTTCCCCCTTTGGTAGCGGTGTTCTACTATCCGGTGATCATGCTATCTGAGGAATCCGTCTGCTGTGGTACCATTCTTTGTTCTTTGTTTGCGCCTTCCGGTGTTTTCTGACGCGACGACATCATCTACGCCAGATCCGATGCAGAGTCTGCATCACTCCTTTGATCCGAACCTCGCTTGTCGAGATCTTCAGTCTGAATCCTGAGAGTTGATTGCATAATTTGTCTATTCGTGTACATAGTAATGCTTTGAGTGCGGGATGGAGTCGCGACCATACCACTACTCTTATCATTTGCTTTGTACATTGGATGGTAGATCGATGCAACTCTACTCCTTCCATGGAAGTTAGAGGTGGTTTTACCTTTAACTTCGTCCGTTGTTTTCCCGAGTGTTCTCTTGATGAACAGGATCAACGACCTCTTATTAGTGGTGTCGCGAGGATCTACACGAAGCGAGAAGACGTAGATCGTCGACCTTCCTTCCGGTACCATGAGGCGGATCTCGAGGGCGAGATCCACTGTTAGTGGTGTCGAATTGTGGCATCCCGCAAAATCACTACTAGAAAATCGCGTTGAATTTGTGCATTGCATCGTCATCATCATATGTTGTTTGCCAAGAACTATTTTCGCAAAGCCCGTTTTGTTTTCTAAAACGCCCCACCTCTATTCAAATATCAAAACCGGGTCGCCGGAATATTATACCTTGTCTGCTAATAGTTTGCAAAAGGCTTGTTGGAATTAAATAAAACTTTTAATTATTTTTGTGGGGGGCAGTCGAACGGGCCGATTGACCCGGACGACCACCCCCAGGATTTTAAATCGGTCCACCTGAACACCACATCAAATCCTACAGCTACCCAGAAAACCTACCCACCCCTATCTCCACCTCACTCCCTCCTATCAACTCTCGCCACCTCAGCACACCCCAAACCCCCCACCAACCACCCTCTGCCAACTCACCCCTCCTCTCTCACCCTCTCACCCTGCCCCCCACACAACTCACAGCACGCACGCACGCACTCACTCGCCAGGACCCCTCCCTCGGGGTCCCCACGCGGGACCCACCCCGTGGCCCCGCACTCCCCTGCCCCCGCTCTCCCTCTCCTCTCAGGCCACGCACACCCCTCCCCACCCCGCGGTCCCCCGCCTCCCCCGCTCGCCGCCGGCGACGCCATCCCCCTTTCCCTCGAGCTCGCTCTGCACGCCTCGCCGGCCCGTCCCCCACCACATCGAGCCTCCCCCCCACCTCTGGCCGACCCCGTCGACCCGAGGCGCCCCGCCGCCACGCTCGTCCTCGCATCTCCGGCGCCGCCCAGGCCGCCGCCCTCGGCCCGACCGCGCCCCGTCGTCGAGCCGCGCCCCGCCGCCACGCTCGCTCTGGCGCGCGGCCGCCCCCGCAACCTCTCCCCTCTGGCGCCGGCCAAGCCGCCCCGCAGCAGCCCCGAGCAGCCCGCCTCCGTGCCGCCGCGACCCGCCCCTCGCCGTAGCCGCGCCATCCTCTCGCCGCCGGCCCCCTCCGGTCTCCCCCGACGCTCGCCCCGCCCCGAGCGCGCCGTCAGCGAGCTCCCTCCAGCGGCCCACCTCGGCCCCATCTCCACCGTGCGCCCCTCTGTCCCGCAGGCCTTCCCCCGCCGCGTCGCCCGCCTCTGCTCCGGCGCGCGCCGCCTGGCCGTGGCCTCGCCCCCGAGCCGACACGTGGACCCTCTGCTCCGACCCCAAGCGCGTGTGGTCGTGTCGCGGGTTCTGCCATAGCTGATGCGTTCCTGGGGCGATCCCTTCGGCTCCGTGGACTTGCGATGGTGAGGTGAAGATGCAATATGGTGACCGTGGGAAGATAGTATGCTACCACCTGAAGACCGATCACGGATTCAAGACCGAACCCGAACCTTGGCGCCGACCCCAAGTTCGCCACCGACGAGTACGGTGGTACCTCAAGGCCTTCGTCACGAGACGCCGAAACCCCGAAGATCGACAACGAACCCGACGGTACCTCAAGATCTTCCTCGCGACGTCCGAAGACCCGAACCCTGTCGGGCCCTCTCGGTGAACGCCCAGATCGCCATGGAACAACATGATCTTCTTCTCGGACGCCAAGATCTACCTTTCGGACCCGAAGCCCGCGATGATGTTGAACCAGGACCTCCATCGGACAAGATCGTCACCAAGACCGGCCATGTTGAGATCCGAAGACCGATCCCGGAGTCCGAGAACGCACCCGTCGAACCCTGAACCCCGAGACCCGACCCCGAACCTCGGAACCCAAGATCGTCGAGAACCCTAAAGTGTGAACCCTTCCCGAAACCCTATTTTATAACATAACAACAAATTGTTGCATAATAATTGTCATCTCGCACGCATATCTGTGGTTAGGGGGCCTTATGCCGATTCACCTCGTAATTAAATATGGGGCCCATATGCGGGCAAATCTAGCCTTATATTGGCCTCATTTAAATTGGTGTAGCGAACCGGTACTATCTCTTTGCCATGTTAAAACAACATTTAAATTGCGGGTGTTCTAAACAACTTGAACCATCTAATTAAATGTCGGGACCCGGTTCCGCTTAATATGACCTAATTGCATCGCACCTTGCCATGCCATACATCATACATGCATCATGCCGATCTTCTGTCGTTGTATTAAATAGTGCATCCGATGTTTCTTCTAGTGTTTTGCTTCGTCGCGGATAAGGCCGTTGAGTTGATGTGAGCTTCGCCCCGATCTTCGGTTGAACCTTCAACAATGTTTTCAGGCGAGCATCTCCCCCTTTCTTCCTATCTTACTTTTCTAGTATTTATTCCCTCCTGTTGATCTTTGCTATCTGTGTTGCGATGCTCTAGTTTCGTACCCGTGATATCCCTTGCAGCCATATATAGCCTTGGACACATCCTATTACCTGTTGTTTGGTAGATAGTTGGACCCGCGTGTCGTAGTCGCTTGCTCAGGTGTTTTGCTTGTCGTCAAGTACCACAATTGTTGGAGGTTTGCCGCATGTTGACGTTGGAGATGATCATGGCTCTACTCATCGTTCACTTTAATTCCTGTTTAACAACTAAAATTGAATTAAGCAGAGGCATCGGTGGGTGATAGGTAATATTTGGTTTCCGACCGCCCACTTGTGTCCCGTAGGATCCGAGTTCTTGACACCTGTTCCGAGATCGAGCGCGCTAACCACAGGTGGGGAGATATGGGCCCCCCATTGATTATTACCTGATTTCAAAGTATTGTACTGGGGGCCACAACTAGTTTGAGGATTTATTTACTATCCTGTACCTATGCCATGCTTTAATGATTTATTTACAATTGTGTGAGGAGCACGTTGTACTGTTTAGGAAGCGGAGTGTTTTTGCTGTGTCGACAGTCCCCGATTGGGGACCTGCTGTCGTTTACAGCCATTGTCGCAAACCCTAAGTCCGTCTCGGAGACCGGCCGACTTCGTTGCGGGTGTACTTAGTGGGGTGGCCCCCGTGCTTGCTTTGGGTCTGGGAACGTCGTGACTTAGGCCCCGCCGACATACCGATGGGTGTATGTTAACTGATCTGGCATAAAGGGTCGAAGTGCCTGTGGATACTTTGGTGCACCCCTGCAGGGTTAAATCTTTTCGAGAAGCCGTGTCCGCGGTTATGGACGACTTGGAGCACAGTGCTTGATCATAGACAACTATAACTAAAGTTTACTGTTTTAATTTGACTTGTATCCGATTTGACTAGTAATCATCTTCACTACAACGGAATGGCTAAGTAAAAGTACCAAAAACTGATGGGTTTTGTGGTTAACTCATGATCATTGTATCTGACTAGTAAGTGCTGCCATTATAACGGAATGGTTAACTAAAAGTGCCCACTGCTTATTTTTATCAGGATGATTATCTAAACCTGACTAGTAAAGTGCCGCAACTATAACCGAATAAGTAAAACTGCCAACTGTGTGAGTTCCTCGGTTGACTTCCTCGTTTGGTCTCGAGGGGGAAACGCCAGGATGGGTTTGTTTGATGATAGTATCAGGCTGGATCCGCATAGGTCTTTCTCACCCCTCTCTGATAGCCGCCAGTTGTATCGAGTCTCTATAGGTTGTTTAGTGCATGCTGCCGCCGCCGCTCAGTCCACCATACCTATGTAGGCGAGGACCGCCGAATTCTAGCCTCGCCGTGTACTGGCCTCAGTACTGACGCTCCTCTTTTTCCTTTGCCCTTTGTCGGCACCCCTTTTGTTTAAGCAGGTTTTGAGATCGACGCCGTTAGCAGGGTTACCCTTCCGGCTTGGCCTGGGCAGGGTTATGGACGCCATTGGTTATTCTTCAGGGCTCTTAGCCCCATTTGCATCTTGTCTGTAGCTGGACGCACTATCGTTTTCAAGGTGATTTGGATCTTTGTATATTATATTTGTGTTCTTGACTCATGGAGTCGTGTTGTATCTATATCTGTTCTGTGGGTCCCATCGAGGACTGTTGTGTAATGTTATTACTTTGTTTTCCACCCGCACGCAAGTGCCTGGTGGGCACCTTCGAATCGTTTCTATGCGGGTTTGGCGGGTTTCGCTAAAACTTGCATAGGGCCGATTCTGAGGGTGTTACAGAGTGGTATCAGAGCTTAGCAGTTGCGATACCCCACAAGTCCAGCCTGTAGGATAACCTAGCTAACGGCCGAAGTAGAATGTCAAAACTATTTTGCAAAATCGGTTGGATAGTTTTGATTAGGTCTGATTTTACTCCTTACCCCTCTGCTGCTCTCCTCTCACCTCAGCGTGTTTTGAATCCACCTCTTATCTTTTCTGCGAGTCCAGGATTTCTCGTGGTTGGGTTTCCGTCGTACCTTCAGGGTTTCGTTTCCCCCTTTGGTAGCGGTGTTCTACTATCCGGTGATCATGCTATCTGAGGAATCTGTCTGCTGTGGTACCATTCTTTGTTCTTTGTTTGCGCCTTCCGGTGTTTTCTGACGCGACGACATCATCTACGCCAGATCCGATGCAGAGTCTGCATCACTCCTTTGATCCGAACCTCGCTTGTCGAGATCTTTAGTCTGAATCCTGAGAGTTGATTGCATAATTTGTCTATTCGTGTACATAGTAATGCTTTGAGTGCGGGATGGAGTCGCGACCATACCACTACTCTTATCATTTGCTTTGTACATTGGATGGTAGATCGATGCAACTCTACTCCTTCCATGGAAGTTAGAGGTGGTTTTACCTTTAACTTCGTCCGTTGTTTTCCCGAGTGTTCTCTTGATGAACAGGATCAACGACCTCTTGTTAGTGGTGTCGCGAGGATCTACACGAAGCGAGAAGACGTAGATCGTCGACCTTCCTTCCGGTACCATGAGGCGGATCTCGAGGGCGAGATCCACTGATAGTGGTGTCGAATTGTGGCATCCCGCAAAATCACTACTAGAAAATCGCGTTGAATTTGTGCATTGCATCGTCATCATCATATGTTGTTTGCCAAGAACTATTTTCGCAAAGCCCGTTTTGTTTTCTAAAACGCCCCACCTTTATTCAAATATCAAAACCGGGTCGCCGGAATATTATACCTTGTCTGCTAATAGTTTGCAAAAGGCTTGTTGGAATTAAATAAAACTTTTAATTATTTTTGTGGGGGGCAGTCGAATGGGCCGATTGACCCGGACGACCACCCCCAGGATTTTAAATCGGTCCACCTGAACACCCCATCAAATCCTACAGCTACCCAGAAAACCTACCCACCCCTATCTCCACCTCACTCCCTCCTATCAACTCTCGCCACCTCAGCACACCCCAAACCCCCCACCAACCACCCTCTGCCAACTCACCCCTCCTCTCTCACCCTCTCACCCTGCCCCCCACACAACTCACAGCACGCACGCACGCACTCACTCGCCAGGACCCCTCCCTCGGGATCCCCACGCGGGACCCACCCCGTGGCCCCGCACTCCCCTGCCCCCGCTCTCCCTCTCCTCTCAGGCCACGCACACCCCTCCCCACCCCGCGGTCCCCCGCCTCCCCCGCTCGTCGCCGGCGACGCCATCCCCCTCTCCCTCGAGCTCGCTCTGCGCGCCTCGCCGGCCCGTCCCCCACCACATCGAGCCTCCCCCCCACCTCTGGCCGACCCCGTCGACCCGAGGCGCCCCGCCGCCACGCTCGTCCTCGCATCTCCGGCGCCGCCCAGGCCGCCGCCCTCGGCCCGACCGCGCCCCGTCGTCGAGCCGCGCCCCGCCGCCACGCTCGCTCTGGCGCGCGGCCGCCCCCGCAACCTCTCCCCTCTGGCGCCGGCCAAGCCGCCCCGCAGCAGCCCCGAGCAGCCCGCCTCCGTGCCGCCGCGACCCGCCCCTCGCCGTAGCCGCGCCATCCTCTCGCCGCTGGCCCCCTCCGGTCTCCCCCGGCGCTCGCCCCGCCCCGAGCGCGCCGTCAGCGAGCTCCCTCCAGCGGCCCACCTCGGCCCCATCTCCACCGTGCGCCCCTCTGTCCCGCAGGCCTTCCCCCGCCGCGTCGCCCGCCTCTGCTCCGGCGCGCGCCGCCTGGCCGTGGCCTCGCCCCCGAGCCGACACGTGGACCCTCTGCTCCGACCCCAAGCGCGTGTGGCCGTGTCGCGGGTTCTGCCATAGCTGATGCGTTCCTGGGGCGATCCCTTCGGCTCCGTGGACTTGCGATGGTGAGGTGAAGATGCAATATGGTGACCGTGGGAAGATAGTATGCTACCACCTGAAGACCGATCACGGATTCAAGACCGAACCCGAACCTTGGCGCCGACCCCAAGTTCGCCACCGACGAGTACGGTGGTACCTCAAGGCCTTCGTCACGAGACGCCGAAACCCCGAAGATCGACAACGAACCCGACGGTACCTCAAGATCTTCCTCGCGACATCCGAAGACCCGAACCCTGTCGGGCCCTCTCGGTGAACGCCCAGATCGCCATGGAACAACATGATCTTCTTCTCGGACGCCAAGATCTACCTTTTGGACCCGAAGCCCACGATGATGTTGAACCAGGACCTCCATCGGACAAGATCGTCACCAAGACCGGCCATGTTGAGATCCGAAGACCGATCCCGGAGTCCGAGAACGCACCCGTCGAACCCTGAACCCCGAGACCCGACCCCGAACCTCGGAACCCAAGATCGTCGAGAACCCTAAAGTGTGAACCCTTCCCGAAACCCTATTTTATAACATAACAACAAATTGTTGCATAATAATTGTCATCTCGCACGCATATCTGTGGTTAGGGGGCCTTATGCCGATTCACCTCGTAATTAAATATGGGGCCCATATGCGGGCAAATCTAGCCTTATATTGGAATCATTTAAATTGGTGTAGTGAACCGGTACTATCTCTTTGCCATGTTAAAACAACATTTAAATTGCGGGGGTTCTAAACAACTTGAACCATCTAATTAAATGTCGGGACCCGGTTCCGCTTAATATGACCTAATTGCATCGCACCTTGCCATGCCATACATCATACATGCATCATGCCGATCTTCTGCTGTTGTATTAAATAGTGCATCCGATGTTTCTTCTAGTGTTTTGCTTCGTCGCGGATAAGGCCGTTGAGTTGATGTGAGCTTCGCCCCGATCTTCGGTTGAACCTTCAACAATGTTTTCAGGCGAGCATCTCCCCCTTTCTTCCTATCTTACTTTTCTAGTATTTATTCCCTCCTGTTGATCTTTGCTATCTGTGTTGCGATGCTCTAGTTTCGTACCCGTGATATCCCTTGCAGCCATATATAGCCTTGGACACATCCTATTACCTGTTGTTTGGTAGATAGTTGGACCCGCGTGTCGTAGTCGCTTGCTCAAGTGTTTTGCTTGTCGTCAAGTACCACAATTATTGGAGGTTTGCCGCATGTTGACGTTGGAGATGATCATGGCTCTACTCATCGTTCACTTTAATTCCTGTTTAACAACTAAAATTGAATTAAGCAGAGGCATCGGTGGGTGATAGGTAATATTTGGTTTCCGACCGCCCACTTGTGTCCCGTAGGACCCGAGTTCTTGACACCTGTTCCGAGATCGAGCGTGCTAACCACAGGTGGGGAGATATGGGCCCCCCATTGATTATTACCTGATTTCAAAGTATTGTACTGGGGGCCACAACTAGTTTGAGGATTTATTTACTATCCTGTACCTATGCCATGCTTTACTGCTTTATTTACGATTGTGTGAGGAGCACGCTGTACTGTTTAGGAAGCGGAGTGTTTTCGCTGTATCGACAGTCCCCGATTGGGGACCTGCTGTCGTTTACAGCCATTGTCGCAAACCCTAAGTCCGTCTCGGAGACCGGCCGACTTCGTTGCGGGTGTACTTAGTGGGGTGGCCCCCCGTGCTTGCTTTGGGTCTGGGAACGTCGTGACTTAGGCCCCGCCGACATACCGATGGGTGTATGTTAACTGATCTGGCATAAAGGGTCGAAGTGCCTGTGGATACTTTGGTGCACCCCTGCAGGGTTAAATCTTTTCGAGAAGCCGTGTCCGCGGTTATGGACGACTTGGAGCACAGTGCTTGATCATAGACAACTATAACTAAAGTTTACTGTTTTAATTTGACTTGTATCCGATTTGACTAGTAATCATCTTCACTACAACGGAATGGCTAAGTAAAGTACCAAAAACTGCTGGGTTTTGTGGTTAACTCATGATCATTGTATCTGACTAGTAAGTGCTACCATTATAACGGAATGGTTAACTAAAAGTGCCCACTGCTTATTTTTATCAGGATGATTATCTAAACCTGACTAGTAAAGTGCCGCAACTATAACCGAATAAGTAAAACTGCCAACTGTGTGAGTTCCTCGGTTGACTTCCTCGTTTGGTCTTGAGGGGGAAACGCCAGGATGGGTTTGTTTGATGATAGTATCAGGCTGGATCCGCATAGGTCTTTCTCACCCCTCTCTGATAGCCGCCAGTTGTATCGAGTCTCTATAGGTTGTTTAGTGCATGCTGCCGCTGCCGCTCAGTCCACCATACCTATGTAGGCGAGGACCGCCGAATTCTAGCCTCGCCGTGTACTGGCCTCAGTACTGACGCTCCTCTTTTTCCTTTGCCCTTTGTCGGCACCCCTTTTGTTTAAGCAGGTTTTGAGATCGACGCTGTTAGCAGGGTTACCCTTCCGGCTTGGCCTGGGCAGGGTTATGGACGCCATTGGTTATTCTTCAGGGCTCTTAGCCCCATTTGCATCTTGTCCGTAGCTGGACGCACTATCTTTTTCAAGGTGATTTGGATCTTTGTATATTATATTTGTGTTCTTGACTCATGGAGTCGTGTTGTATCTATATCTGTTCTGTGGGTCCCATCGAGGACTGTTGTGTAATGTTATTACTTTGTTTTCCACCCGCACGCAAGTGCCTGGTGGGCACCTTCGAATCGTTTCTATGCGGGTTTGGCGGGTTTCGCTAAAACTTGCATAGGGCCGATTCTGAGGGTGTTACAGCAAGTGGGGTGGAGAGATAGATTGGATCTACAACATGACGGCGTGGTGCAAAAGGTGGAGAGTTTCTGCGGCAGGGCTTCGCCTACGCGCAGTCGGGAGAGAGAGAGAGATCTGGAGGGCAGCAGTATGGCGGCTAGGGTTGAACGAGTGGGGGAGGAGGGCTGCGCCCCTGCCCTCTATATATAGGGGGCTGGCCGGCCCCCTTGGCCCCTCCTCCAAGCCCTAGGGCGGCGGCCCCAAGGGTTGGAGTGGGGGCAAGTTTTCCCCCTCCTTCTAGAAGGTTTCCCTAGGGTTTCCCCTAGGGTTTGGCCGGCTGGGCCTATGGGGACTTGTGCCCCTGGCCCAATGCGGCCAGGTCACTCCCTCGTAGGCCCACGCCCCCTCCCGACAAGTGGGACCACGTTGGTCCCACTCCGGAAGGTTCTAGAAGCTTCCGGTACAATACCGAACAATCCGAAACAATTCCGAAATCCAAAAACTGCTTTCCATTATATGAATCTTATTCTCCGGACCATTCCGGAACCTCTCGTGATGTCCTAGATCTCATCCGATACTCCGAACAAAAACTCATAAACCAATTATCCATTCTATCCTAGCGTCGAGACACGTTAAGTGTGTGACCCTACGGGTTCGAGAATATGCAGACATGATCTTCTATCAATAATCAACAACGGGGTCTGGAAACCCATATTGACTCCCACACATTCATCGATGATCATATCGGATGAACCATGATGCCAGGATTCAATTAATCCCATATATATTCCCTTCGTCACGCGATATTTTACTTGCCCGAGATTCGATCGTCGGTATCGGCATACCTAGTTCAATCTCGTTCACAGCAAGTACTTTACTCGTTCCGTAATCCGATATCACTTTGTGATTAACTCCTTAACCACGTGCTTGCAAGCGGTGTTGATATCGATTACCGAGTGGGCCCGAAGTATATCTCTCCGACTTGGGAGGGACAAATCCCATCTGTATACATACAACCCAACAAGTACTTTCCGATCACCTGAGAGACACCTTTATGATCCCCCTCTCATAGGATGACGTTTGATGACCTCAAAGCTTTCTTCCGATACTAGGGAGTTGCATTATCTCATGGTGTAAGGAATACAATATTTGACATAAGAAAAATCTTCACAAAGATGAACACGATGACACGATCTAATTGCTCTGCTTGATTTAGGTCTGTCCATCATATCATTCTCCCAATAATATGATCTCATTATTAATCGATAACTCATGTCTATGGTTAGGAAACCTTAACCATCATTAATCAATGAGCTAGTCCATAGAGGCATACTAGGGACACGGTGTTGTTCATAAACCACACAAGTATCAAAGTTTCCGCTTAATACAATTCTAGAATGAAATATAAACTTTATCATGAACAAGAATTATAATAATAACATCTTTATTATTGCCTCTAGGGCATAATTCCAACATGGAAACCTGATCTATGGGTGAAGTTTTCAATAAAAGTAGTGTTATCACAAGATTAGGTTAAGGTTTTGGTAGACATCTTCTTCTTGATGTCTACGTCAATGGAGATGGTATCGTCCATAATAAGTGATCTTTGGTCCTTCGTTCGACAACGATATCTTCCCAACGTTAATGGTTGTGTTGATTAAAGTTTTATATGTATGGTTTTTCAGATCTTGATTTGCCAGATCGATCTTGAATTTTTTTCTCATGGTTATCGTGAGGAGGATTATCCTTGCGATATTTGTCCCGACTACGTCCTTGACAATGGATATTCGTATTCTCGACTCTCCTGTGATGTTGAAGAGTCTGTTCGGTTTCTTTTTTCTTGAATACTGATGGTGGTACTCTTGCCGATGTTGATGGATTACTCTAATGGCTGTGTGTGTGCACGTAGCCTTGGCATTGCAGCTAAAATTAAAATTATGGGAAGAACAATGGTTTGACATCTGTGTCATGTTTATTGGGATGCCTTCAGAAGAGTGCAAGATTGTGTCATGAAAGAAGATTTTGAAGACCTTCAAGATTTGCTCGTGTTTTTTAGACTTTATTTTGTAGTCATTGAAGACAGTCTACCATGTACTATTTGTTATTATGAATATATGTGGTATTGATTGTCAAAAAAGACCCAAAGTGTATGCTAACGGTGAAATGTTAAATATAATTAAAACAATGGATCGTTAACTAAATACCAAAAGTATACATTAACAATGGCATGTACATTGGCATAATGGTCCTTACCACAAGGGTTCATAAATAGCCTATGGGAGGCTGAGTTCATCGCCCTCTAGTCCGGTCGGCGGCTCTCGTTGCGTTGTCATTCCAAGATTGCCATGTCGCTCGTTTACCAACATGCTACTGGACAAAGGATCCCTCCACGTCAACGCCAACCTCTTATGTGTAACCTCCCTTTGCCACTCATATGTCACATACAATTGCTCAAGGACAAGAGACTTGAGGATGGCATCTACAATGTTGGAATGTGGGAGGAGGCGTGACTAGTGGCTATAAAAGTGTTGGAGAAAGAGTGCGGCCAGCTCAGGAACTGTCTGACGATTAGGAAGATGACATGTCGCGAGCACACCTCCGCCACAACGCGTCCAAATAAGGGAGAGTCGAGGAGAGAGTGAGCCGGTTAGGCTATTTTTAGTGTTATGAGGCCATATTATGTCAGTGATCACACTGGCAGCGGATATATATTACTGGTTGTTTTCTTAAAAGATCACAATTTGCATTGATAATTATTCACAACCACTTCATATGCACATACTTTTCCACGGACACGTGGGAAACTATAAAGGCTAAGTCCCACAAGTTATTTGGGTAAGTTGCCTGATTTTGGTCGCGTAGTCTCAAACCAATGAGAAAATTAATAATGAAACTCGACCATATGAACCATCTTGACATCACGGTTGTAAAAGGACAATGGGATGAGTCAAGCGAATAAAAAATGGAGGCGAAATTTCTGTTGAGAAATATTGATGATTAAACCGGTAGGAAACTATAACTAACAAAGTTGCAACGTCTCCCCGGCTTCGCAAACCTTGAGCTGATCATGGCATCAGATAGAGTACCCCACGATAGGAAAACATGCCATATATCTTGGGCTTGGGTTTATGGATGACGCCGTTGAATATAAATATATTGTCTAGCCTCTTTTTATAAGATCGCTCTTTTGGGATAATTGGCTAGCGCGTTTCAGAGACAAGAGGTCTTGAGTTCAATACCCTGCTCACGCATAATTAAAAAAAAAATTATGTGACATATTCCTATCCCACGCTAAGAACTAAAATAGCCTAAACGTGAGGGAGAGTGTTAAATATAAATATGTTGCCTAGCCTCTTTCTATAAAATCGGTCTTTTGGGATAATTGGCTAGCGCATAAATCCTTTAAACGCGTCTCATACACAAGGTGCCTCCTGCAGTCAACCAACATCCAAGGATGGTCAACATTGTGCGTGCCTCGTGGCTTACCCATGCATCGATGAAGGTTTGTTGTTTCATCTGTGCACATCTCCTTAGCTTCGCCAACCTCGAGCTGACCATGACGTTAGATAGAGTACCCACCTGCCAAATATCTTGGGCTCGGGTTTACCGGCGACGCTTCCCATACACAAGGTGCCCTCCTGCAACCCACCAACATCCAAGGATGGTGCACGAGGAGCCGACGGGTTCTATCCTTATCCCCTCCCCCTGCTACAGTACCTGAAGGGAGCTTCGCGAGCGCCGCGCCGACCCGATGCTCTCCTTGCCGACGGTGCCGGCCAGGATGGGCTGAGGGGAGGCGGTGGTGGCTGTAGTGTATATACTAGGCGTTGTTTTGGCCTTAGTCCCTTTGGCTTTGTGCCGGTTTTGGAGCTCTTCCATGGTGCTATCAAGCAGCGCATGGTGGTGTCCAGATCTTCCTCCTGGTGGTCGTCAGTAGCATCCCATTTGTCTAACAATTGTAATGCTACTTGGTCTAGTAATATAATGGCTACTTCATATATATAATTGTTGCATCATCATTATATCATGCTCATGTCATCATGCCACCTTGCATTTGAGCATCATATAAAACCCTTTTTGTGTTGGTTCTTCTCTCATATGCATTGTAAATTGTATTTGTCTCTTGATATTGTAGTTGGTCCTTGATATATTGTTTCATGCCCAAGTTGAGGTGGGGGCATATCTTTTCTTGACTCCACAACCTTTCTTTTCACCATCTTACAATTCCACCATCCACATTGCCACCCTCATTTGTTTCCTTCCACCATATCTTTATGTTATCCATATTCCATCCAGGTTACTTTTGGCTTTTCTTGTTTTGTTGTTCTTTTGATAGCTCAAATAATTGTTTCCATTCAAAAATCTATCAAAGGAAAAGAAAACAATTTTGAAATAGAAAGAACAACTTCAGAAGAGCTGTACCCGGCGCTCCCTTTTTGGCTTGCTCCCAAATCCAGCCCAACCATACCCTGCCAGCGCTCCTGTTCTTCTTCCCTGGTAGCTGACGCCGTTCCCAGCTCTCTCTCTCTCTCGCGCGACAGGAGACGGAAAGCAGCATTGGGCAGGTCGGCGTCCCTCTCCGTGAGATGAGTCAGCACGCATGCCGAGGCCATCCCATCCTGCCTTACCTACCTAGCCGCCTCGCATCCCCAACAAAACCTAGTCCTTCCCTCTCCATCCTCGTGCCGCCATCCCCACCTCTCTGCAGCTAACCGGAGCTCACTCAAAACCCGGCCGACCCATCAGTTGCCGCTGAGCTGCAGGAGCGCTCCCCGTCCTCATCTTCGTCTCTAGGAACGCCAAGGAAGGAGCCGGACCTGCGGCAGCTACTCCACGCAGGTCATCCGCACGTCTCGCCCATCGTCGCCGACGCCCTCCCGGTGAGAACCGCGCCTCCCTTTACCTTCCCCTTCTCGCCTCTGCTCAGCCTCGACGTGCCCCGCACCGCGCACAGACTACAGACAGCGCGCAGCTGCTGCAGGTAGTCCCGTTGTTCCCGTAGACGTCCCGGCCTCCTCTGTCCATCTATGGCAACGCTGAGCACCGAAATGCGTAGAGGGATCCTCCAGATAACTGCGAACGCAAACGGTGCCCCAAATATCGCCCTATGCCTCTCACAATCTTCTCCTGAATTTGCGCCTATTTCTGGTCGACGTTGTTCTGCGCTGTCGCAATCCTCCGTCAGTTTAGACAGTGTGTTTTGCCAGTATAAACACCCCCAGATCTTTGCGTCCAGTTAGGATTACGAAAACCTTCCAACATCAAACTTGCAGAGCTGAACTTTCCCTAAAAATCTTTCCATTACGACGTTCACGAATTCTCATCATATATTTTTCCCATCTCTCCGGAAGTCGCGTCGATCTTGCAACTTGTTGACTGTCAAAAACTGCAGTAACACGGCTACTTGGCGCCCTCGTTTTTCTCTCTGTTCTTCAAAATTTTCCTATCGATGCATACATCCTTTGACGAAACTCCAAACATGAAACTTGTATATCTTCATATCCTCTTGAACTTTTATTTTTGCGGAATCGAGAAATTCCTAGCATTTTAGTCGACATCTTCATCGCAAGATCGAGGTCAGCTAGCTGTTTTTGCGGATCAGATTCAGTTTCGTCACACACCGCCGTGACCATCTTGTAAAATGCCCCCTGTCCTTTGCAAAATCACCCACCCAGCCCTGGACTGCCCACGTGTCGCCTCCTCGCTGGACCATGTGTGTGCTGTGGCCCTGCTGCTCCCAGGCCCACCTGTCATCCACTGTGGCTAGGTGAGCCCGCGGTGACAAATGGTTTTTCTGTGCGCGTGTGTCCTAGTCAGCTTTGGCCCACCTGTCTGTGAGTTTGGGTAAGAAAGGCTGAGTAACAAAAGTTTCCATATCCTTTCTCAAACTAATCAATTTTCAGGAATGAAGATAATATAAATTTATTCATAACTTTCAAATGTTTTGGAATTTGAATTCAAACTCTATATGAAATATGTTTTGTTTTTGAATGTCAATTCAAATCTTTAATCAAATATTTTCAGAATTTATTTAAAATAGTCAAACCTTTGACTTTGACCTTTTTTAATAATTTTGACTTTAAAATAAATTTAAATTCATAATTCTAAATAATACAAATAATATATGTTTTGAGATCAGAAAAATGTGAGGATTTCAAATATGCTATCCAAAATATGTTTTGAACAATTAAAATTTCAAGTTGATCAAAATTACAATAAAATGCCCTTTTCCTTAATTAATTAATAACTTTTGCTTTATAACTCCAAATTTGACAAATGATATGTCTAAAATGATTAGCTCGACGAGACCTTTCTGTTTATGAATTCCATGTTCTGAATTACAGCATGCATCATATAAATATAAAGTATACAGCAACTTATTTGAGTATAAAATGTGACCAAAACTCAATAAAATGCTTATTCTTGTATTCCACACCTCACCCATGACATGCTACTTTATTGCCATGCAAATTGTGCATCATTCATCATGGCATGATTGTCTGCTTGTCGCATCTTATTCATATGCTTGTGCACTTTATTTATATTGGCCCTTGTTTGTTTGGTTCTTCTTCGAATAGACACTGAGCAGGGGATATATCAAGAAACCCAGGAGCACTACCCAGATCCTTCTCTCGCTTCAACTGAGCTGCCAGGCAAGCACTACCACATGCTTGCATACATACAGTACCTATTGCCTCTATCTTATTCTTGCATCATTGAGTCACGATGGCATTAAATTGAATCCCAAGTATTGCATAGCCTTTACTTTTAAACCCCACCGAAGCTTGTTTCTCCATCCCATGAGCCATTACTACAAGAGTTGTTTGAGCCATGCGAGTCGTAGAACAGCATGTGTAGGGTATGTGAGTGTCTAATGGATAACGAGGTACCTAAACAACTTAACCTGAGTAGTAATGGGATAACTGATGAAAGTGGCACCGGTGAGCAATATCTGCTATTTGGTTTTTCCTGCTCACTTGTGTCCCGTAGGACCCCGAGTACTTGATTCCTGTTCCTTGAATATTCGCGCTATCCACATCCGGGAGGCTTATGGGACCCCCCTGAGCCAGAGCTTGATTCATTCTTATTTCTTGGGGCCACAAACTAGTTTGAGGTTTTATTTACTATCCTGTACTTATGCCATGCTTTACTGCTTTATTTAAATTGTGCGATGTACTGCACCTGTACTGTTTAGGATCGGGACACGATTTCGCGGTATCGACAAGCCCAGTCACACTTTCGGGTTCCCAGTCGTTTACAGCCGTCCACCCAAACCTTGAGTCCGTTTCGGAGTCAGCCAACTTCGTTGCGGGTAGCTTAATGGGGTGGTCCCCTGAAATATTTCTGAATCCTGTGATTGCTTTATCGTGAAAGCCTCGTTGGGTTTTGATTTGGTTTTTCCGAGGTTGATCGAGTGTGTGTTGCTATTTGTGCACCCCTGCAGGGTAAAACTTTCTGAAAGCCGTGTCTGCGGTTATGGACGACTTGGAGCACAGTTTCTCGATCATAGACAAGCATAACTAAAGTACCGCTTTTAATTGACTAAGTAATTGACTAGTAATTAGTGCAATACTCATGGAATGGATAATAAAACTGCCAATGGATGGGGGGGTTGTTCGTCCGCTTCCTCGTTGGTAAGCGAGGAGGTGGATGGATCTGTGGATATTACTGTTATAACTGTTGTCATTCATTCACGTACATCCGTCTATCTTTGGTTAGGCGGATGGTTAGCGAGTATCTATAGAATTGCTAGTTATTATCTTTTGCTGCAATTGCGTCACCCCAGGTTGTGTCCCCTTTAGAGGCATAAAGACTTGCTGAGTACCCCTAGGGTCTCACACGATAAATTATTTGATTCAGATGAACAGGTACACTCGCAAGATGGATACTGGGTGGAGGAGGCGGACGATGTGGGCAACGACCGTTTGGTGTAGAGATTCCGGGAGCGGGGATCCGTGAGATCTGTGGGCGGGATGTGTTCATTTATGGGGCATCTTATGCCGATTTGCTTCTTATCCGTACTCGGATCTTGTTTGCCGCTTCCGCCTGATACTCTGATGTTTGATGTATGAGGAGATATCCTAAACTATTATATCTATCTAGGACATTTGAATCTTGCCGTATGGCGTTGCTATATTTCCTTTCTTTTTAGATGGAATGGCTCTGATGTACTGTTGTATGGTGGCTTGCATACATACTCATTTGTGTATGTAGTTGATCCCTTCGCCTGCCGATTACGCCGCCCGTTCTTGTCCCGTTGTTTGGAAATGGTTGGGACGGCCGAAAGGTCTACCTGTGAGTGGCATTTGGGCCCCACCGTACTATTTCAACCATTTCCGCTCATCCAGGCTTGAAACTAGGAGCGTAATTCACCGAGGTAGTTATAATTGGTATCAGAGCCATCCCGCCCTTCAGGGTCTCAGCCAAATGGTCGTTGTCAGTCTAGCAAATATTTTTGGTAGCTATGTATACTAGGGAAAAACAAAACGCGAGAGTAGGACTGCATCCACTTTTCTTCTTACCCACCCACCCACCCTTTCTCTGGTAAGGAAGTGTAACGTTTTCAATCCTCTTCTTAAAATTTCAAACTAGGATTCACGTGTTCGGGGTTTCCGTAGTACCATAGGTTGTGTGTGTGTGTGTGTGTGTAATTCCTTGTCTATCTGTTGCATCCAAGTTGTTATCACAATCGGCCTCTTGGTTATCAACTGTTGGTACATTCCATACCGACAGGCTTTTGCAAACCGACGTGATCTATCTGATTCGTTGTATACCGCCGCGATCTGTCTTACTCTTTGTTAACCGACGTTATCTTGTTTGGGGTGTTCGGTTCCGTAGTTACTAATCTTTAGGTTCATCGTGAGAAGAAGGGGTTAGGATATGTGTTCTACTTATTCATGTGCGGAGTAATGCTTTGAGTGCGGGATAGAGTCGCGACCATACCACTACTCTTATCATTCGCTTTTGTA
This sequence comes from Avena atlantica, assembly GCA_910589765.1. Lineage (NCBI taxonomy): Eukaryota > Viridiplantae > Streptophyta > Magnoliopsida > Poales > Poaceae > Avena > Avena atlantica. The sequence goes on from OU342736.1 coordinate 488,357,571, forward strand.
TATTGAATTGGTAGAGCCACTAATCTTGATTCGTTAAGTGATTTCGCGCATCTATTGGTATTTTAATGCCGAAATTTGCGGAATTTTTTTTCTTTGATATATCTGTGTACCACACTCCTTTTCAGTCGTGTGCGATATGCTTAATATCTTCTAGGTGCTTTGAACTTTGTTGATATTTTAATATCATCTTAGTAAATTGTACCCTTTAATCTTGAGTAATTCCATCTTGGTACTATTTTGGATTATTATTATTCTCCATTATAGTACTGACTTGTGTTTTATATCAATCACAGGATGGCACCACCACGTCGTTCTGATGAGGACATACCACCTGAACTGGGGTCCGCGTTGTCAAACATCGCCAATGCCTTGGCAGCAATGCAGCAGAACCAGCAGCGTTTTGAAGAGAGTGTTCGGAGGAATGAGTTTGTTCCGCTACCTCCACCTCCCAAGCGAGGAGACATCAAAAGCTTCCTGAAGTTCAACCCACGCCAATTTGATGTTTCTGATCGACCACTTGATGCTGATGATTGGTTGCGTGAGATGTCAAGGCTACTGGAGACTGCTGATGTTCCTGAGCAAGAATGGGTAAAATGTGCTACTCACCTTCTGAAGGGAGATGCAGCTCTCTGGTGGGAGAATTACCTGAAGGCAAACTGCACTGGTTTTCAGCCTACTTGGGAACAGTTCACTGGAGTGTTCAAAGAGCAGTATCTGTCAGAAATTGTCATGGAGAGGATGAAGAAAGTGTTTCTCAACCTCAAGCAGGGAAATGACAATGTCAATACCTACATCAAGAAATTCATGAACCTTTCTCGTTATGGTGGCGATGAGATCTCGGATGACAAGAAGAAGCAAAAGAGGTTCCGGCAAGGGCTCAATGCATCGATTAAATATGCAATCACACATGCAAGGCCGGCGTCTTTTCTGGAACTTCAGCATACAGCTCTGCAGGAAGAAGCAAGTAGGCAAGTGTTTGAGGAGTCAAAGAAACACAACCGCGAGGCAGCAAGCTCTTCAGCTATGTCAACTCCTTCTAAGCGTCGTGTCTGGGTTCCTAACACCCCACCGTCGCTCCCGGCTCCACCAAGACCTGCAAGCTACGCGGCAAGGCCACCAAACTTCCTCACTGCTGCTCCCAGGGGCTACAACCACCACTACCCTGGAGCGCCTGGCGGAGTCCCTGGCTACGTTGCTCCACGTCCACCTGGTGCTTGTTTCACTTGCGGAGACACTGGGCATCAGTACGGGAACTGTCCGATGAAAAACAAAGCTCTTCCTCCACCACCTCCAAGATCTGCGGCAAGCTCTCCTTTGGTTCGTGCACCACCACCTCGGGCTCTCAACATCAACACCAAGCCCGGGTCTACTGTTGCTCGTGCCAACTGTGTCAACGCCGCTCAAGCTGAGCATACACCTGGAATTGTGATGGGTATGCTATCCGTTAACTCAGTCCCTGCACGAGTTTTGTTTGATTCTGGTGCATCGCATTCTTTTGTTTCTCACAAGTTTGCAAATGAGAATGAGTTAGTCTTGGTTCCTCTCCTTAAGCGGTTGATGGTCCTATCTCCTGGTTCAAACATGAGGGCTGCTCATATCAGCCATGGCAATCAAATTGAGATTGGTGGCTCTTCGTTCTCGGTGTCCTTAATTGTTCTGGGCAATTCTGACATTGATGTCATCTTGGGCATGGATTGGTTGACAGCAAATGCAGCTGTGATTGATTGTGCTGAACGCTCGGTTTCTCTGAAGATTCCTGAAGGCCAAATAGTCTTTTCTCCAAGTCTGACTCCTGCTATCCAGCTTTTCTCTTTGGCGACTCTGAATGATGATGCTATGGAAGCTATTCAGAGTGTTCCGGTGGTCTGTGAGTTCCCAGATGTCTTTCCTGAAGAGTTGCCGGGTATGCCTCCGGATCGTGAGGTTGAGTTTGTAATTGAGCTTGAACCTGGAACGGCTCCTATCTCCAAGCGGCCTTATAAAATGGGTCCTGCTGAGTTGGCTGAACTCAAACGTCAGCTTGATGAACAAGAGAAGTTGGGTTTCATTCAACACAGTACTTATTCTTGGGGTAGCCCAACAATCTTTGTGAAGAAGCGAGACAAGACTGATAGACTTTGTGTTGACTATCGGGCTCTCAATGCTAAAACCATCAAGAATAAATATCCCCTTCCGCGGATTAATGATCTCTTCGATCAGCTAGCTGGAGCTGTGGTATTCTCTAAGCTCGACTTGAGAAGTGGTTATCACCAAATCAAGATTCGCAAGGAAGATGTGCCTAAAACAGCTTTCACCACTCGCTATGGCCTGTATGAGTACACGGTCATGTCTTTCGGTCTCACCAACGCACCTGCAACCTTCTCGAGGCTCATGAACTCGGTTTTCATGGAGTATCTTGATAAGTTCGTTGTGGTCTATCTGGATGACATCCTAGTCTATTCTAAGTCAAAGGAAGAACATGAAGAACACCTTCGGTGTGTCCTAAACAAGCTTCGTGAGAACCGCTTGTATGCAAAGTTCTCAAAGTGTGAGTTTTGGCTGCCTCAAGTAACCTATATTGGTCACGTCATCTCTGCCAAGGGCATTGCAGTCAACCCGGAAACTGTAAAGACAATTGTTGAATGGCTTCCTCCTGTTAATGTCAAAGAAGTGCGGAGTTTCCTTGGTTTGGCTAGTTATTGCCGTCGCTTCGTTCAGAACTTTTCGAAGATAGTGAAGCCTCTTACCGATCTCCTCAAGAAAGGCAAGAAATACCTTTGGACTCCTGCATGTCAAACAAGCTTTGAGACACTCAAAGAGAAGCTCACTTCCACGCCAGTCTTGGTTCCTCCGGACACATCTAAGCCTTTCCAGATATTCTGTGACGCCTCTTTGCAAGGATTGGGTGCGGTCCTTATGCAAGAAAAACAAGTTGTTGCTTATGCCTCTCGACAGTTGAAGACGCATGAGATCAACTATCCTACTCATGACCTCGAGCTCGCAGCAGTTGTCTTTGCTTTGAAACTATGGACGCACTACTTGCTTGGCAACCGTTGTGAAATCTTTTCTGGTCACAAGAGTCTGAAGTATATCTTCACTCAGCCTGATCTCAACCTTCGGCAGAGGAGGTGGATTGAAGCAATCAATGATTTTGATTTGACCATCAACTACACTCCGGGCAAAGCTAATGTCATGGTCGATGCTCTCAGCCGCAAAGCTTATGTCAACAACCTCATGATGGAAGAACAACAGCCTCTCTTGTGCGAGGAATTCCGTCAGCTCAACCTTGAAATTGTGGAACAAGGGCATCTCATGAACCTTCTGGCTACCCCTCTCTTGGAAGAAAAGGTTCGCTCTCGTCAGCTTGGTGATCCGCACACCAAAAAGATCATCTCAAAACTTCAGCTTCCGAAGTATGAGTCCTTCCACGTCGATGATCAAGGCACGCTTTTATTTGAACACCGGATGTTTGTTCCGAACTACCCGGGTTTGAGAGAGCAAGTTCTCAAGGAGGCGCATGATTCTGTTCTTTCTATCCACCCTGGCAGCACAAAGATGTACATGGACTTGAAAACACAATATTGGTGGCCGGGATTGAAACGATATTGTGCCAAGTATGTCTCGGAGTGTGATGTCTGCCGCAGAGTGAAAGTTGTCCATCAGAAACCTTACGGTCTTCTACAGCCATTGAAACCCCCGGAGTGGAAATGGGAGAAACTAGAGATGGACTTCATCACTGGTTTTCCAAGGTCGCAGAAGGGCAACAATGCAATCTTTGTTGTCATTGACAGGCTTTCTAAAGTGGCTCACTTCTTCCCCGCCAAGGAAACAATTTCTGGAATTCAGTTGGCTGAGCTCTATATCAACAGAATTGTCTCTCTGTATGGGGTTACGCTTGAGATCAGTTCAGACCGTGGGAGCATCTTCACTTCCAAGTTCTGGGAAAGTTTCCAAAATGCTTTGGGAACAAAATTGAACTTCAGCACAGCTTACCACCCTCAGTCGCAAGGACAAGTTGAAAGGATCAATCAGATTCTGGAGGATATGCTTCGTGCTTGCGTCATATCTTTTGGCATGAAGTGGGAGGAATGTCTTCCTTATGCTGAATTCTCTTACAACAACAGCTTCCAGAAAAGTCTAAAGATGGCACCATTTGAGGCTCTCTATGGCCTCAAATGCAGAACTCCGATTGGTTGGTCGGGTGCAGGAGAAAGAATATGGTTTGGCCCTGACATTGTAACTCAAGCGGAGGAGAAGGTGCACATCATTCTTGAAAATCTGAAGATTGCTCAAAGTCGCCAGAAGAGCAATTATGACAGAAAGCACACGGACATGGTGTATGTCCCTGGTGATCTCGTTTACCTTCGTGTCACTCCCATGAAAGGCACGCACCGTTTTGGTATCAAAGGAAAGCTGGCTCCTAGATACATCGGTCCTTTCAAAATTCTTGGAAGAAGAGGAGAAGTTGCTTATGCTCTTGAGCTCCCGGAAAAACTCAAGGTCCATCATGTCTTCCACATCTCTCAACTCAAGAAGTGCTTCAAGGATCCCGGCAGGACCGTGGATCATGAGCTAATTAATCTCCAAGAAGACCTGTCTTATCAAGAACACCCCACAAAAATCCTTGAGATCGCAGAAAGAAGGACTCGCAACAAGTCCATCAAGTTCTGCAATGTGCAGTGGTCGCACCATTCCGTTGATGAAGCCACTTGGGAGCGTGAAGATGACCTCCGTGCCAACTATCCTACCCTCTTTGAGTCTTCTTCTTCTTCCTAGAATCTTGGGGCGAGATTCCTGTTTAGTGGGGGAGAGTTGTAGCATCCCATTTGTCTAACAATTGTAATGCTACTTGGTCTAGTAATATAATGGCTACTTCATATATATAATTGTTGCATCATCATTATATCATGCTCATGTCATCATGCCACCTTGCATTTGAGCATCATATAAAACCCTTTTTGTGTTGGTTCTTCTCTCATATGCATTGTAAATTGTATTTGCCTCTTGATATTGTAGTTGGTCCTTGATATATTGTTTCATGCCCAAGTTGAGGTGGGGGCATATCTTTTCTTGACTCCACAACCTTTCTTTTCACCATCTTACAATTCCACCATCCAAATTGCCACCCTCATTTGTTTCCTTCCACCATATCTTTATGTTATCCATATTCCATCCAGGTTACTTTTGGCTTTTCTTGTTTTGTTGTTCTTTTGATAGCTCAAATAATTGCTTCCATTCAAAAATCTATCAAAGGAAAAGAAAAAAATTTGAAATAGAAAGAACAACTTCAAAAGAGCTGTACCCGGCGCTCCCTTTTTAGCTTGCTCCCAAATCCAGCCCAACCACACCCTGCCAGCGCTCCTGTTCTTCTTCCCTGGTAGCTGACGTCGTTCCCAGCTCTCTCTCTCTCGCGCGACAGGAGACGGAAAGCAGCATTGGGCAAGTCGGCGTCCCTCTCCGTGAGCTGAGTCAGCACGCACGCCGAGGCCATCCCATCCTGCCTTACCTACCTAGCCGCCTCGCATCCCCAACAAAACCTAGTCCTTCCCACTCCATCCTCGTGCCGCCATCCCCACCTCTCTGCAGCTAACCGGAGCTCACTCAAAACCCGGCCGCCCCATAAGTTGCCGCTGAGCTGCAGGAGCGCTCCCCGTCCTCATCTTCGTCTCTAGGAACGCCAAGGAAGGAGCCGGACCTGCGGCAGCTACTCCACGCAGGTCATCCGCATGTCTCGCCCATCGTCGCCGACGCCCTCCCGGTGAGCACCGCGCCTCCCTTTACCTTCCCCTTCTCGCCTCTGCTCAGCCTCGACGTGCCCCGCACCGCGCACAGACTACAGACAGCGCGTAGCTGCTGCAGGTAGTCCTGCTGTTCCCGTAGACGTCCCGGCCTCCTCTGTCCATCTATGGCAACGTTGAGCACCGAAATGCGTAGAGGGATCCTCCAGATAACCGCGAACGCAAACGGTGCCCCAAATATCGCCCTATGCCTCTCACAATCTTCTCCTGAATTTGCGCCTATTTCTGGTCGACGTTGTTCTGCGCTGTCGCAATCCTCCGTCAGTTTAGACAGTGCGTTTTGCCCGTATAAACACCCCCAGATCTTTGCGTCCAGTTAGGATTACGAAAACCTTCCAACATCAAACTTGCAGAGCTGAACTTCCCCTAAAAATCTTTCCATTACGGCGTTCACGAATTCTCATCATATATTTTTCCCATCTCTCCGGAAGTCGCGTCGATCTTGCAACTTGTTGACTGTCAAAAACTGCAGTAACACGGCTACTTGGCGCCCTCGTTTTTCTATCTGTTCTTCAAAATTTTCCTGTCGATGCATACATCCTTTGACGAAACTCCAAACATGAAACTTGTATATCTTCATATCCTCTTGAACTTTTATTTTTGCGGAATCGAGAAATTCCTAGCATTTTAGTCGACATCTTCATCGCAAGATCGGGGTCAGCTAGCTGTTTTTGCGGATCAGATTCAGTTTCGTCACACACCGCCGTGACCATCTTGTAAAATGCCCCCTGTCCTTTGCAAAATCACCCACCCAGCCCTGGACTGCCCACGTGTCGCCTCCTCGCTGGACCATGCGTGTGCTGTGGCTCTGCTGCTCCCAGGCCCACCTGTCATCCACTGCGGCTAGGTGAGCCCGCGGTGACAAATGGTTTTTCTGTGCGCGTGTGTCCTAGTCAGCTTTGGCCCACCTGTCCGTGAGTTTGGGTAAGAAAGGCTGAGTGACAAAAGTTTCCATATCCTTTCTCAAACTAATCAATTTTCAGGAATGAAGATAATATAAATTTATTCATAACTTTCAAATGTTTTGGAATTTGAATTCAAACTCTATATGAAATATGTTTTGTTTTTGAATGTTAATTCAAATCTTTAAGCAAATATTTTCAGAATTTATTTAAAATAGTCAAACCTTTGACTTTGACCCCTTTTTAATAATTTTGACTTTAAAATAAATTTAAATTCATAATTCTAAATAATACAAATAATATATGTTTTGAGATCAGAAAAATGTGAGGATTTCAAATATGCTATCCAAAATATGTTTTGAACAATTAAAATTTCAAGTTGATCAAAATTACAATAAAATGCCCTTTTCCTTAATTAATTAATAACTTTTGCTATATAACTCCAAATTTGACAAATGATATGTCTAAAATGATTAGCTCGACGAGACCTTTCTGTTTATGAATTCCATGTTCTGAATTGCAGCATGCATCATATAAATATAAAGTATACAGCAACTTATTTGAGTATAAAATGTGACCAAAACTCAATAAAATGCTTATTCTTGTATTCCACACCTCACCCATGACATGCTACTTTATTGCCATGCAAATTGTGCATCATTCATCATGGCATGATTGTCTGCTTGTCGCATCTTATTCATATGCTTGTGCACTTTATTTATATTGGCCCTTGTTTGTTTGGTTCTTCTTCGAATAGACACTGAGCAGGGGATATATCAAGAAACCCAGGAGCACTACCCAGATCCTTCTCTCGCTTCAACTGAGCTGCCAGGCAAGCACTACCACATGCTTGCATACATACAGTACCTATTGCCTCTATCTTATTCTTGCATCATTGAGTCACGATGGCATTAAATTGAATCTCAAGTATTGCATAGCCTTTACTTTTAAACCCCACCGAAGCTTGTTCCTCCATCCCATGAGCCATTACTACAGGAGTTGTTTGAGCCATGCGAGTCGTAGAACAGCATGTGTAGGGTATGTGCGTGTCTAATGGATAACGAGGTACCTAAACAACTTAACCTGAGTAGTAATGGGATAACTGATGAAAGTGGCACCAGTGAGCAATATCTGCTATTTGGTTTTTCCTGCTCACTTGTGTCCCGTAGGACCCCGAGTACTTGATTCCTGTTCCTTGAATATTCGCGCTATCCACATCCGGGAGGCTTATGGGACCCCCCCTGAGCCAGAGCTTGATTCATTCTTATTTCTTGGGGCCACAAACTAGTTTGAGGTTTTATTTACTATCCTGTACTTATGCCATGCTTTACTGCTTTATTTAAATTGTGCGATGTACTGCACCTGTACTGTTTAGGATCGGGACACGATTTCGCGGTATCGACAAGCCCAGTCACACTTTCGGGTTCCCAGTCGTTTACAGCCGTCCACCCAAACCTTGAGTCCGTTTCGGAGTCAGCTAACTTCGTTGCGCGTAGCTTAATGGGGTGGCCCCCTGAAATATTTCTGAATCCTGTGATTGCTTTGTCGTGAAAGCCTCGTTGGGTTTTGATTTGGTTTTTCCGAGGTTGATCGAGTGTGTGTTGCTATTTGTGCACCCCTGCAGGGTAAAACTTTCTGAAAGCCGTGTCCGCGGTTATGGACGACTTGGAGCACAGTTTCTCGATCATAGACAAGCATAACTAAAGTACCGCTTTTAATTGACTAAGTAATTGACTAGTAATTAGTGCAATACTCATGGAATGGATAATAAAACTGCCAACGGATGGGGGGGTTGTTCGTCCGCTTCCTCGTTGGTAAGCGAGGAGGAGGATGGATATGTGGATATTACTGTTATAACTGTTGTCATTCATTCACGTACATCCGTCTATCTTTGGTTAGGCGGATGGTTAGCGAGTATCTATAGAATTGCTAGTTATTATCTTTTGCTGCAATTGCGTCACCCCAGGTTGTGTCCCCTTTAGAGGCATAAAGACTTGCTGAGTACCCCTAGGGTCTCACACGATAAATTATTTGATTCAGATGAACAGGTACACTCGCAAGATGGATACTGGGTGGAGGAGGCGGACGATGTGGGCAACGACCATTCGGTGTAGAGATTCCGGGAGCGGGGATCCGTGAGATCTGTGGGCGGGATGTGTTCATTTATGGGGCATCTTATGCCGATTTGCTTCTTATCCATACTCGGATCTTGTTTGCCGCTTCCGCCTGATACTCTGATGTTTGATGTATGAGGAGATATCCTAAACTATTATATCTATCTAGGACATTTGAATCTTGCCGTATGGCGTTGCTATATTTCCTTTCTTTTTAGATGGAATGGCTCTGATGTACTGTTGTATGGTGGCTTGCATACATACTCATTTGTGTATGTAGTTGATCCCTTCGCCTGCCGATTACGCCGCCCGTTCTTGTCCTGATGTTTGGAAATGGTTGGGACGGCCGAAAGGTCTACCTGTGAGTGGCATTTGGGCCCCACCGTACTATTTCAACCATTTCCGCTCATCCAGGCTTGAAACTAGGAGCGTAATTCACCGAGGTAGTTATAATTGGTATCAGAGCCATCCCGCCCTTCAGGGTCTCAGCCAAATGGTCGTTGTCAGTCTAGCAAATATTTTTGGTAGCTATGTATACTAGGGAAAAACAAAACGCGAGAGTAGGACTGCATCCACTTTTCTTCTTACCCACCCACCCACCCTTTCTCTGGTAAGGAATTGTAACGTTTTCAATCCTCTTCTTAAAATTTCAAACTAGGATTCACGTGTTCGGGGTTTCCGTAGTACCATAGGTTGTGTGTGTGTGTGTGTGTAATTCCTTGTCTATCTGTTGCATCCAAGTTGTTATCACAATCGGCCTCTTGGTTATCAACTGTTGGTACATTCCATACCGACAGGCTTTTGCAAACCGACGTGATCTATCTGATTCGTTGTATACCGCCGCGATTTGTCTTACTCTTTGTTAACCGACGTTATCTTGTTTGGGGTGTTCGGTTCCGTAGTTACTAATCTTTAGGTTCATCGTGAGAAGAAGGGGTTAGGATATGTGTTCTACTTATTCATGTGCGGAGTAATGCTTTGAGTGCGGGATAGAGTCGCGACCATACCACTACTCTTATCATTCGCTTTTGTATATTGAATTGGTAGAGTCACTAATCTTGATTCGTTAAGTGATTTCGCGCATCTATTGGTATTTTAATGCCGAAATTTGCGGAATTTTTTTTCTTTGATATATCTGTGTACCACACTCCTTTTCAGTCGTGTGCGATATGCTTAATATCTTCTAGGTGCTTTGAACTTTGTTGATATTTTAATATCATCTTAGTAAATTGTACCCTTTAATCTTGAGTAATTCCATCTTGGTACTATTTTGGATTATTATTATTCTCCATTATAGTACTGACTTGTGTTTTATATCAATCACAGGATGGCACCACCACGCCGTTCTGATGAGGACATACCACCTGAACTGGGGTCCGCGTTGTCAAACATCGTTAATGCCTTGGCAGCAATGCAGCAGAACCAGCAGCGTTTTGAAGAGAGTGTTCGGAGGAATGAGTTTGTTCCGCTACCTCCACCTCCCAAGCGAGGAGACATCAAAAGCTTCCTGAAGTTCAACCCACGCTAATTTGATGTTTCTGATCGACCACTTGATGCTGATGATTGGTTGCGTGAGATGTCAAGGCTACTGGAGACTGCTGATGTTCCTGAGCAAGAATGGGTAAAATGTGCTACTCACCTTCTGAAGGGAGATGCAGCTCTCTGGTGGGAGAATTACCTGAAGTCAAACTGCACTGGTTTTCAGCCTACTTGGGAACAGTTCACTGGAGTGTTCAAAGAGCAGTATCTGTCAGAAATTGTCATGGAGAGGATGAAGGAAGTGTTTCTCAACCTCAAGCAGGGAAATGACAATGTCAATACCTACATCAAGAAATTCATGAACCTTTCTCGTTATGGTGGCGATGAGATCTCGGATGACAAGAAGAAGCAAAAGAGGTTCCGGCAAGGGCTCAATGCATCGATTAAATATGCAATCACACATGCAAGGCCGGCGTCTTTTCTGGAACTTCAGCATACAGCTCTGCAGGAAGAAGCAAGTAGGCAAGTGTTTGAGGAGTCAAAGAAACACAACCGCGAGGCAGCAAGCTCTTCAGTTATGTCAACTCCTTCTAAGCGTCGTGTCTGGGTTCCCAACACCCCACCGTCGCTCCTGGCTCCACCAAGACCTGCAAGCTACGCGGCAAGGCCACCAAACTTCCTCACTGCTGCTCCCAGGGGCTACAACCACCACTACCCTGGAGCGCCTAGCGGAGTCCCTGGCTACGTTGCTCCACGTCCACCTGGTGCTTGTTTCACTTGCGGAGACACTGGGCATCAGTACTGGAACTGTCCGATGAAAAACAAAGCTCTTCCTCCACCACCTCCAAGATCCGTGGCAAGCTCTCCTTTGGTTCGTGCACCACCACCTCGGGCTCTCAACATCAACACCAAGCCCGGGTCTACTGTTGCTCGTGCCAACTGTGTCAACGCCGCTCAAGCTGAGCATACACCTGGAATTGTGATGGGTATGCTATCCGTTAACTCAGTCCCTGCACGAGTTTTGTTTGATTCTGGTGCATCGCATTCTTTTGTTTCTCACAAGTTTGCAAATGAGAATGAGTTAGTCTTGGTTCCTCTCCTTAAGCGGTTGATGGTCCTATCTCCTGGTTCAAACATGAGGGCTGCTCATATCAGCCATGGCAATCAAATTGAGATTGGTGGCTCTTCGTTCTCGGTGTCCTTAATTGTTCTGGGCAATTCTGACATTGATGTCATCTTGGGCATGGATTGGTTGACAGCAAATGCAGCTGTGATTGATTGTGCTGAACGCTCGGTTTCTCTGAAGATTCCTGAAGGCCAAATAGTCTTTTCTCCAAGTCTGACTCCTGCTATCCAGCTTTTCTCTTTGGCGACTCTGAATGATGATGCTATGGAAGCTATTCAGAGTGTTCCGGTGGTCTGTGAGTTCCCAGATGTCTTTCCTGAAGAGTTGCCGGGTATGCCTCCGGATCGTGAGGTTGAGTTTGTAATTGAGCTTGAACCTGGAACGGCTCCTATCTCCAAGCGGCCTTATAAAATGGGTCCTGCTGAGTTGGCTGAACTCAAACGTCAGCTTGATGAACAAGAGAAGTTGGGTTTCATTCAACACAGTACTTATTCTTGGGGTAGCCCAACAATCTTTGTGAAGAAGCGAGACAAGACTGATAGACTTTGTGTTGACTATCGGGCTCTCAATGCTAAAACCATCAAGAATAAATATCCCCTTCCGCGGATTAATGATCTCTTCGATCAGCTAGCTGGAGCTGTGGTATTCTCTAAGCTCGACTTGAGAAGTGGTTATCACCAAATCAAGATTCGCAAGGAAGATGTGCCTAAAACAGCTTTCACCACTCGCTATGGCCTGTATGAGTACACGATCATGTCTTTCGGTCTCACCAACGCACCTGCAACCTTCTCGAGGCTCATGAACTCGGTTTTCATGGAGTATCTTGATAAGTTCGTTGTGGTCTATCTGGATGACATCCTAGTCTATTCTAAGTCAAAGGAAGAACATGAAGAACACCTTCGGTGTGTCCTAAACAAGCTTCGTGAGAACCGCTTGTATGCAAAGTTCTCAAAGTGTGAGTTTTGGCTGCCTCAAGTAACCTATATTGGTCACGTCATCTCTGCCAAGGGCATTGCAGTCAACCCGGAAACTGTAAAGACAATTGTTGAATGGCTTCCTCCTGTTAATGTCAAAGAAGTGCGGAGTTTCCTTGGTTTGGCTAGTTATTGCCGTCGCTTCGTTCAGAACTTTTCGAAGATAGTGAAGCCTCTTACCGATCTCCTCAAGAAAGGCAAGAAATACCTTTGGACTCCTGCATGTCAAACAAGCTTTGAGACACTCAAAGAGAAGCTCACTTCCACGCCAGTCTTGGTTCCTCCGGACACATCTAAGCCTTTCCAGATATTCTGTGACGCCTCTTTGCAAGGATTGGGTGCGGTCCTTATGCAAGAAAAACAAGTTGTTGCTTATGCCTCTCGACAGTTGAAGACGCATGAGATCAACTATCCTACTCATGACCTCGAGCTCGCAGCAGTTGTCTTTGCTTTGAAACTATGGACGCACTACTTGCTTGGCAACCGTTGTGAAATCTTTTCTGGTCACAAGAGTCTGAAGTATATCTTCACTCAGCCTGATCTCAACCTTCGGCAGAGGAGGTGGATTGAAGCAATCAATGATTTTGATTTGACCATCAACTACACTCCGGGCAAAGCTAATGTCATGGCCGATGCTCTCAGCCGCAAAGCTTATGTCAACAACCTCATGATGGAAGAACAACAGCCTCTCTTGTGCGAGGAATTCCGTCAGCTCAACCTTGAAATTGTGGAACAAGGGCATCTCATGAACCTTCTGGCTACCCCTCTCTTGGAAGAAAAGGTTCGCTCTCGTCAGCTTGGTGATCCGCACACCAAAAAGATCATCTCAAAACTTCAGCTTCCGAAGTATGAGTCCTTCCACGTCGATGATCAAGGCACGCTTTTATTTGAACACCGGATGTTTGTTCCGAACTACCCGGGTTTGAGAGAGCAAGTTCTCAAGGAGGCGCATGATTCTGTTCTTTCTATCCACCCTGGCAGCACAAAGATGTACATGGACTTGAAAACACAATATTGGTGGCCGGGATTGAAACGATATTGTGCCAAGTATGTCTCGGAGTGTGATGTCTGCCGCAGAGTGAAAGCTGTCCATCAGAAACCTTACGGTCTTCTACAGCCATTGAAACCCCCGGAGTGGAAATGGGAGAAAGTAGAGATGGACTTCATCACTGGTTTTCCAAGGTCGCAGAAGGGCAACAATGCAATCTTTGTTGTCATTGACAGGCTTTCTAAAGTGGCTCACTTCTTCCCCGCCAAGGAAACAATTTCTGGAATTCAGTTGGCTGAGCTCTATATCAACAGAATTGTCTCTCTGTATGGGGTTACGCTTGAGATCAGTTCAGACCGTGGGAGCATCTTCACTTCCAAGTTCTGGGAAAGTTTCCAAAATGCTTTGGGAACAAAATTGAACTTCAGCACAGCTTACCACCCTCAGTCGCAAGGACAAGTTGAAAGGATCAATCAGATTCTGGAGGATATGCTTCATGCTTGCGTCATATCTTTTGGCATGAAGTGGGAGGAATGTCTTCCTTATGCTGAATTCTCTTACAACAACAGCTTCCAGAAAAGTCTAAAGATGGCACCATTTGAGTCTCTCTATGGCCTCAAATGCAGAACTCCGATTGGTTGGTCGGGTGCAGGAGAAAGAATATGGTTTGGCCCTGACATTGTAACTCAAGCGGAGGAGAAGGTGCACATCATTCTTGAAAATCTGAAGATTGCTCAAAGTCGCCAGAAGAGCAATTATGACAGAAAGCACACGGACATGGTGTATGTCCCTGGTGATCTCGTTTACCTTCGTGTCACTCCCATGAAAGGCACGCACCGTTTTGGTATCAAAGGAAAGCTGGCTCCTAGATACATCGGTCCTTTCAAAATTCTTGGAAGAAGAGGAGAAGTTGCTTATGCTCTTGAGCTCCCGGAAAAACTCAAGGTCCATCATGTCTTCCACATCTCTCAACTCAAGAAGTGCTTCAAGGATCCCGGCAGGACCGTGGATCATGAGCTAATTAATCTCCAAGAAGACCTGTCTTATCAAGAACACCCCACAAAAATCCTTGAGATCGCAGAAAGAAGGACTCGCAACAAGTCCATCAAGTTCTGCAATGTGCAGTGGTCGCACCATTCCGTTGATGAAGCCACTTGGGAGCGTGAAGATGACCTCCGTGCCAACTATCCTACCCTCTTTGAGTCTTCTTCTTCTTCCTAGAATCTTGGGGCGAGATTCCTGTTTAGTGGGGGAGAGTTGTAGCATCCCATTTGTCTAACAATTGTAATGCTACTTGGTCTAGTAATATAATGGCTACTTCATATATATAATTGTTGCATCATCATTATATCATGCTCATGTCATCATGCCACCTTGCATTTGAGCATCATATAAAACCAATTTTGTGTTGGTTCTTCTCTCATATGCATTGTAAATTGTATTTGCCTCTTGATATTGTAGTTGGTCCTTGATATATTGTTTCATGCCCAAGTTGAGGTGGGGGCATATCTTTTCTTGACTCCACAACCTTTCTTTTCACCATCTTACAATTCCACCATCCACATTGCCACCCTCATTTGTTTCCTTCCACCATATCTTTATGTTATCCATATTCCATCCAGGTTACTTTTGGCTTTTCTTGTTTTGTTGTTCTTTTGATAGCTCAAATAATTGTTTCCATTCAAAAATCTATCAAAGGAAAAGAAATTTTTTTTGAAATAGAAAGAACAACTTCAGAAGAGCTGTACCCGGCGCTCCCTTTTTAGCTTGCTCCCAAATCCAGCCCAACCACACCCTGCCAGCGCTCCTGTTCTTCTTCCCTGGTAGCTGACGCCGTTCCCAGCTCTCTCTCTCTCTCGCGCGACAGGAGACGGAAAGCAGCATTGGGCAGGTCGGCGTCCCTCTCCGTGAGCTGAGTCAGCACGCACGCCGAGGCCATCCCATCCTGCCTTACCTACCTAGCCGCCTCGCATCCCCAACAAAACCTAGTCCTTCCCTCTCCATCCTTGTGCCGCCATCCCCACCTCTCTGCAGCTAACCGGAGCTCACTCAAAACCCGGCCGCCCCATCAGTTGCCGCTGAGCTGCAGGAGCGCTCCCCGTCCTCATCTTCGTCTCTAGGAACGCCAAGGAAGGAGCCGGACCTGCGGCAGCTACTCCACGCAGGTCATCCGCACGTCTCGCCCATCGTCGCCGACGCCCTCCCGGTGAGCACCGCGCCTCCCTTTACCTTCCTCTTCTCGCCTCTGCTCAGCCTCGACGTGCCCCGCACCGCGCACAGACTACAGACAACGCGCAGCTGCTGCAGGTAGTCCTGCTGTTCCCGTAGACGTCCCGGCCTCCTCTGTCCATCTATGGCAACGCTGAGCACCGAAATGCGTAGAGGGATCCTCCAGATAACCGCGAACGCAAACGGTGCCCCAAATATCGCCCTATGCCTCTCACAATCTTCTCCTGAATTTGCGCCTATTTCTGGTCGACGTTGTTCTGCGCTGTCGCAATCCTCCGTCAGTTTAGACAGTGCGTTTTGCCCGTATAAACACCCCCAGATCTTTGCGTCCAGTTAGGATTACGAAAACCTTCCAACATCAAACTTGCAGAGATGAACTTCCCCTAAAAATCTTTCCATTACGGCGTTCACGAATTCTCATCATATATTTTTCCCATCTCTCCGGAAGTCGCGTCGATCTTGCAACTTGTTGACTGTCAAAAACTGCAGTAACACGGCTACTTGGCGCCCTCGTTTTTCTCTCTGTTCTTCAAAATGCTTATTCTTGTATTCCACACCTCACCCATGCCATGCTACTTTATTGCCATGCAAATTGTGCATCATTCATCATGGCATGATTGTCTGCTTGTCGCATCTTATTCATATGCTTGTGCACTTTATTTATATTGGCCCTTGTTTGTTTGGTTCTTCTTTGAATAGACACTGAGCAGGGGATATATCAAGAAACCCAGGAGCACTACCCAGATCCTTCTCGCGCTTCAACTGAGCTGCCAGGCAAGCACTACCACATGCTTGCATACATACAGTACCTATTGCCTCTATCTTATTCTTGCATCATTGAGTCACGATGGCATTAAATTGAATCCCAAGTATTGCATAGCCTTTACTTTTAAACCCCACCGAAGCTTGTTCCTCCATCCCATGAGCCATTACTACAGGAGTTGTTTGAGCCATGCGAGTCGTAGAACAGCATGTGTAGGGTATGTGAGTGTCTAATGGATAACGAGGTACCTAAACAACTTAACCTGAGTAGTAATGGGATAACTGATGAAAGTGGCACCAGTGAGCAATATCTGCTATTTGGTTTTTCCTGCTCACTTGTGTCCCGTGGGACCCCGAGTACTTGATTCCTGTTCCTTGAATATTCGCGCTATCCACATCCGGGAGGCTTATGGGACCCCCCTGAGCCAGAGCTTGATTCATTCTTATTTCTTGGGGCCACAAACTAGTTTGAGGTTTTATTTACTATCCTGTACTTATGCCATGCTTTACTGCTTTATTTAAATTGTGCGATGTACTGCACCTGTACTGTTTAGGATCGGGACACGATTTCGCGGTATCGACAAGCCCAGTCACACTTTCGGGTTCCCAGTCGTTTACAGCCGTCCACCCAAACCTTGAGTCCGTTTCGGAGTCAGCTAACTTCGTTGCGCGTAGCTTAATGGGGTGGCCCCCTGAAATATTTCTGAATCCTGTGATTGCTTTGTCGTGAAAGCCTCGTTGGGTTTTGATTTGGTTTTTCCGAGGTTGATCGAGTGTGTGTTGCTATTTGTGCACCCCTGCAGGGTAAAACTTTCTGAAAGCCGTGTCCGCGGTTATGGACGACTTGGAGCACAGTTTCTCGATCATAGACAAGCATAACTAAAGTACCGCTTTTAATTGACTAAGTAATTGACTAGTAATTAGTGCAATACTCATGGAATGGATAATAAAACTGCCAACGGATGGGGGGGGTTGTTCGTCCGCTTCCTCGTTGGTAAGCGAGGAGGAGGATGGATATGTGGATATTACTGTTATAACTGTTGTCATTCATTCACGTACATCCGTCTATCTTTGGTTAGGCGGATGGTTAGCGAGTATCTATAGAATTGCTAGTTATTATCTTTTGCTGCAATTGCGTCACCCCAGGTTGTGTCCCCTTTAGAGGCATAAAGACTTGCTGAGTACCCCTAGGGTCTCACACGATAAATTATTTGATTCAGATGAACAGGTACACTCGCAAGATGGATACTGGGTGGAGGAGGCGGACGATGTGGGCAACGACCATTCGGTGTAGAGATTCCGGGAGCGGGGATCCGTGAGATCTGTGGGCGGGATGTGTTCATTTATGGGGCATCTTATGCCGATTTGCTTCTTATCCATACTCGGATCTTGTTTGCCGCTTCCGCCTGATACTCTGATGTTTGATGTATGAGGAGATATCCTAAACTATTATATCTATCTAGGACATTTGAATCTTGCCGTATGGCGTTGCTATATTTCCTTTCTTTTTAGATGGAATGGCTCTGATGTACTGTTGTATGGTGGCTTGCATACATACTCATTTGTGTACGTAGTTGATCCCTTCGCCTGCCGATTACGCCGCCCGTTCTTGTCCCGATGTTTGGAAATGGTTGGGACGGCCGAAATGTCTACCTGTGAGTGGCATTTGGGCCCCACCGTACTATTTCAACCATTTCCGCTCATCCAGGCTTGAAACTAGGAGCGTAATTCACCGAGGTAGTTACATCGTCCATGGTGGCCGGCGTTGGTGAGGGCGGGATCTGGTGGAGTCTCGACAAATAAGCTTGCTTGTACTAGGATTGGGTTGCAGCAGCCAGGTTCGTGTTCTTCGCTGGCCGGCTGTGGAGGCTGGGGGAGGAGAACGGATCCTGGTGTTCTATAGGTCGTCCTTGTGCTACCGAGCTACTCTTGGGTGCAGTCGAGCGGCACCCGGAGGTTGCTCACTTCTCTCTCGCATGGTGCTCCGTTGGTGGGAGCGAGTGATGAGAGTTCCGATTTGAGCAGCTCGGCAAATAAGCTCGCGTTTAAGCACGACCGCCACGGTGGTCTGGATCCATCCTCTTCTTCTGCTCCCTTGGCCGACCGTGGCGGCGAGGGAGGGAGCGACTCTGCAGAGGCGGAAGCAGGCGTCGACAGGCGGAGGGAGGCTGGTGGGTTTCTGCCGCTGGGCCGCAATCTCTGGCGGTGTCCCCTTTTCCGCTGGCCCTTGCCCACCTATGGCAGGAGTGGGGCTTGGGGGCCGGTTGTTTCTCATCGTCGACGGAGGCGGAGTTTCGAGGCTCGACGGCGCAGGAGTAGAGGAGCTTCTTCACCGAGCAAGAGCAACACATCGACGGCGATTGCGCCGTTCGTCATCCGAGCCGACAAGGATTTCCGGCAAATCAGCAACCTCCAATCGGAGGCCCTTTCTGAGGACGGCCGCCGCATTCATCGCCGCCTTCGAAGCAAGTGGTTCGTCCCCCCTTCGGTGGCCGGCGGCGGCGTCACCGACCTCGCGCTCAACGGAGGGGAGAGAGAAGGACTCGATGGCGTTGGTTTATATTTCAGGAGGGTCCTTGCTGCTTTTACCAGGGACCTATGTGTTTTTTCTTTTTTATGGGGTCCTTTGTGATAAACTATACACCCACCGTCTGGTTTTAATATAAGCTTCCACGCCCTTCGGGGCGCTCCTGGGTTCAAAAATAAAAACATCCAAGGATGGTCAACATTGTGTGTGTGCCCCGTGGCTTACCCATGCATCGATGAAGGTCTGTTGTTTCATCCCTGCCACCGGTGCACACGTGCACCTACGTCAGGGCCATTTATCCAAGTAGATCAACATGCACACGTAACCCAAGGTAGCCGATTTTGAAAAAATATGTAGGAGATTTGATGTATGTATTTGGTTTATGCCATATCTTTGCCATTGTAATTCTTGTGAACCTTTGCCTAGAGTTTTTCGCCAAAAAAGAAAACCTATGCCTAGAGGATGTGATTGACTACGCAAACATATCGTTGGGGGGCATAAATATGGGTAAAAATAGTGGACTGACAAAAATATATACTCCCTCCGTTTTAAAATATAAGATGTTTTAGATTTATGAAGAAAGTGTATTCAGACGAATTATATCTAAAAAGGGTCTAGATACACTCTCTTCATAAATCTAGAACATCTTATATTTTGAAATGGAGGGAGTAGAAGATTTGGTGTATGTATTTGGTTTGTGCCATCTCTTTGCCGTTGTAATTCTTGTCAACCTTTGCCTAGAGCTTTTTGCAAAAAAAAGAAAACCTATGTCTAGAGGATGTGGTTGACTACGCAAACATATCGTTGGGGGCATAAATATGGGTAAAAATAGTGGAATGACAAAATTATGTAGGAGATTTGATGTATGTATTTGGTTTGTGCCATATTGTAATTCTTGTTAAACTTTCTCTAGAGCTTTTTGCCAAAAAAGAAAATCTATGCCTAGAGGATGTGGTTGACTACGCAAACATATCGTTGGGGGCCATAAATATGGGTAAAAATAGTGGACCGACAAAAACATTGCCCTCACGCAGGATCGAACTACGGACCTTCAGTTTACAAGACTGACGCTCTACCACTGAGCTATAAGGGCTATTTTATTTGTTCGAACTTTCGATTATAGATGATTACTTAGTGCGAAACCACGCAAACAACCTCCCCGGAACACCCTTTGGCTCTGTGAAATCACGATCTGCCCCTCTCGCGAATCCTCGAAAAAGCAAAACACTCATCGTCCTCGTGACCTCGTCTCCATCTCGAATTCTCTCTCGTCCCCTCCGCTTCGCGACCCCGCAGCCCGTGCCGCCGCCGGAGCCCAAACCCTAACCCTCGCTTAAGCTCGCCGCCGCCGCCGAGGTCGACATGTCCGGGAGGCTGGTCCGGCGTGTCCTCCAGGAGAGGGAGGCCTCCCCGCAGGACCCCGCTGCCGCCGCCGATGTCGCGCTCGTTGTGGTGGAGGAGGAGGAGGAAGAGGAGGAGGCTGCCTCCCCTACCCGCGTCGCCGCCAGGAACCCCTTCGATCTCCTCGACGACGACGACGAGGCAGAGGAGGACAAGGTCCGTACCTTCCCCCGTGGAACTCCTCGTTAGGGTTTAATTGGATTCATTACTGCTTCTCCGGTTAAATCGCCGTTGCACATGCTTGCTGCGCTCCTGGTACCATGTGTTATCCTATGCCACTGATAAAATTGGTAGAATGCAAGTAGAGGCGATATGATCCTTGCGGGCGTATGAGGATTTTAAGATGCGGTGGTTGGTGTTGGGGAAGAGGAGGCAGGAGACATGTTTGCTGTTTGTGTGCACATGAGGTTGTTTTGGGGTAGGATACAATTCTAGTCACGCTGAACGAATTGATAATGGATGAATGCTGCACTGTGTAGTCTGTGTTGCTACCTATTGTCTAGAATCATTAGCAGTGGATTGTTGTTGCAATTTGGTGAACACTCTTGACTCCACTTGTCTATCCTTCTGGAGGAGCGGCTTGTAGGATGGGATCTGAGATTTATTCGGTTGATTAGGAGTTGGTTGTTCGTGTTCTTGCTAGGGATTGCTCAAGTCGTGTCTAGCACTATCTCATGACGGTGCATGTTTGCGTTCAATCATGATGACAAGGTGATGAGGATATCATATCTATAAATCTTAGTGGTCCTTGCCTGTGATTTAGCCCTACCTTATTCATATACTTGTATGCTATGTGCTTATTAGCCGTGGTTGATGACTTGGTTTTAATCTTACGTCCTTTTACTGCACTGCAGGAAGATGAAGTGGATACTGATCAGACTGTGAGTTATACAACACAGAAACAGTCTGGGAAAAAGAAGCCTACCAGCGCTGTTCCTGAAACAAACAAGAAATCAAAGAAAAAGAAGAAAAAGGGCAAGGCGGAACCACCGGTCTCAGCAAAGTCCAGGGATGAAAAGTCACTGGATTCAATTTTGGAAGATCTATCTATTGAAAAGAAGCCCACACAAGGAAGAGTTCACCAAAATGACCGCGCAGCTGGGAAGAAGATTGAGGCAAACGAAGCCACTGTTGGTACATCCTCAGTTCTCGCAATTGATCCCAAGCATCTCAAGGCTGAAAATGAGATGAGGCGCATTTTTGGATCAAAGGTAGTGGATTCACTTGAAAACCAGCGGAATATGCCTGGCCCTTCAAGGCAAGTACGTGGTGTCAGGCGTGCTGCCCATAATCCTAGAAGAACCCTCCTTGTATCTCCACCTAGCTTCTGGGCACCATGGGATAAGTCAATGTCAATGGATCTTGTTGAGACAAAGGGTAGTTTGAATTATTTCAGGTGAGTGCATATTCCTTTTCTTCACAGTCTGCATGGTAATATGTCGTACATTTGTATGTCAAAAGTTATAGTACTCGGTACTCTTTTGCTGAGATGCTCAGAGAACAATCTGTTTCTTCATTCATCCATAGCCCGCGGTCAAGTTTGATTGGATACAGAGAAGACAGTTTCTTCTGAACTCTTCAGCTGGGATGTTTGGAGTAGAAACCATTTCTGTCCATCCATTGTCCATAATTGTTAGTCGAGTTTGTTTCAACATGCAAGTTGACAATCCTTCAGAGGGTTATACATATATGTGTCATGCAATGGTTATTCCCTGCACGGTCTTTGTGCGCTGATTTTTTTGGTAATAGAACTACATGAGGAATTTGACTTCTAGCTCTAGCTGGATCTAGTGTTTTGCTGTGATTATGCATTTTTGTATTGTTTCCATTGGCATCATTTTGGGACATCACCAACTTGTGAGGGCATAGATAGTCATCACTTGCACTGCTCATGCTTACAATTGTAGTCATTTTAAGAAGCTTTAAGTATTTTCGCAGGTGTATTAAAATTTCAGAAGTAGGTTTGCAGAAATCAGTTCTAGAGTTCTTGACTTTCTAAGTAACCATGCTTTTTAATTCTTGCAGGTATGTATATGATCCTTCTGTCAGCCACGTGCAGGATTTGTTTGAAGCTGCCAAATCAGCCAATGACCTCAATGCTATTGCTGCTATATTAGCAAAATACCCCTATCACCCAGAATCATTGTTAACATTTGCTGATCTGTTCAAATATTCTGGAGAACATCAATCATCAGCAGACGCTGTTGAGAAGTGTCTATTTGCATTTGAATGTGCTTGGAATCCGTTATTTGGTCCTCTGCAGGGAAACTACCAGTTGAAATACAGCCATGACACAAATAAGCCATTTTTTACAGCCCTTTTCAGTCATATGAAAAATCTGGATAGGCGTGGTTGCCATCGTTCAGCTTTAGAGGCCTGCAAATTCCTTCTGTCATTGGATTCTGATGACCCAAAGGGTGCTCTGTTTTGCATTGATTACTTTGCTTTAAGATCGCAGCAGTACAAATGGTTGGAACAATTTGCTGAAGAGTACCAGTGTGATAACTCCCTTTGGTTGTTCCCTAATTTCTCCTATTCTCTTGCCATTGCACGGTTTTATCTTGAACGTGATGCGGCATCAGAGGATGTTTCTGATCATGCTGACAAGTCAACAGCCCTTGATCTCATGAAGCAAGCATTGATGCTTCATCCTCTGGTGCTTTCAAAGATTGTTGACAAGGCTCCCTTGAAAGACTTGTCATGGACCCAAATACTCAAGAATGTGTTCTTTGGATCAGCAAAGCCAGGAAGCCCTTCACTTGAGCATGTGATAAACATATATGTTGAGCGTCATTATATCATGTGGAGATTCCCGGAACTTCAGAACTTACTCAAAGAAGCTGCTCTTTTGGTGATTGAATCACTAAAGCAGGATAGCAGAGAAGCTAAGGACTGGGCATGTGTTAGGAAAGAGGCATTTTCTTCAGAAAAGAATGAGTAAGTTGCTCCAAAATCTTTGCATGCCCGTTGGAATTCTGTTGATCCTTCTTCGATAGTGTATTTCCTTCTTTTCAATCAAGTACTTTTCGATGCCTATATCTTCCTTTAAAGTTGTCCAGAACTGGAGCTTTGTATAGTTTGAACTTTGAATCGGCCAGATTACCTTTTAGCAAGTAGCATTTTGAGGTGTAGATTTTTCATCTATCTGAAAAGCCATATAGAACTCTAATGTTCAGGGTTTAGCTTACAGACTCCATCTCAACTTATCAGTAGTGTTGGATCTTGTAGTGTTAGTCGTGCATGATACTTACATGAAAGTGAAACCAGAGATAAGCAGTATGCCACCTATACCCGAGAATAAGATAGCTTAGCTTTGGTGGCAATTCTGTTCCGGTTCATTCCATACTGATCTAAGAATATCAATATATATATATGCTCTGGATATTGATTCTTGGCTCCTCGGACTATGTTTTGATAAGTTGTATCCTACTTTGCAGGTACTCTCATCTGCTTGCCTCAGACTTCTCTGACACAACACCATCACTCCCTCCAGAAGAACTGCGGCCATTCATGGTTGGTCCAGGAATGGGTGGACCAGGAATGGGTCCAGGAATGGTGCATGATATGCCGCCTATTGAGCAAGCTGGGCCTGAGAGGCTCCGTGCCCCTCGTGAAGTTGCCGGGCGCAATGCTGCATTGGTGTTCCTCGAATCACTGCTCCCATGGGTTGACTACGGGGACAATCATCACGACGAAAATGACCAAAACGATGACGATTGATCCGTCGCAAGCACACAAGTGACATGGAGTCATGGTTGAACATCATGGCAGTTTGAATTTGTGATGCTCGAGAAAAGTTGCTTGTTGATCACTTGCGAATGTCCCACTGTAGTATTTTTCATGGCCTTGGCAAGGTTGTACATGTATAGCTGATCCGCAAACTTCCGAAAAAATGCATGCCAGTTTTGTGTTCAGAGATTTAGAATTCAAGTACCAATCTCCATTAGAGTTGATATACCCAAATTCTGTAACAGATCCGTGGCTCATGCTTTATTTATGCTTAGCACACTGGCAAATACTTTGCACTTGCACCAGCAACATAGAAATATTTGCATTCCGCCTCTACATTCTGTAGCTGGTTGTTCTCCTTTAAATCGCTACTTTTAACTTGGAAGAGAAATGTAAGCTTTGCTGTTATTTTTCTGACAAAACAACTTCACTACTATCAAATGTCGCATATCTGTTTTTTCTTTGTATTTTCCTCCACTTCTGTTAGGTGCACATGAGTAGTATATCCAGCTCGGTTTGGAACACATTTTCCATGAATTCGTCACGAATTATGCAGTTTTGCACAAAATTTGTGTTTCAACTTTCAAGCAACGGTATGCCATTGCATTGCAGGTTCAAGCATGGCATGTTGCACAAAGGCACGTGCTAGCATGCTGTACTTACTATTTACAGTATATATACTACTACCTGAAGCTCTGTCCGAGAAACAAGCCTGAACGAGGTAGTCTGGGAAGGCAAAAAGGAAACTGGATCTGTGCTCGCTTTGTGGTAGCAAGTACAACAACCTGACCGTTTGGTGGCTGGTTTCCTGACCTCAGCCAATTTGTCGTAACGCGCTGATTTGGCCGTGCTGTACCTGATCCCTTGTGACATCCTATCTTATGGCCTGCCGTACGTGTCCTGTAGGTTTCAATATGTTGCATTTTTGTAGGGGATTTTTTTTTCGAAATTCCTCTGATCTATGCTCATTAATAATCATCAACCTCAAAAGTTCCAAAATAATAAAAAATATTAGTAGGTCACTGGACACCTAGTGACGACTACACGTTAGCACGAGCCGAATGCATGCCAACATCCTCGCTCCTCCATCACTCATTAGTAGAAAAAATGTATATAGTCTCGGTTTGTAAGGGTCTTTAGTCCTGTTTTTGCACCCGGGACTGCGAAATCGAGACTAAAGGCTCCTACCTCTAGTCCCGATTTGTTACAACCCGAAACTAGAGGCCACCGCATGGCCTTTTTTTTGCAGCGGGGGGACGAAGGACCTTTAGTCCCGGGTCGTAATGCGGCCCTGGACTAATTTTTTTTTCATTTTTTTTAATTTTTTTTTTGAATTTTGTTTTCTATTTTTTCTTAAACTTTTGAATTGTTTGACTCGTACTCCTCTCACTTGGAACATTTTTAGCACTAAGTATATTTAATCTTAGGTCAAATTACACTTGTGGTCAAACTTCCTGGCCGGACATCCATTCTAGCACTACTTCATCCTCAGCATGCTTAACTTCTTTGTTCCATCAGGATGTCCTTGCGCGAAGCCCATTTGCATCTTGTTGTCAACACTACCATATCAATCCTATTAGCTCATATCAATATGTCATATATCTTTATTTTTTAAAATTACAAATAACTATTTTAGTAAAAAACAATAAATAAGTAATAATAATATAATATTTTAATCCAGTGAAAGTAAAACTAAAAAAATAATATTCTATTCATTTTTTGCCATTTATTCATTTAATATGGCATAAATAATATTTTTAAATCTGTAAATCGAAATTCAACAAATAATATATCCATAATTATCAGAAAAATGTGAGAAATCCAAATACGGAATAAATAAAATTGCAAAAAAAATTAAAATAACTTTTTTCCTTTTCGAACTTTAAAAATCTAAAATAATCCAAAACGGCCTAAGGCGGTTGAAATCGAACTCACAATTTTTTCCGCATATTTTGATTAGTTGTACTTTTTTTTACATCGTACGCAAAAGTTATAGGCATTTTAAGTTTTTCTGTCGTGGCCTGCACCCCTTTAGTCCCGGGCCGTATCACGACCTGAGACTAAAGGGTGTTGCCCGTGCCCGAACCCCTTTAGTCCCGGGCCGTATCACGACCCGGGACTAAAGGTCTGAAACGACTCGGGACTAGAGTTTCCTCAGGCTCATAGCCACCAAAAATGGTACGAACCGGGACTAGTGCTCATACTAGTCCCGACCCGTAATAAATGGGGACTAGTGTTAGACTTTGGATCGAACCGAAGACCCTTTTTCTACTAGTGACTCGAGCTAGAGAGATTGTTGTAGTAGACGTACGAGAAAGTCGAAGTGCTAAGGCCCCAAAGAATCAACGTACCGGGAAAACAATCATCGTTGAAAATGACAAACATAGATTTGAAAAGGCTGACCTTGAATCACACCAACAAATACGAAAAATGACAGGATTCCAAGACATTTGCCGGACACACGACTCCACGCGCCTCCATCAACACTAGACGCACCATTAGAGCGAGGATAGGACGGGGATGGCATTATCCCGACATTAGGATGTAGCCGTCGCTTCACCATCCCGAAGAAGACACCGGAGAAGACCTAAAAAAGAAACGTGAACCTCCCGCCGGCGAGGGACCATGATCTGCCACACCTCCATGGCCCCAAGGCCAACGGAGGCGGAGCAGAGCGATGGCTCCACCAGCAAGGGGACGAAACCCTAGATGGTTTAGAGTTGTTGCATGATCGCCTATCGGGTTCCGTACCGGTTCGTGTTGTGTCTCCTGTTTATGACAAGGGAATATATTTATTTAGATATAATTTTGTTGGCATTGTGTTCACCAGAGGAACAAAGTTATGCAGTAAAAAAATGTCCTTGGAGAAATGTGAGTTCCTCAATTTATGGTTTCAGTATCATTATTCTACTGTCCCGATGATTTTTTTTATTGTGCATGATAAACAAACTTTGCCGCCTCTAGTAAGCATTTAACTTGTGTTGAAAAATCACAAAGTAAAATAGATACACGAATATTTTTCCTGGGATATTTATTGACTATTAATTGTTTGCAAATAAAACAAATATGACATGCATAAGAAAGAGATGAGCATAATTGGTTCATAACAAAAAATGCTCATTTCAAGATTTCTTTCAAGATTCATTCTTTTGAAGAGGTTCGGTACCATTTCTATATAATATTGGTGCTCCCTTTCAAAGGAAGACTTTTTATTCAAGCCATACAATCCTCAATTTGGTTATATGTAGGCTTTCTCTCTTCTAATAAGCAGGCAGCGACCGGGTTTATCCAAAAAAAATGAGACTAATGTTCTGGGTGGCCACAATTCGGGATCCATATTGTTTTTTCATGATCATCTTTGGCAAACAAAATGAAAAACATTGCATGATTAGGTAAAAGAGGTAGTGCGGGAAAAGCCCAATTCACATCATTATTATGTGCACTACTACATACACACTATTTTATTTCTTTTAGCTGGTGTATTTTACTCTCCTCTGCAGTTACAAGTTCGTTCATTAATCATTGTTGAAAGGGCATTTATTGTCATAATCACTTTTGGTGTTCGGTAACAACAAGTAGATCATTTTACAGTTTGTCACTGTCCACAGGTTGATATTATGATAAGTAAAAAGCACCCTCTCACTGGGAAAAGTCCACACTCATTTGACACATTTCTGGAAACTCCAGACCGGAGTCTCCGGTCTGCCAAGACCGGAGTCTCCGGCGTGGTCCGGAGTTTCCGGACTTGTCTCCGGTGGGGTCTTCAGGATCTGGGCTGGGACATTACGATTAGGGGTCCGAAGCCTGCACCGGAGGATACTCCGGAGTCTCCGGACCTTGTTCAGTCCGGAGTCTCCGGTGTTGGAAGATCGGAGTCTCCGGTGTTGCTGGGTCAGGATCGTTCTGGGTCATTCAGATGGGCGGTCCGGAGGCTGGTCCGGAGATTGGCCGGAGTCTCCGGTCTATAGACCGGAGTCTCCGGTCTGACTTTTCTACAACGGTTAGAAAACGGTTCGTAGAGGGGGCTGCCTATAAAAAGGGGCCCTTATCTTCTTCCTCCAGTTGCTCGAGCTGCTCAAGAACACCAACCCATTAGAGCCACCAAATGTACAAGATCTTTTCATCCAACCATCCAAAATCATTGATCTTTGGAGAATCGAAGGAGGAGGTCTTGATATACATCTTCACCAAGAGAGATTTTCATTTCCCCCTCATTCACTTGAGGGCCCCCAAGCTCTAGTGTTTCATTGGAAACCCTAACTTTGATTTGGTTCTTACAAGCTTGTCTTTGATTTGTCTTGACAGCTTGCTTGCATTTGGGAGCCTCCAATTAAGTTGTGGATGTGTGCCCCGAACTTGTTGTAAAGGTGCCGGCTTCCACCTCGAAGGTTGCCGATATAGTGGAAGGTGGATCGAGCCCATTGGTGTGAGATTCATCAGAGAACAAGGGAGGCCTCTCGTGGCGTTGGTGGTTTGAAACCACCCCCTCTCCAAACGTAGACGTACTTCCCCTCAAAAGAAAGGAACTACGGGAAACAAATCCTTGTGTCTCCGCGTCCACTCCTTTGGTTATTTCTATCCTTTATCGCACTTTACTTACTTGTTCTTGCTTAGTGTTGTGTTAGCTTGTGCTTGGTTGACATATAGGTAAATTCACCATAGTTGCATACTCTAGAGAATTTTTCTTTCTTGTCAAACCCTAATTTGAAAAAGAATAAAATTTGAAGTAGCACCCCCCTCTAGGTGTCCATACGATCCTTTCAATCGTGCTGTATGCAACCAATGAGAGATACACAAAAATAAAATAAACGAATAGTATGCTACCAACCCATTAAGGTTGGAATGATGAAATTGTAAACTTATTATGTCAGAAAGTAATTTTGTACCATATTATATTTTTAAGATTCCCCGTCGGATGTTCGTCGATAGAGTCCATCGAGCAACGACATTTGACGGTTGCCAAGGTACAAGTATAAAGTTCGACATGCAAGTTGTGCTATTTTATACTCCATCAGACACATTCGATGAAGAGTGGGTTGAGTTCCTTCTTGTAAGCCGGCTTTGTTGATATCTGTCGTGTATGTATTGTTTTCGTAATTGCACGTTGAAGGTTTCTACTTGCTCCGTTTTATAATATAAGATGTTTTAGTTTTATAAAATGAGTGTATCTAGACCTCTTTTAGTGTAATCATTGGAATGACTTTTCTCTAAAGAGCCAATTTTGAGAAGATCCTTTCTAGAGTCGTTTTGAGAAGGAGAGAATATTCTCACTCTGGCTAGGGGTTTAGAGAATCCTAGGTCGAGGCAGACAAGAGAAACGACGTACCTGCTGCCCCCAACGGTACACGAGCTCGTTATATACGTCCCCATAAATCCTGGAAATACCATCTCCACCGTCCGATCCAAATCGAACGCTCTCTAAAATTCCCCATAAATTTCCCTAACTCGTCCAATCCCAAACCTAGACCACCCTCCGCTCACTGTGACCGGACCCCACATAACTCCAGCCCCAACTGTCAGTGACCCCACCTGCACCAACCCCATGTGAACGCCGCGACGGAGGCGCCCCATCACGTGCGGGGCGCGTGCTCATCAGCAGAGGAGGGGAGAGAGAGAGAGGAAAGGAAAGGAAACCCTCGCGTCGTCTCCTCCGCTTCGAAACCCCCGACGCCAAGGAAACCCTCCCGACCCCAGCCGCCTCCCCCGCCGCCACCGCCGCCGCCGCGAATCCGCTCGGAGCTCGCGGCCCCGCTCCCAGTACGACCGAATCCCCGAGGTCAGCTGCCCGTGGCGCGTGCCTCCGGTGTTCTTCTCTTTCTCTGTGCGTCGTAGCTGCCCATTTCGGGGGGTTTAGCCCGGGTTTCTGGCTGGGGCTGCCGCGTCGTTCGCTGCAGGAGAGTTCGCCGGGGTCGCGGTTGGCCGATCGGTGCTTGTCCGGGTGGATTTGGATGCCCTTTTTCTCATCGTATTTTGAATTTTCGACCAATTTTTGGGGGTGATTCGCGGTCCGAGGAGTATGCGGCGGGTTCCATTTCGTAATGCACGAGTAGGAGAACTCTCTATTGTTCGGCGTCTTACTCGCATGCGGATTTAGCTTCGTAGATTTAGAGGCTAGGGTTTGGGGAATGGCTGAAATTGACATAGTGCTTGGCCTGATTCAGGGAGCAAATGGGCAGCGCCAACAGTACCTGAGGAGGACAGGGACATGGCGGGAATGGATGGGAAGGGTGACGGGTCAGTGGTGCCTGTGAGGACTAGCGACCGGCTGCGGCAGCGGCCCAAGTACTACGGGCGGGGTTACCTGTACTACTCACCCAACATGCGCAACAAGATCAATAACAAGAAGCGGACGGCTGCGTCGCAGATTGCCAAGAAGCTGCTTCGCAAGCCAGCTGCACGGGATCCTCCTGATGATGTAAGCAACTTTGTATGCTAGTTGTTTGAGATTTACTCTTCTGCTTAGTATTACATATATTATTAAAAACGTTATCATATGATATGCTAAAGATGTTATCTCCTGTACCTTGTCTCATAGTATTACATACTTTTTATAAGCTGTTATTTGCATGCCAATGATTGAAATTACTATTGGTTCAGACTTTGAGCTGTTAGCATTGTATCCCTGATTCTGCATTCCTACTGGATGTTTACAGCAGTGAAAATCTCCAATAGTTAAAGATCAAACCTAGACTCTCATCAAGCTGTCATTAGCAGGGACATATGTTTCGTGTTGATACTCACATACCTTGGACATTTGACCACTTTCTAAAGCCATCCCCTGAACATTATAACTCTTATGCCTTTCACTATGTGCTTGTTACATGTAGATATGCTAAGTAACTTGATTTTAATAGCTCCTTTTATAGTCTGTTGCAGCAAATCTGCGCCGTTCAACTCGAAAGCGAAGAATGTCTGTAACTTTGGAGGATTACGGCACGGATAGTTCCAATATGGAAGATGATGATCTTATGGTGAGTTTCTAGAGTTCCATGATGGTAATTCTGTAAGCCTCACTGGTACCCAATTAATAACTCAAATTGCTGATTATTGTTTGAACCAACTTACATCCCCTCCTTTTTTTGTTCAGAGACCCAGATATCGGTCTTCAAAGAGTAAAGCAGATGATCAGGCGTCAGCACAGCCGAAACGCAAGAAAATGTCTAACTCTAACTCCATTCCCCGCCGTGAGGGTTTAAGGCCTAGAAGATCTCTGCGGGGACAAAGACATCTTCCATACCAAGATTCTGATGATGACCAGGAAAGTTCTGAAGAACAACATGCAGAAGATCAGAGAGAAAATGGTAATGATATTGAAGAGGAGGATGCCAATGAAGAGGAAGTTGATGGAGGTGATGAAGCTGAAGAAGATGGAGATGATGAAGACGGTGAGGAAGAGCAAGAAGTAAGGAGGAGATATGATCTAAGAGATCGTGCAGAAGTACGTAGACCTTCCCCACGGAAGGAAGGGAAGCACAGACCACAATCTCCCCGCAGAGTACTTGTACAAGGCGTTGGTCCAAAGAACAGCAAGTATTTAAAAAAAAGTGGGTCACGCATGCACAAGCGCCCTCGTTATTCAATGCCAGATGATTCAGATGATTCTCTTCTTGTAGACGAGCCAGATGAAGGTCCATCCATGCCATGGATGCGTACTGGGCGAGGAGGTATGCCATGGCTTTTGGGTGGAATGGACATGCATAGTTCATCAGCATGGGGGCTTAATGCTGGAGCATCTGGATGGGGTCATCAGGGTGATACTGGAGTCAGTGCTACATCACTTATGCCAGGGGCGCAAACTGCTGGACCAAGTTCCAAGGGAGGAGCTGATATTCAGCCTCTGCAGATTGACGAGAGTGTGAGTTTTAATGATATAGGGGGGTTGTCTGAATACATTGATGCCTTAAAGGAAATGGTTTTCTTCCCTTTGCTGTATCCAGATTTTTTTGCAAACTACCACATCACTCCTCCTAGAGGAGTTCTTCTGTGTGGTCCTCCTGGTACAGGGAAGACATTGATTGCCCGTGCCTTAGCTTGTGCTGCCTCTAAAGCTGGCCAGAAGGTCAGCTTTTATATGCGAAAAGGAGCTGACGTTCTTAGTAAATGGGTTGGAGAGGCTGAAAGGCAGCTCAAATTGCTTTTTGAGGAAGCTCAAAAGAATCAGCCGGCGATAATTTTTTTCGACGAAATAGATGGTCTTGCCCCTGTGAGATCTAGCAAGCAAGAGCAGATTCACAATTCAATAGTCTCAACATTGCTTGCTTTGATGGATGGTCTTGATTCACGTGGGCAAGTTGTTTTGATCGGAGCAACCAATAGAATTGATGCCATTGATGGGGCTTTGCGTAGACCTGGCCGATTTGACCGAGAGTTTTATTTCCCTTTACCTGGTTATGATGCACGAGCTGAAATACTGGATATTCATACTCGGAAATGGAAGGAGCCCCCACCAAAGGAGCTAAAGATGGAGCTTGCTGCAAGCTGTGTTGGATATTGTGGGGCTGATTTGAAAGCATTATGTACTGAGGCTGCTATTCGAGCATTTAGAGAGAAGTATCCTCAGGTTTACACAAGTGATGACAAGTTTGTTATTGATGTTGACTCGGTGAGGGTTCAGAAAAACCACTTCTTGGAAGCTATGTCTACAATAACTCCAGCTGCGCATAGGGGATCGATTGTGCATTCAAGGCCACTGTCACCAGTTATTGCTCCATGTTTGAAGAGGCATCTTGAGAAAATAATGGAACGGATTTCTGATGTTTTTCCTTACCTTTCATCGTCAGATGTTAGCAAATACTCTGCCCTTTCATACGGATCTTCCATCTCTCTTGTTTATAGGCCTCGCCTTTTGATATGTGGCGTTGAGGGTGTTGGACTGGTAGGGTTTCTCCTCTTTTATATAGATATATTTTCATGTGTTCCTTATTTGTTACTAATGTGTTTTACGCTTAGCAGGATCATGTTGGGCCAGCTGTTCTGCACGAGCTTGAGAAATTTTCTGTTCACTCCTTGGGGTTGCCATCTCTTCTCTCGGATCCAAGTGCAAAGACACCTGAAGAAGCTCTTGTGCATATTTTTGGGGAAGCAAGGAGAACAACACCGTCCATACTCTACTTGCCTCAGTTCCATCTTTGGTGGGATACGGTTAGTATATGCTGTCCAAGTCATAGAAAATTTAGTGCCGCGGAATGGTTCTTGAGAATATGTTGAATCAGTTATGTAGCTAATCACTTGATCTTAACATAACAGGCACATGAACAGCTCAGGGCAGTATTATTGACTTTGTTGAATGAGTTGGCATCCAACCTTCCAGTTTTGTTGCTAGGAACATCATCAGTGGCCTTTGATGATCTCGAGGAAGAGTGTGCTTCCATATTTTCTTCTCGTAATGTGTATGTTCCTGGACATATCTTTGTTTAATTTTGCCTGAGTTGCTTTGACTTGGCTCATGTCACAGTCTAACACGTGTACCATGTTGACTGTCTTGATTATTTGTTACTGATTGGTTATTCAGTTTTTTTACTCTTTTGAGCTCTATGAATGCTTGAAGGATATAATTGTTATGGATGCAACTTATCTCTATTGCATAGCCCAAGGGGCAAATATATAGTACACAAGACTTGGGGTACAAGGAAGGAAAAAGCATAATACAGACTCCTAGGCCAATGTAATGCTCCTTAACAGTAATATTGATTATTCATTCACCAAGAAGCATGGAAACAATCATTTTTGCATGGGCAAGGGGTATATATTCACCAATAGGATGGGAACAGCCATTTCATCATGCTTGCTAATGTTTAGTTCAGTGCAATTTATTGTCCAATCAGTGTTGCCTGCTTCACTTAACGTTCAGTTCATTTCCTCCCACCTGTCTATTTTTTACCGAGAGAATCCTCTGTTCGACAGATATCAAGTTGATCGACCAGGTGATGAAGATAGATTAAGATACTTCACTATACTGTTTGATTCATTGCTCTCACTTCAAATGGAAGATTCAAGAAGCAAGTCCAAAGACCAGAAGTCTTCTGTTGATCTTCCAAAAGCACCAAAGAAAGTAGATGGTCCTAAGGTTTCTGAGCTGAAAGCTAAGGCAGAAGCCGAGCAACACGCTGTTCGTCGGATGAGAATGTGTCTCCGAGATATTTGCAACAGGTCTGCAATTCACTCCATTACATAGTTGCATATATTTTTCAGTTTTGCTCATTTGTTCTCGGTTGTCATTACTTAACTCCCATTGCAGAATAATGAAAGTTACCATTATGTACTACTCCCTCTGTCCCACAACATAGGGAGTATAATATAACACTAGCTAGTGTCTTACCAGTCTTTAGTCAATCCCCATTTTATGCTAATTCTGTACCCTGAGATCCATATTGAGTTGGTTCAAGTTCAAGGAATGGTAGCATGAGCTTTGCTTGGCTGATTCGTTCCAGACGTATAAAACAGTTCAGGTTGTGTGGTGATAAAAGATATTTTGTTTATCAATTTGTATGCTTCAGTACTGTGGTATGAAAACAGTGGGCTGTCAGCTAGCTAGGTAGTTCATTTTTTAAACTTAAGTAAGATGTTGTAGTACAAATTAAATGTCTGAGGAACATATGAGCTTTATTTACGTAGCTGAAAAGCACATCCTTCTGAAACAACTACAGAACCTAATTATTGTTTAATATATGATTCCAAAAACTTAGACTTTTATCTTCTGTTGCATATGCAAAAAATCGCTAGTACTTTCTCAGACAGTACTGCCCACTTGGTATTTAAAAAGATGGAAATGATTAAGGTGTGCTTTCGTCTTTTCAGGATTTTGTATAACAAAAGGTTCAATGCA
Source organism: Avena atlantica (assembly GCA_910589765.1). Taxonomy (NCBI): domain Eukaryota; kingdom Viridiplantae; phylum Streptophyta; class Magnoliopsida; order Poales; family Poaceae; genus Avena; species Avena atlantica. Next base: position 488,392,404 of record OU342736.1, read on the forward strand.
TTCCACTTCCCAGTATCAGAAGAGGAAGTACCCGACTATCGAGCAATAATTCACAACCCGATGGATATGGCTACTGTCTTGCAGCGGGTGGACTCTGGACAGTATTTCACTCCAGCAGCATTCATGAAGGATATTGATCTTATAGTCTCGAATGCGAAGGTTTGAATTTTGTTTTTTGTGGCATTTTGTTTTCCACTCATGAACTTTTACGTATTTCTAAGTTCTAATTTAATGCTGATCTTCTTCTGATGACAACTGAAGCAATTACCAAACATCCGTAACAACTTGCAATAGTTCGTCGTGATCTTTCTGAATATGTCAGCTAAACAATGACAACTTCTATAACTACTATATCTACCACGTCGTGTTCCTAAACTTTTTACAACTTTTGCAGACATACAATGGTGAGGATTATAATGGATCTAGGATCGTCAGTAGAGCATGTGAACTCCGAGATGTGGTATGTTATGTGTTCTGTCACTTGTGTCCATGTTTAATTGTTGACTAGGCGTCTAGGCCTGTATGTTTCTGTAACTATTGGATATTTTTGTTCAGGTGCAAGGTATGTTGTCACAGATGGACCCATCTCTGGTGTCCTTTTGTGATAAAATTGCTGCACAGGGGGGACCACTGCAGTTTATGGATGGTGAAGATAGCTCCATTCTCCAAGCGCCACCTGTTGTTCAGTTAGTTTCTGTTACTAGAACAAGTGCGAGGCTTCGTAATGTACAGCCAGAAGTTGATCTGTCACGAAGTTATGAGGTGCTAAAGCGGCACAAGAAAAACACTGAAAATGAACATGGTAAATTTCTAATATTGTCTGGGACTGTTGTTCTTGCAAGCATACAAAATAAAATTATTGAACCGACCATTGTTTCAGGCTCGGCTATCAAAGAATCGACTGCGAGAGATGAAATGTCTCCTGTAGATGTCGATTTGTCAAAGCCAGTTTCCCCAGAAGAAGCTCCAAAAGGACCAGATTCAAATGGCCCTCTGAAAGAAGCTGACCAAGCACCGGCTGAAGCGCCAGCAGCACCTGGTTCTCCTCCCGAACCTATGGCGACTGACAATGGCGAAGAGTCTGCCATGTCTACCAGCGATGACACGCTTGAACAGCTGGAAGCTTTGAAGAAGCGCTTCATGAAGCTCACTGCAGGCTACGGGGTGCCGCAGCTAGAGAGGCTCTACTCCCGGATAATGAAAGGTGCTCTCGAGTTGAGAGGTAAAGGGACCAATGTGGACCACGGACGGTTAGTTGTTAGGCATTTGTTGGCATTTGTTGAGAACAGCGACAATTTTTAACTCGAGCAGCTTTAAGAGATTACTAGTTTTTCCCGTGTACATTCTATTGTGTCTCCAGGATCTCAAAGAAATAGTGGGAACAAAAACTCTGGGGAGCTGTCCATGCCTCCTGATGTAACAACATTCTCTGAAATGCTCAGTGTCAGCGACACAGTTTTGAGTAGCAAGTGCTCTTTGTGGATTGGACTTTTCAGCATCACCTTTCTGTGCTTACAACTGTCATTTATTTCTCTACATTTTCATCTGAATCCTGAAACTGACGCAAATTCTGTACCATTTATTTATTTGTTGTGATTTTTATTTGAAACTGAGGCAAAATTTGTTCTGTCATCTCATGCGATGTACATGCAGCCTAAACTCTGATTTCAGCAAATTTGTCACGAGTTGATCATGGTTAAGCGAGGTTTGATTGCCTGTGCCCATGGTCAAGTTTTTGAGATGGGAATGGAATAAGTTTGTTGGACTTTGATGCACTACTTCTGCCTCCATGTGATCTGATGCTGAAGCCAAGAACCCGGTAGGTTCTAATTCTAAGTTCTAACTCAACAATTTATTTTCAAAGAGAAATGGTTTAATTCTACAACGAAAGGGGCAAAACATAGCAGGTAGAAGCGATCACAAACTGGCCTTAGCCAGCACACTCCAGATTATAACACAAACAAAGAAGACACACGGTCATACAAGATCCACGCTTAACGTTCACATGGGCTTGAACTGTTTGAGCGTGTAGTTCGATCTTCAAGTACAACTCAATACAACTTTAATATCCGTCAAAACTTGTGCCCTCTGCTAGCTCAAAATATTATAACACGGGTTCAAATTTCTTCCAAACATACATACTCTTTTGTAAACTATCAGCATCATAATTACGAGTAGAACTTAACTGCACGGTTACAAGTTTCTAGACTTATAGATGATAATTATTACGCATCACCATTAGTTTTCACATTCAGAATTAAAAAATCTTCCCCGAGAACTTGATTATCCATACTACAACATCTACTCCAACAATTTAAGCACTAGATTCAAAATCTAAGGTATGAATTGCTAGAATATGAAATGAAATCAGTATTTGGTATTTTAATGTTCATATTTTTTTTTTATAGAAGTACAAATTCCATTTTTGTGAGAAATAGGATAATCAAATTTGTTACTACCACATTCCCCCCCCTTCAAAACACAAAACACCTAAGTGAAATATATGTCACAAAATAGTAGAAAAAACGTACTTCCCAGGAGAGCTGAAAGCTAAACGTACTTGAAATATTGTTAATTTTTTGTGTAGACTCGGTCAAAATTTAAGATAGTTCACGAGGTGATTGGGAGGAGAAAACTCATCTAGGGTTCCACACCCCTCGCCGGCGACGTCGCCTGTCTACTTCGTCTCTGGTGGCCCTAGGGCCTTGAAGGTGTGGCGGACCACGACCTCTCGGCGGTGGAAAGTTTTCTGTTCTTTGTTTATGCTGTCTTTAGCGTTTTCTTCGGAATGTTGAGGCGACGTTTACATCCTGAAGAATAAGATCCTCCCGTTCTATCCTCGTTTTGGTGGAGTCGTTTATCTTGTAGATCTCCTAGGATTCTATCTGTTTTCGTTTCGTTGGTTTGTTTTCAGCCAGTCTTTTCCAATCTACGTTGTCATCATTGGTGATGGTTGCTGTTCCAATACAACTTTGTCTATTACAACAAGCTCTACTATACAAATTTTTTCCGTCTTTAGTTATAGAGGGGCAAGGACGACAGGGAACTAGTGTTTATTGTCGTCACTAGATAGTCCAATGACCTATTTGTAATTTAAATTACTTTTGAGTCTTTTTATACTGTTGTTGATAATTATTATTAGATTTGTGAAATTTTCTAAAAAATAAAACTTTTCAAGAAACCGCGAGTAGTAGAAGTACAATATCTCGTGAGTACTCTGCACGGAATAAAAGCACAAGGAAAATTGCATGCGCACATTTTTTTTTAGGGATGCATGCCCACATTTTAATGTGTATTTACCTCTCTGCCCACACGAAATAAAAGCACAAGTACCATGGGCCCTTTACCATGCGCCAAGGACCGTGCTCGATCACCGCATCAGGAAAAAAAGGGTTTTAACAAGTACCATGTCACGAGGTGATTGGGAGGAGAAAACTCATCTAGGGTTTCACACCCCTCGCTGCCTGTCTGGTGGCCCTAGGGTCTTGGAGGTGTGGCGGACCACGACCTCTCGGCGGTGGAAAGTTTTCCGTTCTTTGTTTATGTTGTCTTTAGCATTTTTTTCGGGATGTTGAGGCGACGTTTACATCCTGAAGAATAAGATCCTCCCGTTCTATCCTCGTTTTGGTGGAGTCGTTTATCTCGTAGATCTCCTGGGATTCTATCTGTTTTCATTTCGTTGGTTTGTTTTCAGCCAGTCTTTTCCAATCTACGTTGTCATCATTGGTGATGGTTGCTGTTCCAATATAACTTTGCCTATTACAACAAGTTCTACTACAGATATTTTCTCCGCCTTTAGTTATAGAGGGGCAAGGACGACAGGGAACTAGTGTTTATTGTCGTCACTAGATAGTCCAATGACCTATTTGTAATTTAAATTACTTTTGAGCCTTTTTATACCGTTGTTGATAATTATTATTGGATCGGTGAAATTTTCTAAAAAAATAAAACTTTTCAAGAAACCGCAAGTAGTAGAAGTACAATATTTCGTGAGTACTCTGCACGGAATAAAAGCACAAGGAAAATTGCATGCGCACATTTTAATTTTTTTTAGGAGCGTGCTACACGTCTCCCGGGGGATTTGATCTCCCGATCCCCCGGGTCGGCAGCCGTACGATGCGGTCGATCGAAACCGTTTAGTCTAAACTGGGTCAAATACTCCCGCAAAAAAAAAAACGCATCCTATGGGATTTGAGTCGTCCTATTGAACGCCCGCCTCCGACGCCGGCAGCACCGGTGCCGATTGTCCATCCGCCCCAGCAATCCTTCTCACGTTGCACATCCTTCCTCGCTGCTCTGCCTCCCCTATCCTTGAACGCCGGTGTTGCTCCTCCGTTGGCCACGGCCATCACCGGAGAAGCCGACGCATCGTCACCGATGCAGCAGCTGGTAGCAGCTCTGGTGTGCCTTGGTAGAGACCGTGCTCTGGTAGCAGCTCTGGTGAGCTCTGGTGTAGCAAGCTCGTCGGCGGCCGCCTGCCCCTGTAGCATCCCGGTGGCCGGTAGTAGCAAGCTCGTCGGCGGCCGCCTGCCCCTGTAGCATCCCGACGGCCGGTAGTAGCAAGCCCATTGACCGCATGTAGCAAGTCCGTTGGCCGCCTGTAGCAAGGTCGTCAGCGGCCGCCTGCCCCTGTAGCATCCCGGTGGCCGGTAGTAGCAAGCCCATCGACCGCCTGTAGCAAGCTCGTCGACGGCCGCCTGCCCCTGTAGCATCCCGGCGGCCGGTAGTAGCAAGTCCATTGGCCACCTGTAGCAAGCTCGTCAGCGGCCGCCTGCCCCTGTAGCATCCCGATGGCCGGTAGTAGCAAGCCCGTCGACCGCCTGTAGCAAGCTCGTTGGCGGCCGCCTGCCCCTGTACCCATTGACCGCATGTAGCAAGTCCGTTGGCCGCCTGTAGCAAGCTCGTCAGCGGCCGCTTCTAGCAATCCCATGAGTCCCTTGTAGCAAGTCCGCCAGCGGCTTGTAGCATATGCGGCGCCCGCTGTCGGGTTGGGCCACTTGTAGCAACCCCGTCGTTCGGTGGTAGCATTCGCTCCGGCCGGTCATAGCATCCTCCCGGCCCGTCGTAGCATCCGCAGCGGCCGGTAGTAGAAAATCTACGTACTACTCTCAGCACCTCTCCAGCCAGGTAGCACCGCTGCCCGTTGTTTACAGTTGCAGCATCTGCAAACAAAAGTACAAGGTAGCAGCGCCACCGCAACGGAGCTAGCAGCGCCACCGCTGCCCGTGGTGGTCGGGCCGAGAATGACGTGCGCGAGACGGGGCGGCACCGGCGTGGGAACATTGGGATCAATGGAGATGCAAGATGGGCACATGGGGTGGCGCACGCGGCGTGGCACCGGTGGCAGGACATAGGCAAAGGGAAGGAGTGAGGAGGAGAAATCCATGACTCGTCGGTGTGAGTAAAGAAAAGAAGAAAAGGAGGTGCGGGGAAGACGTTGTCCAGGCGGAGAAGATAAGGACGTGGTGGGGCCGTATCAAAGACGCGGCGTGCGAAGGATCCGAGGGATACGAGCGATGTTATTCCCCGGTGGAATAGTATCGTTTTCCTTTTTTTTAGGGATGCATGCGTCACATTTTAATGTGTATTTACCTCTCTGCCGTTCCTCCTTCCGCCGAGGGTTTCTGCTGTGCTAGCTCTCCCAAATTCCTCTGCTCTACACCTCTACTACGGGTGACCGTGAAGAGAGATCTTTCTTTCCACGCGAAATCTCCGCACAAATCCTACATTGTCTCTGGGAATCCGCTTGTTGAATTGTTCTTACCGCAGATGGCCGCGCTTGCGCTGAAGGGGCCCTGCTTCACGGCGGCTGGCCTCTCCGGCGGCCAGAACCCTGCTCCAAATAGCCGCCTCCATCGCGACCTTCGGGGCAATGCTGTTCCGTCCATGACGTGGAGCATGCGCGGCGGCAGAAGGGACGCGACACTGAAACCCCAGGTAAGAGTAGCGCCACATATGTTCAATTTTCGTTTCCCAATTCGAGAGAGAGAGAGAGAGCTAAGCATGGTGCACGGTAGAATCTGGGAGATAATGTTTTCAATCTTGTATGCACGCACACCTTAAATATCTCCTGGTAGCTTCAATCAGGGCTCGGAAATCTCAACTGCAAATTTAAATTTTATTATGCTCCTCAAGGGAAGACTAGATTTTGCTAGTCCCTCATGTTTTTCTAGTATATGCAAGGCCACTTTCGTATTTCGAGCCTAACTTTGACCAACAAGATATACGAGTCCCATGTCATCAAAAGCAACTCATATTTTGCTGGTCAATTTGGTGACCAAAGTTAAGACTCAGTGGCCTTGCATTGTATATATAAACGGAGGAAGTGCTACGCTTTCACTTGTTTCTCATGATATCATCATGTTTACATGGTATGTGGAAACATGTCGTTGTGTGCAGGGATCCGTAAGATCCTCCTTAAAACCCAATGCCGCAAAATATTGCTTAACATGATTGTTAACATTGTCTTAACATGATTGTAACATTGTCTTGAAGGCCGCTAAGTGGGTTCCACAAAACGACGACTATCTATATGACGCCCAAGCATTACATATCGACACACAGTTTTCCCCTGCAGCGGAATACATCGACCTTCTTCTCAACAGGAGAAGTTACCGGGATCCAGCGGTAATTCTCATGCATCTACCTAAAGAGTATCTTATTGTTTTGAATTTTACATTTGCTTATGGTCCAAATTATTTGTTGCTCCAAAGTGTGCCCACATGTCAGCTGTACACATTAGAAAGAGTTTGCACTCTTGGAGTTGCATTTATGTTAAGTTACAATTGATTTAGGTTGCACACAAAAAGAATTTGCAGTTATATATGCCCTATTGGTAAGGATAATTTATTGAGATGAGTTCCTCAGAAATAGTCTGATTGACAACATGCTGTAACTTAGCTGAATTCTTGCCGTACTGTTGGAAATCCATTCACCTTGCTATATATGACAATACAAATTGTTTCCATGCCTAGCAGCTTCCTTGATATTTCTAGTTATCCTCCTGTGAAGTCACAATAATTGTGTACATGTACTCGTTGAATCATACTCCCTCCATACCGGTTTACTGGGCTAATACTCCTTCTCATCCATATTAATTGTCATTGAATTGGACGTATATAGCACTAAAACATGTCTAGATACATCCAATTCTGCGACAATTAATATGGATCGGAGGGAGTACTACCTCCATACCAGTTTATTGGGCTAACACGGAGTTCAAAAACGAAGTTTGATCATAAAATTGATCAATAAAACATGAATTATATGTTGCAAAAATTATACCATTGGATTCATATTTAAAATACCTTTCTAATGATATAATTTTTGTGACATATGATTCATATTTACTTGATCAAATTTGTAGTCAAACATATTTCTTAAACTCCGTGTTAGCCTAATAAACCGGTATGGAGGGAGTAGTAGTTTTGGAGATATATCGAATTACTAGGCTAAATTGTGTATTAACTGCCCCAATTAACTCTCATGCATGGCTTATTTCCTCCTAAAAATCGTCCCAACCTACCCACGATTCTCTAGTTTTCTTGAGTGAACTGACCGGTGCATGCGCCCCAATTAACTCATGCATGTACTCATTGCTTCTCTCTCTTTTTTATTCAGCCAATGAGAAACCACCTAGGTCCAAGTATTTTGCTAATTTAATCCAACAATCCGGTATGGAGGGAGTATATAATGTTACACGTGTTATTTTTCCAAGGTTGCTATTTAGTTCAATGACATCAGAACATATACTAAAAAAAATGGATACTTGCTATTTCGTTGTGTTAAGGAGGTGTTATGCTAAATAAGTCTTCTTGTCTCCTTCAGAAAACAGAACTTGCAAATCCGACTGATATTTCTCAGGTCCAACATGCATTGGACTGTCTATTTATTTCTTCATAAGGTAATAAGTCAGCTGACTAGTATTCCTTCATAACATTTCAAGTTAGGGAGAACAAAGCTGGAGGCAACAGATCAGCGCAAGCGGCGCCAGGAGGCTTGTGAAAAGCGCTCAAGAGAACTTGTAGATGGTCTGGTAGAGTACATCTCCTCTGACAATGAGAACTACAAGTACGTTGTAATTGCCAGCAAAGAGAATGCTAATATGATTATGGAGGAGGTACTATTTCTTTCCCTTTCTCTCTAAAATCCTGGCAACATCCATGGATGTGGAACTGATAGCCATCGATAATTATGGATGCATGCTTCCAGTTGGAATATGTAGCCATTCAAATGTCTATCTAGCACTGGGACAGTATCAAAATCATGCGAATGTTCTGAACTTTTTTTATGGCACGAGGATAAAGCTGTTGGATCAAATACTATGTTCTCTGTGCTGCTACTATTTTTTTACGCAATCAGTGCCTCTATTGTTTATTTAATTATGTAATTGTGCTTGTGTTCTTTAATTTTGCAGGGTTTTATTTCCTCTAATGCCCGAGATGAAATTTTAGATGGTCTTGAAAGGATAGAAAAGGACGTTCAAGAGGAAAAATTTCAGTGGAGAAATAATAAAGATATCCGGACTAATATAATTGAAGCACTGATTGAGATAGTTGAAGGACCAGCAAAAAGGCTGGATGAAGTAATAAGCCATTATGATCAAATGCTAACAGTCCTGAATCTATGGTGCAATGACTCCATTGATAAATTTGTTACTCGAATAAAAGAACTCCAGGTTTACTCATGCTCATAGTCTATCTTTGTGAAACTGTGTTGCATTGTTTTATCAGAATCCCTCACACTCAAGTTTTGTTTTTCCTTGAATATTCGTTTTGGAATATTTTATTTCTTCCAGTTATTGATGATTCTAATGCAGTACATTATAGTGTAAAAAAGCCTTAACTATGCGCATACTTAGGGAAGTGGTTACACATGCACATTGCAGTGCTTGGCATGAGAGTTTTGCTGCTACGTAGCAGTTATTGCTGAAACTCACATACATGTTTGTTATCCTCTAATCTTTGTGTATACCATAGAATACTACACTGTTGTAAATATTCACATCAATTTGCACAATGTAATACGTTCCCTGTTTCACATTTTGTTATTCAACATCATTTTGTACAATGTACTGAATTCTCCGTTTCACAATGTTAGCCATTGTATGTCACTCACTGGCAAGCTAGAAGAGTTAGTGACATATCAAGTGTAGAGCAAACTGTTAGCTGCTGGTAGAAGAAGCAAATCAAAACTAGATATGTGCTACCCATGACTTGTAGCTAGTTTTTTGCTTCTTAATTTGCCGATAGTTCAAGTAATTGCAAAACAATTGGTTTTTGTTCAGTTATAGACTTATAGTTACAAAAAAAATGGTCTGATAAGACATGACTATTATTTATGTTATAGGTTGAGCTGGTTTTGCTAGCAATAAGAAACGAGGGATTGGTCGTATCTTGCAGCAATAGGGCTGCAGGCTGTATTCTACTTGGCGATATGGTATTGTCGAAAGTTGAACAGGTAATATCTTATGATTTGTGAGGCTCATATAAAGTACATATACTCAAGTGTAACAGAATACAGTCTTGAATCTTGATCAGTACATATTATATGATCTTGCGCATCTCCTTTTTTTTTTCATCTATGTAAAGCCATATACGTACTTCCTCTGTTTTTCGCATACATGATGTTTAGTATTTTTTACTTCAACCAAGAAGCATCATGAGGTGGAGATTTTACCCAATTCGTGAGCCCGCTTATTGCTTGGAATTGTGCTTGTTACTATACTCATAATAATAAATGACATTGGAAATTGCCACAGGGGAGGATTGAGAAAATAGTCATTGTAGAATGACATTTAGGAGTGGAGAAATTAAAGCTAATGTCTAAAGCTGCTTTACCAATGCTTTGTAGTTCTGCTACTTCCAGTTGGCATATCCATGTTTATACCTCATGCCTGAATACATGTTTTTGTTATATTCATTGTAAGCTAGGTGTTGTATCATTTCAAGTGTGTTGTATCTCTTATAGAAAAGGAACCTTGCGACTTTAGATCATATTAGATGATAAAAGTGCAACTGCATGTACCACACATTGACCCATTTTCACAATGTTGAACAGCTAGAATATGACGTCTGTCGGCTTGTTAGTTGCAAAAACAAGATGGACTCTACACGACTAACTCCTTTTTCTTCAGGCAACACTGATGGTTCTATGAACAGGTTTAATATTCTTTTTCACAGTTTCTTTCTCCAATCATTTTAATTCTGATAGTGGGTGGGCATACTAACCACTTCCTCGTGCCGACAAAACATCTCTCTGAAACTGACTGCTCATCTTTCCTTTTTCCCTCTAAATTGAGTCCTCATCTTTCAAATAAGTAATTTTTTTATGCATTCAGTTAAATTAATTTATGCAATGTGGAAATTATACTTTGTCCTAGCTAGGTTCTAATCCAATTATATGTATTAACTTTTTAAGTGCTTTTTATAGTGGTTTTTCAATTGATATTCTGTTGCTACTATATATTTAGCTTAACTCAACTTGGTTTCATTTGGAACTTTTCCAGCTTATCTAATGGTGGTTTGCATCGCGTGCACAAGTCTATTATGGATTTTGGCAATCTGATCGTCGGTGACATCGCACACGATCTTACAGATCTTGAGAATGACCTGCATACACAGTTAGTCTGGTCGTTGACACGGAATGATGAAGTGACCAAAAGTATACACCTTCTGTGGGGGCACAAGATTGATCTTGATACTTTTCATGTCATGGGACATGCTGGCTCTATCTACAATGCATCTGCGGTGTAGTGGCTCAAGCTAGTTCGGTCTTTTCACATGATATCTTGTTAGATCCTGCAACTGATGAAATAAACTTCTTTTGAGCAGGATAGCAGCAAGCGGTTTTTGAAAGCCTACAGAGTTGTTCCAGAAATGATCAAAGCAGCTACAGAATTCGCAAGGAACTCGTCTTTTGATCCAGAAAAGTTTCTGAGCTTTCCACCTGGTTTTGTTGGCGATCCAAAGCTCGCAGGATTCTGTGCATCGAAGGTGATCCAAAGATTATAACCTTTTCCTGGAAATCATTTTAATTTAGACATGATTTCCCCCTTTTATATAATTGATTGATCCTGCACTCTGTCGAACTAGGATCTAGAGCGACTATATGCTGGGGAAGCTGCGGCGGAGCAGACGGGCGCTACAGTGAAGCAAGATTTCAAATCTCACAGCGACGATACAGCAAGGAAGCTGCTCGGTTGGCTCCGACGACTTTATCAGTCGGAGCAGAAAAGTTAGTCTCTCGTGCGTGTGCGGTTGCAGTGCTGTATATATTTATTTATGGTCCGTGGAGTGTTTTAAGCAGTCCAACAAATAATCGTGATAGTAGTCAAGGGTACTCCCTCCGTTCCATTATTCTTGTCGTAGTTTTAGTTCAACATTGAACTACAATCACGACAAGAATTATGGAACGGAAGGAGTAGAACATTTTCTGATGTAACGAGAAGTGCTACTGTTTCCCACGAATGCAAGAATTAGTTACCCACGTGGTATGCTAAGATGTTTAGGTATACATCTTGTGTGAAGAACAGTTTGATAGATCATCTTCGTTGTTCGTTCCTCATGGCAAAATTGCTGTTCCTTTAGTTATGACATTGGCCTACATACAATGCTCCATTTGTCAATACACCTACGCTTCGATGTGATAGTATTTAGCAACAAGGTCAGCTTATAAATGAAAATAAGAAAAAAAAACTCATGCTGATAGACAACTGATTTCTGATTCAGAGTCAGCAAGGCAACATCAATCCTGAACGAGTGACACACAACATGATGATGAACCAATCATACAGACAAGCAATGTTCTAGCATCATTTAGAGCCTCCAGTTCTCGAATCGAACAATAGATAGATCATCAACATACATAGTTCATCTAGCACTGGATGCCAGCTCACGCCTGCTGATACAATAGATAGTAAAATGCCTGCTGATCTGAACTACAACACGATGACCCCCGACTGGCTTTGGAAAACCTCTATCTCTAGCCGCACCGCCGCCCAGACATGGCTGCACTGCTCAAGCTTATAGTTCATGTGAGCTAGAAATGATTTGGCCCATGGTTCTTCGTCCTGTTTCACGCTCATGCCACAAGGAACTGAAAAACTGGCATATGGTCACTGTTAGTTTGACAACTGACAACACAGAAACATAAGTGAAACAACCTCTGGAAAAAGAGCAAAACAAGTTGTGGAATAGATAGTTGACCTCAACAGTTCCTCTTCTGAGTGTTTACCATCTGAATGGCCATTCCTACAGTAAGATATTACCAGTATAAGAGTTGCCTACAATGAAATTCTTTCTGAAAAAAAAACTCAAGTTCTAAATTTGTGAAAAAAAAGCCAAACCTGACCACATATAGCCTATAGATATGAAGAGAGTGCTTGGAGAGATTCCTTGTGGCTGCCTCGGCAGTTTCATTGCGAAACAAATATGTTACAGGATAACCCAAAAGCCACCTGCAAATGTCGCAGCGTGAAACAATGAATCGGAAGAGGCAATTGAAATGGATAACTTTGGCAATATAGCAAACATACGAGTGTGCAAGACATTTCCTTCTGATGTCAGAATAATTGCCAAAAAAATAAAGGTGGCATGTTCTATAATGAGGATGTGCAATACTTTTAGTTTAAGGTGTCCATACAGCGGTTTCAGTGGACTAGCATTCCATGGTTGTGAGTTTTGGCACCATGTAAGGAAGTGAGAACCAAGAAATTACCCATTCAGAGAAGGCAGTGCAATTTGAGTACTCTCTAGGAAGGCGCTCAGATCAACAACCAGTGAACTCGTGTCGGCAATGCTGATGCCAGTGCAATCAACATCAGTGGCTCTCTCTGGAAGTCTTGATTTCTGCTTTGTTGTTCCAGGTTCGACATCTCCTTCAACAGGGAATGTATCTGAAAAACGATCTTGGATCGATAAAAGCTCCACCATGGTTTCATTCTTTTCTGTGTCTGCAAGTAGCTGTACCGGGAGATCAGTCAGTAATATAAAACAGGGCAACAGACCAAAAAAGAGGATTGCGATCTGAGAAGGTAAAGACTTCGCTACAGCTTTTCTCTAGGTCCACAAAAGCTAGCTGGCGCCGCGACCTCGCATTTGGTGACACATGTTCAGCAAGTCCTTGTATGTGAATCAAATAGAGCATATCGTTGATAACCATCACCCTTAGTGGATTCAAGATACTTGCTTCCTGCAAGGCAGACATGTATGACCATTTCTGAATTAGATGCACATGACTACACGGTAGTACATTTGTAGTTGAAAGACTAGTAGAGATTGGTCGAGCAAGAAGATGCAAACTGACAGGGATCATAACCGCAATGCTCAACTGTGGCGGAAGTGTAAATTTCGAGATGGACTGTGATTAAGCAGCATCAATTTAACGGCCCGTAAGCCAGATACAGGTCGTAAATGTAACTGTATGGTGGAAAAGCAATAAACGAAGTCCTCATCACTATTTAAGACATGAGCCACACATCTTCTCAATGGGTGAAGACACTCACATCCAGTGCCAACAATGGCAAGAAACATAAATTTGTAGATATGACTTGCGTATTTGCATGGGAGAGATGTCAAAGATGGATATTCTCTATTCACTAGCGGCGAAGGATAACACTGTGCCATGCCTGGTTCTATGCGCCATACAAGTGCAGAGAATTTAAGACATCGAAATCAGGTAATCACCTGCCGAGCGTGATGCAGCAGGCTGCACATATTATCCTGTAGCTGAGGCATCGTGCCGCCGTAGTCCATGAGTATCACAGGCCGCAACCCAGTGCAGAGGAACAGGATATCTGCCGACAGTTCATCGTGCCAGTTCATTAAGTTTGCTCCTCGGTGCACTAATGCCAAAGGCAATCTCAGACACACAAGACATCGTCTCTCCGCACAGGTGTTTCCCGATCAATCTACCAGGCATCAAATCAACCCACCTACTGGAACCAAACCCTGAACCTGATGGAACTAACCATGGCATGCATGAGCTATATGGTATCAAACTCTGAAACTATCTGAACATAGCTATGAACCCACCTACAGAACATGTTACAGATGAATTTGCCTGCACAGCTGGATGGCTTATAGGCACCGAATCATACGGTTTTTTTAGCAACAAATCAGCAATACGGCGCAGAACTTAGGAAGAAAAGAGACTGTCTTGTGCTGCTACATAACTTCCATCACGGACAAACGATAAATGGAAGGAACCAGAAGCGTGTGAGGGGGCACCGACCGTTGAGGAGGCGGCGCTTGGACTGGGGCCGGAGGCGCCACCGGATGCGGGCAGCGCTCGCCTCCACCACCCGCAGCATCTCCTCGTACGCCCCCGCCTCCGCCGCTACCTCCATCGCCGCCGCCGCCGCCGCCGCCGTGCGCGTCCAACGGCCAGTGGGGTGCTAGTGAAACAGATCGACAGACACTGAGCATTCCGTCCGACTGATTAGAAATCAACGGTCCAGATTGAGGGGCGGGTTAGATAACTGCAACTGCCTTCTCCAGTCCGCCTGGGGTTTCTTGCCTAGAAGCAGAAGCTCTCTCTTGGATTGGATGGAGTTATCCATTTCCATGGGAGGCGCTGCTGCGGCCATGAGCCTTCTCAAGCTCAACCCCAAGGTACCATCTCCTCTTTCTCTCTCTCTCTCTCTCTCCCTCTCCATTAGTCTTGAGGGGCACTTCACCTATCCTTTTCTAGGGTTTAAGTCTATCCGATGTGAATTATGTGGGGATTTTTTTTTGGCGCAATTTGTTGAATTTCAAGAGAATGATTGGCATTTGGCTGATATATTTCGCAGTTCAAGAGAATGATTGGCTCAACTTTGTTTATTTTCCCTCGAACTTGTGAAGAAATCTGGGTTCAGTGATTAGTGTACATACGCGCGTGCGAGAGTTTGCACAAGAGCGGAGAATTAAGAGGTGGCTAAGTCGGTTTTTAGCCTCTGTTTTCTTCTTTTCTCAGCCTTAGCATTAAGGGAGTTATAATTTATAAACCCACACTATGGTACTGTTCTCCAGGGCACTGTCAGGTAAAAAAATAAGTTCAGAAATGCAAAGGTTCTTTCCCACTAATTGGATGTAATATGACAGTTTGCTTGAAATTCTCACTGACGGAAGGGGGAAATTTGACCTGATGATGCATTCATTACCTAGCTGTTCATCCCTCAGTGTCACGTTTCCAACTTCAGCTCACTCATGAATTTGTGGATTGCACTGCAGGCGGTGAATCACAAATGTACCAGGGTGTTTCTACCTCAGCTCCAGTTTTCTCATGAAGTACCATCTTCAGCTTGTTCGATGATGTTCAACACACGATGCCCAAAACGGTAGGGTGCCTTTGGAAGTCTGTCACTTTTCATATTCATTTATACAGGTTACTTGTCTTAATCAAATCAGTGACAGTCTACAAAATGACGTCTCTCTTATGCTTGATTGCACTGAGGGAGTAGTACGTGTCGCTTAAGGCAAATGTATTTCTTCGCTGTTCATATTTGCTTATGACTTTATTTTCCAGAACCAACCATAATGTTTGCAGAGCACTTCAGGCAATAGCTCCAGTACAATGTACACCTTTAGCCTCTCGTCATTTTTAACTTAACAGTGTCGAAAATCATTACCTTATGGGCTTATTGTCTGTGCTATCAGGTACAGAAAAACCGACACAAGCGCCGGTAGCCTTTAAAGATTTCCATGTTTCTGTACTTACTGAAGAAGATGGATTAATAAAGGTTGGTTGGCATTTTGGTTTCAGTAAACAGTAAAATAGAAAGTTGTGAAATAAATAAACATATAGCTCTCTGGCAGATCTCATCTTAATCTGTTTACCTGTCCATTTTTTTTGTTACAAGACGCAGATACGAGTAACTGTGAGCAGTAAAATGACTGATTCTATCTTTGAGAACGTCTTCTCAAAGCATGTTGCTGCGGCACAGCCACTTCCAGGATTTCGACGAATGAAAGGAGGTAGCAAGCCTCTTTTTGTTCTATCCATCTTGGTTCTGATAGAACCTACCGAAACAGTTGCAATTCAGCTTTAGTTATCCGTTCTTGCATATTTGGAAACTCAGGAGGTCATCCTACATTAACTTTTTAGAATCCACTGTGCTTCTGTTATTTGTCCTTGTAACTTCCACTCTGAGCAAATGCCTTCTTGAGGCGTTCTCCACTCATAGTATGTCTCGATGGACCATTAACAGAATTATATCTGTTAATCTATATAGAAGTTGTTCCAATCTATTAACCATAGATTGCACTTCTTTCATTATTTAGTTTAGCATGGTCGTAGCATTTTTGACTTGTTACAACAGCTCCTTCAATTTGTGATATGAAACTAACGCTGGTCACATTTCTCGACACTTCTATCCACATCATGCTGCTTGAATTATTCAAGGGAAAACACCATCTGTAAGTTCCTGTGACTATCACAAACTATTTCCTCCATTTCGGAACATCTATGAGCTCCCGACAGATAATGCTCTGACTGGCTCCATACTCTCTGGTGCCACCGCAGGTACCAAAAGAAGTTGCTCTGCACTTGATTGGACCATCGAAAGTGAAGAAAGCAGCCATCAAGAAAATCATTAATAGTGTAGTGGCCGAGTATGTTGAAAAGGTAACAACAATTATCCATAGGATTCCTACTGTAAATGTGAAAAGTGCCAAGTGCTGGATATGCGTCATTTCTAAGCATCCTGTGTGTGTGAGCTCCTGCCGTGGCAGTGGTCAGCTATTTATCTCTGTTGCAATCGCATGATGCAGGAAAACCTCGATGCGTCTAAGAACCTGAAGGTTCTGCAAAGCTACGAGGAGCTTGAGGAGGCGTTCGAACCCGGAAAAGAGTTTTGCTTCGACGCGGCTGTTCATCTGGCTGGAAGCTAATCCACTGAATGCAGTTCCCTGATTACCACTGGAGAGATGATCTCTGCATGCAGAGAGGAAGATTCCTGGGCAGCTGCCCCTTGAGCTTGAGCTTTCAGCGCTGCTAGTCTACAGCATAGGGCCCTGTTGTTATCTTGGTGATCACGCATCCTACTGCAAGTGCTTTTTTGGTTGATGCAAAGAGCAAGTTTTGCCATGTGCTTGCTAAGAACAAGAAAAGAATTCCAGGCAAGTTATTAGAGCCATGCAATCATCACTCCATACAACATCACAGACAGGAAACGATATTACATCATACTAGTTTGTGACAAGTCTCATATTCGTTGTCTGAAATCCCTAGCTACTAAAAATTATTCAGGTGCATGCTCTGGATCATATCTAGTCTTGTTCTTAGTTCCACTGACGACGAAGTTGTCGGATCATCGACTTCTGTACATCCAGAAAGAACAGGATGTCCTTGGTGTCTGTGTTACCAATCCCGGCCATATAACCCTAAAAAAGCGATATATACGCACAGTGTTAGGTCATCGAAGGCGGAAACCCCTTTCTACACCCTGGTGCATATGCACCCGGTATGAAAAAAATATTTTTTTAAAATTTGAATATTTTGAAAAAAATATATGATCATATGTAGCTTCATGTTTAAGGTGCGGGCACGTTACTTTAGCACCAATTTTTGTCTTTTTTGCGCAAGCCACCCAAAATGTTTATTTTTCATGAAACAACTTTGCGCACATCTAAAACTTGAAGTTCTACATGCACGTATTTTTTGAATTTTTTTGGCATTTCAAATTTTAACAAAAATCAAATTCAAATAAAGGGTGTATATGCACCCGGAGCAAAAAAAAAGCCACATCCCATAGAAGGTCATTAACTAGATGTATGCACCATAACTAACAACTAAGACCATTAGTTAGATAAATAAATGTTGTTCGATGGGTTGTGTAGTCATACCATTGGTGTGTAATCATGTGGGAAAAGAATGTTGTAATGCATGCGGAGCTCGTGAGAACTTCGTCGAAATCGAGGAGTGCCTCCTCCAGATGTAGTAAGGCAAGCGCGTGGTTCTCCACCATTCTCTGAATCACCCACGGGTCGGGCCTAAATGCATCCGATCAACAAATTAGACAACTCAACGTGACTACAAACACACAGATAGCATACAAGAAATCCAAAAATTAACGAACCTCTGAAAGCAAGTCAGGTCAATAATGTTGGTACATATCTCGGCCAGTACTCCTACCGTCCTACGAGCTACACAAGAAAAATACTACTCCATCTGTTTCAAAATATAAGATGTTTTAGGTTTATGAAGAAAATGAATCTAGACTTTTTTTAAGTATGTAGATTCATCTTAAAATTGAGTGAATCTACATACTAAAACAAGTCTAGATTTATTTTTTCATAAACCTAAAACTTCTTATATTTTAAAACGGAGAGAGTAGAAGTGAATAAACAGTAAATTATGCATGCTCATTAATGGAGATTATGAAGTATATACTCAATACCAAGGGATTGAAAAAATTGGATTAAACAAAGGACTGAAAACAAGAAAGAAAGGCCAACGATTGAGTGATTGAGAATTGAGAGAATTAAGAAAGAAACTGAGACCATAAGATGCCGAGAGACTAAACAATGGGACACTAACAAAATTTGACCGAAAACATACATAATAAAGAACAAAGAAAGCGACATTCCGACTAAAGAAAGAAAAGTCAAAGTTGAGTGATAGAAGAATTGAGAGACTTAAGAAAGATACTGAGGCAATAAGATACTGAGAAACTAACTAATGGGACTAAAAATAGAATGAACCTAAGCTAATAGAATGATGGACTAAATCTTAAGACTAAAGTTAAGAATTACTGATCAAATAAGTCTAGAAATATGAGATAAAAATGAATGAAGGAACTAAATATACTAAAAAAGACTAAGAATGCACACTAAAATAATAAAGACTGATTGAAAAGTGGGGACAACTCCAAACTATACTAAAGAAATAAAAGTGAGAAACATGAATTAGATGAAGAGGAACCGGAGAACAATGAATTAAATAAAAAGAATGACAACCTGACAAGAATGACAAGGGGTAGAAAATGAAAAAAATAGATAGACAACAATGACTGAATAATGAGAATGGAAAAAACGAGACAAGAATAAGACAGAATCAAGAAAGTAGCAAGACTCGATAAAAAGAATGAGAAAAAGAGAGTTCCTGCTTCCTGCTCCACGATAGCCCTCTAACTCTGATGCAGAGCATAAAGAAGAAGAACCAAGTACCTAAATGTAACATCTTGGACTCCTCGGAGCACTAGCCCAAGCAATTTTGTTACACGATAAATATGACACAACAATGACACTCGACTGAAGTTTCAATAGTCCTTAGTTGGTAAGCAGATTAGACATGAAACGATAATTTTCTTACACCGAAACTAGTAGCCTGAATTCACACATCAGTTGTTACAACAGAAATAATCAACAAAAAACTGCCTCAAATAACCACGCACCAGTGAGCAATCCAAAACGGTTGCCGCAACACAACTTGAAATATAGAGACAAAGATAAATAATAATAATGGAGAAAAAGGGGGGAAATCCTATAGCCGCTCTCCCAGCGACAAAGCAGCTAACTAACGGCTACCACCATAACGCCTCATCCCATCTGAATTGGACAGTCCGCCGTTGCTCACACCAGGCCATGCCATGCACGACTCCACCACTCTTCAATTACAACTGCCGCACTATCTCCAAATTACGAGCTACCGCCACAGAAAATAGAACACTGAGGGTGTGTTTGGTTGCTCGTTTCCCCGTTTCTCGCATGGGGCGGGAAGAAATAAGGTCATTTGGTT
Organism: Avena atlantica; assembly: GCA_910589765.1. Classification (NCBI taxonomy): domain Eukaryota; kingdom Viridiplantae; phylum Streptophyta; class Magnoliopsida; order Poales; family Poaceae; genus Avena; species Avena atlantica. The sequence goes on from OU342736.1 coordinate 488,412,123, forward strand.
CCGCGCGGCAGATGGAACCTTTGCAAAACACGATTCTTAAAGCGCCCCTCAGCCAGGCCATGGAGGAACACCGAATTCGGGCGCTTTCATGAAGCCAACTTCTTCTCGCGCTCGCGGGGAAGAAGATGCACGCGCTCGTGCAAGGTCGGGATGGCGGGAGATCGCGAAATGCGGCGGGAGAAATTGGGGTTACCGCCCGCCGAATCGCCGCGCCTATTTACACCGCCCCTATTTACACCGCCCCTCCACCGACTCCAAAATCCCCGCCCCCATTTCCCCCAATTTCGAGCTCTCCCTCCAAATCCCCTTCCTCACCGACGAGCAGGTAAACGGCGCCTCCTACTCCGGCGGGTGTAGGTCATCTCCGGCAAGTCTTCCTCCTCGGCTATGTCACTGATGCAACGCTGAGTTGATGTAGGAGCGCTTCGTTGGGAACCCCAAGAGCAAGGTGTGAAGGAGCACATCAGCAAGTTTTCCCTCAGTAAGAAACCGAGGTTATCAAACCAGTAGGAGGAAGGAAACGTCACACAGGTGTTGCAAGCAACGTGGAGACCTGCACAACACAAACTCAAGACTTTGACCCAACTAACAGTGAGGTTGTCAATCTCACTGGTTGTTGTAACAAAGGATTAAACGTATTATGTGGAAGGTAATGGTCTGCAGCAAGTAAACAAGTAACAGTGGAAGATGTATCAATGGTAAAGATTTGACCGGGATCCATAGTTTACTAGAGGTGCTCTCTTTAGATAAATAACATGACATGAAAGGTAAACAAATTATAGCAGGGCAATTGACAGGAACTGAGCAAGACATAACAATGCAATTACTAGTCAGAAAGATCCTATGAGATTCGATTGGACAATACAACAAGATACATAGACCGCCATCCAACTGCATCTATGACTAGAATTCCACCTTCAGGTTATCATCCGAACCCCCTCTAGTATTAAGTTGCAAGCAACAGACAACTGCTTTAAGCAAAGTGTGTAAGGTTTGTTTTCTCCCTAGTAGAAACAACTCATCTACAACCGAAGAGATTTTTGTCACTTCCCTTGTAAACTAGAGGCATGAACCCACTATCGAGCATAAATACTCCCTCTTGGAGTCACTAGCAACTACTTGGCCAAGATAGCTACTAACAACGGAGATTATGCAAGATCACAAATAACACATAGATGATAGAATCGTAAAGACAAAACTATTAATCAAACCAACATAATAATCTCAATATCCATCGGATCCCCGCAAACACAACATGCATGATTACAAATAGATTAGATCTTGATCATGAACGGAGCTCACAAGATCTATACATGAAAGCACAAATAAGGAGATACAACCATCTAGCTACTACATGGACCCATAGTCTAAGGTGGAACTACTCATGCATCATACTGGAGAGAAGGCCTCCGGGATGATCTCCCCTCCGGCAGGGTGCCAGAAAGAACTTCAGATCCTCTCTGGTCTAGGGACGATGGTAGCGGCGGCTACAGAAGGTTTCGTGAAATATTGATCGGGTACTTAGGGTTTCTGCATCGGGGGCTTCTTATAGGCGAAGGGGGAGGCCGAGGCGGTGGCCAGGGGCCCCACACCCTGCCTAGGCGCGGGGCAGGGCCCACCCGCGCCTAGGGGGTGTGGCTGCCCTGGCACGCCTCTCCGTCTCCCCTCTGGACTTCTTGTTCCCCACAGAAACTTATTGACTTTGACGTTTGTCCCGTCCAATTCCAAGAATATTCCTTACTAGATTTTCTAGAACCAAAAATAGCAGAAAACAGGCAAATGACACTGTGGCAACTTGTTAATAGGTTAGTTTGTTTGGTAGATCGCCTTGCTTTTCTTTCACATTGGGGTTTAGTGGTAGCAAGAGGCAAGCAACTCTCTTCCGGCGGAAGCTAGCTTTGTTTACACGCTTACCTTTCTCTCCATGAATGTAATAATCCGAAAACATGTAAAAAGCACCTCAAAGTGTAGACAAAGCAAAGCAAAGTAGATACTAAACAAGCATGGAACATTAAAAATTATAGACACGTTTCCGACGTATCAGTCGCACATGTTCTACCTCGGTCAAGAGAGATCGAGATCATGGTAAGAAACATCTAACCCTCGCTCTCACAACTTAAATCTATTGCCATGTTCTACCTCACAGTTCTAAGCTATGAGCTGGTGTTCTAGATCTGGACCTGAGCATGTTGTTCTGCGAGGATTGCCATGTGCTATAGGTAGGATTAGTGGTATGAGTAGAGTTTTTGCCGTAGAACTGAACACATTATTATCCGTTCTGCCGTAGGAGAAGGTTGTGTCCCCTGATCTGTCAGCAACCTCTGTGTTGCCTTTGCGTTATGTGTCGATGCCTGATGTGGTGGCCATGAGGAAGCATGCCATGTCATGGCCATCATCTCTGTCCACCTTCGTCCTGAATCGAGTGGTTCAGTTAATCAAGAAAGACGGTTTAGTAGTGCGGGGATTCAGATAGGCGGACATGCGTTTGGTTGCAGACGATGTCTTCAAGTTTTGTGGCCAGACAGTCACTTCGAACCAGGTGTACAACCACACGAGGCACTGGAGAGTGCGCTGGATTAGGGTGATGAAGCTTAGGAGGCTTGAGAACGTGCGCTGGGTTGAGGAGACCTTCGCCATCATGATGGACGATGAAGCTTACTACGAGCACATCAAGGTATGATATATTTGCACTTGCATCAATTTTTGTAATGCTCACATATGAATTACATGTCATGAACTAACTGTGATTCTCATGTAGGCTTAGCCATCGGACACCGAGATGATCAACAAGCCCATGATAACTATGCTTAAATGAAGATCATATATGGTGCTCGCGTTCTAGCTGCGCCCATCTCTGTGACCGCGATACACCGTGCTCCTACTCACCTGATGAAGCACAACGGACAGGCGACCATGTATATTGCCATGACCCCTGAGCGCAGGTTGAACTGGTTTATGGTCTTTCTAAACAAGCACTACCTCTGAGCAGCGTACTGAGTTGTTTGAGGATGTGCTGGTAGTGGTGTTAGTGTTGATGGCTGTGATGTGTATTTTGAGAGTAGCTAGGCAGCAGGATGGCAATTTTATCCATGGATATGGGTATCACGGATATTCGACCCGGCCGGCGGGTAAGGGTATAGAGGCCTAATTATATCCATGGATTTCATGAGGCGGATATCCACTAATTCATGGGACGGGCATGGGTACTGGTTTCACTCCATGGATATCCAACGGATACCCGACCGACACGTGGGATCACATGTCAGTGAGATTTTTTTACATGTGCAATATTTACTCAATAATAGGCCTCAACTTCCAAGCACCAGACCTAAAGGCCCACCTAAGTAGTAATTGGTAATCCCTAATTACTACATACGCTGTAAAGCCCAGGTCGCAGTCGCCCCAGGTCGTAGTTGCTTGACTGGACGAGGGTCGAGGGCACGAGGCAGCTGCCATGCCAGGGGAAGCGACAGAGACGACTCCCCTAATTTCACTATGTATTCTTGTGATGTGTAACTTGCTAAGCTTTAGTGTTTCTTCAATTGTAGGATGCCAATGAATTCATTGTCACCAAGGAATGATGCTCTTCGTCCAAGTTTCAACTCAACATTTCTACTATCCATTGCTATATCTATTGAATATATGAGGTGTTGTATTGCAAACTTGTAATAAAAAGATTGTCTATGTTCTGTGAGACTGTCATGAGACATCTATGTACTTTGTGGTGTTATCGTGTGAGATTTGACATATTTTAAGTAATATGTGGTTGAAATATTGTTGCTTTGATATTCATATGTAATATTCATATAATATTTGCTGAAATGCTGGTAAAATGCTCTCGAAATTGCTATAATGTCGCAGTTATGGTGAATGTTGTTATGATTATGTATATAGCATGTAAACCATGCCCATGGATATCTTTGTGGGCGGGCTAGATTAAGCTTAATGGATTTGGATTTGGTTTTGGTATATCCGTCCAAACCCACTCCATCGCCATCCTTAGCTAGGCTGATGAACTATGGTTGCGGTGACCCCTGAACTTTGGTCTGTATATTTTAGGATGTGGTATTAAGTTATAACCCTTTCGTATGTGATGAACTAGTACTCCATCGTGGGCAGTTGCTCGTTAACTTGTTCTGCAGCACACACGCCACAACTTATTATGTCGAACCTGTGTTAATATAAGCTAGTAGTTCTCTGAATTGCGCTTCTCTGGATTTTGTTCTCTTGTTTGATGATGTTGGGTAAGCTCACCTCACTAGCCATGAGGTAAGGCTAGAAGAGACAATGCAGCTCTCCAAACAAGCACCATTTTGCTGAAATCCATGAATGCATGAAACCAAATGACTGGAGCTTGGCTTCTCAACCCCTAGAGAAATGAGAATACAAGGAACCAAACGAGTGGCTCTTTCGGCACGAGAGGTTGCATTGTCGCGCGCAGCTTTCGTGGAGCCATGATCTCTAGGTGCGAGTAAAAGGCACGAGCAACCAAAAATTCCCTAAATTCTCATATCTCCATACGGAGAAAAACTACCAATGAGCAATGGTGACTTGATAAGAGACCGACAAGGCGCGACTGTAGCGCCAACCTGCCTAACCATCGACACCTGCTGGGAGGACGAGGAAACAGCCTAACCATCGACACCTGCTGGGAGGACGAGGAAGCGGAGGCTAATATTATCAGTGCTGGTATCCAACTAGGGATGTACAGTGTACTACAACCTGAATCATGTTGGCATTCTTTCTAATTGTGATAATGCAAGTTCTGAATCATAATCAAATCGGAACCTGAACACGATGTAAAAGCATTATAAAATATCAAGCTATTTTGAAAAACTGCGTACACGTAATTAAACAAAACATCCTCGTGCACACGAAGACCCTAATCAATTCAAGTTGTGCATGCTCCTATATGAACATCAGTTCAAGCTGTTCGAGCACCACACATTGAACAACGATATGTGAGAACCCCCCAAAATAGGTGAAAACAAAGACAAAAAATAAAATCGAACTGAACCCCAATGAATTTGAGTTGTTGGTGCTAAAACCATCTAACAAACACTAGGACCTGCAACATGAAAACTGAAGGCATAATAAGGAGATACACGGTGCCTCAATCCCCTGGTGCCGAACCAAGCCGTGGACTAGCCCATGCTAACACCGCAACCACGCTCGTCCTAATCTGTGCTCGCGTCTCAGGAAGTAGATGATACCCACACACGTCTTTCCCCTGGTAGCGCCACCGACAGGACCCAAACGATTACCAAAATCATGAGACATACAAGCTAGATAGAAGAAAACCAGAGAATAGGTAACACAGAGGTACAAGGTGCAGTGACCCAGCATACCACTGCATGTGTAGTACACTATATTCGTTGACATGACATCCCCAGAACACCGTTCCGTAAATATCACGTCCCTTAGAGTGGTACAACAGAAACATTGTGGGTACATATTACAAAAGTACACATATTATTATTATTACAATACCGGAAGTTCAAGACTTCCAAAAGATCCAACTTACAAACCAAAATATAAAGTGTTCAGCGGAAATTTAAAAGTAGCAACTCCGACTAGGAGTGGGGCTCAACAACTTATTCTATAGAGTTCATGCTGCTCGGCTCTGTTAGTTACTACTAACTAGACACTTAAGTGGACTCGTTCTCATCGACACCGTAGCGGATCTCGTAGTCCACGCCTTCAACTCCTCCGGATAGATCAGGTTCCTCGTAGAACACGTCTTCTTGGCATTCAGCTGCATACATTGGCACGTCTTCGGGATCCTCAGAGTCTAAGCAAGGGATCAAAGGAAAGAATGAGTAACAGCGTTACCCAAGAAGTTCATTATATGCAAGGTGGGAAGTTTGATGCTCTAACTACCACCTCGGATTATAAATCCTTGGCACTATGCAGTTTTTGTAAATCTTTCTTCAAAGGTTGATTTTATTCCGAAAAACTATGACAATCAGCCTTCACAGGTTGACCAGAACTTTCATGGAGTCCCTTTCCTGCTGCGTTCGTAGCTCCTTCCTGGAACAGGGAGTAACAAGTTACAGTTCTTACACTCTGCAGAGGTGCGTTACTTCACCCATGAGAGATCGACTCCTTATTGCACAACCGGGCGTACTTTCCCGTCCATAATTCCATGATGTGGGGCCCAGTAGTTGGTCCAAGCCAATCACTGCCCCCTTCGCGACCCCGCATGCCTCCTTGGTGTACACCATGCCCACATAATGAATTACGGCAATGGTTTGTACAAACCGTTAGATGCCAGAACTATCGTGTGATGATGAGGGTTCCCACCCATATGCTGCATATCCTCTACGAATTACCAATCAATATGCACGCTACGAGGATAACAGCCACGACCTGCACATCCGGCTTCATGCGAGAGTAAGAAGATACAACTGACTTCTCTGTCCCATTCCAAATCTCATGGCTAACGCGTAATATACGGTGCTAGAACCACTGATGTCAGGGGTTATTAAGTCCCTACTTGATCATCATTGTTGCAATTAGAACTCTAAGTTCTATTGCTCCATTATATCACCACTTAGGATGATACCTATGATTTCTTTATTTATGAAAATAATATTTTCTTTCTTTTATAGCATATATGATAACACACAATTTTCAAATACTTTGAAAATGACTCTTCAAAGGACATGAGCAAGTGATGAACTTGCCTTGTGATGACAATGTAGTGAAGTCTGATGCTTGCACTGGACCTTGAGCTTCTAGTTCTACAAAAACATCATTATTGTCCGGTAAGGATAATATTTAAGGAAGCAAAATGATTATGCAAGTAATGTAATGCATTATTTAATTCTATATGCATTTTCCCTATATAAGGTGCCCTTTTAATAAAGCATTTATAATTTTTTTTAATATTTATTGCATATATTGAATTATTTTATTTAATTACCCTTCTGATTTGACATTTATTGATTTAATAATTCTTTTAGGAATTACTAATTATACATTAAATGTATTACTAAATATTTATTTAGTATTTTCAAAAATACTATAATATTAATAAATGATGAAAGTGATTTTTATTTATTTTTATCACCTTTCAATAATTTTGTAAAATTCCATAAGGAATATATAAATTACAAAAATTTTATTAAAATTTAAATGTCCAAAATTTTATATATTATTTTATTTGGACAGAGTGGACTATTGTGAATCCAAAAATGTTTTATTTATAATTTTTGGACTTTTATTTTATTTTCTATAATTTTATTGAGGCCAGGGGCATTTTGGTCTTTTCTAATTGATCAAAAAAATTATTAAATAACTTGGGATGGCCCCTTGGGTTTATTGGGCCAGGGTGGCCCAATAGGGCAGGGTCAAAAGATCACCCCGAAGGGTCTTGGCCCACCCAGCCCATTTTCTCTGCCTCCTTCTCTCCCTCGACCTTATCCTCTCCTCCTCTGACTCGACCCCGTGGCCAGCGATGCCGCGACCATCGATTCCTGCCATCGTCGGCCGTTCTGGCCGCCGCCGTGGTGCGAGTTGGGGTTGTCGACGATGCTCGTTCTTTCTATCCACTTGGATTTGACTCCGGGGCTTCCCCGTGGTCAGGTCCACCCTATTCCCGAACCCTAGGGTTCGGAAAAGGTGTTGTCGTCGCCGCCGTGATCCCGCCTGCGGTGGTGTGCTGGGCTCATGCGCTGCTGCGGCCGCCGCCGTGGTAGGTGCAGGTTGAATCGCCCCTCTGGGTGCTCCCTATGCCGCCGCGGTTCGTCGCCCACTCTGCTTCCTCTTCGATTCGTCAGCGAGGACCTCAGGTAAGTTGTATCTGTTCTGTTTGTCCATGCTACTGCCATGATTCTCTCTGTGTGTATCTAGTGGCTTATCATGCCGAGTGACTATGTGCTGATTGGGTTCATCTCTGGATTAGGGTTCTTGCTCTGATTAGGGTTCATAACCCCCTGTTGATCATATCTATGATGCTTTAGATCTAGTGTTGGTCATATCTGATCATGGGAAATGATTGTCTGCTGTGGTTAATGATTGATAGTGGCTTTGATGATGCTAGTTGCCTGTCAGATTTATTCTAGTGGTAATCCACCATGATCCATGCTAGTGTTTCAATGAAATCCTTGATTGGGTTATGTTGTTGATCTGAGAGTTTACTCTACTGTCAGAATGCTTATACTGACAGTAGTCTCTCAATAGTTGCTTACTGCAATGATAATATTGGCTTGTATGAGATTATACTCACTGAATCAAATCATTACCTGTAATGATTTCTGTGGATGTATAGATGAATTTAAGGTTGATTCCTGGCACTTGGCTTCAGGAAAATGATATTTATTGGTTTGTCCCCTTTTATCTGTGGAAACTAAGTAAAGATTGGTTTTAGCTTATTAAAAACTTGTCCTTGTGATACCATTGTATTCTGGCACACAAGTGATTGGGTTTTTATTTCTGGGCTTAGCTTGATAATGCTTGTGATTTAAACTGATAAGATGATATGGAAGCCTTTATTAACTTTCCTGCCTATGATGTTGGTATGAGGATCTAGGATGTAATTCCTAGTTAGTTGAGTATTAGTTTGTTTGAAACTTGTAAGGTTAGAGGTGCTACTCTCTCTGAGAGATGTGCCCTGATCTGATAAGATCAAATGAAAATGATCTAAGTTGCAAAAATAACACTGAACCCAGTGATGCTGGTCTGAGGGTTTAGTGATTGTGGTTGAGCTTGATTTCTTATCCTTATACTTGAATCTCTAGGATAGATGCACTCCTCTTGGGTGATTATTGAGAGATCATCTCATAAAGCAACACATGTTTTTGTTTAGATAATATGATGAAATCATGTGATGGTTTTATGAGGCTCACCACAAATTCTGATGTGGATGTAGTAGATTGATGATGATCTTGATCTTGATATTGATCTTGATCTTCTTTTGCTGTGCTCCTGAGCTTGCCTACTCCTCCTAGCTCCTGGGCTTGACCTTGCTGTCCACCAGATTCGTCCCCCTCCTTATGTCACCATCCAGGTGATGTTTGGGTTGATCTGGGTGGTTTGGTTTGGCTGCTATTCTTAGTTTGGCTGTTGTCTACACTTGCTGTTCTTGTGTGATGTATAGTGGAGTGATGCACTAGTGCTTTCCCCACGGCTGTGTTGTGGTTTTGTGACATTTGGCTGTGCTTGTGAGGTCGACAGTACACCCTTTGCATGCTGGTGTGTGTCCAGCTTGTGTGTCTGCTATGCACTTGTGGATAGGTTCAGAATTTTTGAACTTACCATTACCAGCTTACTTTCACCTAGCAGGGGAATTGATCCTTTTGGCTGTAATTTGCATTCTGGCTTTGAATTCATGAAAGATGAAATCTTTCATATTGGTGAAACTTGCCCCTTTTTAACATTTCTCAATGATGAGTTTGTCAAGTGCACCTCACTCACATATCTGAGAGAAATATACTAACACTAATCTTATTTTGTTTTCTATTTAATCTTTGTTTTGTAGGTACAAAGATAAGGATGAAGATTTAGTGTAGTTTTAGATATAGGATAGTTAGTAAATATACAAATGTAGTTTTCTTATTCTTTTGTAATTTTTCTTTTATAATTCTTGTAATCTTTATTTGGTTCATTTGTAATAAAGATTATATATTTATTAATAAAGAATATTCTTATTCTTTACTCTTTTGTAAATTGTGAAGTTTGGAATAACTTCAGTAAGTTCATTCTTTGTAACTTGTTTATGTATATAAAATGAATTACATATACAATATTGTTTTTAAATAAGATTTAAGTTATAATACTTTTCTCATAATTAATTTAAGATTCAAATCTTATATCAAAATCATTTAAATTATAAAACACTTAAGTTTTAAAATCCAAACTCATTTCAAAACACACATAATTCCTTTAAGATCATATCAAAGTTTATAGCAATCCTCCTTTAATACTAAACCTAATCTCAAAGTAAGAAAGAAACATTGATCACTCAAGGTTTTTATTTGGCGAAAAATTTACTCACATTTTCTCAAATGAATGCATGCAACAATTCATATTCCTAAATCTACCCTTCGTTAGATCCTATATACTGGGATGTTATAGACTTCCCCCCTTAAATTAAACTTCGTCCAGAAGTTTGTGGAGATGTACCTGAACAGTTCTGGATAAGCTTTTCTGAAATCCTCTTCCTTTTCCCATGTGGCTTCTCTCTCAGGGTTATGTTCCCATTGTACAATATTTGATTGCTCTGTTCCTCAATCTTTTCCAGTTTTCTTCCAGAATCTTGCAGGGCTTTTCAATATAAGTCAGGTCTGCTTGTAGTTCTATCTCTTGATCTGTTATTGCATCATATGGAACTTTCAAACATTTGCGAAGTTGTGACACATGGAAAACATTATTCACTTGAGCCAGTCTTGATGGTAACTCTAAAGCATAAGCTATAGTTCTGTTTTGACTCAGTATCTTGAATGGTCCGATGTATCTTGGACTCAATTTCCCTTTAACTCCGAATATTTTTACTCCTTTCATTGGACTTACTTTCAAATAGACCATATCTCCTACTTCTGGATGCTATGATCTTCGGCTTTGATCCGCATAACTTTTCTGCCTGCTCTGGGCTATTTTCAGTCTATCCCTGATCTTATCAATGATGTCTTGTCTCTCCTTGATATAATTTGGTGCAAATTGAATTTGCTGCTACCAGGTTCATACCAACATATTGGTGATCTACACTTCCTTCCATACAGAATCTCATATGGGGCTGCCTTCAGACTACTTTGATAGCTATCGTTATAAGAAAATTCTGCCAATGGTAGGTGATCTTCCCATGTTCCTCCAAAATCTAGTGCACAAGCTCTCAACATGTCTTCTAGTATTTGATTTGTTCTTTCAGTTTGACCTCCTGTCTCAGGATGATATGCCATGCTGAAATCTAATTTTGAACCAAGTGCTTCATGCAATTGCTTCCAAAATGCTGAAGTAAACACTGATCCCCTATCAGTTACGATCTTTTTGGGTACTCCATGCTTACTTACTATCTCTTTAACATATACTTCAACTAACTTCTCGGCATTATCCTTTTGATTCACTGGAATAAAATGTGCACTCTTAGTAAGTCTGTCCACAATTACCCATATCATATCCTTCCTTTTTGGTCTCATAGGTAACCCTGTGATGAAGTCCATACCTATTTCCTCCCATTTCCATTCAGGAATTTCTAAGGGTTGTAATGGTCCTGCTAGATTTTGATGTTCAGCTTTCACCCTTTGACAAGTATGGCATTCAGATACATATTTAGCAATATCCCTTTTCATGTTATTCCACCAGAATAGTTCTTTCAAATCCATATACATCTTTGTACTCCCTGGATGTATATAATATGGGGTATCATGTGCTTCTTTGAGTATGACATTTCTGATCTCAGTCACATCTGGAACACATAGACTATCTTGTAACCATAAATATCCATAATCTCCAAGGCGAAAAACTGATTTTTGCCCTTGAGATATCCTCCGAATTTCCTCAGCAATAAAAGGATCTTCTTCTTGATGTCTAAAAATTTCTTGCTTAAGATCATTGTCCTGCTCTGCAACTACCTGCATAGTCGCTAATCCTCCAAGAACCTCTGTTCTGATGAATTGAAGTTCCAAACTTTCCAAGTCCATTTGTAACTCTTTTGGTAACTCTCTATTGCTTGGCTGAATATCTGCACTCTTTCTTCTTAAAGCATTTGCTACAACATTTGCTTTCCCTAGGGTGTAATTGATTATTAAATCATAATCCTTGATTAATTCCAACCAACGCTTCTGTCTCATATTCAATTCCTTTTGAGTGAAGAAATATTTGAGACTTTTATGGTCAGTGTATAACTCACTTCTAGCTCCATAAAGAAAATGTCTCCATCCTTTTAGTGCAAAGACCACTGCTGCTAATTCTAAATCATGAGTTGGATAGTTGACTTCATGTGGTTTCAATTGTCTTGAACCATAAGCGATCACTTTCCGATCTTGCATTAATACACAACCCAAACCTTCTTTAGATGCATCACAATATACAGTGAAATTATTCCCTGTTTCAGGAACTGCTAAGATTGGAGCTATGGTTAATCTAGTCTTCAACTCTTGGAAACTTGCTTCACACTTCTCATCCCACTTAAATGGTGTATTCTTCCTTAATAATTTGGTCATTGGTCCGGCTATTTTGGAGAAACCTTCAATGAATCTCCGATAATAACCAGCCATTCCTAAGAAACCTCGAATTTATTTCACATTGGTCGGTGCAGTCCACTCTAGTACCGACTGAACTTTAGATGGATTCACGGCAATTCCATCCTTACTGATCACATGACCGAGGAATTCTACCTCATCTAACCAGAACTCACACTTACTAAACTTAGCATAAATCTTATGTTCTCTTAAAGTCTGCAATGCTATTCTCAAATGGTCAGCATGCTCTTCCTTATCCTTGGAATATATCAAAATATCATCAATAAAAACAATGACAAACCCATCCAAATAGGGCATGAAGATCTTCTTCATCAGATTCATGAATATTGCCGGTGCATTGGTCAAACCAAATGGTACTACCAGATACTCATGGTGTCCATATCTTGAGACAAATGCTGTTTTTGGAACATCTTCCGGCTTAATTTTTATTTGATGGTATCTAGATCTTAAATCGATCTTTGAAAATACTCCAGCTCCTGCACTTGATCAAACAAATCTTGAATTCTTGGTAAAGGATACTTATTCTAGATGGTCACGTTATTCAGATTTCTATAATCACCACACATCCGTCTTCCACCATCTCTCTTATCCACAAAGATTACTGGTGTTCCCCATGGAGATACACTTTCCCGTATAAATCCTTTTCTTGCTAACTCATCAATTTGATCCTTGAGTTCTTTCAACTCTTTGGGTCCCATTTTATATGGTGCTTGAGCTATTGGTGCTGTACCAGGTATTAGGTGAATGGTGAACTCTATCTCCCGGTCTGGTGGCATTCCCAGTAACTCTGTTGGAAAAACATCTTGGAATTCATTAACTATAGGGATCTCTTCTAATTTAACTTCCTTCATTGAATTCAACTGCAGGTCCACCATGATATGACTGTGTTTATCTGCTTGGTAAACTATCCTTGCTCCACTTAGAGTTTTGATTGAGACAGTTTTCTCCTCACAATTAATCTGAGCTCCGTGTTCCATCATCCAATCCATCCCCAGCACTACTGCAATTCCCTTCAAAGGAATCACATAAAGGTCTGCGAAATATGTACAACCACAGATCGAGATAACCTGATCTTGTTTTATGTGGCGTACAATCACATTCCCTCCTGCCGTAACTACGGTCATAGTACGTTCTAACGTTGCCCTTCTAATGCTGAACTTATCACAAAATTCTTCAGAAATGAATGAAGTAGTTGCACCAGTATCAAATAGAACTTTGCCGGGATTGGTAAGGATATTGAGCGTACCTATCACTGCATGCTCCGAATTATCCACCTCCTCGAGGGTTGCACAATTCAGTTTTCCAGTAGGTCGGTTTCTCTTGCCATTGTTGTTCTTGCCATTGTTTCCTCCTTTATTGGGCTGTCCATTTCCTCCACTGGCTTGTCCTCCTCCTTTGGTAGGCCATCCTCCCGGTGGTTTGCTCGGACAATCTGGCTTGATATGCCCCTTCTGACCACAACTGTAACCGATCACTATAGGCTTTTTGCACTCCCTCTGGAAATGCCCTGGAATTCCACAGTTGTTACATATAACATTCCTTCTCGGATTAGATTGATTTCCACCACTGCCCTTGTTATTGTTATTGTTGTTGTTGCCATAATTCCTATTCCGAGGTTTGAACTCCAAATTAGGTTTAGGTTTGTTTGCCTGAATTCTCTTGGTTTCCTTCTTGGCTCTCTTCCTCCGATCCTCTTGGACATTCTTATAGTCATCTTCAAAAGTAATGTCTGCATCCAACAACTGCTGATAAGTTTGCTTATTGGCTAACCTTAGCTGCATCTTCACAAACGGATTTAATCCATGCAAGAAACGCTTCTTCCTCTTCTCTTTAGTGTTAACATCCTCCTCAGCATAACGAGACAGTTGGCTAAACTCCCGCATGTACTTCATAACACTAGTATATCCTTGCTGAAGCTCCTCAAATTCTCTCCGCTTTAACTCCATGACACTTTCCGGAACATGATATTCACGGAATCTCTGTTTGTACTCCTCCCAGGTAAACTCCCTTCCTGGTTGTTGCATGGCTAACTGATTTTCCCACGAAGATGCTGCAGGTCCAGTCAGTAGATGAGTTGCATACCTCAATTTTTCCTCATCATTGCAACCCACAGTTTTCAGCTTCCTTTCGGTATCTGCTAGCCAGTCTTCTGCATCCATTGGTTCAGGAGCTGATGCAGAAGGTAACGGTATTGCATTCTGGAAATCAGATAAACTCACTCCTCCACCTTCCGGTGCCCTCTGATTTGCTCGCCCCAGCAACTCTTCCATGAACTTGTTCTAGGTCTCTTGCATCATTTGCATACATTGCATAAAGTTTTGCTCCATTAACGACCTCATTGATGGTGGTGGTGGCGGTAATGCTCCTTGATTTGTTGTCTCGACATCGGCCTTTTCCTTGGCCTCACGCTCCATCCGCTGCTGCTCAGTTTCCATTTCTACACCCGTATCCATGACCCCCTAGTCCTGCATCATAAAGTGAATACTCATAATTACATCATGCACATGTGTTCTGAGCTCGACTTTACACACAGAACTAGTCACACAATGAAGATCCAAAGAAAATCCAAATATGCGTTTCACATATTATACATAATATCATAATGATACAAAGTTCTTACAACATATACCGTATGGGTATATTCACAAAACTACCATATTCATCTCACTACCTTATTGCTTGGAGTACAATACACAGTGCTTGATACTGTTGACTACTTGTCTCTTTCTAGTAGGAACTACGCTCATCATACATGCCTGATGTCCAACCGTGATGACGCGTTGTCCGTCGCACAGTTTGTGGAACAAATAGCCTTCCAGAAGGAACAAACTCTGTATCTGAAGTGTCAGGACTTGAGTCATTACTCAACCTGAGCGCATCGACTCCCTCCAGCTCAGCTGAAAAGTCTTCAGAAACATATTCAACATTATCTCCAGCGTGCATCTCCTGAGCTTCATCTCTTGAGTTATCAACAGGATACAGATCCTGCTGCTCCCCAGGTGCTCTCGTGGGCAAGATAGTTAAATACTGGATAATGTATATTCCGTGGGCTTTGAGAAGATGTTGATGATTCAAACACTCTCTCTTCAGGATCTTCTTCTTCATCCTGATCATCTATTGACATGGTATTTCTACTACTATTATTAGGGTTCATTCTTGCACACATCCAACTGGATTGTCCAACATTTCTGTCAGAACCATCTGTGGACATCTGGTGTTCATGAGATCCATTATATGATCCCATCCTCCAACCATATGAATTCTCAATAGGAAGTTCTGAGTCAGAACCATCCTCTGAGCCCTGTGGTACTGCATACCACATATCTATAGTAGGATCATGCGTAGGTTCAGGTCTTGGTGAGTAAGGATATGGTGTAAAAGATTCCAGATCTATTGGTATATCCTTAAAGATAGGTGTTGCACTACTACCTGCTTCTTTCTCTAGCTGTAATGCTAACTGCTTCCTCCTTTTCGGATCAGTTAAATCCTCTAACATATCATTTTTGTCTTCAACAATCACTTGATGGGTCTTATAAAAAGACGCAACGAGTGTCCGGTATCTATCCATAAACTTGGAAGCTAACTTAGGATGCTTCTTAACCAAAGTAAGATGATCCGGTATAGGTTCCGAGTCTATAGAATCATGAGGTATCACAGAGAATGTGCTACCTTCTAACTCCTTGGTTTTATGCTCCCGGATATTAGTTATTACCTCCACAACAGCAACATGATAGGCTGCTAAATGACTCCTACCTTCTCCTATGGGTAGATCGTGATATAATCCAAGCTTCTCTGGAAGTTGGATACTCACACGATACTTGGATAACATCCGACCATCAAGGTAAGTGATAGTGTTCACTTGAATTCTAGTTGGACAATTAAAGAGCTTTAAAAGTTGACGAAGTTGGTCTGTAAATGATCCTTGATAATCATCAAGAGTCTCCTCTTTCCTTACCAAAGTCTATTTTGGAAACTTTGGTGCCATATCTCTGTATACCAGAAAAATAATTTTGATTAGTATCCAATGGCATATTGCATCATAACAAAGAATTATCGCACTAAAATATATAACGGAATATTCTCATTTGAATACCCATTATATTACTTTTAGAGAATTCTTTATCGTTGCTAGCTTTCCTACAGGTAATACCCTTTACTAGGTTTCCAACCTAAGGTCAAAGCAATTTGCTCTGATACCAACTGCGGTGACCCAGCATACCACTGCATGTGTAGTACACTATAGTCGTTGACATGACATCCCCAGAACACCGTTCCGTAAATATCACGTCCCTCAGAGTGGTACAACAGAAACATTGCGGGTCCATATTACAAAACTACACACATTATTATTATTACAATACCAGAAGTTCAAGACTTCCAAAAGATCCAAATTACAAACCAAAATATAAAGTGTTCAGCGGAAATTTAAAAGTAGCAACTCCGACTAGGAGTGGGGCTCAACAGCTTATTCTATAGAGTTCATGCTGCTCAGATCCGTTAGTTACTACTAACTAGACACTTAACTGGACTCGTTCTCATCGACACCGTAGCGGATCTCATAGTCCACGCCTTCAACTCCTCCGGATAGATCAGGTTCCTCGTAGAACACGTCTTCTTGGCATTCGGCTGCATACATTGGCACGTCTTCGGGATCCTCAGAGTCTAAGCAAGGGATCAAAGGAAAGAATGAGTAACAGCGTTACCCAACAAGTTCATTATATGCAAGGTGGGAAGTTTGATGCTCTAACTACCACCTCAGATTATAAATCCTTGGCACTATGCAGATTTTGTAAATCTTTCTTCAAAGGTTGATTTTATTCCGAAAGACTATGACAATCAGCCTTCACAGGTTGACTAGAACTTTCATGGAGTTCCTTTCTTGCCACGTTCGTAGCTCCTTTCCGGAACAGGGAGTAACAAGTTACAGTTCTTATACTCTGCAGAGGTGCGTTACTTTACCCATGAGAGATCGACTCCTTATTGCACAACCGGGCGTACTTTCCCGTCCATAATTCCATGATGTGGGGCCCAGTAGTTGGTCCAAGCCAATCACTGCGCCCTTCGCGACCCCGCATGCCTCCTTGGTGTACACCATGCCCACATAATGAATTACGACAATGGTTTGTACAAACCGTTAGATGCCAGAACTATCGTGTGATGATGAGGGTTCCCACCCATATGCTGCATATCCTCTACGAATTACCAATCAATATGCACGCTACGAGGATAACAGCCACGACCTGCACATCCGGCTTCATGCGAGAGTAAGAAGATACAACTGACTTCTCTGTCCCATTCCAAATCTCATGGCTAACGCGTAATATACGGTGCTAGAACCACTGATGTCAGGGGTTATTAAGTCCCTACTTGATCATCATTGTTGCAATTAGAACTCTAAGTTCTATTGCTCCATTATATCACCACTTAGGATGATACCTATGATTTCTTTATTTATGAAAATAATATTTTATTTCTTTTATAGCATATATGATAACACACAATTTTCAAATACTTTGATAAAGACTCTTCAAAGGACATGATTAAGTGATGAACTTGCCTTGTGATGGCAAGGTAGTGAAGTCTGATGCTTGCACTGGACCTTGAGCTTCTAGTTGTACAAAAACATCATTATTGTCCGGCAAGGACAATACTTAAGGAAGCAAAATGATTATGCAAGTAATGTAATGCATTATTTAATTCTATATGCATTTTCCCTATATAAGGTGCCCTTTTAATAAAGCATTTATATATTTTTTAATATTTATTGCATATATTGAATTATTTTATTTAATTACCCTTCTGATTTGACTTTTATTGATTTAATAATTCTTTTAGGAATTATTAGTTATGCATTAAATTTATTACTAAATATTTATTTAGTATTTTTCAAAAATACTATAATATTAATAAATAATGAAAGTTATTTTTATTTATTTTTATCACCTTTCAATAATTTTGTAAAATTCCATAAGGAATATATAAATTACTAATTTTTTATAAAAATTTAAATGTCCAAAATTTTATATCTTATTTTTTTTTGGACAGAGTGGATTATTGTGAATCCAAAAATATTTTATTTATAATTTTTGGACTTTTATTTTATTTTCTATAATTTTATTGAGTCCAGGGGCATTTTGGTCTTTTCTAATTGATCAAAAAAATTATTAAATAACTTGGGCTAGCCCCTTGGGCTTATTGGCCAGGGTGGCCCAATAGGGCAGGGTCAAAAGATCACCCTGAAGGGTTTTGGCCCACCCAGCACATTTTCTCTGCCTCCTTCTCTCCCTCGACCTTATCCTCTCCTCCTCTAACTCGACCCCGTGGCCGGCGATGTCGCCACCGTCGATTCCTGTCGTCGTCGGCCGTTCTGGCCACCGCCATGGTGTGAGTTGGGGTTGTCGGCGACGCTCATTCATTCTATCCACTTGGATTTGACTCCGGGGCTTCCCCGTGGTCAGGTCTACCCCATTCCCGAACCCTAGGGTTCGGAAAAGGTGTTGTCGTCGCCGCCGCGATCCCGCCTGCGGTGGTGTGCTGGGCTCGTGCGCTGCTGCGGCCGCCTCCGTGACAGGTGCAGGTTGCAGAGCCCCTCTGGGTGCTCCCTGTGCCGCCGCGGTTCGTCGGCCTCTCTGCTTCCTCTTCGATTCGTCAGCGAGGACCTCGGGTAAGTTGTCTCTATGGTGTTTGTCCATGCTACTGCCATGATTCTCTCTGTGTGTATCTAGTGGCTTCTCATGCCGAGTGACTATGTGCTGATTGGGTTCATCTCTGGATTAGGGTTCTTGCTCTGATTAGGGTGATGTATAGTGGAGTGATTCACTAGTGCTTTCCCCACGACTATGCTGTGGTTTTGTGATATTTGGCTGTGCTTGTGAGGTCGACAGCACACCCTTTGCATGCTGGTGTGTGTCCAGCTTGTGTGCCTGCTATGCACTTGTGGATAGGTTCAGATTTTTTTTAACTTACCATTACCAGCTTACTTTCACCTGGCAGGTGAATTGATCCTTTTGGCTGTAATTTGCATTCTGGCTTTGAATTTATGAAAGATGAAATCTTTCATATTGGTGAAACTTGCCCCTTTTTAACATTTCTCAATGATGAGTTTGTCAAGTGCACCTCACTGACATATCTGAGAGAAATATACTAACACTAATCTTATTTTGTTTTCCATTTAATCTTTGTTTTGCGGGTACAAAGATAAGGATGAAGATTTAGTGTAGTTTTAGATATAGGATAGTTAGTAAATATACAAATGTAATTTTCTTATTCCTTTGTAATTTTTCTTTTATAATTCTTGTAATCTTTATTTGGTTCATTTGTAATAAAGATTATATATTTATTAATAAAGAATATTCTTATTCTTTACTCTTTTGTAAATTGTGAAGTTTGGAATAACTTCAGTAAGTTCATTCTTTGTAACTTGTTTATGTATATAAAATGAATTACATATGCAATATTGTTTTTAAATAAGATTTAAGTTATAATACTTTTCTCTTAATTAATTTAAGATTCAAATCTTATATTAAAATAATTTAAATTATAAAACACTTAAGTTTTAAAATCCAAACTCATTTCAAAACACACATAATTCCTTTAAGATCATATCAAAGTTTATATAAATCCTCCTTTAAGACTAAACCCAATCTCAAAGTAAGAAAGAAACATTGATCACTCAAGGTTTTTATTTGGCAAAAATTTTACTCACATTTTCTCAAATGAATGCATGCAACAATTGATATTCCTAAATCTACCCTTCGTTAGATCCTATATACTGGGATGTTACACAAGGCCAGATGAATACTCATCTCGCCACCAGTGTGAATGCCTTCCACGCTCGGGCAGCGCTAGGAATCGACGTCCGATCTATTGTTTCCCATCAGACCAGTGCCTAGCCGTATGATACAAAGCACAATGGACGTTCAATTTTCAGCCACTTGCATGCAAATTATTCCATGAAACGAGACCTGAATGCATGCTTCCCTAAGGCCTTTTCACAATGGATGTATCTTAACTCTATATCCTAGACAATTTTCTTATGTGGCACCGGGGAATTTGATGATAACCCCCTGGCCATTTTGGGCCCACATGTCAGAGACAGCGTAGGGGGGTTTATGATCAACATAATCACCAACTGGGGTGGGGGGTGGGGGGGGGGTTATCGTCAATTGTCCCTGTGGCACCATATAGTTAATGATGAAAGAGAGTGGTGTTGTATCTTAGGCTAGTCCTAGTGGTAGTATCATAACTAGTATCATGCATGCCATGTTGGCAAAAATCTGATATGGCACAATAATTAATGAAGAAAGAGATGGTTAGAGCAAGTACAATAAGTCCTAGTCAGCTGGCTATAAGAATTAAACTAGTATTGTTTTGCTTAGTTGGATAAGAGAGAAGAGGTGAGAGAAGAGAGGTGGGCTCTCATGCAATAGCCAGCTCTTGCGCGTGCTCCTAAACACCTTGTGAGTATGTGAGTGGGTCATTCACTTATAAAGTAGTACTCTTTAAAAATAACTATTGTACTACTTGAATATAAGCTGACTATAGATGATCTTATAGCCAGCAAGCCGGCTGTATTATTGGAATTGCTCTTAAAGTATCATAGGTAGATACCGTATCATAGCGCGTAAAACTAGAAAATCCTCATACAAATAAATGTACACAATTTTGTATTGAGATTCTACAAATTATTAAATATAGTACTAGTATGATACCATCATATGATAACATGCACTATAGAGATAGTATCATACACTAGTATCATATGCATGATACTAATAGTATGATACTACCACTATGACCGGCCTTAGCTAAGCTACACCTCCTACACGCAACCATAGGCAGAAAAATTGGCTAGCCCAATCCTATACATGCATGAGACCCAAATCATTAAATGCATGAACTCTTTAAGAAATAGTCCATTGGAGTGGCTGTTTCTTAGAATATGTCAGTGCCTATGATAGCGCGCTAAGAAACAGACCATTGTGAAAGGCCTAATAATTGCTCCCGTAAGGCAACCACAATTAGTGGGATATGGCAAATAACTTCTCTCCAGCCAAACTCTTCGGGATTTTTAGGAACAAAATTCTGTTTAGTAACCTGCAAAAAAATCTGTTTTGTAGGAAACTAACAAGTTTAGCAAAGTTACATGCATGCATATTTGCTTCCATTGGTAGAAAAAAATGTTTCAGTTGTTGTTTAATATTGCTTCCTTTGCAACTGAATTTCGCTTCCACTAAAACATGATTTTGCTTCCTAAAAATATTTATTTTAATAAAACGTGGGAAACTATGTTTCTGTGGACTATAGAATATTGCTTCCATGATGAATGCATTTTATTTGGATTTAGCATACAAAACTTTGCATGTGTAACTACATATATATTTCACCAAACATGGAAATATACAACATGAAACTGAGTAGTTAAAAGTTAGAACAAAATGCACTAATAATGTTGGAAGCACAAATCAGATTAGTGTGGCAGAAGCTTCATTTATATGCCTAGGAAGCATAGTGCACCAGTATTATATGCATGATTAATGTGTTAACACAACATTGTTCGAATGGATATATAGGAAGCATATGATTATTATGAAACCTGCAACATTTTTGTGTGTGTTACTATAAGCTTTATTCATATATTGGGAGAAAATTTTAGAGCTTCATACATTCACTAGACATATATCTGACAAGATAGGTATTTGCTTCTTTCAAGTCGTCAAAAAATATACATAGTTTCTCACTTTGATAGCGTATGTTTCCTACATGTTACAATTTTGCTTCGTTCTACAAGAGGGTATCTTCCCTGGATTCATCAATCCAGAAGGCCATAGCCCTTGAACGACACAATGCAGTCACAGGCTCCCTTGCTTTGGTGGTTTTGGTCCTCCTCCACACCATAGCCGTCGTTGTCGGGGTGAAATTCATTGAAGACTTGGATGCAATCTAGAGGCAGAGCGTAGTGCCTATTCCGTTGATAGCACCCACCTAGTTTGTAAACGATCGAAAGAGCCAAAAAAATCATGTACAAAATCCATGTAGATACATGTTGTGGAAGTCCAGCTGTGGAGGCTACAAGCTTCCAATGATGTCCCCTTTGGTTGGTGCGGAGGCTACAAAATCCCGATCGTGTTGTGGTAGTACAGCTGCACCACCAGATCAGATCAGTGCCGTTATAGCCAGATCGGATCGATCACTGCTGCCATGTTGAGATCCGAACAACTCCGATGTTAGGCGCCTGTTGCCTAGTGGAGACTGTTTGGTTCAGTCCCACCTCGCCTATGGAGGAGCAACACCCAGCTTATAAGAGAGAGATTTCTTTCTCCTTTTGGGATATAGTGGATTCTTTTTTTATTGTTGGGCTCTGAGCGCATGAATATTCAGAACATGAGTACTGGACTGGCCAAGTGGACGTTAACATCCGAGCCGCGAGATTTGGTTTGATAACGGTGGTGCAGTTTTGATGAAGGGATTTAGGGAGCAACAGGGACGGATTCGGCCACGGTGCTATAGCACCGGTCCAGCAGCCGACTCCAACGAATATGTGCTACGTTTCAAGGCTACAAATTTGATCGGTCTATGTAATTAGCACCACTGAGTAGTATTAGCACCTGACATGGGCCGTTTCCGACTTCGTCCCTGGGAAGCAATTGTTGTTGACGCAATTGGCAGAGTGTACGATTAGAAGAGTGTACGATGAGAAGAGCTTCTACTCCCTCCGTTTCAAAATATAAGATGTTTTAGGTTTATAAAGAGAATGTATCTAGACTTGTTTTAGTATGTAGATTCACCTCAAACATGAGTGAACCTATATACTAAAAGTAGTCTAGATACATTTGCTTCACAAAGCTAAAACATCTTAGTAGATGTCAAAACGATGAGTCGATCGATCCAGGTTGAGTTTATCGGCGATGGATGCAGCCGGCCGCGCCGTGGAGCCGGGAGAGCCGATGAACGTGGAACCCTTGTTGGACAAGGTGATTAGTGTTAATCAAAATGCTTTTATGAAGAAAAGGAGTATTATGGATGGGATTATGTCTCTGCATGAAGTTATGCATCATAATCATGCCAAAAAATATGTGGGGATCATTTTGAAACTGGACTTTGAGAAAGATTTTGACAAAGTAAACTGGGATTTTTTGGTTGGGTGTCATGAGGCTATGGGTTTTGGCCCCTTTTGGAGAGATATGCTAAAGAAAATCCTCTATAATGGTACAATTTCTATAAAAATAAATAATACTAATGGTCCCTATTTTTAAAGTGCCAAAGGAGTTAGGCAAGGAGATCCTTTATCTCCTTTCCTGTTTAATTCTGCCGTTCAATGTTTAACCAAGATGGTGCTTGAGGCATAGAAAAATGGGTTGTTATTGGGTCTGGCTCCTGATCTTATTAGCAATGGGGTAGCTATTATGCAGTATGCTGATGATACTGTTTTATGTTTATCTCATGACCAGGAGAAAGCTTTAAATTTGAAATTGCTGCTTTATATGTTTGAGCTCATGTCTGGATTGAAAATCAATTACCAAAAAGTGAAGTGTTCATTATTGGAGGTGATAATGGTATTGCTGAATTTTATTCAGACATGTTTGGATGCAAAGTGGGTCTATTGCCTATGAAATATTTGGGGGTTCCTGTCACCTTTAGATCTCTCAAAAATTCTGATCTGGATTTTGTTGATGTTAAATTTGTGGTTAAGCTTGATGCTTGGATGGGGGTGCTGCTTCTTCTGGTGGCAGGTTGACTTTGGTGAATGCCTGTTTATCTAGTATTCCTTCTTATGTTATGATCCTTTTTCTTTTGAACAAAACTTTCATTGCTAAGTTGGATAAACATAGATGTAGATTTTTTTGGCATGGGAAAAAAGCTAAGAAAGGCTATTGTATGGTGGCTTGGAGAAGAATTTGTAGATCCAAAAAGAAGGGTGGCCTGGGGGTTAAAAATTTGAGAAGACATAATATTAGCCTCCTGTGTAAATGGTGGTGGAAACTTGAAAAATGTGATGGCCTATGGCAACAAATGGTTAGGGCTAAGTACCTCAAAAAACATAGTGTGGTCACCGTGGTAGAAAAAAGTACTGATTCTCCTTGTTGGAAATCTCTTCTAAGAATTAGGAAGAATTATTTAGCTGGAAGAAAAGTTGCATTGGGCAATGGGAATCTAACTAGGCTGTGGGTTGATCCTATTGAAGGAAATTTACCTTTTGCTGAACAATTCCCTAGCTTGTTCGATATATGCCATGATCAGAACATTACCATCAAGAAATGTGTTGAGATGGATTTTAGGATTCCTTTTAGGAGATCCCTTAGAGGTGATATATTAACTCAATGGAACCATATTTGTGAGGTTGTTAGATCTTTGCATCTCTCTCCTGATAATGATAATGTCTATCGGGCTTTGAATGCAAATGGAAAATTCTCCACTAAGTCTATGTATCAGTGGTTGGAGAAGAATCTTGCCGGTTCTAATAATAAATGGATTTGGGAAGCTAAGTTGCCTCTTAAAATCCAAATCTTTATGTGGCAGTTGTGTAGAGATGCTCTCCTCACTAGACAGAATATGAAAATAAGGAAGTGGCCTGGGTCTCCTATCTGCTCCTTTTGCAACCAAGTGAAAACTAATGATCATCTGTTCTTCTCTTGTTCTGTTGCTAAAGTGGTTTGGGGGGGTAATGGGGATTGCCATGGGGACTAACTTGGTTTCTGATAATTTTTGGCAAGCCATGACCTGGTTTCACTCTTTCCTCCCCCACCATGAAAAATTCTATGTGACCTTGATTGCTTCTCTTTGCTGGGCTATTTGGCTCACTCGTAACAAAGTTACCTTCAAAAATCACAAGCTGCATTCCCCCAGTGAAATCTCGATTTTTGCTGGTTCCTTACTCTTATACTGGGCAGGTTTACAAAAGGAGAATGACAAGGTGACTCTAGCTCAAGGGGCGTCCCAATTGATGCAAGTGGTGGCAGGGTGTACTCAAGATCGGCTTTCAGGACGACTCCTATTCTGATGATCACGGGCCCTTGATGTTTCTGTTGCTGATGGAGCTGCTTATCTTGTGCACTTTTGCTTCCTGAAAGAACTATGTTGATTCTGCTCTTCTTCATGTGTGATGGATTATCGAACTTCTTTTGTGCTGAAATTGTTGTGGTACTAGGTTTTTGCCCTACGGTGGCGTCTCGATGGCGAGCGTTAACAGTAGGTTTTCTGGTACTGCACCAACTCGCTTTCATTTTCCCTACCCCTTTCTTTCTTTATACTTGTAATAACAGACAATGAATTTGGTTATTTCCGTTTATATAAATGGAAAGGGGTGAAAGTCCGGTTGGAAAAACGTACGGTTAGCACATGCACGACGCAGGTGATGGTGAGCCCGCAGCGGCTTGATTTGGGGAGGCACGTAAACCGTACCGGCCATAATTTTTGGGTTGTACGTATCGATAGTGCGGAATTAACGGACGTACAAAATCGTGGGACTCTCGCTCGCCCATACGATGGAAATAACGTGGACGAGCGCCAGAAGTGTTTCCCGTGGGTCGGACTGCGATAAGGTCAGTTGACTTGCAAAATACTAACACGACCGGGAAGAACCCTAGCACGCACGGGTTGCATGGCAAGGAACCAGGGGCCACACGTCATAGGCACGTAGTAAAACTTTGAGGCCAAAGGCACACGAGGAACAGCAGAGTCCATTGCAATTGCAAGCACAGAACAGAAGAGCCACCGTACCGCCGGCATAATTTAGCAGCAGATCGCCCCGGCGGCTCCTACACCGCACCGCATCGCATCGGAAAGGAAAATTCCCCTCCCCCCGTCCTACCCCGCTCGCCGCATCCCGAAATCCCCTCTCAGGCCGGCAGAGATGGCGGCCGCGTTCGCGGTGAAGGGGTCGCTGCGAGGGCCCTGCTTCTTCACGACGCCCGGCCTCTCCGGCGGGCAGAGCCCTCAAAGTAGACGCTTCTGCGCCGCCGCGGATTATTCCACTCCCGTCGATGGGCAGCGACCAAAGGCACCGGAAGCTCAAGGCACAGCAGGTAAAATAAAGAGTAGCAACACATGTGCAATTTCAGGGATTCCGAATTATCACAATCTCGTCTCCTGCTCCTCCTGAGTGGATTGTTTATATCGATAATATATGGTGTTCAACAATTACAGATGGACACGGATTTTATTCGCCCACTTGGTCCGACCATGCACATTGACCTTCTCGGCAGGGAGCGTTTTCGTTATCCAGTGGTACGGTACTCCCTGTATAATTTCTTTCTTGTATCCTCTTGTTTCGCGTTGAGCTTACAAATTTGTGTTTATATGTGTGTCCCAAAGTAAAAATAAATAAATAGAGAGAGCATACAATGGCTATTGCTTTGAATTGTGTGGCAAACGTAAGTAAGAGGGGCCAGGGTCTCATCTATAGAGTAACTAAGGACATTTTCACCGGACCGACCATCTGATTGTCCTAAACTGTCCGTTTCTGTTCGTTTAGGTCGGGCCACGGTCGATTTGGGGTCGTCGTCCGGCCTGTTCGGCTGATTGCGCCCAGCAGCCTGACCCATCTATCCGTCTTGCTCCCGCTGTCACCGGTTGACAGCTCGCGATGAGACGTTAATGACAACGCGACGTTGTCTATCAGCAGCGGCGGCTTCCCGCGCGGCCTGCCACCGTTTCTCTCGCGCGCCTCGCTTCCCACGATGAGAAAACTTTCCGCGCATCCTAGGCCGTTTTCCGCCTTCGTCGCTGTCTATAAAAGACGGCCGCCGGCGCGGCGGAGACAAAAGGCCCCAAAGCAAGAGCAAACCAACAGTCGAAAAAGCGCCAGCCACCAGCAGCCATGCCTTGCTGCAAGATCGCCAACTAGACGAAGATCCGGGAGATGTGCCGCACCCGCTACCCGGATGTGGAGGTCGACGAGGTCCACCTCGAGGCCACGTTGTTGGCCCGGCGCATGAGCGATGCGCAGGTGCTGGCCTTCGAGAAGGAAGGCCATGTCGCCGAGTTGGCGCTGCAGCGGGTGGTGGAGGCGACAACCACGGTGGCCGCCCAATGGGCGGTGAGCGACATTCACCATGTCGCCGCCAAAGAGGCGGTGGAGGCGGTGGCCTTGGAGGCCGCATCAGCGGCTCTTCGCGAGATCCGCCACGGGACAGCCATGACCACGCTGGAGGAGGCCACCAAGGTCGCCGTCCGCGAGCTCTGCCATGCCGCCAAAGCACGCAGCGGCGCGGAGGAGGCACAACGCGAGCACGTCGCCGACTCAGCGGCGAAGGAGGAGCGCGTGGCTTTGGCCGCTAAGGCGGCGGTCGCGTGGGGTCTCGTCGACGGCGACGAGACGGAGATGGCGGAGGACGAGGAGGAGGTGGATCAGATAAAGGCGGCGATCGCTGTCCCTGTGCAGATAGCGCAGGCGCTGGGCTTCGGCCCCAATGGTGCTGCGATTCCGGCTCCGGCTCCTTCTCCGGCGGAGTTGCTCGCAGCTGAGGCGAAGGAGCTCGCCGACCAGGAGGCGAGGGACCACTGGGCCGTCGAGATGGACAAGACCCTGGCGAACCGGGCGACAGAGGACCGTAGGAAGGCGGCGGGCAAGGTGGTGGCTCGCGGCCATGCACGCGACCGTTACCGCGAACGCATCCAGCAGCGGGCCATCTGGTTGCTAGGGCGGTGATCGACGGGGCCAACGGCAGCGACCGGTGGCCGCGGCAACGGCGGCAAGTAGCCTCAGCGACGTCCTCCTCCAGCAGCCGTAGCAGTAGCAGCACTAGCATCCCCTATTTTGTTCAAACGGTCTTTTTATAGTTGGCAGGGTTTAATCTAATGAATATTTTTATAGTTGGCAGGGTTTAATCTAATGAATAGCTATCGTTAACTACTAATGTTTCACTTACATATGGGCCCCAAGTGGCCGATGGGCAGGACACCCGTGCTGTCCACGCTGTCCGCGCCTACGCAACCATTGTCCAGATTAAATGCACGGATGGATCGAGACTGACGCGTTTGTCCGGATGGGTTAGGCCGCTGGGCGCCACGCACGGTCCTACGCGTCCTCGCGGATGATTTTGGACACACTCGGACTTGATGGTCGAGCTTCTAGAAAACAAGTTTTACTCTAATTTTTAGTAAAACCAGTTTTATGGATTAGTCTGTTAAGAATCAGTTTATACAAAATCCTGTTTGGACTCCAAAGGGTCTAAATCCGGTTTATACAATTCTTAATTGGATGCTGCTTCCGCATGCCACATGGGCTCCGCGCGCTCGGCGGCCAGATGTGCTCCCATGCCGCCATTGCTGTGGCGCTAACCTGCGTCTTGCGCGATGATACGAAGAGAAGGTACACGGCAGGCGCACCTGAATTATCCGATGGCGTGGTTTCTGCGCCAGTCGGAGATTCATCAGTCGTGCGAAAGCACCCCGTGCGGTGATTAAGGATTCAAGGCGAGCCGTCGGCGCCGAATCCCGAGCAAACCAGATGCAGTATTAACATGTTCGACGAGGACGCGGACGAGTACGGCATGGTTGGCAAGGCGACGGCCGCCCTCTCACGCGGCTGCCACCAGTGCAGCGTATGGAAGGAGTTATTCCCATCTTGCGCTCTCGGTGGCTGGAGCCAGCGTCAAGAAAGGCAAGGGCGGTTGCATGCTGCCGCCGGCGGGCAAGGCCTACTGCGCCAACATCACGGTCATCCAGGAGTATCCGTTCTGCTTCCGCGTGTTTGGCTCCGGCCAGGTCTTGGGCAGCCACAAGTGCGCGCACATGCTGTTCGTCAGCGTCATCGGGTCCTTCAGTCGTCAATGACTTCAAATCTCACTCGCGAGCTCGACCGGAAAACGCAGCTGGCCTAATAGTCAATCGATGAATCACACAGTGTGGCAATCATTCATGAAGACGCGATCAACAATTTGTTACATCAAACCAAGCGGTGCCTTACGCATGAGTGTTGCCCAGGCCCGGCCTAACAATCTGTGGGTCAGCAAGATACATGGCATCCTGACAGTGCCGGCAATAGTGAAATTTCTGAATTTGTGGCAAGCAGTACAGGCCTCGGATCAACTAACGGCAGAACCAGATAGCTTTCGATGGAAACTTGCGGCAAATGGTAAATATTCAGCAAAAACGGCGTACAATGCATTTTTCGTGGGCACCATTCCAATGGATTACGCCACTCTGCTTTGGGAGAGCTGGGCACCTCTGGAGGAGAAGCTGTTCATGTGGTTCGCACTAAGAAATCGTTGCTGGACAGGAGAGAGGTTAAGCAGAAAAGGATTAGCAGGCCCAGTCAAATGTCTGCTATGCGATCAGCAAGCTGAGACAATAGACCATCTCATGGTGCAGTGTCCAACATCCAGAGCAATTTGGTTCCAAATTCTTGCAGATAATGGGTTCATCAATTTCGTGCCTCAACCAGATCCATAATCAGAGATTGGTGGCCAAACCTGTCAACATGTTGGCCTAAGGACCAACGTAGGAAATTGGCGATACTCAGCATAGCATGCTGTCGGCGACTCTGGCTAGAGAGAAACAACCAAAACTTTGATAGGCTGCAGGACACTGATGTGGATCATCAGGAAAATTAGAGAAGAGTTCCAGCTTTGGAACTTAGCTAGGCAGCCAGCGGGTGAAGGAGAGGAGTAGGAATAGTTTAGCTGTGCGGGTAGTGTAATCTCAATCACTGTAACTAAACGCTGTATTTGTTTCTCCCTATCTTAATGACATGACATGCAATCTTTGCATGTTCTTGAAAAAAGAACTACAGTTCTGTTCTTATGCATAAGTTTGGGAGAGAGGAGGGTCTAAGCGCCATAACAATCTTCGGAATCCACATTCTTCAGTACTGCATTGTGAGATTCCTTGAATGTGTAGGCGAGAAAATGTGTATGGCAGTCCCTTAATAAATCGGGTAACCTGATTGCGCTGTTGCCTTGGTCATGCCCCTTCAAACTGCTGCATTGTATTGTACTAGCAATAAGGATATTAACCTAGTTTCTTATGTTTGTCACTTATATTTCAGTTTCTTCTGCATATGTCTTCGACAAATGAATCAATATGTTGCAAGTTAAACACACAAGATTATGTATAGCCTCCCATGTCTGTTGATTGATGTGCTTGTTACGATTGTGCATATTTTTATGGAATTGTGCTTTCTTTTTGTTGCTGTTTAAAGTTCAGTGACATCAAACATATATCATGGAAGCACATATACTTGTTAGTCTCTTCTGTTTAAGTCAATTAAGTCGCATGCTTTTTTTTTTGTTATTAGACTGCTGAAAACTTTAAATACATTTCGTCAGAGTAATTAAGGCTAACCAGAACTATTTCATAAATTTCAAGTTGGAGAGAAAGAAGCTGGTGGTTGCAGATCTGGGTAAGCAGCGCGAGAAGGCCCTTCAGAAGCCTGCTAGAGATTTTGCAGATGGGCTGTTGGACTACATTTGTTCAGAGAATGAGAACTACAAATATGTCATAATTGCCACTAAAGAGAATGCCAATATGCTTATGAAGAAGGTTCTCTCTCTCATGCTGAAATATTTAGAAGTGCTAAAGAGCATTTCATGTTGTCTGATAAGTCATTTTACTAGATATTACTTGTTCCTAGTAGTACATGCTAAGCTCAAATTTGGCCTTCCTGCAATTCTTGAGTAATATGCTAGACTCCCAGTCAAGTGACTGAGAAAAAAGAAATCGAAGTTACTATATAAGTAGATAGATTTAATGATTCAGGTGTCTATGTAACACTGTCATAATACCAAAACCATGTGAATGCCCTTATTCTTTGTTTTGTTTTTTGCATTGCTCTGAAATTAAGTTTTATAATGTGTGCTCTCTGGCTCCACTAATTTTTCTTGTAGTAATTTAATTGTGTTTTGTTCACACTCTGTATTTTGCAGGGTTTCATATCTTCATATGCCCGAGATGAAATACTGGTTGGTCTTGAAAGGATTAAAAATGACATTGAAGAAGGAAGATTTCAGTGGAGAAATAATAAAGATATAAGGACTAATATTATTGATACACTGATTGATATAGTTGGAGGACCGGCCAAGAGGCTTGATATAGCGATTAGTCCATATGTTCAACTGCTAGCAGTCCTCCCATTATGGTGCCATGATTCCATCGATGAAGTTATTTCTCAAATAAAAGAACTCCAGGTTTACTCATGCTCATAGCCTAGTCTTGCTATAACTGTGTTGTTTTTCTATAGAAAATCGATAGCACTAAAATTGTGGAACTTGGTATTTTTATTTTATATTTCAACTTGAGTAAATAATTCCATTTTGTTAGTGATGCTTATCTAGGAAGGTATAGTCAAACAATTTTATAGACTGACAATAACTGAAGTGGTTATAACATGCGTATATGATGGCATATATATTTTGGCATTCAGATTTTTTCTGGCTACTTCATTAGCAGTTATTGATGAAACTCACATGAGTATTTGGACTGTTCTAAATATTTGTAGGTACACTAGAATGCTAGTTGTTGGATATTCGTTTTAGTTTGCACTTTGCACATTACATTAAATCATCTATTTTTTTTTTAAAACTAGCCGATCAGCCTTCTTGGTAAATGGGTTTAGCAATTTCATGTGGGGTAGTGGCAAGCTAGAATAGTTGAGTGGCCTATTGAGTGTAGTGCACTGCAAACTATTAGCCTTGGTAGATATTATTTGAGATGTAGTCAGCCTGTTGCTTATTTGTTACTTTTTTATCACATTAAAAACTGTATGTTCAGCTCTAGTTAGAGCATCTCCACTCGGGGGCCCAAAAGGGCTATCAGGGCTGCCAGCGCTCAAAATCACGCCCAGCTGGCCCCCTAATATTTTTTCGTGCCGACGCGGCCCGTTTTGTCATCCGGCGGCCCCAGGCCGAACCCAACCCACGCCTGGGGGGGGGGGGGGGGGGGGCTAGCGGGGGCGCCGGATGAGCCCTGGCAGTGAGATAGATGGCTCGTCGCCGGCCACGCGGCCACAAAATTGTTTGCCATCACATTCTCCCGCCATGCCTTTTCCACCGCTTCTCGCCCTTTTCTCGCTATATGTAGGCGCGGCGGCCATCGCCATTGCAGATCTACATCTACACCATGCCCACACCCCTCTCTCGCTATATCTAGGGCGGCGGCCGAAGGTGCTATTAAAACGGCCTCGTCGGTGCCATTCTTCACACAACCCGCCCGCAATGTTTACCGTTGAAACTGTACCCGAATCCCCACCGCCGATGGAGCATTTTCTAGAAGATGGGTCCTCCGTCAACAGCTATGGGCAGCGGTGCCTACGCGTCCAGGAGGCGCATGCGCTCTGGGACTCCCAGTACCCAGTCCCTCCGGACTGTCGATTGCCGAGGAAATGGGTTCTCAGCGCTGGTGGTCTGCCGGTACCTCCGGCGCCAGTCGGCGCGGCCCTATTCGCGGCCATCTTCGTCTACTTCTGGTCCGGCCTCACGTCGGAGGAGAGGGACGACCCCCAATGGCATCCCGACAACCACCACAGGTGGACGATCTTCTTCGAACGGTAGCACGCGGGCCGCATCATCGCCTATGACGGCGCCGACCTGCCGCCGCAGAACAACAATCTCGATGGCCGGTGGCGATGGTGGAGCGCACCAGGGCGCATGGTTGACTGGGTGCTCGACTACATCGCCGCCAGGAACCACATGTGTCTGGATTAAAAGTCTCTAGGCTTGGGCTCGGCGCCGGAAACAACCTCCTCGCCCATCTAGCCGTGGCCCCTAGTAGTTTCGTCTTTTTTCCTTGTTTGTTCAAATTATGTGTAAACTTGTTTGAACTATCTATGAAATCGTTGTTAATTTCGTATTTGTCAATTATTTCGAATGTTTCAAGTTTTTGTATGGGGGGCACGGCTAGGAGCCAGCGCCCCCCCAAATCTGTGATCTATCTGGTACCCCCCATACGGGCAAAAAAATGGCCGCGCCGGACGCCGTATGGGGAGTACAAGTGGAGATGCTCTTACATGAATGGCCTCATCCAACTTGCGTACATTATCTATGTTCCAGATTGAGCTTATTTTGCTGGCAATAAGAAATGAGGGATTGGTCCTACCTTGCATATGGAGGCGTGCAAACTG
Organism: Avena atlantica; assembly: GCA_910589765.1. Taxonomy (NCBI): domain Eukaryota; kingdom Viridiplantae; phylum Streptophyta; class Magnoliopsida; order Poales; family Poaceae; genus Avena; species Avena atlantica. Next base: position 488,445,381 of record OU342736.1, read on the forward strand.
GATACTACTTGGTGATGTCGTATTATCACAACTTGAACAGGTAATATATCATGGATTGCCAGAATTATTTAAAGATTATATACTCGTATTATAACGTAAAACAAAGTTTTTGGCTCCCGAGGTTCAGTGCACCCTTTATAATTATGTAAACTTTCTATTTTTGAAAAATTCTACAAAGCTGCCCACGTGTACACATTGGGATAAACTAGGAATCTTCAAAAGTTCGTGAAAAGGTGTTTTTGTTTGTAGTTTTCACAGAACACAAAAAAGTAGGTGATACGGACATAGAAGTAGCAAAAGTAGTGCTGCAAATATTTTTTTTTCAAACTCAGAAAATTACTCTTCTTTTCCAAGAAAAATAACAGTAGCACATAGTATTGCAATATGTATACATGTTCTCTTGTTTTCTGTTGTAATGCATTTTCCCTCCCGTGCTGGGGAGCCAAAAGCAGTTGACAAACCTACATCACTCTTGGTTAGGAATTTAATGAGTTGAGCTACATGGTTTGTAGATCCATATATGGTAACTGCTTAAGTAGCAATTGTACTTCATTAGTTGGCATATCCATGTATGTGCCTCCTGTAGTCCCTCTCGGTACTATATTTGGATATGCATTGTATGCTACTATATCCTTCAAAGTATGATGTATCTGCTACTCTCAATAATATAATAAAAGGTCATATGCATCGATTGATGCAGAGGCTGGGGCGCAGCCTCCTTTTCGAAAAAAAACATGTCACATGACCCGTTCTCCATCATGTTCAACTCAAAAGTTCATTATGTGTGTTATGTACTGCACACATAAATTGCCTGATGTGAATATCTCCCATGTCATGAAAACTTGTCAATCTTCTAACATTATTTATTTTTAATTGGTGTAAACAGCTTGACATGGATGTCTCTCAGCTTGTTAGTTGCAAAAATAAGATGGACTCTACACTACAAACAACTTTTCCTTCAAACAGCACATACGGTTCTACAAACAGGTTTAACTATTTTTCTTAGTTTTTCAACTTCTTTATTGATCCATCATATTTCTCTCATATGGAATATTGGGTGTAGTTCCGCTTGCTCTTGTATATTTTTAGTGTTAAGCATATGGCATGAATCTCTCTCTCTCTTTATAGTCGCAAACCAGGGTGCACTTTCTTTTTTGAGCAACTGGCAGGCGCCCCCGCATCTGCATTAAGTTGAAAAAAAAATGCAATTTTGGTAGTCATTCATTCTTTTTGTTTGTTTATTTTCTGCATGTCTTGTAAATCTTGTCTGGGCTGTTCGGCCCTCTATCTTTTGTGCATTTACTATATTTATTATGTCCTTGTTGGTCTTGTAACAAGTGATTAAATTAAAATTGCTCAATTTGGTTTTGATTTCCTGTCATTTTGTATGTTCCAACTTATATACTGCAGGCTATATTTTGATTGTAAGGACATAATATTAGTCAGACATTGTATGCCAGGAATGTACATCAGCTAGTTTGTGCTTTTGTGTACTGTATTCTACTTAAGGTGAGTTTGTGAATTCATAATGATTTACAATAGGAGCAGCTGATCGTTACTATTATGATGGATAATTTTGAGGAAAAGGCAGGCCTTCTGCCATTTAATTAAAGTAAAAGTGCTATGTAAAGAATAAATAGTCTCAATGGGCGAAGAATCACGGTACCTACGGGGCCTAGAGTTAATGCTAAACACTCTTGGCTGGGCTTAGCTTCCATAGAGAATGTTTCATAAGTTGAACTTGAGAAGCTGTGAGGGGTAGGATAAATTCTGTAACTGTTAAACAGGCGTGACCTTTTCTAGAGCTGTTCGAGCTGAACTTTAAGAGGACTTTTATACTAACATTTTGAAGCTATTCCATTAAGTACAAGCTCTCTGTTTTCTCATACAGTCCTAAGCCGTGTGATGTAGGCTTGATGTATTTGCCTGTTTGAATTTTGTGTTTTACTGTTCAAGTTAGTAGTGTAGTATGGCTGTATGGGTTTAGCAATTGGGTTATATGGTACCACTAATCGATGCATTGTATTACTGATATAGTGGTTCTCTTTTTTTAATCTTTTTGTCAGATTATATGTTATTGCATTTATATACTTTTAAGCCATCTCGTAAAAATTTATATTCCTAATTCCCATATATAAGCCTTCACCTTTGTTTGTCCATAAATATCATTATTTGCAATAATATTTCAGAAAATTTAGTACGAAGTTGAAAAACGCAAAGCCCCGATAAAGATTGCTTCGGGATGTGACAACCTGGTGTGTTTATTTTCACTGACAGCTCCTAAATTCACTCTGTTTAGTTGGATTAAGGGATTTTCCATGTTTTCTACCGTATAGTTCAGTTATGGAATGGTTATCTAACTGATATGTTTTGACTATTATATTTAACTTAAGACAATCTATTTCGATCTGGAACTACTCCAGCTTATGCAAGGATCCACGCCACGGACACAATTCCGTTGTGGATTTTGGAAATATGTTGGTCGGGGATATTTCCCATGATCTTTCAAATCTCGGATTGGAGCTGAGTTCATGGATGGAGTTGCACTTGTTGACACCAAATGATGAAGTGATCGAAAGTGTCTCGCTTATGCAAAAGCGAATGCTGGATCTAGATAATTTGACAGGCATACAAAGTCCTTACTCTATCTGCAATCCTGTTGAGGTACAGTAGAAGAAATAACTACAGTTCTTTGAATGATATATCTTGTTATGTTGTGCAACTGAAGCAACTTTATGAAACAGGATAGCAGCAGGCGCTTTTTGGCATTCTATAGAAATGTTTCAGAAATACTTAAAGCAGCTAAAGAATTTGCAAAACATTCATCTTTTAATCAGGAAAAGGTTCGAACCTTTGTTGCACCAAGAGGTAATTTTGGTGCTACACAACTCGCAGAATTCCATGCTACTAAGGTATATTCATTCCCATTACATGCTGAATTCATCTACCACCTTTGTTATTTGCAATTTAGAGCTAGACAAGATAGTTAACTGAAAATGGAGCAAACCTTGTACTATTCAGCTTATTTTATTGTTGATAAACCTGCTGTTGGGTACCCATTACCCACATCTAAACCCATACCCACACTATTTGGGTGGGATATGGATAAGGAAAATTTACCCAAGTCAGTCTGGATATGGGGAGGGTAATTGCCCATTACCCTTGAACATACCCATGCTGCCAATTGTCTCCATGATGGCTGAGTGCATGATGCAATGGTGGTCATGGATCCGCAAGACGGGTTGGCTCGTCGCCAGTCGGACGAGCATCCAGACGCTCCGCATGGTAGCGCACTTGGCCTTGTTGGACCAGCCCCTGCTGCTATGTACTTTCCGGCGACCGCATCCAGACGCTCTGCATGGAAGAATTCATATATTTACTGACATTGAACGCTAGGTTAATTTGCACTTCTGCATTGACAACCACTTTGAATTTAGTTTCGTTCCCTGTAAATGAATTAATCAGATAGTGCAAACATGTTGTTCATGGATCTTACCTACCATTTGTATTAACTAACAACCTGTATGGATGAAAATAGAAGGTTTTTTTTTGTAAATCTTGGTTGGCCAGCTTGTCCCTCGATAATAATATGTAGTCTAATGTTCTTCTGGCTGATAGAAACCCCATTTTGCTAGGATACCTTTCCTTAAATAATTCTCTTAACTTCTACAGGACATGTTACTCTACGCTCTTGCCTTTTTCTTCAGAAAACTTAGTAATTCCCAACAAAGTAAATTATTGATTAGGTGCATATGCTAGAAACTCTTCTTTTTTTGCGAAAGCATATGCTAGAAACTCGATAACAAAAGTAAGTTCGTATGTACAAAACTTTGATTGTTTTCTGTGATCTTCTTAGAGCAGTATTTCAGCGTTCCTTCTTTTCTGCCATGCCACTTTCTTTTTAGGGTTTCATCCGTTCTCTTAGCATAGTTATTATTGCATTGAACCCTCTACATACTTTGTGAATATGCAATCTTTGTTTTATCATTGACACAAGTTCATGTTCTTTCTAGGATCTAGCGGGTCAAAAGAAAGACCAAGGAGGCAGTGCTGCCGAGAAGCAAAATTTCAAATGTCACAGTGATGACACAATGAGAAAATTGCTCAATTGGCCTCGACGCTTTCAATCCAAGCAGCAAAATTGATGATCCTGTGTGTTACTTGAAAGAAAAACTAGACATGAATATTGTGTGAGGAAATCGGATGGCGCTGTGCAGTGGCACTCAGGGGCGTACCTACCTTATGGTAGCAGGTGTCACAGGACACCCGGTAAAATTCTATTTCTTTGCTAATTTTTAGTCATTTGTAGTGTATGACACCCCCAAATCTAGCTAAAATATATGTGTGACTTACAGAGTGACCCCGGGTAGATTTTGCTCTGGGTCCGCCCCTGGTGGCACTGCATCCTACTCGATCTTGTGGTGCAGCACAACTCGTGACACGTGCACCATGTGAATATGATACTCCCTCCATCCAGAAATAACTGATAATTGACGTGGGGAGAATTTTTTTTGAACTGCACACCATTTTTTTTTGAACTGACGTGGGGAGAAATAACTGACGTGATCAGTGCCGGTAATCCCGCGATCAGCATACGAGCTCCTACTCGCTGGTGACCCTGCACCCCTTCGCGTTGGCGCCCCTGCACGAGCTCATGCTCGCCTGCCCTTGCACGAGCTCGAGCTCCAGCCCACCCTCTGCTCCAAGGGAGCTCCAGCCCTCGCATGCCTTGATGCCCAGCCGTGCACGCGCCACCAGCTGCCCTAGCTCGCCGTCAAATCAGCTCGCCATCGGCCTCCGACGCCAACCCTGCCTCAGCCGGTGCTTCTCTCAGTTCTCTGACACGTGGGCGTAAGTCGCCTCTGCTGGCCGCAGTGTGCACTGCTCTGGAGCCTCATCTCGTCGCCTCCTTTCCCAACCTCGACGTCCTCTCGAGTCCCCCTCTAGAGCCCCATCTCGTCGCCTCCTTTCCCGACCTTGACGTCCTCTCGAGTCCCCCCTCCTTGACGGCGCACCGCCGCAGACCTGCTCCTCGAGTATCTGAAGATCACGATACACGATTAGCACAACATTCTCCATGTCAGCATTATGACATGTTGCTGATCATGTGGCATGTGGCATGCATGGTACTGATCATGGATTCTGCATAGCATACTATGAAGATACAGTGGAAAGAATCTCACAGGTGAAAACACACAAGTGTAACGGTTGATGAAAGAATCAGTACTGTCATCATGTAATGCTAGTTTCCTTGTGGAATGGAACATATGGAAAACATGAGAGAAAATCATGAGCACGTGGGAAACCTTGTTCCTAAATAAAATTCACAGGTCTGATTGAGGTTCCATCTTCATGCATGATTCTACTAGGCGAAAACTACTCCCTCCGCTTCAGAAATATAAGACATTTTAGATTTGTGAAATGAATGTATCTAGAACCCTTTTAGTGTACAGGTTCACTCCAAATCTCTACGAACCTATACACTAAAAGACGTCTTGATACATTCGATTTATAAAGCTAAAACTGTCTTATATTTCTAAACAGAGGGAGTAGATTGTAAGCAGTACACCGCAAGTAGCTAGCTGGCACAGACTGATCAAACGTGACGACAACTTGATGTAAAGCAGTCACGGCCCGGATCAAGAAATCATACTTCTAAGGATAGCAACATTTTGTTCTCAGGATTAAACAAAATACACACCGGCCCGTAGTAAGCAAACGAATTTGGTACTATCGAGAAGGATCAAGCATGAGAAATCTACAGGTTCTCTCTTGAAAAAGAACAACCAAAAATTAGAATGAGGTGAAGATTGGAAGATGCCAGTCATGTTTACCGCTTGTGGCGGATGCTCATGGAAAAGATGGCGACCCATAAAAGAATGAATATATCACCACTACAACTCAGAAGATTAGTTTGATTTCTCTAGCTCATGAAAGATGGAAAAGATGGTGACCATAAAAGATGGTTGCAGCATATATCCTCTTAGGATAGAGAAATCCAGGAGTAACAACTCAGAAGATTAGTTTGATTTCTTTATCATCACCACTACACAACTACTCCCTTCGTTTGGGCTTAAAGCGTCCTCGTTTTGCGTGTTTTTTCTTTGACCAAGAATTACTCTAAATACGTAAAGAGTTTTGGTATAAAATTAGTATCACTGAAAAGTATTTTTTTAATACGAATCCAACGGTACTAATTATGTATAATATAATCAAGATTTTGTTGCTCAATTCTTTTGGTCAAACTTTGCTTTGGAAAGCGTGTGCGCCTTAAGCCTTGAAACGGAGGTAGTAAAAGCTAGGAATTGCATAAACATCATATAAGAAAACCAACTTTAAGATATCATCATGGGCAGGGCCGGCCCATAGGGCGGGGCAGAGGGGCGCTCGCCCCGGGGCCCGATGATCGAGAGGCCTCGGCCCACTTGTTTGTTATTAGTCTAGCTTGACGTCCAACACTGTAAAATAATTCTAGAGAAAAGATAAATGGTTGTCTAAAAAATAGATGGTTCAAGATATACCTATCATGACTACTCTTATAAAAAAAATACTCTTAACATTTTCGAATATTTTTCTCGATGTCATAATTTCGGTGGCCTCTCCAATTGTACAGAATAACACCAGTCATCATGTGCCTTTATAAGGTTGTGTATATTCATTATTATTGTAGAATAAGGACACAATCACATAGCTATACCATTCCACAAGCAACTTTTTTCTGATTTCCAATGATTCTATTTGTTCATGTCATACATGTAAGACTATTTCCATCATTTTATTAATTTAGTGCCTAATATGTTTACTCATCTACTCATTTTTTGCACAAGCCTATATACACAAGCAACAATTGGTAAAATAAGTATGAGGTATATGTAGGGGTTCGTAGCATGGAAAACAAAAAATTTCTACCGCATGCAAACAAACAAGCCAAGATCTATCTACTAGATTGTAGCAACGAGTCGATAGAGGAACTCACCCTCGAAGATTCCAAAGCGGTTAACGAGAGCAGATTCTCGTGGGTGATGTAGTCGTACTCTTGCCGATCTCAATATCGTTTAGACGATCCTTCCGGTGCTGCGTTCCGGCAGCGCTTCCGCAGTCGGTCACACGTTCGGTACTCGATGAAGAACTTCCTCTCTCTTGTTCCAGCAGGCAGCGGAGGTTGTAGCACTCTCCTCGCGATTCCGGCAACACGGCGGCGTGGTACCGGAAGTAGAGGGGAGATCTCGCAGGGCTTCGCCTTAAGCCGGAGCGAGTATGGTGGACTATGAGAGAGGCCTTGGTGATCTAGGGTTTAGAGGGCACCAAGGGGGAGCTTGGCCGGTGGCTAGGGCTTGGGGAAGCCCCAAGTCAGCGACTTGGAGAAACCCTAGGGGCGGCGGCGACTTGGAGGTGGCCGGCGGCTAGGGTTAGGGTTTTGGGTGAGTTGGGTGTAGGGAAGAGGGGCAGCCCTGCCCCTCCTTATATAGGTGGGAGGGCGCGGCTTGGGAGGAGGGAGTCCTCCCCCAAGTCGGCCTCCTTGGCCGGCGGGTGGAGGGAGAGGAACTCCTCCCCAAGTATGTTTCCTACTCTCCCTCCACCAAGCAAACTTGCCGTTTGACTTTTTCAAATTGGCGTTTGACTTTCAAACTAGGATTTGATTTCTCCCTTTATTTTGCCCAGCCATGTTACCTAGTACATGATGGAACCATTCCATATTCTCATGACACATTCATGTACCCTTCCCCTCCGGAGTGCCGGACCTTCCATACCCTTCTAGAACATTCCCGATGAAAACACCGGAATCATTCCCCAACTCCGAAACAAGACTTTCCTTATATGAATCTTATTCTCCGGACCATTCCGGATCTCCTCGTGATGTCCCGGATCCCATCCGAGACTCCGAACAACATTCGGTCTCTTACTCATCATTCCATAACTACTCAACAACATCGAATCCTTAAGTGTGTCTCCCTACGGTTCGTGAATTATGCGGACATGATCGAGACACTTCTCCGATCAATAACCAATAGAGGAATCTGGAAATTCATATGGCTCCCACATATTTCTACGATTACTTTGCGATCGAATGAACCACTTACATACGATACCAATTTCCCTTTGTCTCACGATAGTTTACTTATCCGTGATTTTGATCGTCGGTATCTCTGCATACCTAGTTCAACCTCGTTACCGATAAGTACTATTTTATCGTTCCCGTGATATGTGATCCCCTGTGAGCCAGTCACATGCTTGCAAGCTAATTGGATGACATTCCACCGAGAGGGTCCAGAGTATATCTATCCGTCATATGGATGGACAAATCCCACTCTTGATCCATGTGCCTCAACCCATACTTTCCGAATACTCAATGCCACCTTTATAGCCACCCAGTTACGGTGTGGTGTTTGATGTCATCAAAGCATCCTTCCGGTGATGGTGATTAGCATGATCTCATGGTCGAAGGAATTAGGTTACTATGTATCAGAAAGCTTATAGCAATTGAACTATTAAAATGACTTGATCTTTATGCTACGCTTATCTATAGGAGTATGTCCATCATATAATTCTCCTAATGATATGATCTTGTTATTAACAACATCTCAAATGTTCATGATCAACAAACCATGATCATCTATTAATCAACAAGCTAGTATCATGAAGAGGCTTTACCAGGGACTCTAATTTAGTTTACAAATCACACAAGTATTAGTGTTTCTGGTTAATACTGTTATAGCATGAATGTAAACATTTGTCATAAACACAAAGATATAATAATAACTATATTTATTATTGCCTCTAGGGCATATCTCCAATAGTATATAGTTCGCTTGATTAATAGAAATAAGTAGTTTCAAATGTCTTCAACGTGATATCAAAGATCATGAATCTATTAATATACAGATTACTTAATTTTTTATTGCATTACAATAATTTTTTTTACGGAATACTAATATTTTTCAAGTCTTTTCTGTGTGAACAAGTGGTGGAACTTGACGTGCATGGTTGAGACACCCAAGAACCCTAATCATACATAAATTTTGAGTAATATTTAAAAGTTTAGAATAAATATTAAATATACCCCTAATATTTTATGTGGTAAGAGGGCCATTGCCCCCCTTGATCCTAGGGAAGCTCTAACACTTTAAACAAGGGGTCCTTAATTTCATGTTTCCCTAGGGCCCCTAAATTCTATGGACCGACCCTGATCATGGGTTATTAGGAGAATTGCATAAACAACACTATACAAGGAGTACTTATGATTTGCAGGCATTGCAGACCGTTCCCTCCCTCAACTCTGACGCTAACAAAAAAGCTAGGAAATCGCTAACTGAAAAGGCCAGTACTAGGCGTCCCCCGGGGATTGGGAGTTTCTATTCCCCGGATCCGCTGCTTGGCACGTGTCTTGTAGACTTATTCCCCGGATCCGCTGCTTGACACGTGTCCTGTAGACTTTTCCCTCGTTTCATTGTATCGCCCGCAAACTCCTCGACCATGGAAAAACTGCACAGGATTCCGACCCCGCCCACAATGAAACCCACCGACGAGCACCCATACCAACCGCTCCCCATCGGTCACCTCCGGCTAGAGGCCTCGACGGCACCGACCACGCTGGTAGCACCGCCGGCGACCGGTCGGAGCATCGCTTTCGGCCTTAGGTAGAGTTGTCGATGCACGCTCGTAGCATCGTTGTCGGCCATCGGCAGTGTCGTCACCGGCCAGCACGTAGCACCGCCATCGGCCTATGGTAGCAAGCGGCTGACGACGTTGTAGCAAAGCTCCGCCACGCTTGTAGCGGGTCACCGCTGCCTCTGTAGAAAAAGCACCCCCGCTTCTGCTGCCACGACTGACGATGTTGTAGCAAAGCGCTTCCGCGCTTGTAGCAGGTCGTCGATGCCTCTGTAGCATGTCGCCGCCGTGCAAACAAGGCACCGCCATGCTTGTAGCAAGTGACGCGACGCCGCTTGTAGCAAGAGCTGTAACCATTGTAGAAGAGCACCTTCGCCACTTGTAGTTGGAGCTGAGGTATTTCTCCTACATCCACATGCCATCCGCATCGTGGGGGAGCTCGATTTTTTGGTCGCACCTCAGGCTCTCATGGTCGCCGCTGAGTAAAATAGATGCAAAGAAAAATGATGAGGAGGTGCGTGAGGCTAGCGGCGAGCGAGAGAAGGAGGTGCGCGACGCCAGCGGCGAGAGAGGAGGTGCATGGTGGCATGGCCTGCATCAGGTGAGCAGCAGGTTGGGAGAGATCTGTAGGGGTTCGTAGCATGGAAAACAAAAAATTTCTATCGCATGCAAACAAACAAGCCAAGATCTATCTACTATATTATAGCAATGAGTCGATAGAGGAACTCACCCTCGAAGATTCCAAAGCGGTTAACGAGAGCATATTCTCGTGGGTGATGTAGTCGTACTCTTGCCGATCTCAAGATCGCGTAGACGATCCTTCCGACGCTGCGTTCCAACATCGCTTCCGTAGTCGGTCACACGTTCGGTACTCGATGAAGACCTTCCTCTCCCTTGTTCCAGCAGGCAGTAGAGGTTGTAGCACTCTCCTCGCGATTCCGGCAGCATGACGGCGTGGTACCGGAAGTAGAGCGGAGATCTCGCAGGGCTTCGCCTTAAGCCGGAGCGAGTATGGTGGACTATGAGAGAGGCCTTGGCGATCTAGGGTTTAGAGGGCACCAAGGGGCGGAGCTTGGCCGGCGGCTAGGGCTTGGAGAATCCCCAACTCGGCGGCTAGGAGAAACCCTAGGGCGGCGGCGACTTGCAGGAGGCTGGCGGCTAGGGTTAGGGTTTGGGTGGTGTTGGGTGTTAGGAAGAGGGGCAGCCCTGCCCCTCCTTTTATAGGTGGGAGGGCGTGACCAAGGGGAAGGGAGTCCTCCCCCAAGTCGGCCTCCTTGGCCGGCGGGTGGAGGGAGAGGAACTCCTCCCCAAGTAGGTTTCCTACTCTCCCTCCACCAAGCAAAACTGCCGTTTGACTTTTCAAATTGGCGTTTGACTTTTCAAACTAGGATTTGATTTCTTCCTTTATTTTGCCCAGCCATGATACCTAGTACATGATGCAACCATTCCACATTTTCATGACACATTCATGTACCCTTCCCCTCCGGAGTGCCGGACCTTCCGGAACCTTCTAGAACATTCCCAATGAAAACACCAGAATCATTCCCCAACTCCGAAACAGGACTTTCCTTATATGAATCTTATTCTCCGGACCATTCCGGATCTCCTCGTGATATCCCGGATCCCATCCGAGACTCCGAAGAACATTCAGTCTCTTACTCATCATTCCATAACTACTCAACAACATCGAATCCTTAAGTGTGTCTCCCTACAGTTCGTGAATTATGCGGACATGATCGAGACACTTCTCCGAACAACAACCAATAGAGGAATCTGGAAATTCATATGGCTCCCACATATTTCTATTGTTACTTTGCGATCGAATAAACCACTTACATACGATACCAATTTCCCTTTGTCTCACGATAGTTTACTTATCCGAGGTTTTGATCGTCGGTATCTCTGCATACCTAGTTCAACCTCGTTACCGATAAGTACTCTTTTCTCGTTCCCGTGATATGTGATCCCTTGTGAGCCAGTTACATGCTTGCAAGCTAATTGGATGACATTCCACCGAGAGGGCCCAGAGTATATTTATCCGTCATATGGATGGACAAATCCCACTCTTGATCCATGTGTCTCAACCCATACTTTCCAAACACTCAATGCCACCTTTATAGCCACCCAGTTACGGTGTGGTGTTTGATGTCATCAAAGCATCCTTTCGGTGATGGTGATAAGCATGATCTCATGGTCGAAGGAATTAGGTTACTATGTATCAGAAAGCTTATAGCAATTGAACTATTAAAATGACTTGATCTTTATGCTACACTTATCTATAGGAGTATGTCCATCATATCATTCTCCTAATGACATGACCTTGTTATTAACAACATCTCAAATGTTCATGATCAAGAAACCATGATCATCTATTAATCAACAAGCTAGTATTAAGAAGAGGATTTACTAGGGACTCTAATTTGGTTTACAAATCACACAAGTATTAATGTTTCTTGTTAATACTATTATAGCATGAATGTAAACATTTATCATAAACACAAAGATATAATAATAACTACATTTATTATTCCCTCTAGGGCATATCTCCAACAGTCTCCCACTTGCACTAGAGTCAACTAATCTAGATTACATGGTAATATACCGAACACCCATGACAGTTTTGTGTTGGTCATGTTTTGCCCTCGGGAGAGGTTTAGTCAACGGATCCACCACATTCAGATCTGTGTGTACTTTGAAAATCTTTATGTCACCATCTTGGACATGTTCTCGAATAGCGTGAAGACGTAGCTTGATGTGCTTCAGCTTCTTGTGTGACCTTGGTTCTTGCGCATTGGCTATGGCGCCCATGTTATCACAGTAGATAGACATTGGGTCCAGCGCACTTGGAACCACACCGAGCTCTGTAATGAACTCCTTCATCCATATCGCTTCTTGTGAAGCCTCCGAAGAAGCTATGTATTCCGATTCAGTTGAAGATCTCGCCACAACGCTTTGCTTTGCACTCCTCCAGCTAACTGCTGCACCATTCAAAGTAAATACGTATCCAGATTGTGATTTAGAATCATCTGGATCGGTGTTCCAACTAGCATCGGTGTAACCATTAACAACAATCTGTTCATCACCTCCATAAGAAAGAACCATATCCTTAGTTCTTCTCAAGTACTTAAGGATGTTTTTGACCGCTGTCCAATGATCCACTCCTGGATCACTTTGATATCTGCTAGTCAAACTAACAACATATGCAATGTCGGGTCTTGTACATAGCATGGCATACATTAGAGATCCTATGGCTGAGGCATAGGGAGTCTTACTCATCCTTTCTCTATCTTCTGCCGTTGCTGGACTTTGAGTTTTACTCAAGGTCATATTGGGCAACATGGGCAAGAACCCTTTCTTGCTATCTTCCATTCCAAACCTCTTTAGAACTTTGTCCAAATATGTACTTTGTGACAATGATATTAGGCGTCTCGATCTATCTCTATAAATCTTTATGCCTAATATGTAAGCTGCTTCGCCAAGATCTTTCATTGAAAAACTATTATTCAAATATTCCTTGACACTATTAAGAAGGTCTACATCATTTCCAATCAACAATATGTCATCTACATATAGTATTAAGAATGCTACAGAGCTCCCAGTCACTTTCTTGTAAATACAAGCTTCTCCATAAGTTTGTATAAAACCAAAACTTTTGATTACTTTATCAAAACGTTGATTCCAACTTCGGGATGCTTGCTTCAATCCATATATGGACCGTTGAAGTTTGCACACCTTGTTAGCATCTTTAGGATCGACAAAACCTTTGGGTTGCATCATATACAACTCTTCATCAATGTCTCCATTGAGGAATGCTGTTTTGACATCCATCTGCCATATCTCATAATCGTAATATGCAGCGATTGCTAACATAATCCTCACAGACTTTAGCTTCGCTACTGGTGAGAAAGTCTCATCGTAGTCAACTCCTTGAATTTGTCGAAACCCTTTTGCGACAAGTCGAGCTTTATAGACAGTAACATTACCATCAACATGTGTTTTCCTCTTGAAAATCCATTTGTTCTCGACAGCCTTACGGCCATCCGGTAAGTCCACCAAAGTCCATACTTGGTTTTCGTACATGGATCCAATTTCGGATTTCATGGCATCTTGCCATTTATTGGAATCTGAGCTCATCATCGCTTCCTCATATGTCGCAGGATCATCGGTGTTGTCCACCAACATGACACTCATAACGGGATCATACCAATCAGGAGTGGTACGAGTTCTCGTTGACCTGTGAGGTTCTATAGCAACTTCAACCGAAGTTTCATGATCATCATCATTAGCTTCCTATATTATTGGTGTAGGCACCACATGAACTTCTTCCGGTGCTGCGCTACTCGCAAGTTCGAGAGAAGGTTCAACAACCTCGTCGAGTTCTACTTTCCTTCCAGTCACTTCTTTCAAGAGAAATTCTTTCTCTAGAAAGGATCCATTCTTAGCAACGAATATTTTGCCCTCGGATCTATGATAGAAGGTATACCCAATAGTTTCCTTAGGGTATCCTATGAAGATGCATTTTCCCGCTTTGGGTTCAAGCTTGTCCGGCTGTAACTTATTTACATAGGCTTCGCAACCCCAAACTTTAAGGAACGACAATCTAGGTTTCTTCCCAAACCATAACTCATACGGTGTCGTTTCAACGGATTTAGATGGTTCCCTATTTAAAGTGAATGCGGATGTTTCTAATGCATAACCCCAAAACGATAGCGGTAAATCTGTAAGTGACATCATAGAACGAACCATATCTAAGAAAGTTCGATTATGACGTTCAGACACACCATGACGCTGTGGTGTTCCCGGCGGTGTCAATTGTGAAAGTATAACGCATTTCTTTAAATGCTCGCCAAACTCGTAACTTAGATATTCACCTCCACGATCAGAACATAGAAATTTAATCTTCTTGTTACGTTGATTCTCCACCTCACTTTGAAATTCCTTAAACTTCTCGAAAGTTCCGGACTTATGTTTCATGAAATAGATATACCCATATCTACTCAAGTCATCCGTGAAGGTAAGAACATAACGATAACCACCGCACGATGCTACACTCATTGGACCACAGACATCGGTATGTATGATTTCCAATAAGTCCGTAGCTCGCTCCATCATACCAGAAAATGGAGTCTTAGTCATTTTACCCATTAGACATGCTTCGCATCTTTCAAGTGATTCAAAATCAAGTGATTCAAGAAGTCCATCGGAATGGAGTTTCTTCATACGTTTCACTCCAATATGACCAAGACGATAGTGCCACATATAGGTCGAGTTATCGCTCAATTTCAAACGTTTAGCTTCAATGTTATTAATATGTGTATTTCCACTATCGAGATTCAATAAGAATAGACCATCTATCAAAGGTGCATGTGCATAAAACATATTACTCACATAAATCTAACAACCATTATTCTCGGACTTAAAAAAGTAACCGTCTCGCAACAAACATGATCCAGATATAATGTTCATGCTCAACGCAGGCACCAAATAACAATTATTTAAGTATAAAACTAATCCTGATGGTAGATGAAGAGGTAGCGTGCCGACCGCGATCACGTCAACCTTTGATCCATTTCCAACGCGCATCGTCACCTCGTTCTTCGCTAGCTTCCGTTTATTCTGCAGTACCTGTTTCGAGTTACAAATATGAGCAACCGAACCCGTATCAAATACCCAGGCACTACTACGAGTACTAGTGAGATACACATCAATAAAAAGTATATCGGATATACTTTTCTTCTTGATGTTGCCGTTCTTCAAATCCGCCAAGTACTTTGGGCAATTTCGCTTCCACTGACCCTCTCCCTTGTAGTAAAAGCATTCAGTATCAGGCTTAGGTCCAGCTTTGGTCTTCTTCGCCGGTGCGGCAACTTTCTTACCACCCTTCTTGAAGTTACCCTTTTGCTTAGACTTTCCTTTCTTGAATTTGGTGGTATTATTGACCAACAATACTTGATGCTCTTTCTTGATCTCCACTTCTGCAGATTTCAACATGGAGAAGAGTTCTGGCAACGTCTTGTTCATGTTTTGCATGTTGTAGTTCATCACAAAGTTCTTGTAACTTGGTGGCAGTGATTGGAGGACACGGTAAATCCCCAAAGCATTAGGAATCACTATACCCAAGCTTTGGAGTTTGTTTGCGTGCCCAGACATCTTAAGGACATGCTCACTGACGGAGCTGCCCTCTTCCATCTTGTAGTTAAAGAACTTTTCAGAAGCCTCATAACTCTCAACTGCCGCGTGAGCCTCAAATATCATTTTGAGTTCATGGACAATATCATGTGGGTCATGGTTCTCAAACCTTTTCTGAAGCTCCGATTCCAAACCATACAAGATAGCACACTAAACTGTGGAGTATTGATTCTTCCGAGTGAGGTAAACATTCTTTACTTCATCGGTAGCATCAGCTGCAGGCGGGTCACCCAGCGGTGCATCCAGCACATAGGTCAAATTACCAGCATTGAGGACAATCCTCAAATTGTGGAACCAATCCGCGAAGTTGCTTCCATTGTTTTTTCAACTTTTCTTTCTCTAGGAACGCATTAAAATTGATGGTTGGGGCCGCCATTGATCTACAACATGTTTGCAATAGTTTAGACTAAGTTTATGACAAATTGAGTTCTAATTAATAGTTAAATTAATCTAGGTGAACTCCCACTCAAAACAATATCCCTCACATTGTTTTAGTGATCACACGAACCAAATCCACCACATCAAAACCGATCATCACGAGAGTTGATGTAGCTTCAATGGCGAACAATTGACATGTTCATCATATCTACTATATGACTCATGCTTTACCTTTCGGTGATCCGTGTTCTGAGATCATGTCTGTACATGCTAGGCTCGTCAAGATCAAACCTTAGCTTCCGCATGAGAAAATCTGGCTTGCTCACGTTGTATACACTTGCAGAATCTAACACACCCGATCATCACGTGGTGCTTCGAAACAACAAGCTTTAGCAACGGTGCTTACTAAGGATGAACACTTTAAAACTTGAAATTTATGTGCATGAGGGATTATCTTATAATGCTACTGTCGTTAACTAAGCAATACAAGATGCATAAAGGATTAACATAACATGCAATTCATAATATGTGATATGATATGGCCTTTCTTCTTGTGCTTTCGATCTCCATCTTCAAGCACGAACATGATCTCCATCATCACCGGCATAGCGTCAAGGTCAATGGCGCCGTTTCATGGTTGTCGTCCACCAGCTCCAACTATTACAACTACTTTTAATAGACACGCGGGTCTTAACAGAATTTAAAGACAACCATATGGCTCCTGCCGGTTGCCAACTTACAATAAGAAACATTGCATACATCAAATATAATCACAATCATGGCCATATCACATCACAGCACACCCCTGCAAAACAAAGTTAGACGCCTCTAATTTTCTTTGCATATTTTACATGGTTTGGGGCTTTCAATAAGTGTCGATCTAACTTACGAACAAGAACCACAACGTTGATGTTTGAACTATCAAGGGCCCGTTGTAAATTGGATCTATACTAAAATGGGAGAGACAGACACCCGCAAAGCCACTTATGCAATACAAGTTGCATGTTGAGCGTGGAGCAAGTCTCATGAACGATGTCATGTAAGGTTATCCCGGGCCGCTTCATCCCATCATACCGCAAGATGCAAAGTACACAAGAAGCAATTGATAATAAAAGCACCACCGCCCACAATGACCATTGTGTTGTACTCGTGCAACAGATCTACATATAGACACGACTCTGATACCACTGTAGGGGTTCGTAGCATGGAAAACAAAAAATTTCTACCGCATGCAAACAAACAAGCCAAGATCTATCTACTAGATTGTAGCAACAAGTCGATATAGGAACTCACCCTCGAAGATTCCAAAGCGGTTAAACGAGAGCATATTCTCGTGGGTGATGTAGTCGTACTCTTGCCGATCTCAAGATCGCGTAGACGATCCTTCCGGCGCTGCGTTCCGGCAGCGCTTCCGCAGTCGGTCACACGTTCGATACTCGATGAAGAACTTCCTCTCCCTTGTTCTAGCAGGCAGCGGAGGTTGTAGCACTCTCCTCGCGATTCCGGCAGCACGACGGCATGGTACCGGAAGTAGAGGGGAGATCTCGCAGGGGTTCGCCTTAAGCCGGAGCTAGTATGGTGGACTATGAGAGAGGCCTTGGCGATCTAGGGTTTAGAGGGCACCAAGGGGAGGAGCTTGTCCGGCGGCTAGGGCTTGGAGAAGCCCCAACTCGGCGGCTAGGAGAAACCCTAGGGCGGCGACGACTTACAGGAGGCCGGCGGCTAGGGTTAGGGTTTGGGTGGTGTTGGGTGTTGGGTGTTGGGAAGAGGGGCAACCCTGCCCCTCCTTTTATAGGTGGGAGGGCGCGGCCGAGGGGAAGGGAGTCCTCCCCCAAGTCGGCCTCCTTGGCCGGCGGGTGGAGGAAGAGGAACTCCTCCCCAAGTAGGTTTCCTACTCTCCCTCCACCAAGCAAAACTCCCGTTTGACTTTTCAAACTAGGATTTGATTTCTTCCTTTATTTTGCCCAGCCATGATACCTAGTACATGATGCAACCATTCCACATTGTCATGACACATTCATGTACCCTTCCCCTCTGGAGTGACGGACCTTCCGGAACCTTCTAGAACATTCCTGATGAAAACACCGGAATCATTCCCCAACTCCGAAACAGGACTTTCCTTATATGAATCTTATTCTCCGGACCATTCCGGATCTCCTCATGATGTCCCGGATCCCATCCGAGACTCCGAACAATATTCAATATCTTACTCATCATTCCATAACTACTCAACAACATCGAATCCTTAAGTGTGTCTCCCTACGGTTTGTGAATTATGCGGACATGATCGAGACACTTCTTCGAACAATAACCAATAGAGGAATCTGGAAATTCATATGGCTCCCACATATTTCTACGATTACTTTGCGATCGAATGAACCACTTACATACGATACCAATTTCCCTTTGTCTCACGATAGTTTACTTATCCGAGGTTTTGATCGTCGGTATCTCTGCATACCTAGTTCAACCTCGTTACCGATAAGTACTCTTTTCTTGTTCCCGTGATATGTGATCCGTTGTGAGCCAGTCACATGCTTGCAAGTTAATTGGATGACATTTCACCGAGAGGGCCCAGAGTATATCTATCTGTCATATGGATGGACAAATCCCACTCTTGATCCATGTGTCTCAACCCATACTTTCTGAACACTCAATGCCACCTTTATAGCCACCCAGTTATGGTGTGGTGTTTGATGTCATCAAAGCATCCTTTTGGTGATGGTGATAAGCATGATCTCATGGTCGAAGGAATTAGGTTACTATGTATCAGAAAGCTTATAGCAATTGAACTATTAAAATGACTTGATCTTTATGCTACGCTTATCTATAGGAGTATGTCCATTATATCATTCTCCTAATGACATGAACTTGTTATTAACAACATCTCAAATGTTCATGATCATCTATTAATCAACAAGCTAGTATTAAGAAGAGGCTTTACTAGGGACTCTAATTTGGTTTACAAATCACACAAGTATTAATGTTTCTTGTTAATACTATTATTGCATGAATGTAAACATTTATCATAAACACAAAGACATAATAATAACTACATTTATTATTGCCTCTAGGGCATATCTCCAACAAGATCTTCTCGTGAAGTCAATATTTTTTTGACGAACCACGGTAGCCTCGCTACTGCATATTTTTATATTTTTTGTTTAAAAAAGAGTTCATACAAGAAAAAAGTAAAAAAATCTAAAGCTACCACTATAGCTACCTATGAATATTTACATAGATAAAAGTTTACAGAAAGCTATCTATCCATGGCACAAAAGAGTCATAAGCTTTCCTCTTCACTTTGAATTTGATCCATTTTAATTCCTCCTTGAAGAGAGCTTTATGTCGATAAAGGCTGGGAGTAATATGATTAAAGATGGAATCATTTTGAGTGCGCCAAATTGCCCAAGCTATAAGCATGGCAACTTCCATGAAGAAGGGCTTGGCAAACTGCTGTTTGAATATAAGAAGACTGTCTAGATGTGTGGTTGACGGCGGAGGGGACCATTCCGGGCAAACATATTTCCAGCAAGCTTTAGCAAACTTAAAGTGAAAAAAGAGGCGATTCCTTGTTTCAATTCTATTCTCATTGCACATTATGCATGAATAATCAGGCATGAAGAACCTTCTTCTATGTAACATATCCCGAGTATTAAGTCTATCTTGAAGGAGTAACCAAAACAAGACCTTATGTTTTTTCTGACAGCAACTTCTCCAAAGCCAATCAAAAGCACTTGGTGGCTGCTGAGGTTGTGAAGAGGGCATATGCTTCTGTAACTGTGAAATGTTACCCATTCATATGACCATAAATCTGGATCATCATTACCTTGTACTGATAGAATAGTAATCTCAAACTCCTGGAACTCCTCAAAAGCAATCAGAGAAAGGGGTAGCTGAAACAGATTGATGAGAGAATCAAGTTGCATTGCTGCCAGGGAATGTTAATGTTATGCGCAAAATGATTCCAGGTGCGGGAATGAGGTCTGTAGGTTTGGTTGTTTCCAATTGTCCAGCCAGAGTAAAACTGAAGTACCATTCCCCAAGGTGCAGGATGCCAACTGTTTAAATTTAGGGAGAAGCTTGAGGCAGTCTCTCCACCAGAATGAGCATTCTGCCATTTTAGCAGGTGGTAAGGCTGATGCATAGTATTTTTCCCATATTAAGTGTACCCAGGGAAAATCTGCATGGTTATAGAATTTGTGCAGATGCTTCATGAGCAAACATTCATTGTGAATCTCCAAATTTGTTACACCTAGACCTCCCATATCTTTGGGTTTTCAGACTATAGACTAAGTAGCTAGGGGAGGGTTATGCTTAGAGATCTCCTCCCCTCCATAAGCAGCGCCTTCTATATTTATCAATTTGCTTTATTATCTCTTTGTATAATTTGAGAGTACTCATATAGAAGGTTGGAAGTGAGGACAACACTGGATTCACTAATTCCAACTTTCCCCCATAAGTTAAAAAATCCGAGCAAGTCTGCAATCTCCTTTCAATCCTAGTCACTATAGGTAGAAGATGCTCCATCTTGGGTTTGGTTGTCCCCAAAGGCAGACCAAGGTAAGTAAAATGGAAAGCATCCCAACTGACAATGAAGAGCCTCAGTGAGTTCATGATGTCTTTCCTTAGGTACATTAATGGGGTAGAGGCTTGATTTTTGGAAATTCACTTTGAGGCCAGTTGAGATTGCAAACTCATCAAGGATATATCTTAAATGATTCATCTGTGAGATATTTGCAGGCATGATTTTCAAGGTGTCATCTGCATATTGAATGACAGGGAAGTCTGTGGTGTACCTCACTGGGATGGGGACATGAATTAATCCCTATTGCCAAGCTTCATTAATCACGGATTGTAGCAGATCAGCAGCCAACACAAAAAAGCAAGGGGGAGATAGGATCCCTTTTCTAACTGGATTTTATTCTAAAGATGTGATCTTAGAGCTCGATTACACAAAGTATACCATCAATGGGAACTTTGCTTTTTGGTTGGGAAGTGTCTCTGTCCTTTTGACTTCTTATTACTCCTTTCGTTTACTATTTCTAACATTTCTTGTACCAACTAATTCATTTGGGCGAGACAGATTACGATGTCATGATGCACCCATTCCTATGGCCATTCCTTTAATACTTTTGGATCTCGGGAGTCTCTTTGTAGGATACTTGGCCTTGTCTGACTCCTCTCCTACATTTAAAGGTTTTTCCTAGAACCCCATTAAGTAGAACTGAAGACAATCCAATACTGTAACACCCTCAGAATCGGCCCTATGCAAGTTTTAGCGCTTCCCGCCAAACCCGCATAGAAACGATTCAAAGGTGCCCACCAGGCACTTGCGTGCGGGTGGAAAACAAAGTAATATCATTACACAATAGTCCTCGATGGAACCCACAAAACATATATATACAACAGCGACTCAATGAGTCAAGAATACAGATATACAATACAAAGATCCAAATCACCTGGAAAATGATACAGCGTCCGAGTACGGACAAGATGCAAATTGAGCTAAGAGCCCTGAAGAATAACCAATGGCGTCCATAACCCTGCCCAGGCCAAGCCGGAAGGGTAACCCTGCTAACGACGTCGATCTCAAAACCTGCTTAAACAAAAAGGGGTGCCGACAAAGGGCAAAGGAAAAAGAGAGCGGTCAGTACTGAGGCCAGTACACGGCGAGACTAGAATTCGGCGGTCCTCGCCTACATAGGTATGGTGGACTGAAGCGGCAGCGGCAGCATGCACTAAACAACCTATAGAGACTCGATACAACTGTCGGCTATCAGAGAGAGATAAGAAAGACCTATTCTAAACCATCCTGATTCTACCACCAAGCATACCCATCCTGGTATGTCCCCCTCGAGAACAAACGAGGAAGTCAACCGAGGAACTCACACAGTTGGCAGTTTTATTTATTCAGTTATCGTTGCAACAATTACTAGTCAGGTATAGATAGTCATCCTGATATAATAAGCAGTGGGCACTTTTAGTTAACCATTCCATTGTAGTTGCACACTTACTAGTCAGATACAATTAGCATGAGATATCCCAAAACCCAGCAGTTGTTGGCACTTTTATTTAGCCATTCCGTTGTAGTGGAGCTGATTACTAGTCATATCGGATACAAGTCAAATTATAACAATAAACTTTAGTTATAGTTGTCTATGATCGAGAACTGTGCTCCAAGTCGTCCATAACCGCGGACACGGCTTCTCGAAAATATTTAACCCTGCAGGGGTGCACCAAAGTTTCCACACGCGCCTACACCCTTATTGTCAGATCAGGTAGGTACAAGATCACAAAACATACACCCAACGGTATGTCGACGGGGTTTCAGACACGACGTTTCCCAGACCCAAAGCAAGCACATGGGGGCCACCCCACTAAGCTACCCGCAACAAAGTCGGCCGGCTCCGAGACGGACCCAGGGTTTGTGACGACGGCTGTAAACGACTGGGAACCCGAAAGTGTGACTGGGCTTGTCGATACCGCGAAAACGTGGCACGGGGTTCCAAAACAGTACAAGCGCTCCACGCGCAATCATAATAAAGTAGTAAAGCATGGCATAAGTACATGATAGTAATAAAGCCCCAAACTACTTTGTGGCCCCCGGTACAGTACTTTGAAATCAGGTACTAATCGATGGGGGTGCCCACACACCCCACCTGTGGTTAGCGCGCTCGATCTCGGAACAGGTGTCAAGAACTCGGGGTCCTACGGGACACCAGTGAGCGGTTAAAAACCAAATATTGTCTATTACCCACCGGTGCCTCTGCATTTACCTACTTTTAATTTTAGTTATTAAACAATAATTAAAGTCTTGATCATCTCCAACATTAAACATATGGCAATACTCCAACAACGGTGGTACTTGACGACACGCAACAACACTTGAGCAAGCGACTACGACACGCAAGTCCAACTATCTACCAAACAACAGGTAATAGGATGTGTCCAAGGCAATATAAGGCTGCACGGGATATCACGGGTACGAAAACTAGAGCATCGCAACACATATAGCAATAGATCAACATGAGGGAATAAATAATATAAAAGTAAGATAGGTAGAAAGGGGAAGAATGCTCGCCTGAAAAACATTGCCGAAGGTTCACCGGGGATCAGGTCGACACTCGCATTAACTCATCGGCCTAATCCGTGAAGAAGCAAAGCACTAGCAGAAACACCGGATGCAATATTTAATACTACGGCATAAGATCGGGAATGATGCATGTATGATGTATGACATTGCAAAGATGCGATATAACTAGGCCATATTAAGCGGAACCCGGGTCCCGTCAATTAATTAGATGGTTCATATTGTTTAGATACCCCGCAATTTAAATGTTGTATTAACAAGGCAAAAGAGGTAATCCGGTTCGCTACAAAAAAATTAATGGAGACAAACTAAGACTAAAATAGTCCATATATGATCTCCATATTTAATTATGAGGTGAATCGGCATAGTGCCCCCAACCCACACAATATGTATGCGAGATGAATAAATTATATGAAACAGGAATATATTATATATTATAAAAATATGGGACTTGGAAAAAGGGTCACACATTGGGTTGCGAAGATCTTAGGGTTCGCCGAGGGTTCGGGATCGGTCTTCGGATCGGGACATCGGGGCTTCGGTTTTCCGTGTGGCGTTCTTGGTGTCTTCGGGTACGAGGGCGGAGAACTTGGCGTTCCGAGATGAAGATCTTGAGGTATCGCGGTTTCGTTGTCGATGGAGACCTTGAATGGAATCGGGCATCTATAGCCTTCGCTTGTCAACACATGTCAATCTTGTCCGGATGGCGAACTTGAATAGACAACATCGGGTGCAATATGGTTCCTCGGGTTTGGCTCCTGGCATCGGGCGTCAGAAGATCTTGGCATCGGTGTAATTTTGAGAGCGTTAGGACTCCTTGCGGCCGTACTTGTCACATGGTCCATGATGTGACCGACCTTGCCAAAGGAGAGGAAACATGCCTGCTACAGATCGAACACGTCCAAAGAGGGTTCAAGCACTAGGGTGCACGGTCCTTGACAGGGGTGACGCAGGCGCAATTCTCGCTCGCAGAGGAGGAGGGAACGATGAACGGAGTCACACGGGCTTGCATGGGACTGAAGGGCGCGGAGCTCGGGGCCGGATGGTGACTGCCCGGCCAGGGAGAAGGCGTCGCGGTCGACGGTGGTATGCACCTATCCAGAGGTGGCGTGGATGGGCTTGGTGCAGGGAGGTACGACGTCGCGGCTTGGGGGCGACGACGAGAATGAGTGGCGGAGGAGGAAAACATAGAGGCCGGCAGCAGGCCTTGCTGGCGGGGCCGATGCGGGGAGGGCAGGCCGAGGTTGAGGGAGGGCCGGGCTTGCTACCGGAGCGGTCGGCGCGGGAGGCCGTGGCGAGGACCAGGGCAAGATGTGGCCAGAGGGAGGCGGTGAGACGAGCGTCTGCGGGTGGTGACACGCGCAGCAGAACGAGGGAGAGACGACGACGTCCACTCAGGGAGGGGCTCGGCGGCCAGAGGGCATGGACGCTGCGGCGAGGGGAGCTCGAGGGATGCGCGGCGACGGCAGGGAGAGGGTGCTATCGGGACGGAGGGGTCCTGCGGCCAGAGGAGGAGGCGGTCATGAGACGACGGGTGCGGGATGGGCGTCGTGGTGAGCAGGAGTGGTGGGCCAAGGCAGTGGTAGGTGAGGAGCGGGTCGCAGCAAGGGTGA
Organism: Avena atlantica; assembly: GCA_910589765.1. NCBI lineage: Eukaryota > Viridiplantae > Streptophyta > Magnoliopsida > Poales > Poaceae > Avena > Avena atlantica. The sequence continues at coordinate 488,470,263 of OU342736.1, forward strand.
GCGCACACGTGCTGTCTGCTGGCGGCGGTGGGGTGGAGAGATGGGTAGGGTTAGGTGGGATCTGGTTAGGTCTAGGGTTTTTCTGGGGTTGTAGGTGGTCTGTCTAGTTGGGCCTTTGGGCCTGACCGGATGGACTGCCTCCCCCTAATAAAATATTTATAATATTTATTTTCTTTTCTTTTATTTAAAACAAAACATTTACAAATATGTTTTAGGAAAAAATAAGGAGTCGAGAGGAACATGGTTTTATATTTGAATTAGAGAAGGGGTATTTGTAGAAAACAAAAATAGGGCTTCTAGCAAAATAGTTTTAGGGAAAAAGATGCATGTTGATGTCATGATGATGCACAAAGTATTATTTAACCGTGATTTTCTAGTAGTGGTTTTACCCGGGGTGCTACAATTCGACACCACTAACAATGGATCTCGCCCTCGTGATCCGCCTCCTAGTACGGGGAAGAAAGTCGTTGACCTGAATCTTCTCGCTTCGTGTAGATACTCGTGACACCACTAACGAGGGTTCCTTCTTCGTCTTGAAATTGGCGACACCGGGCTCACGTTCGTCGAGAGAACACTCCGGAGAAACAAAGGACGAAGGTAGATGTATCAAAAGATAAGACCACCTCTCACTTCCATGAGAAGAGGAAAAGTTACATTGATCCACCAGTTCGATGTACAAGAGTGAACAGTAAGAGTCGGGTAGGGTGATCAGTCCATCCCGTACCCAAACTATTAACTCTATACATGAATAGGAAAATCATGCAACACAACTCTCGAAATTTAGAATGAATATCTTCATAAGCGGTATTCAGAACAAAGGGGTGATGCAAGCTCTGCATTGGATCTGATGTAGAAGAGGTCATCACGTTGGAAAACACCGGAAGATACAAAAGAAATTTTTATGAAAATACATAACGATTAGGTTTCGCAATGGTTACATTGGCATGAACAACACATGCTCAAGGTATACTCCAACTTCACGAATGCTCGTCCTTCTCATATGTTTTTCAACGATACAGATATCCAGCAAGGTACACATATAGATAAAGAGTTCAAGAACAAAAAGATTGGATGAAGGGTACACCAAACGAGATGCAGCTAAGATGTTTGTAGCACCATCGTGATAATAGGAAAGAAGCGAAAACCTAAAGGTACGACAGAAACCCAACCACGAGAAATCCTGGACTCGAAGAAAAGATAAGTGGTAGATTCAAAACTCGCAAAGGTAAGAAAAGAATAGCAAAGGGGTAAGGAGTAAAAGCAGACCTAATCAGATCTATCCAACCGATTTTCCAAAATATTTTTGACACTCTACAACGTCCGTTAGCTAGGTTATCCTACAGGCTGGACTAGTGGGGTATCGTAACTGCTGTGCTCTGATACCACTCTGTAACACCCTCAGAATCGGCCCTATGCAAGTTTTAGCGCTTCCCACCAAACCCGCATAGAAACGATTCAAAGGTGCCCACCAGGCACTTGCGTGCGGGTGGAAAACGAAGTAATATCATTACACAATAGTCCTCAGTGGAACCCACAAAACATATATATACAACAGCGACTCAATGAGTCAAGAATACAGATATACAATACAAAGATCCAAATCACCTGGAAAACGATACAGCGTCCGAGTACGGACAAGATGCAAATTGAGCTAAGAGCCCTGAAGAATAACCAATGGCGTCCATAACCCTGCCCAGGACAAGCCAGAAGGGTAACCCTGCTAACGACATCGATCTCAAAACCTGCTTAAACAAAAAGGGGTGCCGACAAAGGGCAAAGGAAAAAGAGAGCGGTCAGTACTGAGGCCAGTACACGGCGAGACTAGAATTCGGCGGTCCTCGCCTACATAGGTATGGTGGACTGAAGCGGCAGCGGCAGCATGCACTAAACAACCTATAGAGACTCGATACAACTGTCGGCTATCAGAGAGAGATAAGAAAGACCTATTCGAAACCATCCTGATTCTACCACCAAGCATACCCATCCTGGTATGTCCCCCTCGAGACCAAACGAGGAAGTCAACCGAGGAACTCACACAGTTGGCAGTTTTATTTATTCAGTTATCGTTGCAGCAATTACTAGTCAGGTATAGATAGTCATCCTGATATAATAAGCAGTGGGCACTTTTAGTTAACCATTCCATTGTAGTTGCACACTTACTAGTCAGATACAATTAGCATGAGATTGAAGGGTTTCGCGGCATAGTAAATCAAAATTTTCTACGGAGCGAACAGAGGGAAAGCCAAGATCTAATCTAGGAGATGCAAACAACGAGAGAGATTGGATTATATCTTTATACCCTTGAAGATTCGCACAGCGGAACGTTCGTCGGAACGTGGGTGATGTAGTCGTACTCGCTTCTCCTCCTCGCGATCCGATCCGATCTAGCACCACAAGTGGCGGTGCCTCCGTGAGATGCACACGTGCAGCACCTCGATGTCTCCTCCTTCCTCGGACCAGCAAGTATGTGGAGAGATGGATTGGATCTACAACACGACGGCGTGGTGTATATGGTGGAGAATTTCTGCAGCAGGGCTTCGCCTACAAACAGTCGGGAGGGAGAGAGGAAAGATAGCAAGGCGGCTAGGGTTTGGAGGAGAGGTGTAGGGGTTTGGTGCGCCCCCACCCCTCTTTATATAGAGGGGGGGGGCGCAGCCCTAGCCCCTCCCCCAAGCCCAAAGGATAAGGAGTGGGGGGCATGGACTCTCCCCTCTTCTAGAAACCCTATCTCTAGTTTAAACGATTTAAACTCTCTAGGATCGGCTGGGCCCTATGGGGCCTTGTGCCCCTGGCCCAATGCGGCCAGGACACTCCCTCATAGGCCCATGCCCCCTCCCGGAATGTGGGGCCACGTTGGTCCCCTTCCGGAAGGTTCTAGAAGCTTCCGGTACAATACCGATTAACCCAGAACAATTCCGAACTCCAAAAACTGCATTGCCTTATATGAATCTTATTCTCCGGACCATTCCGGAACCTCTCGTGATATCCCGGATCCCATCCGAGACTCCGAACAAAAAATTCATAAACCAATTATCCAATCTATCCTAGCGTCGAGATACGTTAAGTGTGTGACCCTGCGGGTTCGAGAATATGCAGACATGATCTTCTATCAATAATCAACAGCGGGGTCTGGGCACCCATATTGACTCCCACACATTCATCGATGATCATATCGGATGAACCATGATGCCAGGATTCAAACAATCCCATATATATATTCCCTTCGTCTCGCGATATTTTACTTGCCCGAGATTCGATCGTCGGTACCGTCATACCTAGTTCAATCTCGTTCACAGCAAGTACTTTACTCGTTCCGTAATCCGATATCACTTTGTGATTAACTCCTTAACCACATGCTTGCAAGCGGTGTTGATATCTATTACCGAGTGGGCCCGAAGTATATCTCTCCGACTTGGGAGGGACAAATTCCATCTCGATACATACAACCCAACAGATACTTTCCGATCACCTGAGAGACACCTTTATGATCACCCTCTCATAGGATGACGTTTGATGACCTCAAAGCTTTCTTCCGATACCAGGGAGTTGTATTATCTCATGGTCTAAGGAATACAATATTTGACATAGGAAAAGCTTCGCAAAGATGAACACGATGATACAATCTAATTGCTTCGCTTAGTTTGGGTCTGTCCATCATATCATTCTCCAATGATATGATCTCATTATCAATTGACAACTCATGTCTATGGTTAGGAAACCATAACCATCAATGATCAATGAGCTAGTCCTTAGAGGCGTACCAGGGACACGGTGTTGTTCAGAAACCACACAAGTATTAATGTTTCCGCTTAATACAATTCTAGCATGGAATATAAACTTTATCATGAACATGAATTATAATAATAACATCTTTATTATTGCCTCTAGGGCATAATTCCAACAGTCTCCCACTTGCACTAGAGTCAATAATCTAGTTTACATCTGGTAACAATCTCACACCCATGGCACTGAGGTGTTGATCATGTTTTACACGTGGAAGAGGTTTAGTCAATGGATCTACGACATTCAGATCTGTATGTACTTTGCTAATCGTCAGATCTCCATCTGCAATATAATCTCGGATTATATGAAACTTGCGGTTGATATGCTTGGTCTTTGGATGATATCTTGGTTCCTTAGCGAGTGCTATGGCGCCAGTGTTGTCACACAATATCTCCAGTGGGTCCAATGCACTTGGAACCACGCCAAGCTCAGTGATGAAGTTTCTGATCCAAACACCTTCACTTGACGCTTCTGCAGCAGCCATGTATTCCGCTTCTACTGTAGATCCCGCGATCACGCTTTGCTTGCAGCTTCTCCAGCTCACAGCTCCTCCATTCAAAATATAAACGTATCCTGTCTGAGATTTGGAATCATCCTTGTCGGTGTCAAAACTAGCGTCGACGTAACCTTTTACGACAAGCTGTTCATCACCCCCATAGACTAAGAACATTTCTTTAGTCCTATTTAGGTACTTTAGGATGTTCTTCACGGCTCAGTGTTCCACTCCTGGATCACTTTGATATCTGCTCGTCAAACTAAGAGCATTGGACACATCCGGTCTAGTACACAGCATGGCATACATGATAGAACCTATGGCCGAGGCATAAGGCACTTTGCTCATAGCTTCCCTATCATTTACCATAGCTGGACACTGAGCCTTGCTCAATATCTTACCTGATAACATAGGCACTGAACCTTTCTTTGCCTTATCCATTCTGAACCTTTTCAGAACTTTGTCTAGGTATGTACTCTGGCTTAAAGCTATCGGGCGTCTTTGTCTGTCTCTATAGATCTTGATGCCCAATATATAAGCAGCTTCACCTAGGTCTTTCATTGAAAAACACTTGTTCAAATAACTCTTCACATCGTTAAGCATGTTGATGTCATTTCCGATAATCAATATGTCATCCACATATAGTACCAGAAACGTCACCGAGCTCCCACTCACTTTCTTGTAGATACAAGCTTCGTAGCAATTTGGAACAAATCCAAAGCTCTTGATCACTTGATCAAAACGAAGGTTCCAACTCCGAGATGCTTGCTTCAGTCCATAAATGGAATGCTGAAGTTTGCATACTTTACTAGCATCCTTAGGATCGACAAAACCTTCGGGTTGCATCATATACAACTCTTCATCAATGTTGCCATTGAGGAACGTAGTCTTGACATCCATCTGCCATATTTCATAATCATGAAACGCAGCAATTGCTAATAAAATCCGAATGGACTTAAACATCGCTACGGGAGAGAAAGTATCATCGTAGTCAACACCTTGAACTTGTCGAAAACCTTTTGCGACAAGTCGTGCTTTATAGACGGTAACATTACCATCCGCGTCCGTTTTCTTCTTGAAGATCCATTTGCACTCAACGGCCTTTCGGTCGCTAGGAGGGTCTACCAAAGTCCATACTTGGTTTTCGCTCATGGATCCCAATTAGGATTTCATGGCTTCTAGCCATTTCTCAGAGTCTGGGCTCATCATCGCTTCCTCATAGTTCGTAGGTTCACTGTCTTCTACTAACAAGACAGTCAAGACAGGGTTGCCGTACCACTCAGGAGGGGCACGCGACCTTGTCGACCTGCGACGTTCAGTAGCAGCATCGTCTGAAGCTTCATGATCCTTGTCATTAGCTTCCTCTATTGTTGGTGCAGGCGGCACTGGAACAATTTCAGGTGCTGCGCTACTCTCCAATTCAAGAGAAGGTTCAATAACCTCGTCAAGCTCTACTTTCCTCCCACTCGCTTCTTTCGAGAGAAACTCCTTCTCAAGAAAGGAACCGTTCTTTGCGACAAACACTTTGCCTTCGGTTCTGTGATAGAAGGTATACCCAATAGTTTCCTTAGGGTATCCTATGAAGACGCATTTCTCCGCTTTGGGTTCGAGCTTGTCCGGCATCAACTTCTTGACGTAAGCTTCGCATCCCCAAACTTTAAGAAACGACAACTTAGGTTTAGCACCAAACCACAGTTCATACGGTGTCGTCTCAACGGATTTAGATGGATCCCTATTTAAAGTGAATGCAGCGGTTTCTAATGCATAACCCCAAAATGATAACGGCAAATCAGTAAGAGACATCATTGATCGGACCATATCTAATAGGGTTCAATTCCGGCGTTCAGACACACCATTGCGCTGTGGTGTTCCGGGTGGCGTGAGTTGTGAAACGGTTCCACTTGCTTTAAGATGCGTGAGAAAATCATAACTCAAATATTCACCTCCACGATCGGATCGTAGAAACTTAATCTTTCTGTTACGATGGTTCTCCACTTCATTCTGAAATTCCTTGAACTTTTCAAATGTTTCAGATTTATGTTTCATTAAATAGATATACCCATATCTACTTAAGTCATCGGTAAAAGTGAGGAAATAGCGATATCCACCGCGCGTCGAAATACTCATCGGTCCGCATACATCGGTATGTATGATTTCCAACAAGTCCGTTGCTCGCTCCATCATTCCGGAGAACGGGGTTTTGATCATCTTGCCCATGAGGCATGGTTCGCATGTGTCAAATGATTCAAAATCAAGAGACTCCAAAAGTCCATCAGAATGGAGTTTCTTCATGCGCTTTACACCAATATGACCTAGACGACAGTGCCACAAATAAGTAGTATTATCACTATCTACTTTGCATCTCTTAGCCTCAATGTTATGGATGTGTGTTTCATCCCTTTCGAGATTTAGAAGAAATAAACCATTTACAAGAGGTGCATGACCATAAAAGATGTTACTCATATAAATAGAACAACCATTATTCTCCAATTTAAATGAATAACCGTCTTGCAATAAACACGATCCAGAAATAATGTTCATGCTCAACGCAGGCACATAATAACACTTATTAAGGTTTAAAACTAATCCCGAAGGTAAAACTAAGGAGAGTGTGCCGACGACCATCACATTAACTCTTGATCCGTTGCCAACGCGCATCGTCACCTCATCCCTCGCAAGCCGCCGTCTATTCCGTAGCTCCTGTTTCGAGTTACAAATATTAGCAACTGAACCGGTATCAAATACCCAGGAACTACAACGAGGGCTAGTAAGGAAAACATCAATAACATGTATATCAAATATACCTTTGATGGTGCCAGCCTTCTTGTCCGCTAAGTACTTCGGACAGTTGCGCTTCCAGTGACCCTTGTCCTTGCAATAGAAGCACTCAGTGTCCGGCTTAGGACCAGACTTGAGCTTCTTCTCAGCAGGAGCATTGCGCTTGCCACCGCCCTTCTTGAAGGGCTTCTTTGCTCCCTTACCTTTCTTAAAGGAGGGCTTGTTGACCATCAACACATGATTATCTTTCTTGATGTCCACCTCCGCAGCCTTCAGCTTTGCGAAGAGCTCGGTGATCGTATCAGTGGAGCCAATCTGATTATGAGTCACTACAAAACTTTTGTAGCTGGGAGGGAGTGATTGCAGAACCCTGTCAATCTTGAGCTCCTCTGGAATCGTGCATTCCAGTTGCTCAAGGCGTTGAGTGTAGCCCGACATCTTTATGGCGTGCTCACTAACGGAACTCCCTTCCTCCATCTTGCAGTTAAAGAACTTCTCGGAGATCTCATATCTCTCAGAACGGGCCTGAGTCTGAAACATTGTTTTCAGCTCCTCTAGAATCTCAAATGGCCCGGGATTCTCTTCAAAACGATTTTGAAGCTCCGGTTCCATAGCAAACACCATGGTGCTCTTAATCACACCATAATCATCTTTACGCGACTGATAGACAGCTTTCTCATCAGCCGGCGCAGTTGCAGCAGGGGGGTCACCTAACGCTTTCCCAAGGACATAGTCCTTTTGTCCGCCAGACAGAATGATTCTTAGATTGCGGAACCAATTGGTGAAATTAGACCCATTGTTTCTAAGCTTTTCCTTCTCAGCAAAAACGTTGAAGTTGAAGTTGGACTTGGCCATGTGATCTACAGTATTTTTGCAAGTACATTTTAGACTATGTTCATGATAAATAGTTCAACTTAATCAAATTACTAGATGAACTCCCACTAAATTCAACATCCCTCAAGTTGTTTAGTGAACACGATCCAAATTCACCACACCTAATCCGATCATCACGAGAAGAGATGTGGTTTCAATGGTGGACAACAAATGTCGATCATATCATTCATATGACTCATGCTTAACCTTTCGGTTCTTGTGTTCCGAGGCCATGTCTGTACATTCTAGGCTCGTCAAGCTAGACCCAAGTATTTCCGCGTGTGCAAAACTGGCTTGCACCCGTTGTATGTGAGCGTAGAGTCTATAGCACCCGATCATCACGTGATGCTTGGACACGACGAACTTTCGCAACGGTGCCTACTTGGGGAGAACACAGTTTTTATCTTGATCTTTAAGTGAGGAATCATCTTATAATGCTACCGTCGCGATCTAAGCATAATAAGATACATAAATGATAAACATCACATGCATATAACTTTATGTGACATGGTATAGCCAATCTTCGCGCAATGATCTCCATCTTGTGCGTTCCGGCATGATCTCCATCACTCCACCATGATTGCCTCCACCACGAATAGCAACTACAACTATTGCTAACTACTTAACGATAAAGTAAAGCTATTACATGGCGTATAAGAATTTGACTCGCAGGTCATACACAATTATAAAGACAACCATATGGCTCCTGCCGGTTGTGTACTCATCGACATGCAAGTCGTGAAACATTACAAAACATGATCATCGCATACAATGTACACATCACATCTTGGGCCATACCATATCACAGAAAACACTCCCTGCAAAAACAAGTTAGACGCCTCTACTTTGTTGTTGCATGTTTTACGTGGCTTATGGGAGTAGATGCTAAGAACGATTCTTACCTACGAAAGCCACAACGGTGATATTATGGTTGCCAAACTCCGGTGTTAATCCCATGACAACTATAGTGAGAGAAACTGACATCCACCAGCCGCATGTGTGGAACAAGCCACACGTCAAGTGCGGAGCCGGTCTCGCGAACGACGTCGCGTAAGGTTGGCCTGGACCGCTTCAATCTCACTATCCCGCGTCATAAGAAGAACACAAACAAGAGGCTTGCAACAGAAAACATCAACGCCCGCAACAACCATGTTGCGTTCTACTCGTGAAACACATCTACGCATAGATCTAGCTCTGATACCACTGAAGGGTTTCGCGGCATAGTAAATCAAAATTTTCTACGGAGCGAACAGAGGGAAAGCCAAGATCTAATCTAGGAGATGCAAACAACGAGAGAGATTGGATTAGATCTTCATACCCTTGAAGATTCGCACAGCGGAACGTTCGTCAGAACGTGGGTGATGTAGTCGTACTCGCTTCTCCTCCTCGCGATCCGATCCGATCTAGCACCACAAGTGGCGGTGCCTCCATGAGATGCACACGTGCAACACCTCGACGTCTCCTCCTTCCTCGGACCAGCAAGTATGGTGGAGAGATGGATTGGATCTACAACACGACGGCGTGGTGTATATGGTGGAGAATTTCTGCAGCAGGGCTTCGCCTACAAACAGTCGGGAGGGAGAGAGGAAAGCTAGCAAGGCGGCTAGGGTTTGGAGGAGAGGTGTAGGGGTTTGGTGCGCCCCCACCCCTCTTTATATAGAGGGGGGGAAGCCCTAGCCCCTCCCCCAAGCCCAAAGGATAAGGAGTGGGGGGCATGGACTCTCCCCTCTTCTAGAAACCCTATCTCTAGTTTAAACGATTTAAACTCTCTAGGATCGGCTGGGCCCTATGGGGCCTTGTGCCCCTGGCCCAATGCGTCCAGGACACTCCCTCATAGGCCCATGCCCCCTCCCGGAAGGTGGGGCCACGTTGGTCCCCTTCCGGAAGGTTCTAGAAGCTTCCGGTACAATACCGATTAACCCGGAACAATTCCGAACTCCAAAAACTGCATTGCCTTATATGAATCTTATTCTCCGGACCATTCCGGAACCTCTCGTGATATCCCGGATCCCATCCGAGACTCCGAACAAAAAATTCATAAACCAATTATCCAATCTATCCTAGCGTCGAGATACGTTAAGTGTGTGACCCTGCGGGTTCGAGAATATGCAGACATGATCTTCTATCAATAATCAACAGCGGGGTCTAGGCACCCATATTGACTCCCACACATTCATCGATGATCATATCGGATGAAACACGATGCCAGGATTCAAACAATCCCATATATATATTCCCTTCGTCTCGCGATATTTTACTTGCCCGAGATTCGATCGTCGGTACCGTCATACCTAGTTCAATCTCGTTCACAGCAAGTACTTTACTCGTTCCGTAATCCGATATCACTTTGTGATTAACTCCTTAACCACATGCTTGCAAGCGGTGTTGATATTGATTACCGAGTGGGCCCGAAGTATATCTCTCCGACTTGGGAGGGACAAATTCCATCTCGATACATACAACCCAACAGATACTTTCCGATCACCTGAGAGACACCTTTATGATCACCCTCTCATAGGATGACGTTTGATGACCTCAAAGCTTTCTTCCGATACCAGGGAGTTGTATTATCTCATGGTCTAAGGAATACAATATTTGACATAGGAAAAGCTTCGCAAAGATGAACACGATGATATGATCTAATTGCTTTGCTTAGTTTGGGTCTGTCCATCATATCATTCTCCAATGATATGATCTCATTATCAATTGACAACTCATGTCTATGGTTAGGAAACCTTAACCATCATTGATCAATGAGCTAGTCCTTAGAGGCGTACCAGGGACACGGTGTTGTTCACAAACCACACAAGTATTAATGTTTCCGCTTAATACAATTCTAGCATGGAATATAAACTTTATCATGAACATGAATTATAATAATAACATCTTTATTATTGCCTCTAGGGCATAATTCCAACAGAGATATCCCAAAACCCAGCAGTTGTTGGCACTTTTATTTAGCCATTCCGTTGTAGTGGAGCTGATTACTAGTCATATCGGATACAAGTCAAATTATAAAAATAAACTTTAGTTATAGTTGTCTATGATCGAGAACTGTGCTCCAAGTCGTCCATAACCACGGACACGGCTTCTCGAAAAGATTTAACCCTGCAGGGGTGCACCAAAGTTTCCACACGCACCTACAACCTTGTTGTCAGATCAGGTAGGTACAAGATCACAAAACATACACCCAACGGTATGTCGACGGGGTTTCGGACACGACGTTTTCCAGACCCAAAGCAAGCACATGGGGGCCACCCCACTAAGATACCCGCAACGAAGTCGGCCGGCTCCGAGACAGACACAGGGTTTGTGACAACGGCTGTAAACGACTGGGAACCCGAAAGTGTGACTGGGCTTGTCGATACCGCGAAAACGTGGCACGGGGTTCCAAAACAGTACAAGCGCTCCACGCGCAATCATAATAAAGCAGTAAAGCATGGCATAAGTACATGATAGTAATAAAGCCCCAAACTACTTTGTGGCCCCCGGTACAGTACTTTGAAATCAGGTACTAATCGATGGGGGTGCCCACACACCCCACCTGTTGTTAGCGCGCTCGATCTCGGAACAGGTGTCAAGAACTCGGGGTCCTACGGGACACCAGTGAGCGGTTAAAAACCAAATATTGTCTATTACCCATCGGTGCCTCTGCATTTACCTACTTTTAATTTTAGTTATTAAATAATAATTAAAGTCTTGATCATCTCCAACATTAAACATATGGCAATACTCCAATAACGGTGGTACTTGACGACACGCAACAACACTTGAGCAAGCGACTACGACACGCAAGTCCAACTATCTACCAAACAACAGGTAATAGGATGTGTCCAAGGCAATATAAGGCTGCACGGGATATCACAGGTACGAAAACTAGAGCATCGCAACACATATAGCAATAGATCAACATGAGAGAATAAATATTATAAAAGTAAGATATGTAGAAAGGGGAAGAATGCTCGCCTGAAAAACATTGCCGAAGGTTCACCGGGGATCAGGTCGACACTCGCATTAACTCATCGGCCTAATCCGTGAAGAAGCAAAGCACTAGCAGAAACACCGGATGCAATATTTAATACTACAGCATAAGATCGGGAATGATGCATGTATGATGTATGACATGGCAAAGATGCGATATAACTAGGCCATATTAAGCGGAACCCGGGTCCCGTCAATTAATTAGATGGTTCATATTGTTTAGATACCCCGCAATTTAAATGTTGTATTAACAAGGCAAAAGAGGTCACCCGGTTCGCTACAAAAAATTTAATGGAGACAAACTAAGACTAAAATAGTCCATATATGATCTCCATATTTAATTATGAGGTGAATCGGCATAGTGCCCCCAACCCACACAATATGTATGCGAGATGAATAAATTATATGCAACATGAATATATTATATATTATAAAAATATGGGACTTGGAAAAGGGGTCACACATTGGGTTGCGAAGATCTTAGGGTTCGCCGAGGGTTCGGGATCGGTCTTCGGATCGGGACATCGGGGCTTCGGTTTTCCGTGTGGCGTTCTTGGTGTCTTCGGGTACGAGGGCGGAGAACTTGGCGTTCCGAGATGAAGATCTTGAGGTATCGCGGTTTTGTTGTCGATGACGACCTTGAATGGAATCGGGCATCTATAGCCTTCGCTTGTCAACACATGTCAATCTTGTCCGGATGGCGAACTTGAATAGACAACATCGGGTGCAATATGGTTCCTCGGGTTTGGCTCCTGGCATCGGGCGTCAGAAGATCTTGGCATCGGTGGAATTTTGAGAGCGTTAGGACTCCTTGCGGCCGTACTTGTCACATGGTCCATGATGTGGCCGACCTTGCCAAAGGAGAGGAAACATGCCTGCTACAGATCGAACACGTCCAAAGAGGGTTCAAGCAGTGGGGTGCACGGTCCTTGACAGGGGTGACGCAGGCGCAATTCTCGCTCGCAGAGGAGGAGGGAATGACGAAGGGAGGCACACGGGCTTGCACGGGACTGAAGGGCGCGGAGCTCGGGGCCGGATGGTGACTGCCCGGCCAGGGAGAGGGTGCCGCGGTCGACGGTGGTATGCACCTATCCAGAGGCGGCGTGGATGGGCTTGGTGCAGGGAGGTACGGCATCGCGGCTTGGGAGCGACGACGAGCATGAGTGGCGGAGGAGGAAAACATAGAGGCCGACAGCAGGCCTTGCTGGCGGGGCCGATGCGGGGAGGGCAGACCGAGGTTGAGGGAGGGCCGGGCTTGCTGCCGGAGCGGTCGGCGCGGGAGGCCGTGGCGAGGACCAGGGCAAGATGTGGCCAGAGGGAGGCGGTGAGACGAGCGTCTGCGGGTGGTGACACGCGCAGCAGGACGAGGGAGAGACGACGACGTCCGCTCAGGGAGGGGCTCGGCGGCCAGAGGGCATGGACGCTGCAGCGAGGGGAGCTCGAGGGATGCGCGGCGACGGCAGGGAGAGGGTGCTATCGAGACGGAGGGGTCCTGCGGCCAGAGGAGGAGGCGGCCATGAGACGACGGGTGCGGGATGGGCGTCGTGGTGAGCAGGAGTGGTGGGCCAAGGCAGTGGTAGGTGAGGAGCGGGTCGCAGCAAGGGTGAGCGCACGCGTGCTGTTTGCTGGCGGCGGCGGGGTGGAGAGATGGGTAGGGTTAGGTGGGATCTGGTTAGGGCTAGGGTTTTTCTGGGGTTGTAGGTGGTCTGTCTAGTTGGGCCTTTGGGCCTGACCGGATGGACTGCCTCCCCCTAATAAAATATTTATAATATTTATTTTCTTTCTTTTATTTAAAACAAAACATTTACAAATATGTTTTAGGCAAAAATAAGGAGTCGAGAGGAACATGGTTTTATATTTGAATTAGAGAAGGGGTATTTGTAGAAAACAAAAATAGGGCTTCTAGCAAAATAGTTTTAGGCAAAAAGATGCATGTTGATGTCATGATGATGCACAAAGTATTATTTAACCGTGATTTTCTAGTAGTGGTTTTACCCGGGGTGCTACAAATACCTAGAAGTTTTTTGATCCAGGAGCAGAATTTAGGCCCAAATCCCTTTTTCTGTAGGATCTCAAGAATCACAGAGTGCTCAATTTTGTCAAATACTTTTCAAAATCTAGCTTGAGAAGTACAATTTCTTTTTTTGATTTATGACAAAGATGTATATATTCATAAGCCCATGCAAGACATTCATGTATTGTTCTGGTTTTTATGAACCCATATTGATTTTGATGAATGAGAGACATGATTACTTTTTGTAATCTATTGGCCAACAACTTTGTCAATATCTTTAAGATACAATTAAGCAGTGATATTGGCTTGTAGTCATTAATAGAGGAGGGAGCTGCTGCCTTTGGAAGTAGTGTAATGAAGGAATTGTTGATGCACTGCACATTTAGGCTTCCTTTGTAAAATTGATCACATAGATCATAGACATCCATTTTGATAATATGCCAGTATTTTTTGAAGAATTCGGCATTAAAACCATCAGGTCTAGGAGATTTATTTGAAGGGAGATCTTTCACAATTTCATCAATTTCCTCATGAGAGAAAGGATTGTCAAGATCAATTAACTCATTGTGATGCTGCAACAAATTTTGAAGATTGAAAAGCATCTCATGCGGATCAGACTTGCCTAGTCTATCTTTGTAGGCCTCCCAAAGCAACGATGCTTTCTCTTCATGTTGAGAGACTGAGCTTCCTCCTGGAGTTATTAAGGAAGCAATTTGATTTCTTCTGTGTTGAGTGGTAACAAGGGCATGGAAGAAGGTTGTATTTTTCATCTCCTAGTTTCACCCATATGATCTTCCCTCTTTGTTGCCAGAAAATTTTCTGCCGCGAGTAAATTAGCTCGCAAGTCTTTTAGGTGTGTTCTGAAGTTCCATTCTCTAGCTGATAAATCTTTGCTGTTTTCCACCATGTCCATTAGACATATAAGGTTGTTCACATCCTCAATTGTTCCTTTTAAATTGCTGTGCCCTTTTGCCCATTTCTTGATTGCCCCTCTTAATATTTTTAGTTTTGCTGATATTCTTCTTGCCGCATCTCCATACAAAATGGACTGATTCCAGACTGATTCAACCAGTGGCAGAAAATCTTCATACTCTAACCAGTAATTCTCAAATCTAAATATTTTTGCTTTGGGAATACTTGTTTTGATAAGACTAGAGAACGTGTGTGGGATCCATGCGGGAGGGCTTGTTTTCATGTCGAGGGAACGCGGGGCGTGCGAGCGACCCGGGGGATCGCGGTGTGTTATCCCCCGGGGGAGTAGTATCATTTTCCAACTGAAAAACAACTGAAAACTAGCAGCTAAGACCAAACCAAAGTATTGTTCGAAAAACAACACCCGTAGGTTTAGAGCTAAGTAGTCTAAAAAAAAGTTTAGACCTAACTAATCTAAACAAAAGTTCACAGTTTACTGCCACTACTGAACACAAACAGCAGAACTTGAACGACGGTTCAGGTTCAGTGCGACAGAACGACGGTTCAGGTTCAGATGCGAGTATGCGACAGAAGAAGGAGAAAATGAGTTGACATCACGGGAGATGAAGCAACCACCTCCTCGGTGCTAGTAATTTTTACAAGCCTTTTCAGTAGCCATGCCAAGTAAATTTGTCAAATCCAAACTGAGACCGGCAAATCCAAGTCATGAAACCGCACTGAACTAAACCAAGAACAACCCACACAGAAAAGAAATTTAGTAGGTCAGAGAGATTTCTAAGCCTAAAGACACTTGAGGATTTCTAAGCATGTCAGAGAGTATGCAACAGTATGAGCATCTCAAGCATGTCAACATGTTACTTGAACAATAAACCATGACCTTTTCGATAAAATTAAATGTATATACCTTGATCAATTACACTTTGCTTTCCTCTTACAGATTCAATAGCTATTTTCAAGGTCTCTACAGTGATCTGAAAGTCCTTGAACAATTGTCTTCCATCTCGCTCATTCCTTTGCTACCTTAGGTGCCAAAACAATTGATTGCGATGCCATCTCAATAAATTCTTGTTGTGTGATCTAACAACCAAAGAAATAATAATGAACCACATGAATATCTGTCTTCATATACCTCATATCCTAGTATTTGAAACTACTCGTTGTCGATTCTTCACGTTAATTATTAATAGAAGAAACTTAAACCTATAGTCACGTTCGTGTGACAAGTGTGTAGAAATAGAAGCTCTCAGGATGGATCTAATCAAATCGGTACAAGATGCACAAGACACATTTTTTTTCACTAGGAAGCTAAGGGTTGGGGGAGAAGCAAATTACTCACAGGACGTCCTAGGATACCACGGCAACGGAGCCTAGGCACTCTACGGCGGGGGAGGACGCGGTGAAGGAGTGCGTCAGTTATTTCTGGACAGAATTACGACGGCGTATTAGTTTTGGTCAAAGTCAAATTTAATAAACTTTGACTAAATATTTAAAAAATACTACGAACATCTATGATATCAACTCAGTGTTATTAGAATCATCATGAATTATATTTTCATATTATATGCATTTGACATAAGAAAAGTTAGTATATATCTACATATAGTTGGTCAAATTTTATAAAAATTAACTTTGATCAAACCTAACATACGTCCTAATTTAGGAAAAAGGGAGTATTGCAAGTACTCCACACTCACATTACTTGACACAACTGTGCGAGTTACCTTGGTGGGGTGCATAAGATTTCTCGTGCCTCGGATATGTCATTCATGACTCATAAGATATCTCTTCCTACAGGACACTACACCGCCAAGGACACGTACATGCTGCTGAGTCAGGGGAGATATAGATTCAGAATGTACAAGCAGATATATATATGCACCACTAAAATGTAAAGTTTTCTGCTGATTGGCCATTAGGCACATACTTTGGACGTCAGACATGAGATTTAGGCACGGGTTTCAGGATCAACCCAGGGCGTGTTTTACATGCCTGCAAGAAGAGGACAATGTGGAGCATATTGTCATACAATGCGTCTTTGCAAGACAAACTTGGCTGCGTGCTTACATGTCACTGGACTACAGATTGAAGAACCGCAGGTAGAGAACACACTAGAGACATGGTGGCTACAGGCTAGAGAGAGAGTGCAGGCCACAGAGAGGAGAAAGTTCGACACTCTAGTGGTTCTGGTGTCGTGGATGCTATGGAAGAAAAGGAATGCGAGGGTTTTTGGGAACACACCAGGGATCAGTGCAATGTGCAATAGCTTACCTATCGCATCTGAGAGGAGTTCAGTCAATGGGAGTTTTCCTTGGCTGGAGGGAGAAGACAATCGGTGCGAGGGTAGGCTTATGTTTAGGAGCGGGGCATGTGAGTTGGAGTTTGTTTAGCCACACCAATTGTTAGTAGTTGGGATCTGGCTCTCTTGTAATTGAGTTTTTCTGCCTTCTATAAAGATAAGGCACGTCTTTGACGTGCTCTCGAAAAAAAACTCTTCTTATATGGTTTGGTTGGGTGCATAGAACACCAACGTTAATTCTAACTAGATCGAAGGTGCGTGTGTTGATGCTAATATGTTAGATTTTCCTTTTTACTATAGAAGATATGGTATTAAGTTATGGCTGATAGATATAACTAATTTTCCCATTTAACCTTACGAACATGTTCTGGTCTCTTCAAAAGGAGACACTTCACTACCATTGCATTTATCTACTACCTTAGATCTTAGTCTTATGCTTATATTGACTTTTTTTATCGCGATGAAGAAGAGAATCTAGAGAGAGAGAATTGATGATTATAATAGTGGGAAATGGCAAACTAGTTGGGAATGCGAGGCATCAAGAAAGGCATTAGCTGTAGGCAACAAGATAAATGGAACTCTGGCATACACGGGATATCCTGTGCATGGCATACCTTCTCTCCCCTTCTTTCTTTATAGCATTTGTGTAAGTTAGATTCCTTTTCTCTTCATACTAATACATCTAGTTTTGCAACTTAAATCTCCGCATCTTTTGAACCGAAAATTTAATCTGTGAGCCGTTTGAATATTTGAGTTCTTAGTAAATAGAGCTTCAAAATGAGACCAATATCAAATACTTTATAACAATTTTTAAAAATCGACTTTTAAAATATGATGAAACTAGTTGATACTTGGTGGATTTTTTCATTGAAATAATTTGTTTCACTCTTTTTCAAACTTGGTTCATCAAAGTTTGAAAATATGTGGCAATTATCTTAGAGCCAATTTAGAGGCACAATTGTATGTGTCTAGTTTCATTGTGTATCATTATGTTTGAATCTGTTTTAGAATTTAAATTTTGATTTTTTCTTAACAAATCCTTTTTAGGCTTGTTTAAAAGATAAAATGGAAATAAATATATAGATTCTAACAGAATATTTATCTGATACATATTTTAATAAATATTGCTTTTTTAAATCTTATGCTGAAAATTAAATCAATGTAGTAGACAATGGGAGGGAGTACTAGTGTGGAATAGCCTACATACAAAGATTTCGTGAAGTGCTAATCTCAATTCAATGAAGAATTCAATGAAGCAATGGATGCATGCACGTGACCTCCCGTGCATGCTAGAACGCCGTTGTAGCAAGATGTGTAATTCTCCAGCTAGCACATTGTCTAGCATGAAAGCTCAAAAGCGAAAATACCTTGTTTATTGTGAATGAATCCCAAACTATACTAGTGGAAAAAGAGTCATCCGTTCGCGTCCCCTCAGAGCATTAGTCCCGGTTGCGCCACCAACCGAGACTAATGCTGGCACGCGTCCCGGTTCGAGCGGGCACGGGGCCAGGAGGCATGCGTCCCGATTGGTAAGGGGGCATACGTCCCGGTTGGAGCCACCAACCGGGACTAAAGGTTTGGCCACAACCATGTGGCGTGGCACACACCTTTAGTCCCGGTTGCTGGCTCCAACCGGGACGTATTCTCCCGCCCTCTATAAATGCAACGCCGCAGCCCCCTCTGCCTCCACTCTGTTTTTTCTCTTGGTGGAAGGTGTGAGGGGTGTGCTAGTTTTTTTTCTCTTCTATGCATGCATTGAAGGTGTTTGATGAAATGTTTGAGTGAATAATCCCGTTCAATTTCTCATAGAACAAAAATATAGAAGGTGTCCGAGACGCACTTGAGCTTTCTCCTCTTTATTTCCCTCGATCGAGGTTAGCAATCTTATCTTTTCTCTGTCATTGATACAATTCATGTGTCGATATGAATTGGTTATTTTACTATTTATGATGTCCTGTTTTTTGATAAACTTACTTATATGATGCAGATGAACGGTCGGGAATGGATGTACGGTGACCGGCGCGTAGCCGGGTATAAGAAAGGCGTGGATAAATTTATCGATGTGGCTACGGCAAACAAAGAGAATGGTTTTATACGTTGTCCATGTGTTCAATGTCGGAACAACAAGGAGTACTCTTCCTCGAAAATCATTCGCAGCCACCTGATTTTGAAAGGTTTCATGCCCAACTATAATTGCTGGACCAAGCACGGGGAAAGGGGAGTTATGATGGAAGATGGTGAAGAAGAAGATGATGATAACAACTATCATCATATGTTTCCTGAATACAGTGATACTGCAATGGAAGACAATGGAGAGGAAAGAGGTGAAGAACGGGCATCAAATGAGCCGGCTGATGAACTTGGTAGGGTCATTTCTGATGCAAAGCGAGACTGTGAAACAGAAAATGAGAAGTTGAAGTTAGAGGGCATGTTAGAAGATCACAAGAAATTGTTGTACCCAAATTGTGAAGATGGCAGCACAAAGCTCGGTACCACACTGGAATTGTTGCGATGGAAGGCAGAGTGTGGTCTAACTGACTCCTCATTTGAAAAGATGCTGAAAATAATGAAGCCGAAGTTTCCAAAACATAACGAACTTCCCGGGAGTACCTACGAAGCAAAGAAGACTCTCTGTCCTCTGGGATTAGATGTGCAAAAGATACATGCATGCATTAATGACTGCATCCTCTACCGCGATAAGGAGTATGAGAATTTAGATAAATGCCCGGTATGCAATGCGTTGCGGTATAAGATTAGACGAGATGACCCTGGTGATGTTGAGGGAGAGCCCCTCCGGAAGAGGGTTCCTGCTAAGGTTATGTGGTATGCTCCTATAATACCAAGGTTGAAACGCATGTTCAGAAACAAAGAGCATGCCAGGTTGTTGCGATGGCACAAAGAAGACCATAAGAAAGACGAGAAGTTGAGACACCCTGCTGATGGGTCACAGTGGAGAAAAATCGAGAGAGACTTCCCAGACTTTGCAGGTGACGCAAGGAACTTATGGTTTGGTCTAAGTACGGATGGCATGAATCCTTTTGGGGAGCAGAGCTGCAGTCACAGCACCTGGCCCGTGACTCTATGTATCTACAACCTGCCTCCTTGGTTGTGCATGAAGCGTAAGTTCATTATGATGCCAGTGCTCATCCAAGGCCCGAAGCAACCGGACAACGACATTGATGTGTACCTTAGGCCATTAGTTGAAGAACTCTTACAGTTGTGGGGAAAACCAGGTGTACGTGCGTGGGATGAGAACAAACAAAAGCCATTTGATCTACGAGGGTTGTTATTCGTAACCATCAATGATTGGCCTGCTCTTAGTAACCTTTCAGGACAGACAAACAAGGGATATAAGGCATGCACCCACTGTTTAGATAAGACTGAAGGTACATATTTGCATAAATGCAAGAAGGTCGTGTACCTGGCGAATCGATGATTTCTTCCGACCAATCATCCCGTAAGAAAGAAAGGCAAGCATTTCAAAGGTGAGGCAGATCACCGGAAGAAGCCTGAACTCCCTGCTGGTGATGATGTATTTGGTATGGTCAAGGACATAGAAGTAATCTTTGGAAAGGGTCCCGGCGGTCAATCAGTTCCGAACGACGTCTCTACAGGACACGCACCCATGTGGAAGAAGAAATCTATATTTTGGGAGCTGCCATATTGGAAAGTCCTGCGTGTCCGCTCTTCAATCGACGTGATGCACGTGACGAAGAATCTTTGCATGAACCTGCTAGGATTCCTAGGCGTGTATGGGAAGACAAAAGATACACCTAAAGCATGGGAGGACCAACAAATTATGAAAGACCCAAAGAACATGGATACACATAACAAGACGGATAAAGGGCGTCACTTAAGTCGTGCCAGCTATGCTCTTACCAAAGCAGAGAAGGAAATCTTTTTTGAAGTCCTTTACAGTATCAAGGTGCCGTCGGGCTTCTCATCTAATATAAAGGGGATAATAAATATGGAAGAGAAAAAGTTCCAAAACCTGAAGTCTCATGACTGTCACGTGATTATGACGCAGTTGCTTCCGATTGCATTGAGGGGGCTTCTACCGGAAAATGTTCGAGTACCCATTGTGAAGCTGTGTGCATTCCTCAATGCAATATCTCAGAAGGTAATCAATCCAGATATTCTGCCAAGGTTACAGAAAGATGTGGTACAATATCTTGTTAGTTTTGAATTGGTGTTCCCACCATCCTTCTTCAATATTATGACGCATATCCTGGTTCATCTAGTGGAAGAGATTGCCATTCTCGGTCCGGTATTTCTGCACAATATGTTCCCCTTTGAGAGGTTCATGGGAGTCTTAAAGAAATATGTTCATAACCGTGCTAGACCAGAAGGAAGCATCTCCAAGGGATATGGAACAGAGGAGGTCATTGAGTTTTGTGTTGACTTTATTCCTGACCTTAAGCCGATTGGTGTTTCTGACTCGCGGCATGAGGGAAGACTAAGTGGAAAAGGCACGTTGGGAAAGAAAGCAATGATATGTAGGGACGGGGATTCTTTCACTAAAGCACACTACACAGTTCTACATAATTCCACCTTGGCAGCTCCGTATATCGAGGAACACAAGAATATTGTACGCTCCAAAAACCCGGGGAAGCCTGAATCATGGATTACAGATGAACACATGAAGTCTTTTGGTGGTTGGATGCGGACACATCTCTTGAATGAAACCACTGTTGGAGATCAGCTATACTTGTTGGCCGCGTCACCATATTCTACTGTATTGAATTTCCAAGGGTACGAAATAAATGGGAATACATTCTACACGATCGCCCAAGATAAAAATAGCACCAACCAAAATAGTGGTGTCCGCTTTGATGCAATAGACGAGAATGGACAAAAGGACACATATTATGGTTACATAGAGGAGATATGGGAACTAGACTATGGAGTCTCTTTTAAGGTCCCTTTGTTTCGCTGCAAATGGGTCAACCTGAATGGGGAAGGGGTAAAGATAGACCAGTTGTACGGAATGACAACAATGGATCTCAACAATCTTGGTTATAGAGATGAACCATTCGTCCTATCCAATGATGTGTCTCAGGTTTTCTATGTGAAGGACATGTCCTCCAGACCGAAAAAAAGAAAAAATATGCAAACGAATACATCATATGATGAGCCAAAGCGTCACATAGTTCTTTCAGGGAAAAGAAACATCGTGGGAATCGAGGACAAGACAGACATGTCAGAAGATTATAATAAGTTTGATGAAATTCCGCCCTTCACAGTGAAAACTGACCCAAGCATTCCGTTAAGTAAAGAAGATGCTTCATGGTTACGTCTGAAGCGATCATAAGGAAGGACATATGCCAAGAAGTTCATGCTCATATTATGTAACTCTAGTTCATGTCTTTCGCGGTTTGTGGCTTGACCGAAGGATATATTTTTCGCGGTTTGTGGCCTTTAGTCCCGGTTTTGTAGTCTGAGTTTTTAATATTAATAAATGTCTTGAGTGTTAGTCTCATTTTGTGGCTGGACCGGGACTATGAAGAAGTTGTCCCGATTCGTACTTACCATTAAGATCTGATCTCTAAACGCGCGCAGTCACATATTAGGGAGTGCCTCTATGACCAGTTTCTTGGAGATGCCGGAGGACTGGGATCCGGCGGCATCTCCCTGAAACTGGTCGTAGTGGTGTCCCTGCTCTCGAAAACCATCTTGCAGCTTGTAACTTCTCTAACTAGATCAATACGCCTCGGAGCTAACTAATTTCACATATTAGGGAGTGCCTCTATGACCAGTTTCTCGAAGATGCCGGAGGACTGGGCTCCGTCGGCATCTCCCTGAAACTGGCCGCAGTGGTGTCCCTGCTCTCGAAAACCATCTTGGAGATGCCTCAAACTGGCTGGAGGAATGGACTCGCAAGGATGCCTATTTATAGTACAAGCAGCTCGGCATAGTGTCGAAACTTACGAAGTAATGTCAACACTCACCCCTATCATTAATGTTGACTCGTGTTTTGTCCCGGTTGGTGTCTTCAACCGTGACTACAGGTTGATCTTAAGTCCCGGTTGGTGACACCATCCGGGACAAGGTACACGCCGCACGACATAATGTCGATATAATGTTGTGCCCATATTATGCATGTGCCGCACGACATAATGTCCCGGTTGGTGACACCATCCTTTTTGTCGCACGGAAAAGACCTTTTCCATTTTCCGAGCGCAAAAAAGGGTCGTTTTGTGAAGTAACCACCAAAATGCCGTTTCAGAATGCTACCGTCCCATTTTTCTAAAATACTAGACCACCTTACATGTACTATCTCCCAACAGGGACATCTCAAACCTTTTCGTCCATCCCGGGTAAAAAGGACAAATGTCTCCCGAATCGGTAGGAAGTGGGTTCGGTTTGTACTACAGGTACATGATCTATCGCCCGTGATTTTTTGAAAAAATCATTTTTAGACTCGCAATATGTGGTTTCTTCAGAGATCCAAAGCAATTTCTATCGATGCTCGTCCCCTATCTTCATGCACACCGGTTCGACCATAGTTAGAAATTTAGATAATTCAAAACGGGCATAATAAATTCAAAAAAAATCCGAACAATGAAAATCCTTCGCGTGGTGTCATATTATGTTACATAGTTAAAAGGAAAAATACCAGACTTGGTATATTGATCATGTTTCGAAAAAACCTTCACAAAATGACCTATCATGTTCGACGTTTCATGGCTTTCGATCCAAATGACCGATGTTATGTGCTGAATCACGACATAGTTTGTGATGTTGTGCCCATATTATGCATGTGTGTGTACATTGGTATGGAGAACAATGTTCTAGGAGGAAGTTTTCCTTTTTGTCACACGGAAAAGCCATTTTCCATTTTCCGAGCGCAAAAAACGGATCGTTTTGTGAAGTAACCACCAAAATGCCATTTCAGAATGCTACCGTCCCATTTTCCTAAAATATTAGACCACCTTACATGGACTATCTTCCAACAGGGACATCTCAAACCTTTTCGTCCATCCCGGGTAAAAAGGACAAATGTCTGCCGAATCGGTAGGAAGTGGGTCCGGTTTGTACTACAGGTACATGATCTATCGCCCGTGATTCTTTGAAAAAATCATTTTTAGACTCGCAATATGTGGTTTCTTCAGATATCCAATGCAAGTTCTAACGATGCTCATCCCCTATCTTCATGCACACCGGTTCGACCATAGTTAGAAATTCAGATAATTCAAAACGGGCATAATAAATTTTAAAAAAAATCCGAACAATGAAAATCCTTCGCGTGGTGTCATATTATGTTACATAGTTGAAAGGAAAAATCCCAGACTTGGTATATTGATCATGTTTCGAAAAAACCTTCACAAAATGACCTATCATGTTCGAGGTTTCATGGCTTTCGGTCCAAATAACCGATGTTATGTGCTGAATCACGGCATAGTTTGTGATGTTGTGCCCATATTATGCATGTGTGGGGACATTGGTATGGAGAACAATGTTGCAGGAGCAAGTTTTCCTTTTTGTCGCACGGAAAAGCCCTTTTCCATTTTCCGAGCGCAAAAAATGGGTCGTTTTGTGAAGTAACCACCAAAATGCCGTTTCAGAATGCTACCGTCCCATTTTCCTAAAATACTAAACCACCTTACATGGAAAATCTCCCAACAGGGACATCTCAAACCTTTTCGTCCATCCCTGGTAAAAAGGACAAATGTCTGCCGAATCGGTAGGAAGTGGGTCCGGTTTGTACTACAGGTACATGATCTATCGCCCGCGATTTTTTGAAAAAATCATTTTTAGACTCGCAATATGTGGTTTCTTCAGAGATCCAATGCAAGTTCTAACGATGCTCGTCCCCTATCTTCATGCACACCGGTTCGACCATAGTTAGAAATTCAGATAATTCAAAACGGGCATAATAAATTTTAAAAAAATCTGAACAATGAAAATCCTTCGCGTGGTGTTATATTATGTTACATAGTTGAAAGGAAAAATACCAGACTTGGTATATTGATCATGTTTCAAAAAAACCTTCACAAAATGACCTATCATGTTCGAGGTTTCATGGCTTTCGGTCCAAATGACCGATGTTATGTGCTGAATCACGGCATAGTTTGTGATGTTGTGCCCATATTATGCATGTGTGTGGACATTGGTATGGAGAACAATGTTGCATGAGGAAGTTTTCCTTTTTGTCACACGGAAAAGCCCTTTTCCATTTTCCGAGCGCAAAAAACGGGTCGTTTTGTGAAGTAACCACCAAATTGCTGTTTCAGAATGCTACCGTCCCATTTTCCTAAAATACTAGACCACCTTACATGGACTATCTCCCAACAGGGACATCTCAAACGTTTTCGTCCATCCCGGGTAAAAAGGACAAATGTCTGCCGAATCGGTAGGAAGTGGGTCCGGTTTGTACTACAGGTACATGATCTATCGCCTGTGATTTTTTGAAAAAATCATTTTTAGACTCGCAATATGTGGTTTCTTCAGAGATCCAATGCAAGTTCTAACGATGCTCGTCCCCTATCTTCATGCACACCGGTTCGACCATAGTTAGAAATTCAGATAATTCAAAACAGGCATAATAAATTCAAAAAAAATCCGAACAATGAAAATCCTTCGCGTGGTGTCATATTATGTTACATAGTTGAAAGGAAAAATACCAGACTTGGTATATTGATCATGTTTCGAAAAAACCTTCACAAAATGACCTATCATGTTCGAGGTTTCATGGCTTTCGGTCCAAATGACCGATGTTATGTGCTGAATCACGGCATAGTTTGTTATGTTGTGCCCATATTATGCATGTGTGTGGACATTGGTATGGAGAACAATGTTGCAGGAGGAAGTTTTCCTTTTTGTCGCACAGAAAAGCCCTTTTCCATTTTCCGAGCGCAAAAACGGGTCGTTTTGTGAAGTAACCACCAAAATGCCTTTTCAGAATGCTACCTTCCCATTTTCCTAAAATACTAGACCACCTTACATGGACTATCTCCCAACAGGGACATCTCAAACCTTTTCGTCCATCCCGGGTAAAAAGGACAAATGTCTGCCGAATCGGTAGGAAGTGGGTCCGGTTTGTACTACAGGTACATGATCTATCGCCCGTGATTTTTTGAAAAAATCATTTTTAGACTCGCAATATGTGGTTTCTTCAGAGATCCAATGAAAGTTCTAACGATGCTCGTCCCCTATCTTCATGCACACCGGTTCGACCATAGTTAGAAATTCAGATAATTCAAAACGGGCATAATAAATTTTAAAAAAATCTGAACAATGAAAATCCTTCGCGTGGTGTCATATTATGTTACATAGTTGAAAGGAAAAATACCAGACTTGGTATATTGATCATGTTTCGAAAAAACCTTCACAAAATGACCTATCATGTTCGAGGTTTCATGACTTTTGGTCCAAATGACCGATGTTATGTGCTGAATCACGGCATAGTTTGTGATGTTGTGCCCATATTATGCATGTGTGTGGACATTGGTATGGAGAACAATGTTGCAGGAGGAAGTTTTCCTTTTTGTCGCACGGAAAAGCACTTTTGCATTTTCCGAGCGCAAAAAACGGGTCGTTTTGTGAAGTAACCACCAAAATGCCGTTTCAGAATGCTACCTTCCCATTTTCCTAAAATACTAGACCACCTTACATGGACTATCTCCCAACAGGGACATCTCAAACCTTTTCGTCCATCCCGGATAAAAAGGACAAATGTCTGCCGAATCGGTAGGAAGTGGGTCCGGCTTGTACTACACGTACATGATCTATCGCCCGTGATTTTTTGAAAAAATCATTTTTAGACTCGCAATATGTGGTTTCTTCAGAGATCCAATGCAAGTTCTAACGATGCTCGTCCCCTATCTTCATGCACACCGGTTCGACCATAGTTAGAAATTCAGATAATTCAAAACGGGCATAATAAATTCAAAAAAAATCCGAACAATGAAAATCCTTCGCGTGGTGTCATATTATGTTACATAGTTGAAAGGAAAAATACCAGACTTGGTATATTGATCATGTTTCGAAAAAACCTTCACAAAATGACCTATCATGTTCGAGGTTTCATGGCTTTCGATCCAAATGACCGATGTTATGTGCTGAATCACGACATAGTTTGTGATGTTGTGCCCATATTATGCATGTGTGTGGACATTGGTATGGAGAACAATGTTGCATGAGGAAGTTTTCCTTTTTGTCGCACAGAAAATCCCTTTTCCATTTTCCGAGCGCAAAAAGGGTCGTTTTGTGAAGTAACCACCAAAATGCCGTTTCAGAATGCTACCGTCCCATTTTTCTAAAATACTAGACTACCTTACATATACTATCTTCCAACAGGGACAGCTCAAACCTTTTCGTCCTTCCCGGGTAAAAAGGACAAATGTCTGCCGAATCGGTAGGAAGTGGGTCCGGTTTGTACTACAGGTACATGATCTATCGCCCGTGATTCTTTTAAAAAATCATTTTTAGACTCGCAATATGTGGTTTCTTCAGAGATCCAATGCAAGCTCTAACGATGCTCGTGTAGGGTTCGCAGCATAGAAAACAAACAAATTCCTACGATGTGAACTATATACCAAGATCTATCTACTAGATACAAACAACGGGCGGATGTATATCCGTAGAGAACATACCCTTGAAGACCGACAAAGCTTAACGCATTCAACTCGTGGTTGATGTAGACGATCTCTTGCCGATCTCAAGATCGAGAGGAAGTCCTAGCGCCGCAAATCAGCAGCGCATCCGTGCTCGCACACACGTTCGAGGCACCGAGCAACCTCCGCTTCCTCGCTCCAGCGATGCAGCGGAAGCACAACTCTTTCTTGCCGAATAGCCACCGGGAACATGTATCTCGCTAGTTCGAGACCATGGGGGATAAATTCTAGAGGGGGAGAGAGATCCTTCACGAGGAGGTGTGTGAGACAAGTGAGGAGGGGGGCTCCTTTTATAGGAGGAGGGGGAACCCCAAGGGGGTGGCCGGCGCATGGGGGCTGCCCCCTTGCCCTCCCCTCTTCATGTGGGTGGACACTCCACTCACAAATCTCCTTTAAATTCCCTCCACTCAAAAGTCCACTCAAATTCCCATTAAATTTCCACCAAATTTAATGCAAACTCTCATTAAATAAAACTCTTTTATTTTATTCAGAATTTTGTCAATTACTTTAATGACAAACATTCACAAATAACCCCTTGATAGAATTCTATGTCACATGCATAACCACTTTATGCAATTTCACCCGAAAACCTGTTTCGGTATCCAGTGAAATAAATTTCTGCGCTTGTTCATTCTTTCGGCATGAAACATTTGCTCCAATTGGATGTTGGTGTCTCTTAAGTGTGTCACCCTACGGTTCGTGAATAATGCGGACATGATCTAGACCCCTCTCGGATCAATAATCAGAAGCGGGATCTGGAGACCCATACTGACTCCCACACATTCAACGATGACTTTCTTGTGATCGTCGGAACCTTTTACGCTAGTATATTAATCCCTTTGTTTCACGATATATTACATGTCCGAGATTCGATCATCGGTATCTTCATACCTAGTTTGATCTCGTTACCGACATGCACTCTTTTCTCGTTCCTGTGATATAACATTCTAGTGATCAAATCACTTGCTTGCAAGCTAATCATTGTGATATCACCGAGAGGGCCCAGAGTATATCTATCCGTCATCGGGATGAACAAATTCCACTGTCGATCCATGAGCCTCAACATAACACTTTATTAGTTCTGAATCCATCTTTATAATCACCCTGTTACGGTGTGACGTTTGATGTTATCAAGAAACTCTTCCGGTGTTAGTGATTGACATGATCTCATGGTCTAAGGATTAGGATCACTTCGTAAGTTGTTATAGCAATATAAACTCAATGACTTTGATCGTAATGCTATACTTCGGATGAATGTTCATCACACCATTACACTAATGTTGTGATCCCGTTATTAACAACATCCAATGTCCATGATTAGGAAACCTTGATCATCTTGTTAATCAACGAGCTAGTTTATGAGAGAGGCATAACTAGGAACTTTCTGTTTGTTTATTAAACACACATGTATTAACGTTTCCGTATTAATACAATTATAGCAAGAAAAATAAACATCTATCATATACTTGGAATACACATAATAAACACTTTATTATTGCCTCTCAGGACATATTCCCTTCAGCTCGTCCCCTATCTTCATGCACACCGGTTCGACCATAGTTAGAAATTCAGATAATTCAAAACGGGTATAATAAATTTTAAAAAAAATCCGAACAATGAAAATCCTTCGCGTGGTGTCATATTATGTTACATAGTTGAAAGGAAAAATACCAGACTTGGTATATTGATCATGTTTCGAAAAAACCTTCACAAAATGACCTATCATGTTCGAGGTTTCATGGCTTTCGGTCCAAATGACCGATGTTATGTGCTGAATCACGGCATAGTTTGTGATGTTGTGCCCATATTATGCATGTGTGTGGACATTGGTATGGAGAACAATGTTGCATGAGGAAGTTTTCCTTTTTGTCGCACGGAAAAGCCCTTTTCCATTTTCCGAGCGCAAAAAACGGGTCGTTTTGTGAAGTAACCACCAAAATGCCGTTTCAGAATGCTACCGTCCCATTTTCCGAAAATACTAGACCACCTTACATGAACTATCTCCCAACAGGGACATCTCAAACCTTTTCATCCATCCCTGGTAAAAAGGACAAATGTCTGACGAATCGGTAGGAAGTTGGTCCTGTTTGTACTACAGGTACATGATCTATCGCCCGTGATTTTTTGAAAAAATCATTTTTAGACTCGCAATATGTGGTTTCTTCAGAGATCCAATGCAAGTTCTAACGATGCTCGTCCCCTATCTTCATGCACACCGGTTCGACCATAGTTAGAAATTCAGATAATTCAAAACGGGCATAATAAATTTTAAAAAAATATGAACAATGAAAATCCTTCGCGTGGTGTCATATTATGTTACATAGTTGAAAGGAAAAATACCAGACTTGGTATATTGATCATGTTTCGAAAAAACCTTCACAAAATGACCTATCATGTTCGAGGTTTCATGGCTTTCGGTCCAAATGACCGATGTTATGTGCTGAATCACGGCATAGTTTGTGATGTTGTGCCCATATTATGCATGTGTGTGGACATTGGTATGGAGAACAATGTTGCATGAGGAAGTTTTCCTTTTTGTCGCACGGAAAATCCCTTTTCCATTTTCCGAGCGCAAAAAACGGATCGTTTTGTGAAGTAACCACCAAAATGCCGTTTCAGAATGCTACCGTCCCATTTTCCTAAAATACTAGACCACCTTACATGGACTATCTCCCAACAGGGACATCTCAAACCTTTTCGTCCATCCCTGGTAAAAAGGACAAATGTCTGCCGAATCGGTAGGAAGTGGGTCCGGTTTGTACTACAGGTACATGATCTATCGCCCGTGATTTTTGAAAAAATCATTTTTAGACTCGCAATATGTGGTTTCTTCAGAGATCCAATGCAAGTTCTAACGATGCTCGTCCCCTATCTTCATGCACACCGGTTCGACCATAGTTAGAAATTCAGATAATTCAAAACGGGCATAATAAATTTAAAAAAAATCTGAACAATGAAAATCCTTCGCGTGGTGTCATATTATGTTACATAGTTGAAAGGAAAAATACCAGACTTGGTATATTGATCATGTTTCCAAAAAACCTTCACAAAATGACCTATCATGTTCGAGGTTTCATGGCTTTCGGTCCAAATGACTGATGTTATGTGCTGAATCACGGCATAGTTTGTGATGTTGTGCCCATATTATGCATGTGTGTGGACATTGGTATGGAGAACAATGTTGCATGAGGAAGTTTTCCTTTTTGTCGCACGGAAAAGCCCTTTTCCATTTTCTGAGCGCAAAAAACGGGTCGTTTTGTGAAGTAACCACCAAAATGCCGTTTCAGAATGCTACCGTCCCATTTTCCTAAAATACTAGACCACCTTACATGGACTATCTCCCAATAGGGACATCTCAAACATTTTCGTCCATCCCGGGTAAAAAGGACAAATGTCTACCGAATCGGTTGGAAGTGGGTCCGGTTTGTACTACAGGTACATGATCTATCGCCCGTGATTTTTTGAAAAAATAATTTTTAGACTCGCAATATGTGGTTTCTTCAGAGCTCCAATGCAAGTTCTAACGATGCTCGTCCCCTATCTTCATGCACACCGGTTCGACCATAGTTAGAAATTCAGATAATTCAAAACGGGCATAATAAATTTTAAAAAAATCTGAACAATGAAAATCCTTCGCGTGGTGTTATATTATGTTACATAGTTGAAAGGAAAAATTCCAGACTTGGTATATTGATCATGTTTCGAAAAAACCTTCACAAAATGACCTATCATATTCGAGGTTTCATGGCTTTCGGTCCAAATGACCGATGTTATGTGCTGAATCAGGGCATAGTTTGTGATGTTGTGCCCATATTATGCATGTGTGTGGACATTGGTATGGAGAACAATGTTGCAGGAGGAAGTTTTCCTTTTTGTCACACGGAAAAGCCCTTTTCAATTTTCCGAGCGCAAAAAACGGGTCGTTTTGTGAAGTAACCACCAAATTGCTGTTTCAGAATGCTACCGTCCCATTTTCCTAAAATACTAGACCACCTTACATGGACTATCTCCCAACAGGGACATCTCAAACGTTTTCGTCCATCCCGGGTAAAAAGGACAAAAGTCTGCCGAATCGGTAGGAAGTGGGTCCGGTTTGTACTACAGGTACATGATCTATCGCCCGTGATTTTTTGAAAAAATCATTTTTAGACTCGCAATATGTGGTTTCTTCAGAGATCCAATGCAAGTTCTAACGATGCTCGTCCCCTATCTTCATGCACACCGGTTCGACCATAGTTAGAAATTCAGATAAT
Organism: Avena atlantica; assembly: GCA_910589765.1. Classification (NCBI taxonomy): domain Eukaryota; kingdom Viridiplantae; phylum Streptophyta; class Magnoliopsida; order Poales; family Poaceae; genus Avena; species Avena atlantica. Next base: position 488,502,283 of record OU342736.1, read on the forward strand.
TCAAAACGGGCATAATAAATTTTAAAAAAATCTGAACAATGAAAATCCTTCGCGTGGTGTTATATTATGTTACATAGTTGAAAGGAAAAATACCAGACTTGGTATATTGATCATGTTTCGAAAAAACCTTCACAAAATGACCTATCATGTTCGAGGTTTCATGGCTTTCAGTCCAAATGACCGATGTTATGTGCTGAATCACGGCATAGTTTGTGATGTTGTGCCCATATTATGCATGTGTGTGGACATTGGTATGGAGAATAATGTTGCATGAGGAAGTTTTCCTTTTTGTCACACGGAAAAGCCCTTTTCCATTTTCCGAGCGCAAAAAACGGGTCGTTTTGTGAAGTAACCACCAAATTGCTGTTTCAGAATGCTACCGTCTCATTTTCCTAAAATACTAGACCACCTTACATGGACTATCTCCCAACAGGGACATCTCAAACGTTTTCGTCCATCCCGGGTAAAAAGGACAAATGTCTGTCGAATCGGTAGGAAGTGGGTCCGGTTTGTACTACAGGTACATGATCTATCGCCCGTGATTTTTTGAAAAAATCATTTTTAGACTCGCAATATGTGGTTTCTTCAGAGATCCAATGCAAGTTCTAACGATGCTCGTCCCCTATCTTCATGCACACCGGTTCGACCATAGTTAGAAATTCAGATAATTCAAAACAGGCATAATAAATTTTAAAAAAATCTGAACAATGAAAATCCTTCGCGTGGTGTCATATTATGTTACATAGTTGAAAGGAAAAATACCAGACTTGGTATATTGATCATGTTTCGAAAAACCTTCACAAATCCTATCATGTTCGAGGTTCATGGCTTTCGGTCCAAATGACCGATGTTATGTGTTGAATCACGTCATAGTTTGTGATGTTGTGCCCATATTATGCATGTGTGTGGACATTGGTATGGAGAACAATGTTGCATGAGGAAGTTTTCTTTTTGTCGAACGGAAAGCCCTTTTCCATTTTCCGAGCGCAAAAAACGGTCCGTTTTGTGAAGTAACCACCAAATGCCGTTTCAAATGCTACAGTCCCATTTTCCTAAAATACGAGACCACCTTACATGGACTATCTCCCAATAGGGACATCTCAAACATTTTCGTCCATCCGGGTAAAAAGGACAAATGTCTGCCGAATCGGTAGGGTGGGTCCGGTTTGTACTACAGGTACATGATCTCGCCCGTGATTTTTTGAAAAAACATTTTAGACTCGCAATATGTGGTTTCTTCAGAGATCCAATGCAAGTTCTAACGATGCTTGTTCCCTATCTTCATGCACACCGGTTCGACCATAGTTAGAAATTCAGATAATTCAAAACAGGCATAATAAATTTTCAAAAAAAACGGAACAATGAAAATCCTTCGCGTGGTGTCATATTATGTTACATAGTTGAAAGGAAAAATACAGACTTGGTATATTGATCATGTTTCGAAAAAACTTCACAAAATGACCTATCATGTTCGAGGTTTTCATGGCTTCGGTCCAAATGACCGATGTTATGTGCTGAATCACGGCATAGTTTGTGATGTTGTGCCATATTATACATGTGTGTGGACATTGGTATGGAGAACAACATGTTGCATGAGGAAGTTTCCTTTTGTCGCACGGAAAAGCCCTTTTCCATTTTCCGAGCACAAAAAACCGGGTCGTTTTGTGAAGTAACCACCAAAATGCCGTTTCAGAATGCTACCGTCCCATTTTCCTAAAATACTAGACAACCTTACATGGACTATATCCCAACAGGACATCTCAAACCTTTTCGTCCATCCCTGGTAAAAGGACAAATGTCTGCCGAATCGGTAGGAAGTGGGTCCGGGTTTGTACTACAGGTACATGATCTATCGCCCGTGATTTTTTGAAAAATAATTTTTAGACTCGCAATATGTGATTTCTTCAGAGATCCAATGCAAGTTCTAACGATGCTCGTCCCCTATCTTCATGCACACCGGTTCGACCATAGTTAGAATTCAGATAATTCAAAACGGGCAATAAAAATTTAAAAAAAATCTGAACATGAAAATCCTTCGCGTGGTATTAATATGATGTTACATAGTTGAAAGGAAAAATACTAGACTTGGTATATTGATCATGTTTCGAAAAAACCTTCACAAAATGACCTATCATGTTCGAGGTTTCATGGCTTTCGGTCC